>CM074741.1:8333819-9533819 GCA_037367245.1 Phrynocephalus guinanensis
CCATTTGCCATTTTCCTACAAAATCCCATGTTGCTTTTTGCATTTTTATTGTTTCTGTGTTAAAATGTACAATTTGCCTAGATTATGCAGATTAATATTAGATGTGTGATTGCTGGTATTTGCTATTTTATTCAGGCATTTGAAGCTCTAGAAAGGTTGGTATTTTTCTAAACAACCAGCCAGCCTTATATGCATGCTTTCTCATTACTGGGTGCTGCCCTTTGCATGGGGAAATAAGAATAAAAGATATCTTATGCAAATTAGAAAAGCATTGAGGGGACTTTTTTTAAAAAAAAACTTTTGCATTTCTCTCTGTCTTAGTAGAACCAAGGATTTTCAGAGATCTTTTCCATTCTTTCCAATCACAGATGCCACTGGGAGGACAATCACTGCCTCTAACTTCAGCACCCTGGATAGTTCCTTCACTGAATGGAGAGTAAGATCTGCAGTGAATCTACAGTCCCAATGAGTTTGCAGTAGACATGGGCACGACTCGGCGAAATCCTCGTTTCCGTTTCCGTTCCTCATTTCCGTTACGTAACGGAAACGGTAACGACAATTACTCCGCCAGAACTCGAACTCAAACCGACTAAAGAAAAATTGGGTCTGATTTGTCGTGGTCGTTCCTGGCAGCATCGCAGCAATCGCGCGATGCAAGCGGCACAGGGAAAAAGTTTAAAAAAAAAACCGATTCCCGGCCAAAAAAGCAGGCAAAAATATGCCTGCCTGAGTGAGGGCACCTACGAGGGGTGGTTTCTGGGGGGGGTCCCTGGCCTCCCCCCTCCTCTCATGGGCTGCGCAAAGTGCGCATCCTCGTCGTCTCGCCAACTCACCAAGCGGCGCGGCACAGAAAAAAAGTTTTAAAAATAAAAAACACCCGATTCCCGGCCAAAAAAGCAGGCGAAAATATGCCTGCCTGAGTGAGGGCACCTACCAGAGGGGTGGTTTCTGGGAGGGGCGGGGTTCCCTGGCCTCCCCCCCTCTCCTGTCCTGGGCTGCTCTGGTGGGGGGCATCCTCGTCGTCTCGCCAACTCGCCATGCCATGCGGTGCGGGCGGGGGATACAAAATGGGGCGACCACAATATTTATTTTGAAATCATGGTCCAAAAACACACCAAAGTATCACAGAAACATGCAAAAATAGCTATTTTAAAACTGCCTGAATTTTTTCAGTAGCAGCAGTGGGTTTTTCTTGCAACAAAACGTCTCCATTGATTTTATGTTATTTTATTTTTATTTTTACTTTTTAACACCTGCACAATTATGGGCTGGCCATGGGAGTGGACCATGCAAATTTTTAGAGCCATTCCACCAATTGCATGGCCAGTTGGCCAGGTTTTGTCCGAGACTTCTGGGATGTGCCAGTCGGGCATAAAAAGCCCACTAACCCTAGCCCGAACTCGAACCCGAACCCTAACCCTAACCCATACGCCAGTACACTGTCCTTCTTAGTGGGTCAGAGAGGCACCCAGAGGTGCACCCCAGTAACTCACCCTAACCTTACCCGTAACCCTAAGCCTAGCCCTTGCGCTAACCCCTAACCCTAAGCCAGATCTATGTACTCGCATTGCACTACAGCAAGTACACTTCCCTTCTTAGTGAGTCACAGGGCACCCATAGGGGTCCTCTCTCACTTAGTTCCCCAGCCGAAGTGCACCATATGCCAGCAGGCAGTGAGTCACAGAGGCACCCGAAAGAGAGGTGCCTCTGCCTGCTACTGCTGCAACTTGGTATGCATATCCAATTGGCTATGCATGCCATTTTGTAGTGGGCCAGAGGAGGTACCCAGCCCAGAGAGGTGCCTCCAGGAGCCCGCTTTCCCTTCATGGCGGGCCAGAGGAGGCACCCACCCCAGAGAGGTGCCTCCAGGAGCCCGCTTTCCCTTCATGGCGGGCCAGAGGAGGCACCCACCCCAGAGAGGTGCCCCCAGGAGCCCGCTCCCCCCCAAAACCAGTACTAATGGCAGAGGAAAAACCAACAAACGAAACGACAAATTTTTGGAAAATTTCACGAAAAACGGAAACGAGCCGAAACGGGCCGGCTCCGACACACAACAACTCGAAACGTATTTTTTCCTGGTCGTGCCCATCTCTAGTTTGCAGCCTCCAACTCCTGCCAGCCTCCTGGCAAGTGGTTATGGAGGTTGCTGTCCAGATGGTTTTCCCTAAGTCGGTTGATCTATGATTTGTCTAAATCTAAAACTTCCTGAGATCTGGAAGGAAGGGAACAAGATAATGTATATCTTCAAAAACATGACATCAGGGGTGTCCAAACTTTTTGCAAGGAGGGCCAGATTTGGTGAGGTGCCAATGTATGGGGGCCGACCATTCAGCTGCATTAGGACATGCACGGAGGTGGGGAGGACGCTAAAGCAACGGAGCCGGGGGTGGGTAGGCTGGGCAGGTGGCTGGGTGGTGGTGGACGGAGGCAGGGAAGGCAGGCAAACCATAAAACTGCAAGCTGATGTCTCCATCTGGTATGGGGAGGGTCCAGCTGGCAAGGATGCATGATAGGCTGAGCTGGTGGGGAGAAGAGGCTGCGGGCCACTCGAAATTTGAAAACGGGCCGCATTTGGCCCGGGGGCCTGACATTGGACATGCCTGCATTACATATATACTGTGCTATGTTATTTAGCTTATTTTCTTTCGGTCTTTCTTTCTCTCTCTCTTGTTCTATGAACCTTTCTTTCTCTTTATTTAACAACCAAGTGTCCTTTGTTTAGCACTTGCAGTTTGACTTGTAACAAAGACACAATAAATCCATGCTCTGGGGAGGGTGGGGGTGGTGTTATTCCATGTTTCATCAAGCTTCAGACTTTCACCCATAGGCATCAAACCTCTTAAAAAAACAGTGAAAGTCAACAGTACCATAATTGCCCTGGGAAGTAAAGGCAGAATAAATTCACAGAGAACAAAACTGAGGCTCAGTTTACACATTTCCCCATCACTGCTGTTAAACAGACAGCAATGCCTGTGTTACCTGGGCCTTGATATATGTGCACACATCAGAGGGACTCCATAAGGCATTCAGAAAATGCTTCTAGTCTGGTGAAGTTAAATACTGAGGTCCTTTGCCCAGAAAATGGTATTCCTGAAACATCAAGAAGGACAAATAGACTCTTAGTGAAGTCGTCAAAGTAGGCTTAGAGTTTCATTCTGCAGAAAGTTAAATATCTATGTGAATAGGTCTCATAAAAGCTCAAGCCCAGTGCTGTGAAGGAGAAAGCAATCAGATGTAGTCTTGCTTCCAACCACCAAGTTCATCAAATCTTGAAGAAGAAAGGAACCTGTGGAAGAACTCTCTAGAAACACATCTGGCAGGTGGTGAAGGACACCTCCATAAGGTTGACCTGGAGCAGTACCTAGAGCCTGACTGCTGATTTATGCTTAAATAAAGGGAAATCATATATCCAAATGGCAAATTGTGGATCATCACTGAAAGGATGGTATCATCCTTGAGGCTTCAATTGAGGCTAGCAGTCCAGATTTCTTCAACTTACTGGCTTCCAGCTGCTTTGGGCTATGACTCCTTGCATCTCTAAGCTAGGCCTGACTGGAGTTGAAAGATACCTCAAGATAATGGTTTGACCTTCTGCTGAAATTGGTGCCTTTTCTAGGCATTAATGCCCTAAACAGCTTGGTTCTGAGGTATCTCAAAAACCTCATCTCCTATTAGGGACCTGCTCAAGTGTTAAGATAATCAGGAGAGGCCTTTCTCTCACTCCCATCACTTACAGATGTGTTTGGTGAGGACACAAGAGATGGGCTTCTCTGTGGCTGCTCCCAGACTCTGAAGCCACCCTCCCACGGTTGACCAGACCGGTCCCATCTTTGTATTCTTCCATAAGCAAGCTTTCCTTCAGTGACTGACTACTTGAGTGAGCTTTTAAAGTGGATTGTTATTAGAGATGGGCAGGGAATTAAAAACGAAATTCTGCTTTGTCGTTTGTTATGTAATGAATTGGCAGGGCATGTTTTATTAGAAAATGAAATGAAACATGATTTTTCCCTCTAGGAATATAACAATTCATCCTAGAGGCACCAGAATTGCAGTGCAGTTGGCAGTAGGTTAAAAACACAATAAAGATAAGTCAAATAAATTTTTTTAGCAACAAAAATTTTTTTAGCAATGAAATTAAAAGATGCCTGCTTCTTGGGAGGAAAGCAATGGCAAACCTAGATAGCATCCTAAAGACCAGAGACATAAGTTTGCCAACTAAGGTCAGGATAGTCAAAGGTATGGTTTTTCCAGTAGTGATGTATGGAAGTACTTTGGCCACCTCATGAGGAGAGAGGACTCCTTGGAAAAGTCCCTGATGTTGGGAAAGATTGAAGGCAAAAGGAAAAGAAGACGGCAGAGAATGAGATGGTTGGATGGTGTCATCGATGCAACCAATATGGATTTGACCAAACTCCGGGAGGCAGTGGTGAGCTCTTGGTGGTTGGAAGACAGGAAGGCCTGGTGAGCTCTGGTCCATGGGGTTACGAAGAGTCGGACACGTCTGAACGACTGAACAACAAGAACAAATGAAAACAACATTCACAACATTCTACTGATGAGTGTTGTGAAAATAAATGGCAAGGCCTCCTACCCCTACTCACTTCTGATTTTTTGGTCTTTCAACCAACATATAAGTTTCTTTTGTGGGGGCACATGAGGCTCTTTTGTTTGCAGGGTGGTGGTGGTAGTGGTGGTGGTTCATGGATCTGCCTCAAGGCAAAATACGTAAGATGTAGTGCAACTTGACCTCATTGGCAAAAATACTGGTAGCAGCTCTCCATCTGTCCCCTGCTACATCTACCCCATTTGGCCCCAGGCTGTCAACAGATCGACATCACCTTCCATTGAACTCAAGGGAAGAATGAGTTAATGTGATTCACTTCCTCTGAGTATCTGCTGATCAAACTGTAAGAGCCAGAGCAGAGCACTGGTATGCTTCTTTCTTTCTTTTCTTTCTTTTCTTTCTTTTTTTTAAATATTCCATATTAAGGATGACTGTAAGATGTAGTGACCTTTAAATGGGATGTGAAAATTGAGCATAATTGAGTGGCATGTCTGCTAATTATGTAAAAGAATTAAGAAGTAAAGATGGGTAAGCCAATGTTGACCTGGCCTCCGATTGAAAGGGCACATTGGCAGATTCCCAAACCATGGTTGGCTCTGTGACCCCTGCTTGAGGATGTCTGAGTTCACCTTCAGATATATGGAGAAATCAGAGGGATGGGAAATGGAGGTGAGGGTCAAGTAAAAATAATTGCTCCAATAAAGCATAGAAGTGGCTAGCGATTTTATGCAAGAGCTAGAGAAGGGGAGGGGAGGGGGGGGAGAAGGCTGAAATGCACTCATTTCCCACTTTTCCAGAAGGTATAATTTACAGAATGTCCAATCTCATGTGAGACAGTCCACAATGAAGTAAAATGCAGAAGTCTTAAACATGTGTATTATCTTTGTCTCTAGTGCATCTTAGGCCAGAGTATCCCACCTCAGAGAACAGTACCATGAGTTCTCTCTCATAAGAACATAAGAACATAAGAAGAGCCGTGCTGGATCAGGCCAAAGGCCTGTCTAGTCCAGTTTCCTGTATCTCACAGTGGCCCCACCAAATGTGTCCGGGAGCACACGAGACTATTTCTCTGTCTCCTGATACCACTCCCCTGCATCTGGTCCTTGAAGTATCCTGATCTTAAGCCTGGAGATGACACATCTCCATCACAGTTTGTAACCTGTGATGGACTTTCCCTCCAGGAATCTGTCTAATCCCCTTTTGAAGGCATTCAGGCCAAATGCCATCGCCACATCTTGTGGCAGGGAGTTCCACAGACGAACAACGCGTTGGGTAAAAAATATTTTCTTTTGTCTGTTCTTACTCCCCCAGCCCTCAGTTTGAGTGTATGTCCCCTAGTTCTGGTATTTTGTGAGAGGGAGAAGAGTATCCCTCTGTCCACTTTATTCATGCCCTGCATTATTTTGTACGTTTCAATCATATCTCCCCTCAAGTGCCTTTTTTCCAGACAAAAGAGCCCCAAATGTTTTAGCCTTTCCTCATAAGGGAGGTGCCCCAGCCCAGTAATCATTTTAGTTGCTCTCTTCTGTACCTTTTCCAATTCCACTATGTCCTTTTTGAGATGCAGTGACCAGAATTGTACACAATACTCCAGGTGCCGCCTTACTATCGCTTTGTACAATGGCATTATAATGTCGGCTGTTTTATTGTCAATCCCCTTTTTTATAATCCCTAGCATGGAATTTGCAATCTACACCACTGCCACACATTGGGTAGACAACACACCACGGCTGCCCACCAACATACGGATATGGGCATCTTGTAGAATCTTGTTGAGGAAACATGGGATGGAAGGGCAAACCCCACAAGAGTTTTGTATCCTGGTTGCAAAATGAGTGGTGTGAGCAGTGCAGGGACTATTTAAGGCAGTCAGTGAAGTGGGGAAGGGGGGATAGTTTTCACAGATGTGCTTCTGTGTGCATTTTTTCTTTCAACAGGATTTCACCCAAAAAAGTCCTCCTGAAATATAGACAAAAGGCACCTATAATGAACTCTAACAATGTCTCCTCCATAATGCGGTAGATGTAAGTTAAAGGTAGTTTTGTTTAACTTGATAGAGTGTTCAGATTTTCTTCAGTCCTAGCCACACATGTGAGTTGACCTGCTATAGCCTAGATTCCCTAAGCACATCTGATCTCGCCTGATTTCGGAAGCTAAGCAGGGTCAGGCCTGGCTAGTACTTGGATGGGTGACCACCAGGGAATACCAGGTGCTGTAGGCGCCTGGAGTAGGGACTGGCAAGCCACTTCAGTATTTCTGCCAAGAAAACTCCATGGACGTGGGGTCACGGAAAGTCAGTCATGACTGTAATGACACAACATGCAGTCTAGAAAGAGATGCAGAATTGTAGAATTAGCAGGAAGCTAATCTTCAAAGCAATGGCAGGACGAGACAGTGACATGTAATGGCAGTGTCTTAGGTACCTTTCTAGACCTTTCCAATCACTCTGTGTAGTAAAGCCATGGGACTATTTCATTGTAAGGATTGTGAGCTTTTCCTGTTAAGGAACACAGCCTCTGCAAAAGCTGTAATGAACTGCACAGAGAGCAGATCTGTCTTTTCTTATCTTTTGTTATCACCAAGAACAGTACATACCTATTCCTCTTTGTGTCCAAGACACAGAAGTAATATTTCAGACAGGGCCTTTAAGCTTTATCTTTCAGCTTTCAAGTAGGGATGGTTGATTTACAACATTCATTTGGAAAAATAGTTTTTGTTGGTGCACGCTTTGGTGCCTTTACATATTATTTCTTCAAGAGGAGCAAATAATTCTCTGAGATAGAGATTCAATAGTTCTCCACCTGGAACATATAAATATAAGCAGAGATCCTCATTCATTCATTCACAATTTTTAAATTTTTTATTAAGTTTTGGATTCTACCTTCTCCAACCCAGCAGTGCTACTGGCCATATTAGCAGGGGAATTCTGGGACTTATAGTCCATAACATTTGCGATCTCTACAAAAAAAAAAGCACCAGAAAAGCCATATTGAATTGTAGCTATTAGAGATGGGCACGACTTGGAAAAAAATTTTTTCGAGTTGTCGTTAGTCGGGCCGGTTCCGTTTCGGGTCGTCTCCGTTTTTCGCGAAAATTTGCAAAAATTAGTCAGTTCGTTTTTTCGTTTTTTCGTTTCCATTTCTGCCGCGATTTCGCGCATGTTGACGTCCGACCGAGACTTGCGGCTTGCGGGCGCAGCGCCGGCGGCGGTGGCACGGGGTACATGCGTGGGCGGCGGCAGCGGCAGCGGCAGGGGGAGTGGCTAGCGTGCGGTCGGGCGCGAGGGCGGGCGGGGGGCGGGCGGGCGGGCACGCGCGCGGGCGGGTGGGCGCGTGGGCGGGTGGGCGCGGGTCCCGCAAATGAGCAGGCGAAATACAGTTTAAACCTGCCTGGGTGATGGACTTGCTGCTGCACAACAAGGCTAGTGCATCCTAAGCAAACAAAGTGGGGCAGAAACAAATTTGCATTTCTTTTTTTTCTCTTGGTCTGCTGTGCTGCTGAATCTGCTGATGCTGAACCAGCCAGCCACCCTACTTGGTCTGGCTGACGTGCCTGTTTGTTGTACTTTTTTGTTGTTTGGTTTTGAATCCATCCCATCTCCCCTCCACCTCTCTCAGAGGCAGCAGGAGAAACAGACATTCCGTTCCTCCCCAAATCTGAATGAGGGGTCTACTCCTCTACTCCTCTCAAATTGGCCCCCCATCACCAAGGTCCTTCTGCCTTCACTTCACATTCACAGTCAAAGTCACACACACTTAAAGGACAAGCAATAAAGCCAAAGCCAATGCAACCCTGCTTTTGGTCATGGTAAAAAAAAACATTAGCAGTTAGAGCCTGAGGTGGTTAAGCTACGTACATAGCTAGTAGCTACAGCCAGGAATAGTTTTGGTAGGGATGGGAATGGGATAGGGCTCTGGGTTTTACAGCCCACAGCCCAGCCCACTAGGCTATACAAGGAGGAGGACTATCTCTGGTCGACGCGTCCATATGGCCAGAGTAATGGCAGCCACTCCGGTCAGTCCACAAAGCAGAGTATGAGAGCACCACAGCACAGAGCCAGAGTGCGGCAGGCTCCTTGCCAGCTCCAGTATAAAAAGGATGGAGTTGAATGGCACGACAGGAATTTAAATGGCACTGGCCTTGGGTCACAGTGTCTTGCAGCCCAGAGGACTGAGTTGCGGAGGAGGCCAATCACCTTGAGTTTGGTCTGGCACCACACTGCCAGCGATGCACCACCGTCCACCACATGTCACTTTTTGACTAAGTCTTGGCGGTGCTGTATCAGGGACCCCCTTCCATGTGAAACACGGTGTCTTGCAGCCCAGAGGAAAGACTGGAGGAGGAGGCCAATCACCTTGAGTTTGGTCTGGCACCACACTGCCTGCAAAAAGGACAGCAAGCCACATTCTGAGTCTGACTGTTCCTCCCCAAGTCCCCAGCTGTGTGCTGGTAGACTTCCTACCTGCCGGCCCGGCAGTCTACTACCATGCCCTTCTTTGTGAATCACAGTTGGTTCCCACCAACACAACTCCAAGAGCCAAGCCTGCAACTTTGCAATAAACTAATGGAGGGCTGGCACCCAAGTCCTCTTATCTTCGTTGTGAGGCACAGTGTCTTGCACCCCAGAGGAAAGAGTGGCGGAGGCCACAAGCTGGAGTAATTGAATGCTGGGCCAGCAATCCACGACCATGGCCTTCGTTGTGAATCCCAGCTCCTACAACTCCAACAGCCAAGCCTGGAACTGTCAGAGAAACTACTGGAGTGCTGGCACCCAACTCCTCTTCCCTTCTTAGTGAGGCACAGTGTCTTGCATCCCAGAGGAAAGAGTGGCGGAGGCCACAAGTTGGAGTAATTGAATGCTGGGCCAGCAATCCCGACCACGACCATGGCCTTTGTTGTGAATCCCAGCTCCTACAACTCCAACAGCCAAGCCTTGAAGTTTTGGAAAACTGTTCTATTTATAAATGGTGGTGCCACCACCACGCAACTGGTACATTTTTCCCTTCTTTATGAGCCACAGCTGGCAGCCCAGTGGAAAGAGTGGCGGAGGAGACAGAGCTAGGTCTGTGTGAATTACAAACTCCCTGCAAACTACTAATCACCTTGAGGCCAATCACCTTGAGTCTGGTCTGGCACCACACTGCCTGCGATGCACCACATGGCACTTTCTGACAAACTCTTGGGTGGTGCTGTACGTAGTACGAACGCTGTTCAAATCAGTACCCCCCTTCCGTGTGAAACACGGCGTCTTGCAGCCCAGAGGAAAGACTGGCGGAGGAGGCCAATCACCTTGAGTTTGGTCTGGCACCACACTGCCTGCGATGCACCACTGTCCACCACATGTCACTTTTTGACTAAGTCTTGGTGTGGTGCTGTACGTACGAATGCTGTTCAAATCAGTACCTCCCTTCTGTGTGAAACACGTCGTTTTGCAGCCCAGAGGAAAGGCTGGAGGAGGAGGCCAATCACCTTGAGTTTGGTCTGGCACCACACTGCCTGCGATGCACCACCGTCCACCACATGTCACTTTTTGACTAAGTCTTGGTGGTGCTGTATCAGGGACCCCCTTCCATGTGAAACACGGTGTCTTGCAGCCCAGAGGAAAGAATGGAGGAGGAGGCCAATCACCTTGAGTTTGGTCTGGCACCACACTGCCTGCAAAAAGGACAGCAAGCCACATTCTGAGTCTGACTGTTCCTCCCCAAGTCCCCAGCTGTGTGCTGGTAGACTTGCTACCTGCCGGCCCGGCAGTCTACTACCATGCCCTTCTTTGTGAATCACAGTTGGTTCCCACCAACACAACTCCAAGAGCCAAGCCTGCAACTTTGCAATAAACTAATGGAGGGCTGGCACCCAAGTCCTCTTATCTTCGTTGTGAGGCACAGTGTCTTGCACCCCAGAGGAAAGAGTGGCGGAGGCCACAAGCTGGAGTAATTGAATGCTGGGCCAGCAATCCACGACCATGGCCTTCGTTGTGAATCCCAGCTCCTACAACTCCAACAGCCAAGCCTGGAACTGTCAGAGAAACTACTGGAGTGCTGGCACCCAACTCCTCTTCCCTTCATAGTGAGGCACAGTGTCTTGCATCCCAGAGGAAAGAGTGGCGGAGGAGACAGAGCTAGTTCTCTGTGAATTACAAACTCCCTGCAAACTACTACCATGCCCTTCGTAGTGAATCCCAGCTCCAACACCACTCCAAGAACCAAGCCTGGAACTGTCAGAGAAACTACTGGAGTGCGTGCTGCACACACAACTTCTCTTTCCTTCTAAGTGAGCCACAGTGTTTTGCATCCAAGAGGAAAGAGTAGCTGGAGGAGCCCACATAGCCTGAGTCTGAGGCCACAGGGCCTCCGTAGGGGAGGAACATTGCCAGGAAGCTCCAGTTCCCCAGCGTGACTGAATGGCCTGAGGAGGACGCCAGGAAAATGCCCTTCTTCGTGAGCCACAGTTGGCAGTCCAGTGGAAAAGCAGAGTCCACATGGTGTCTGACTCTGAGGCCTGAGACCACTCTGACAACAGGACTGCAAGCCAGAGGGTCTTCCTACACAGCTGTGTGCTGCTTTCCCCGGCCGTAAACTCCTAGCAGGCCAGCACAGCCATGTTCCCTTCTAAGTGAGACATAGCTTTGCAGTCCACGGAAGACAGTAGGCCTGAGAAACACAGGGTCACTGTCTGTGTGAGTCAGAGTACCCACAAAGAACCAAGCCTGGAGTGGAGGCTTCCTTGCTCCCTCCCTTCACTGAGAGCCACAGTCAGTGCATTGCATCCCAGTGGCATGCCCTTCGTAGTGAATCACATTCCCCACAACTCTAAGAGCCCAGCCTTGAACTTTCTGATTTGTAATGGTGACAGAGGGCCACCAGCACGGCAGTAAGTTGCCCTTCTTTGTGAGCCACAGTGTATGGCAATGGCAGCCCACTGAAGACTAATTGGCGGTCCGGAGGCTGACAACACTCCCACACTGCGGCACTCCTTCCTGCAGAGTCCTGTCACTGTCCCAGGCAGAGTCCAAGGGTGCTTTCGCATGAGTTCTGCCTAATCACGGGCCCACCCCACGACTGTTTTCTAGCACACAAGCACAATTCCCTTCTCTGTGAGGCACAGTGTGTGCAAACAAATAGTTGTTGAGTGAATGCACTGTTACAGTTGGTCTTCAAGAGGTTTTCCGCCAAGAAGCGGGCACAGCCGTGGTTGCTGCATGGGCAAGTTGAGGGCAGTGGCGACAGGGCTGAACTTGAAGCACTAACTGGACCATGATGTTAGGGTGAAGGAGAAGCGGCTGGAAGGCCTCCTCTAAGCTGGAAGTGGGGGAAGCCTGACAGGCAGGCAGGGAGAAGACACAGAGCTAGAGTGAGTCTGAGTCTTTGACCACACAGGCTTCCAAAAGGACAGCAAGCCAAGCTTTCTGACTTTCTTTCCCAGCTGTGTGCTGGTAGACTGCTCCTAACTGCCATGCCGGCATTCCATCTCCATGCCCTTCGTAGTGAATCACAGCAGTTCCACAACTCCAAGAGCCAAGCCTGGAACTTCCTCCTGAAAGGCTCTTCTATTTCTAAGAAACAAACGATTATTGTGCTGAACTGTGGTAGGCGCAAGTACATTCCACTCAACCCCTTCTTAGTGAGACACAGTGTGGTGCAGCCCAGAGGACAGAGTAGCGGAGGCCTAAACATCCCCCTTAACCCTAACCCTAAGCCAACCACCAGCTGTTCCTGAAGAGTGTTCCCATAACTCAATCATCATCATCAATCACAACCTAGATTTGCAACCAGTAACTTTTCTTGTCCGGCAGCCTTTGTTCCGGGGTTAGGGCAGAAATGATTATAAAATGTTTAAGCACCAAGTGTGCGCACAATGAGTCACACAGCACAGCACCAAGATCCACACAGGGGACTTTCGGCCAGGAGTACGCACACACAACAAGGACGTTTCCCTTCTTTGTGAGCCACGGCTGGCAGCCCAGTAGAAAGAGTGGCAGAGGAGACAGAGCTAGGTCTGTGTAAATTACAGACTCACACAGTCAGTGTGGGACAGAGTATCCACCAAGAACCAAACATGGAGGCTTCCTTGGCAGGCAGAGTTTCTCTCGCCACCCCAGGAGACCGGGTTTTGGCAACCAAGAAGACAGAGTGGAAGCAGGAGAACTGGGTGGGTCTATTTCTTTAAGGCTGTAAGGAGGGGAGCTTGCCCCCTGATACTCAGTCTTTGAGGTAGGTTGTTGTAAAGTGCTTCCTCACCACTTTGTGTGTGAGAGAATACAGGTAGGCAGGCAGGCAGGCTGGCAGGCAGGCAGGCTCGTAAACCCCAGGGAACGGTGTGAAGCACCAAGGAAGGCAGGTATTAGGGTCTCTCTCAGACCAGCCATGGCAAAAGGAGAAACATTGGGCCAATACAGACAGACCCTTTCCAATGACACTTTGAGTGGCCCTGCCTGGTTTGGAGACAGGCCAGGGCTAGAAAAATTGGGCCACTAATAGTACCCTTCAATTGTGTGTGAGAGAGAATACAGGCAGGCAGGCAGGCAGTTCTGCAGGCATTAGGCACTGGAGTCGGCAGGTAGTCACAGGGCCAGGCAGGCAGGCAGG
Organism: Phrynocephalus guinanensis; assembly: GCA_037367245.1. Classification (NCBI taxonomy): domain Eukaryota; kingdom Metazoa; phylum Chordata; class Lepidosauria; order Squamata; family Agamidae; genus Phrynocephalus; species Phrynocephalus guinanensis. The sequence continues at coordinate 8,346,969 of CM074741.1, forward strand.
CAGGCAGGCAGGCAGGCTCGTAGGGCCAAGGGGAGGCAGGCAGGCTTGCAGGCGGGCATGTAGAGGATTGCAGGCAGGAGGTTAGGTTACAGGCAGCAACTTAGTTCTTGGAGTGTTGGGGTAATCCCAAGGTGGAAAGGTTGAAGCAGATGAAAGTCAACCTTTCCACCGTCTCCGGGTCCAGGCGACAGCGGCGCGGCCTCAGGACATCTCCCATGTGGGAGAAGACACGCTCACTCTGGACACTGGTGGGTGGGATAGACAAGAGGTCCAACGCCAGAGTTGAAAGAGCGGGCCAGAGGTCTGCCTTTCTGGCCCAGTAGTGCAGTGGGTCCGAGCTGAGGGGTTGGAGGGGCTCGGCCATGTACTCCTTCACCATGGTCTGAGCGGGGTCTGCTACTTCTTCCTCCCTTGCCTCCACTGAGGAGGAAACTGCCATGGCTAGGGCAGAGGCCAGGTAGTTGGCTGCTGGAACGGAACCTGGTCTCTGGGTGAACGCTCCTGGAGTACAGAGGGATGTGGATCCTTGCGAGGACTCCTCCTCAGCATCGCTCTGGCTTCCGTGTGCCCTCTGAAACGCCTGGCCCTCATCGGAGACAGCCCTGACTTGACGGCATAGCTCCGTCTTCCAGGATTTCAGTTCGGCAGTGCTGGCCGCCAGGGAACCCTTGACGCGAGGGTCGCACAGGCAGGCCATCTGGTACACCTTTTCCCTTCTGAGTGGCCCAAGGCGGGTATCCACGCCGGTCATCAGCCTGTCTGCCAATGCCCTGCTCTTAGGGAGAAGATTGCCTTCTTCCCGGATACTGGTCTCTAGGCGTTGGCGAAGGGCATTGACCAGGGGGAGAACATGGCCCAGGCTGGCGTTGTAGCTGCTGAGGACGTGGGTGGTCTCCTCAAAAGGCTGCAGGATACCCGCCATCTGGGAGAGGGCGAGCCACTCGGTAGCACCAAGGTCCAATTCCCTCCCCTCATGCAGGACTGGTGTGGTTCACATGATGTATTCCACCACTTCCTCCTGCTCCACCAGACGCTTGACCATTTCGTGGGTGGAGTTCCACCGGGTGGTCACGTCCTGGATCAGGACGTGCTCCGGTCGGCCCGTCTCCGCCTGCCTCTCACGCATCATCCTGGCTGCCTTGACACTGCGAGCGAAGTGCCCCACGATCTTCCGGCACTTGTCCAGCAAGGCCCTGGTCTCCCTGGTCCCCTCACTCCAGGAGTCCTTTGGTGCACCCAGGCCAATGGCATCGCCCACCACTAGATGCAGTTTGTGTGCTGCGCACACGATGCCCTGGAACCCTGCCCCAGGAACCGCGGTGGTCATGTTACGGCCCGCGTCTGTAACCATGACTCCACGATTGACCTGTCCCTCTGTCCCCAATCCCCACTCTCTTATTGCTGTCTTGAGAACGTCAGCAATGTTGATCCCTGTGGCGTTGTCCTCCATGCTTTGGGCCTGGAGAAGCACCACCCTATACCCTCTTGGTGTGCTGCCTTGTGCCTCCCCCTGCAGCTGCTCATGGGCTGAACGGGGCTCCAGGACCTCCTTGGGTTGCCACCAATGAGCCGTCAGTGAGAGGTATCCGTGGTGCCCACCGGTCCAGAGGTCGGAAGTGAAGTGGATCTTCCTCCCTCTGGCCGCCTGCAGCAGGGCCCGGATCCTGTCCCTGACAGACTCATAAAGGGAGGGAATCACCCGCCTGCAGAACGTACGCCGGGATGGAGTCTTGTACCATGGTGCCACGTGCTTCATCAGGTGCCTGAAGCCTGATGACTCCACAAAGGAGAGGGGCAACCCGTTCATGGCCACCATTTCACCCACCACTCAAGTGGTGGTCTCCTGTGCTTTGGCCCTATTTCGCGGGCTGACAAAAGTCCCACCCAACAGCCCCACTTCCTGCAGAGTGGCCTGCCTCTTCCCACTCTCACTAGCGGAGCTGTGTTTTTCTTTCTCTATCTCTAACCCTTCTTCCCCTCTCTTCCTCCCTGAAGAGCAAGGGCCTGACAGGGTTCCAGGCAGAGTCCCAGGGTGCGCAACCCACTTGAGGAGAGGTGTTTGGGGTCATTCCCCCTGCGCAAGACCACCCCGCATATCTTGCACACCGCCATCCTTGCGTCTTGGGGGCTGTTCTCAAAATGCTCCCAGAGACACCCTCATGGCTTACAGAAAGTAATGCCCCCTCTGTTATTGCCTGCCGCTGCCGCTGCTGTGGTGCTGGTGTGGCCTCTGCCCTGCCGGGAAGTAGACTAGTACTACTGCTCTCACTGGTGGTACTCTGGGTGGAAAGAGGGCTGCTCCTTCCGTCACTGCCTGGAGCCTGCCTTAAGTCTGACCCTGCCAACAGGTCCTCAGAATCTGGCAGGTTTAGATACAAGGAGCCCGATTCTGATTCTGATGCCATTTTAGAATCAGAGCCCTTGTCTTCTTGCTGATCAAGGGTGGGGCTGTCAGGTAACGAAGATGGGATTTGGTACGCCTCATCCATGCTTCCCTCGGTGACAGACGATGGCACATTGCTGCTTGTGCCACTGGCACTGCTACTCGAGGAGGGAGTTGCAGCAGTATCACTTTCTGCACTACTTCCTGTCCCTTCCCTCAGAAACGTGCCCCTATTTATCTTAGTAGGGGTCCCCCTCCCCTGCCCTCTAGCTGTGCGACCCCTCCTCATTTTTCTCACTTCTTGTGGCTCAGGCCAGGGAATGTATAATGTGATAGTAAGGAAAAGCACCAAGGAACTGTGCAAGTAAATGAGTGACTCACAACAGCAGCACAACAAACAAGGAAATAGGAGCTAGGGGTTTGCCAATCCTGGCACCCAACTAAGTCTCTCAATGCCCTGCACAGGGCAAGTGTAATTAGGAGGAGAACTGTAACTTCTTCCCAGTTGTAATTGGATTGTGTATGTAGACTGTGGTGGCAAGTGGCAACAAGTAAATGAGTGAGATGGACTCACAACAGCAGCACAACAAACAAGGAAAAAGGAGCTAGGGGTTTGCCAATCCTGGCACCCAACTAAGTCTCTCTATGCCCTGCACAGGGCAAGTGTAATTAGGAGGAGAACTGTAATTTCTTCCCAGTTGTAATTGGATTGTGTATGTAGACTGTGGTGGCAAGTAAATGAGTGAGATGGACTCACAACAGCAGCACAACAAACAAGGAAATAGGAGCAAGGGGTTTGCCAATCCTGGCACCCAACTAAGTTTCTCTATGCCCTGCACAGGGCAAGTGTAATTAGGAGGAGAACTGTAACTTCTTCCCAGATGTAATTGGATTGTGTATGTAGACTGTGGTGGCAAGTAAATGAGTGAGATGGACTCACAACAGCAGCACAACAAACAAGGAAATAGGAGCAAGGGGTTTGCCAATCCTGGCAAACAAGTTTCACAAATTAATGCACAGGGCAAGTGTAATTAGGAGAACTGTAACTTAACTTCTTCACAGATGTAAGTTATACAACAACTGCACAAAAACCAAGCTAATAGAAGCAAGGGGTTTGCAAAATCTGGCAGCACCCAACTTTCACAATAATGCACAGTAACTAAGATGAATGGAACTTCTTCAAAGATGTAATTGAAGAAAAAGTTCTATAGAGGTGGCTGGGTGCCTGCCCTTCAACAAATGTTTGTTTGAGTGCCTGACTGCAATAAAATGAATGAGGTGTTGGACAAGTGAAAGAAATTCAAAGAATATCTATAGTGTTAAGTAAAATGAAATTGTAAAATGTTCTATAGAGGAAGGTGCCCTAGCCTTGTTGCCAAAACAAATGTGTTTGAGAAATTTGAGTGCACTCACTGGTTGGCGAGGGAGACTCTGCCTAGTACTCAGTCTGTACTGTATAATATTTTTAAAATAATTTAATCCACAGCCTCCAACCTCCCCTTCTAAGCACTAGTACTACTGGACCTTGGCTGTTGCTTGCCACTTGCTAATAAACTGTAAAATAGAAAATAAATGGAATAAAACTATAAGCTGCTACTAGGGTAGGATAGGGGTTGCTGGATTCCCTTCCAAAACCCCAATCGCAACAGCAACAAAAAAGCTGTAGGCGCAGGGTAAAAGGACCTTGGCCAAGTAAATGAACTTTGTGGGAAATTGGGATACAAAAGAAATGGTATGGTAGTGTAATATAAAATAATATATTTTCAAAAGAAATCCGCAGCACCTCCCCTCCCCTACCGCTCCCACTCAAATCTTCCCTCCCCCTTGAAGCAAATATAAAACGTACGGAACTCTTCCTCAAAAATGGAGAAAACAAAAAAGAGAATAAACACTGTGTTGCTATTCCCCACAGGGAATAGAAGAAATTATTATGTTTTGCGATTCGAATTAATATAATATCAATTAAATTCCCTCCCTGCCTAGCGAGACCGAGACCGCGACCGCGAAATCGAAACTAGACTGAGCGCAGCAATCCAGCCCTGACCACCCTCCACAAGATCCAAGCCCAGACTGTGACGGACTGGAACTGCCTTGGCTTTTTATGCCCTCTGGCACATCCAGAACTGTCAGTCAAAACCTGTCCATGCGATTGGTGGAATGGCTCCAAAAATTTGCATGGTCCCGTCCCATGGCCAGCCCATCGTTGCGCAGGTGTAAAAAAATAAATTAAGAAAAAAATAAAATAAAATCAACGGAGACGTATTTTGGCAAGACAAACCCACTGCTGCTACTGTAAAAAATCAAGCATTTAAAATAGGTTACTTTCGCATGTTTCTGTGGTGCTTTGGTGGGGTTTTGGGCAAGGATTTCAAAAAAAATATTGCGGTCGCCATTTTGGACCGGGAATCGGTTTTTTTTTAACTTTTAAAAACTTTTTTTCTGTGCTGCTTGGCATTGCGCGATGCAAGTAACGAGCACGACAAATCAGACCAAATTGTTTGTTCGTCGGTTCGAGCTCGAATTCTGGGGGAGTGATTCCCGTTACCGTTTCCGTAGAGTAACGGATACGAGTAACGGAAACGGAAACGGGAATACCGCTAAGTCGTGCCCATCTCTAGTAGCTATGATCCAGCTTTCCTGCAGTAGACAGCCTTTGGAAAGCTAACATATCACATGATAGTATTCTGGGTAGCCTGCCCTCTCCTAACTTCTGAAATCTGGATATATGGCTCTGGACATGGGAGTTCAAAGTAGCAAAGGGGTAGAGTGTGACAGAGGATTTTGGTGAATGCTCATGAAACCTGAATAATTCCAAGGCAGATAGTAAGCGTAGTCAATTATTTATGTTGCTTAATCATATGACCGAATGCCTCCCATTCCATCAAAGATACTGCATTTGTGGAGCAGGAGAGGTTGAAGATGTTTTCCATTATGTATTAAGTTGTCCTTTATACGAGCACTCCAGAAGTCAACTCCTTGGAGTTGTGCCCTGCTCAAGCCCAGAGCAAGTTAAGGGATTGGTTGATTTCATTCCTCTGGTTGTGAATGTCAGCTGGGCTCCAGCATTTCATTTTGGAAGCTGACTACTTCTGAAACAAAAGCCCATCTCTATTCAGAAATAACATTCCTCTTCTTTGAACTCTTTTATTATGAGAGGGGTGATGGAGGGCGCAGGACCAGCCTGTGCATGAGCTCCATGTGCTTAGATAGCAACTAGGTAGAGTCATGATCTGCCTAAGGGCGCTTTTACACGACCTCTAAAATCTGCTGGCAAATTAAATTCGGACCAGGGATTGTGGGGGGTTGTTCCTCTTCCTGTGTTCCCACCATTCTGACCTCCATTGCTCCTGTCTGCGGTGAGGGGAGGGAGAAAAAAAAAGGGAGAAAAGAATGCAGGCTCACCTCCGCTCACCTCTGTCTGCCGTCAGAGCAGCCTTGAGCAGTCCCATAGGGATTCCTATCTCTTAAAGGGGCAGCGGGGACAAAAAAAAAAAACCCAGAAGGCGAGGAGAGCCTGGCGTCCACAGCTTTACAATCCACATTGGAAGATTTTTTTACCTCCGGAGACCAGGTACCTCTAAAGTGCGCTGGGGCATGCTTAGGTGGGCATGGTCGTACTTTATTTTGTTTAAAGTCCACAGCTGGTGGGGAAACAATTTAAGCTCCGCATTTGGGAGCCCTTTACCTTGGATTTTAGGGGCTGTGTAAAAGCAGCCTAAGTTCTGTTCTCTTCATGTCTGCTCGGGAATTCTGTGGCCCTCCCTTCTGGCTTGCTTGTTGAACCCATCTCATCATGTTCTCATTGGATGTGAACTATCCCTTATGGCTCCCACAATGCCTGGCTTAGTTCAGCTGGCTGCTATGCCCTGACTCCATCACTTCCATACCTGGTACAGAGAGGCCTTAACAAAGCTTTTATGCAAGTCACATCTATGAACATAAGGAATGGATATGCAAATTGCCTGTCAGGAAGATATAACTGTACACTTTAACGTGGGGATATGGAAAGCACATCTGACCTTGTAAATTCTTCTCATAAACATTGTAAGACATGGCTTAGCATTAATAGGATTTTTTTGGAGGGAGACAGTATAATTATTAGTGCAACTATTTTATACAATAGATCCCACCATAACGTGTTGATTTGTATTTTGGGGAAGCTAAATGCATTTACAAAAGGCAGAAAATAAATTTGAAGACATTTAGGGCACTAAACTAATAATAGCTGTAAATAACACAGAGTATGTAAATTTAAATTCTAGCTGGAGAAAACTGAACTGGATTTGAGGAAACACATTCCCTGTTGGGGAATACTTGTCTCCTGGTACCTTTCCAAAAGTAAATACCGTAGTAAGCGGCAGATTTTTTTTTCCTTTTGAAGTGTGTGAAAAGGGCATAGAGGCAGGCCTTGAGTTTTGAATTTGCAAGTGCTGAAGAGGGTTGTTAATGACAGGACATTTTTTGAGGTTGTTCATTCACAGGGTCACCAGAAGTCAGAGATGACTTGATAGCAAGTCACCATGTCAACATATTTGCCTCAGGGAGTTACTTACACTACAGGGATAACTAGGATGGTTGAGAATGGACTCATTTCTTTCCTGCAGCTGTATCTGCTGCTCAGGAGAAGATGGAAGGAAGTAATATTTCCCATGATCCTTAGGTTGTGAGTGCTGAAGGAGCAGAGGAGGGGCAGAAATATAAAGTGAGGTGGTAATGTTAATCTGAATGAAAAACAACCTCAAGTTTTGATCTTAATTCACTGAAGAGTCGGAGTAACATTGTGCTGAAAATACTTGAAATGTGTGAAGTCTCTAATTGCAGCATTCTTTGCTAATTAAAGCTCCCCTAATTAGAATGGGAAGACCAAGAACACTCTCTCATTAAATGCAGTATGGCAGTGTAAAAGAGAAGCAATAACCTCTCCTTCCTCACATGCTGAAATTGAGCTTGAGGAGGCCTTGCCAATGATCATTGTTTGGGAGATAAGTAGCTTTCCTCCATCTTTGTCCTGAGTGGATTTGGGAATTGTTCTGTTTGCTTATGTGCACTGTTACACCAGTGAGAGACTCACTGTTGCATTCTCAATTCCTGAAGTTGGATCTTTCAATTTTGCTAGAATAGGCAGAGCTCGTGCAATTTAAATAAGAGTAGAGCATCATCTAGAAAACAAAATATGGCTTTCTTGGCAGTGCACAGGCAGTGGATTCCTCATTTTCATGGATTTTGTCTTTTTTTGGGCTCCACAAGACACCTCCAAGTGGACATTGGCAGCTTGGTGAGACTCCTAAGGGTTTGCTTGAATGAGACAAAAAAATGGCAAGGCCTCCAGGAGAAAGACAGCAAGCACAGAAGGACTAGCTAATAGTTTTTAAAAAACACAAACAACCCATCCTATGCTTGTTATTGGGAGACAACCGCCAAACAGTCTGCTTTGCTTTACTGTTCTGTTCCTCTGTTTCTTCCATGATTTGTTTATTGCCTTATTTTGTACAAAACCTAGTGACTAGTCATAGTAATACACTCTGACAATCCATATTATAAACAAATATTTCTAGGGGAGGGAGTAGCTTAGTATTTTCAAGCAGCGAATAAATGAATCAAGAGATCCCACAGATAGGGGGGGTTCCACTGTCCTTGTTAAACTCATTTGCATTTTGGGTGGTCTTGACTTAACAATGGCAAAGAGTGCAATGTTTTCTTGCCAAGTGCTCAGTCATTTCCTGAACCAGACCCTTTGTGAAGCAAAGTTCACTCTCCCACCCATACAGTGTGAGCATGGGACAAAAGAAAAAAAGACAAGCAAGTTTGTTGACACTCTTTTCAATGTATCTAATCCACAAAACTGCATGCAACAAAGCATCACCCATAATCTTTTTGCACAACTTGCATTATTTGCCTTCAATTGGTAATTGTGTTAATTAAAGCGATATGCGGTTTTGATTAGTTTGCACAAAACCCCTCTAGTTGTCCTTTCTCAACAGTTTTTATTGTGTTTTTATTATGAAAGTTGTGAGTGTTGTCATTTTGTTTTATATTCTACTTTTTAAATATATTATTATGTGTAATGGTTGTACCACTAGTTTAACCCTGTAAACCACCCAGAGTGGCCTTTGTTGCCAGATGGTGCAGTATACAAGTCTAATAAATGAATAAATGAATAAATAATAAATAATAAATAATAAATAATATTTGATTGTGAATAATAATGCATGGTGAAAAATGCGGAGGAGGTTCGTATTTTAATGTGAGGTTGACTCTTGCAACCAAATGCAGACCCAGCAGTAACTTATAACTATTTCTGAGTGTGTGAACTCATTCAGTACACTATTATCACATGTTTTACCCCAACTTATACATTACAGACACTTGATTAGACACAGTGCCACAAGTTCACCCTGTTTGAAGTCCCCGGTATAATCTTTGTTTACACTTTCCAGATTCATATTTGGAACGATTTCTAAGTTACTTTCCTTAAAAATATGTAAAGTGAGGTTGCGTTCATGGAGGACAAGAACCTAAGACAGAAACTAAAATGTATAAATCATGGAACAGATGCCTCCTTAATCTGTGGAACATTGTTTAGCTGAGGAGAGGCCTAGTGACTTTTCCATGTCTATTCATTAGACAAGGGGGAGAGGGTCAAATATAATCTGATGAAATGAGAAAAAAACACAACTGTAATCCCCATGGGGATAAAGTGTAGGCTGTTTTGCAACAGAAACATGTGCTTGCCACCTTTCAGGTCAACCCAGTGAAATGAGGCTCATGGGGGAATGAGACAGTGGCAAAGGACTCAAAAGTTAATGTCAAGAATTAAGAGCTGCACTGGAGGCTGAAGTGCAGTTCCAAAACATGAAGCATATGGCTCGCCCATTGTCTGTCTGTCTGTCTGTCTGTCTGTCTGTCTGTCTGTCTCTGTCTCTGTCTCTGTCTCTCTCTCCCTCTCTCTCTGTCTCTGTCTGTCTCTGTCTGTCTGTCTCTGTCTCTCTGTCTCTCTGTCTCTCTCTCTCTCTGTCTCTCTCTGTCTCTCTCTCTCTCTCTCTCTCTCTGTGTGTGTAATGCTGTCTCCCAGGTATTTTGTTGAATGAATTAGATGCTCAAAGTTGGGCAAAGAGGAATTTTTCAGTCAATGCAAAGTCAAAGATACACCAGGCATAGCTAGCTTCTATGGCACTCTTTATTTACTTAGGTATCCGATGAGGAACCTTGCAGACCCAACTTCACAAAATGAGTCTCTTTTTATTCACTGTTATATAACAGACAACGTGAGCAATTATGACAGCAACAATCCAATGCTACAATTTGATCAACCAGGACCTTGGCAACAGCATCAGTACAGAAATTGTGTGTAGAATTGTGAAGTTCAAGTGTCCTTTTGCATTTGAATTCAGATAAAAATCCAAGGCATTGTCCTCAACTGGGTTATGTGTCCAACACATAGAAGAATCAGCTCTACATATAGAATCTTCGAAACTCCTAAATAAAATATCAGTTTCAATGAATGTGATTAATGAACTTAATAAGTGGATTCAATCCTCCAACACAAATATATGTGAATTACAGTGTATTTAAATCTAGTTGGCAAAGGCCTTGTAGAGATGGGCACAAAACGAACAATTCTTTGTTTCCATTTTTGTTTTTTCATTTCGTTATGCAACGAAACGACAAACGAATTTTGTCTCCAAAATGAAACAAAACGAACAAAAACACTGGAAATTTTGTCGTGTGTTTCGTTTTCGTTACGGCAATACAGTGAATTGCTTTAAAATCACAAAAATCACCAAAAATTGAAATAAATGGTAACGAAACGGTAACAAATGAACGAAAACAAAAACGATTGTTTTGCAAAAATTCACAAAAAACGGAAATGAACCAAAACGGACCCCCTAAAGGACAAACGACAAACAAAACACCATTTTGCCGTGTGTTTCGTTTTCATTACGGCAATACAGTGAATTGCTTTAAAATCACAAAAATCACAAAAAATTGAAATAAATGGTAATGAAACGGTAACAAATGAACGAAAATGAAAACTTTTTTTGCAAAAATTCACAAAAAAACGGAAACGAACCGAAATGAACCCCCTAAAGGACAAACAACAAACGAAACACCATTTTTTTTATTCGTGCCCATCTCTACTTTGTAGTTTAACTGGAAACAGCACCTCTGGCCTCTTCCATTCTCTTGCTCTTTCTGATTCAAATCTCTTACTCACTGTTTTGCTCTTTCTTAGTCCCATCCCTGTGGACTGAACCAATATTTCATAAGTGTTATACCTGGAATGAGCAAAGAGCATTTGTGTCAGCACAGCCACCATTGTTTTGGCACAACCGCCCTTGCAAAAGTTGATCACAAGTATTCCAGCTTAGCTAGAACAACTGCTCTGCTGACTGGGGAATAGTTTGTAAGAGAAAAGAAACAGTGGGTCACACAATAAATTATACCAGATCCAAATCTCTTCTATCCCAGGGACACAGTCACAAGGCTGGGGTCAGGGCCTAAAAGGCTAAGAGTTTCCTCATCTAGCCCTCAACCATCTTGGCTAGTTATGCTCTTTGTTGCTAACCTCATGATCTTGAATGCCTCCAACGATAAGCCAGAACCAGTATTTGGTCACTGTCACCCACAAATCCATGTGGATCTACGCAGGCTCAGAATTCTTTGCCTCGCGCCTGGCCAAACTCACAACTGAGCTAACCTATTGAGCCACACTTAGCTTCACCCACTGGTACAAGGTTGCATCTTCCACTCATTGGTTCGTTTTATCCCCAGGCAATTAAAAAAGAGGTCACCAAGGATGAACAAACAAGCCTTATTAACGCAGGCCTGGATAATATAGCTACTGGATCCAGTGTAGTAAACTTTAAAAAACTCGCTTGAGGAAAGCAACACTTGGGGAAAAAATATGATGCTGTTACTTGGAATCGTGATAATGTAGCTAAAAGGTGAAAATCATGAAAGGTTTTCTCAACTATACTTGTATCTAAGCCAGATCTTTAGTCATAGAAACAGAAGAAACACAAAAAAGGGTAGTCATACTTTTCCTGTATGAATCACAGCCGAGAAATTGAAGATCATAGTTCATCAAGGAGCGGAAGGAAAGCCCATGAAGATTGTCTATTAACACTCTCATCATTTAATGAGCACATCAATACCATTGTTCTACAGAATAATCAAATGGTGATTTTAGCAACCGCTATTACTCTATGTATATATGATCTGGACTTGCTAAAATATTGTTTACCATATCTGCCATGGCCTGTGGGTTAAGAATTCAAGAACAAAGCTCTCCTCTCCAGCTTTGTGAGAGGCAAACAATGTGATTAAGGTGGCTTGGCTTCCAACAGCTCATTTCAAAACTGGCATTGATTTTTTTAGTCTTTTTCACTCCATTTCCTGACATAGCTGGTGATTTTCATTGCAAGTGTAGGTTTTCTTTTTCTCCCCCACTCCCCACCCCCAATTTAAACCCAGTAGCCTAAAGTTGTGCAGAAAAATCATGAAATGAAAAGAAAAACATAACACCTTTAAGAACTGGTGAATTTTTGAACTCCAGTGTGCACATCCTAAAAGTATAATCCATGAAAAGAAGAAAGTAAACATACACTGACTAAAATCCTTTTGCTTTGTTATGCAGCCAGAAGACAAATAGTCGAACATTCATTTACATCCAGAGTCCTCACTAGATTTCTCAAGCATGCCTTCTTCAATCATTGCAGTGGTTACACTTTAACTACAATAGGATTTCAGCCATTTTCTGCTTATTGGAAATATTTGCTGACATGGGAATAGGCTTAGCTGGTGAAGAAATTCTTATGCTGACCCTGAACAAACCAAATCTGTTTAGTCTATCAGTTAGAATTTGAATGGAAATTTTGGTAGAATGGAAAATGAAATGCTGTTTTGTCATTTTGTTACAAACAAAAATGAAATGCTGTTTTGTCATTTTGTTATGTAACCAAATGAAACGAAATAAAACGATGAAGCACCATTTTGTTACAGATGAATTAAAACGGTCATTTTTATGTTAAAACAAACTGTTTTGCTTCTCTGTAAAATGGCTGTAGCTCCCTTATCTACTGGTCTCCTAATGTGGTGGTCCCTCAATGAGCTGCCACTGATGAGTGGTGTGGGGGGCATTGGAGCAGGCAGGGCCCTCCCTCTCCCCTCCCCAGGGGGCATGGGGAGAAGACACAGGAGTGTGGCACATAAGGCGCTGCAGCTGCCACATGTCCAGATGGACAAGAAAGCAGTGCTGGGTGGGGAGGGGCGGAGCATGCCAGGCACTCTCCCTCCCGCATGGAAGAAGAAGAAGAAGAAGAAGAACAACAACAACAACAACAACAACAACAACTTTTGCCTCCATCATTCTTTTTGTGGGTCGTGCATGGGTTGCTGTTACGGATCCACTGGTGGGGTTCTTCATTAGCAAAACAAGATGGAGTCGCTTTGGACGCATGATGCCCTGGATTATATTCTCCACTTCTTTTGCTGTGATCTCCTATTTGCTCATCTGATTATGCCCAAAATCTCCCAAGGACAAGTGATGTGGTATCTTTTATTCGACTGTGTTTTCCAGACCCCTACAACGTGTTTTCACGTGCCCTACTTGGTGCTCACCATGTTCATTAACATGGAAGCAAAAGGAGAAGCCCCAGCCAGAGAGGGTGAGCAGGGCCTGGGCCAGAGAAGAGCCACCGCCACCTGCCATCACCACCAAGGAAGAAGAAGAACCTGTCTGGGCTGCCCCACCGGAGCTCAGGAGGAGGAGGAGGAGGAGGAGGAGGAGGAGGAGGAGGAGGAGGAGGAGGAGGAGGAGGAAAGCCGGGATCTAATGAATCATTTTGTAAGTGTTTCGTTCTGCATGATTTGAAAAAAAAATAAGAAACAACACAAAATGAAGCAGTGTGGTCACAAAATGACATAGAATGAAACATAATTTTTCTGTTTTGTGCCCATCCCTGGAATGAATGTAGCTACACAATTGAATTCAATATAGAAATGGCCTAGCTGTTTTAAACATTTTAATTGTCTTTGCGGTTGTGCACTGTACAGTGCTATGCCTTCTCACTGCTACAGCATGTCATGGAATTACAGGCTTTAATGCATGCTACTATTTAAAAATGATAGAAACCTTTGACAAGTGTGCTTCTTCAGCTAAGAAGAGAGATGCAGACCAAGAAATTGTAAAACGTAAAAATGCAGAAAGCTAGAAGACTTAGTCATATAAAGAATAAAAAATAGAGTTTTATGACTGATTGCAACATTAATGGAAAAGGAAATGGATGAAAAAGTGGATAAAGAATGCATTGCCAGCTAAAGAACTCTAGTTTAGAGCTGCTACATCCAAAGGCAGAAAAGCAATGACCTGGAACTGGATTAGCAACCAATTTTGCACAGATGTAATGTTTGCCCCCATCAAAAAACAGCTGTAACAATTTCTGTTTGGGCAAGAAATGGTGAAAAAAAGGAGACAGCCTCAGGGATTTCCTCTTCCTCAGAGTCATTTGGTGAATGGTAGGGAGCACAGGAGGGCATCCTGCATTTACTACATCTCATGGAAGACATAGTGGAACTGGAAAGGGTGCAAAAGAGAGCGACTAAAATGATTACTGGGCTGGGGCACCTCCCTTATGAGGAAAGGCTATAACATTTGGGGCTCTTTAGTCTAGAAAAAAGGCGCCTGAGGGGGGATATGATTGAGACGTACAAAATAATTCAGGGCATGAGTAAAGTTGATAGAGGGAAGCTCTTCTCCCTTTCACAAAATACCAGAACTAGGGGACATCCATTCAAATTGAGGGCTGGGAGAGTAAGAACAGACAAAAGAATTTTTTTCCCACCCAGCGTGTTGTAAGTCTATGGAACTCCCTGCCACAGGATGTGGTGATGGCATCTGGCCTGGATGCCTTCAAAAGGGGATTGGACAGATTGCTGGAGGAAAAGTCCATCACAGGTCACAAACCATGATGGAGATGTGTCATCTCCAGGCTTAAAACCAGGGTACAGTCACCCCCCGCCGATTGCAGGGGTTAGGGACCCACCCCACCCACAATGCATGAAAATCCGTGATATGTGGAAGCGGGTGGGGTGGGGCCTGGGGTGGGGGGGCAATAGCGTGCCTGTCCGAGGCTTCTCGGGGGAGCACAGGGGGGCAGCATGGAGTGACCCGATCGTACCCTGCCGGCTCCCCGCTGCCCCCCAGCGTGGCTCCGAGGCTTCTCAGGGGAGCACAGGGGGCGGAGCGGAGTGACCCTATCGCACCCTTCTGCCCCCCCCACGGCTCCGAGGCTTCTCGGAGGAGCGCAGGGGTGGCATGGAGAGACCCGATCGCCTCCCCCCCCCGCATGGCTCCGAGCTGCAGGTACTGCGATCCCGCGATGTAGTGGGACCCCAGTACCTGAACCACAAAATGGCGGGGGGTGACTGTACTTTAAAGGCCAGATGCAGGGGAGTGGTATCAGGAGACAGAAATCTAGTCTCATGTGCTCCCAGATGCATTTGGTGGGGCCACTGTGAGATACAGGAAGCTGGACTAGATGGGCCTTTAGCCTGATCCAGCATGGCTCTTCTTATGTTCTTATGTTCTTATGAATGCTGACAATGGTGCAGAGTACAACGTTCAAGCTGCCCTTGGCAACATAAAGCTTGTCAGACCATTTCCTGGCTCTTTGAATCATGGGTACAGAAGCACATCCCACATTCATAAAGAGAGTTCTTTTTTAAAATTAAAATAAGAATTGAATTTCTTTTAGAGAAGCTGTCCAAGATGCTAAACCAGTGACTGGATGCCTTCACTATCCCAGAGGTGATCTCATTGGCCTTGGAGTCACCAGCCTTAGGATGATGCCAAACTGGAACCCAAGCTCTCTATTCATCAAATTATCCTTTCTCCTAGATAATAAAAAATGCCTTTCCCCCTTTCTTCTCCTTGGTTAACAGCAAAGCATTGAACAATTCAATAGATTTCCCCATTTTCATTTCTTTCTCTCCCCCCACCCCGTTGCTTTCTTCTTCTTCTGTTTTTTTTCCACCAGCTTTCCTTTAGGCTGTGAAATGTGTGCTTGGAGATATTTATTACTTCCTCACTGGATTAACTTGACTTGAGAATGAGAACAGAACTGGCTTGTCTTTAGCAGGAGGAATTAAAGCTAAACTTTAGAAAAGATTAGAAAGCTGGAAGGCTGAATGTTTCCCTCAAAGGCGAGTCTGAAATTAAGGACTCTCGCCTCAGAAGAATTAAGTCATAGCTCACGATGCTAAATCCACATAAAACGGAGAACTAAAACTAGCAATCACATTTAAAGTGTTCACCCATCCTTGGGGAATCAGCTATAAAGGAAAACACAGTTAGTATAGAACAGTATTTGTTTTTATGTGTTTATTTTTCTCAAGCCAGCCCTCGGTCACAATTATGCTGGCCAGCTACGGATTTATTTATTTATTTAAAGCTTTCCAACATTGGGTTAGATACAGTTAGAATACAGATTTTAGTCTCTCTCTCTCTCTCTCTCTCTCTCTCTCTCTCTCTCTCTCTCTCTCTCTCTCTCTCTCTCTCTCTTTCTCTCCCTCCCTCAGAGAGAGAGAGAGAAGAAAGAGAGATTTTATTAGGACCAGGTAACATGCAACCCCCTCTGAAAGCATGCCATTTATTTATTTATTTATTTATTTATTTTATTTTATTTATATACTGCCCGTCTTCCAAAGGAACTCCGGGCAGTTCACAACAACAACAATAATAAGCCACAATAGTAGAAGGAAAAAAATTGAAATAACAATAATAATGAAAATGAAAATAATCATAATCATAATCATAAAAATAAAAATAAAACTACAATAAAAGTTAACTGGCAAGATGGTGGACAAAATACAGGAAAAGAAAAAAATTAAATCAAAAATAAAATTAAAATTACCATACCACTTAATTATTGTGATACCCAAGAGAACCCAACTTAAGGCAACCAAAATGTTTCCTTTAAATGATTTGTAGAAGGCACACGCTTTAAATTCAGAAGTTATCATATACTTGAGTCTATGTCGACCCGAGTATAAGTCGAGGGCTCGAGGCCCCTAATTTTGCCTTTAAGCAGTGGGAAAATTGATTGACTCAAGTATAACCCGAGTCAATATTTCCCTCCACTGCCTTCCCCAAAGTGGTGCTGGTGGCGGCTGCTGCTGCTGCCATGGCAGCCCCAATCCCTCCTCCTCCTCCTCCTCCTCCTCCTTTGATGGGGAGAGCAGCGGGTTTGTTTGTTTGTTTGCTTGCTTCAGGAGAGAAAAAAAGTTGAAAAAACCAGCCACTTCTCCCTCTATGTGCCCGATTGCGGGGGGCGGGGGGAGAAGCAGTGGGGTTTTAAAACTTTTTTCCTCTCCCAAAGCAAGTGCCAATGTAAAAAAAAACATTTTAAAAACATGCCGCTTCTCCTTCACCCGGATATTAGTCAAGGGCTTCTTTTTTCCCCAGCCCACAATAAGGGCTGAAAAACTCGACTTAAATATGAGTATATACAGTATTTAGATTCGAAATAGAATTTTTTTTTGGGGGGGGGGCTTTTATCCATTTATGGAGATATTTGAAGCAAATAGCTTTACAGAAGCCTTGAATTGAAGCAGGGTGCACTCAAATAATGACAATGCAGATCAAAACAGATGGCGGTTGCACACACCCAGTAAATAATGCTGGCTGGATAGCTCAGTGGTTAAAGGTTGGGAATTTGATTCCCAGCTGTGGCTCCAATGAGAAGAGCCAGACTGGGTGACCTTGGGGAAGCTGCACACTGCCAGGGTGCCCCCAAAAGAAGGGGATGGAAAACCACTTCTAAGTATTCTCTACCTGGGATTAAAAAAAAAAACAGGAAAGAGTCTCCATAAGTCAGAACTGAGTTAGCTGCACATCATCATCAGCCAGTAATGATTTATCTATAAATGGAATCTATATGTTTGAGCTAGGAAAAGTGGTCATTAAAATATATTTCCCTTAATTTGTAGCCATAAATATTATCTAAGCATGTTGTGTTTATTCAACTCTATTTAGTTCTTTTTCTTTTTCTTTTTCTCTTGATTTGCTCTGCAACCAGCTTCATTAAATCAATTATATTCCAGAAGGGAAAAAAATGGCCCGAACATACACATTTTCAAGCACAGCTATTATTCAAGGTCATATTGTCATTATTTTAACTGCTGGTCTTTCACTGAACTGAAAGAAGCAAATATATAGATAATATTTATGACCACAGATTAAGTGAAAAGTTTTCTCTGATGTCTGCCTATCCTAATTTTAATGTTTTGATGCAATGAGAAGAATATTATTAAATCACATAAGAATACGGTAAAAAGATGGATGCACTGTAGAATTATGGATATATGCATTTATTTACATGATGCTGTGCCCAGGCAGCTACAGTGGTGCAATTATAATTCTTTTAATGTCATATACCGCTTGAAGAAACCCCACAGGCCAAAATGTGTTGGGCATTTTACACTGGAATAAAGAGTATATATTTTTATATTCTGGGACTCTAATTCCCCCTCCACTCCTTTTTCGATTGACAGCTCGCTCTGCTGCACTGCTCTAATATGCATTTGCTTTCTATTCATTTTATAGGTCTTCAAAGCAAGCCAGCACATATTTGCTGCACTTTTAACGCATGTAATTATTATTTTCTTTTCATTTTCTTGGCCTCCTCTAAAGAGTAAGGCAAGTGATTGGTTTATCAATATCGTGAGGCAACTCTCTCCTTAAACCACTTCATGACATTGGCAAATTGACAGTGGACCAAATACGGCCACTTGAATGCCCTACCTGCTCATCGGAGTGGGGGGAAAGGGGGGGTTGAGCCATGTGGCCATTACAAAACACAAATGCAAAACTAGGTTACAGGTGATGTGCATTGCCAGGAGGTTATTATTAAGCTTCTTGGCTAGATGATGTAGGCCGGGCAAAGGAGTCTTCTTTGAGGCAAAGGAGTCTTCTTTAGTCTGGAAAAAGGCGCCTAAGGGGGGATATCATTGAGACATACTAAATTATGCAGGGCATGAGGAAAGTGGATAGAGGGAAGCTCTTCTACCTCTCACAAAATACCAGAACTAGGGGACATACACTCAAACTGAGGGATGGGAGAGTAAGAACAGACAAAAGAAAATATTTTTTCACCCAGCACGTTGTTAGTCTGTGGAACTCCCTGCCACAGGATGTGGTGATGGCATTTGGCCTGGATGCCTTCAAAAGGGGATTGGACAGATTCCTGGAGGAAAAGTCCATCACACGTTACAATTACAAACCACAACGGAGATGTGTAATCTCCAGTCTTAAAACCAGGGTACTTCAAGGGCCAGATGCAGGGGAGTGGTATCAGGAGACAGATATCTAGTCTCATGCGCTCCCAGACGCATCTGGTGGGGCCGCTGTGAGATACAGGAAGCTGGACTAGATGGGCCGTTGGCCTGATCCGGCATGGCTCTTCTTATGTTCTTATGAGGCAGAAAGTCTTTGGGCAGTTGGATTGAGGTAAAATTTAATAATCATCTGAGTGGATGATTGCAAGGAGTAGGTGAAGTAGGGAAGCACACTGCAGCCCGTGAGTGGACAATTTTGTGTGGAAGGCAGAGAAGGGAATTTGGGGTGGGTGGCATCCACAGAACACCTGTGCAGGCACTGTGCTTAACCAGGATGAACTACCGAACTGCAGTTTGTGCCCATCTCTCATGGTCAGTAGAGGTGGGCACAAAAACAGAAAACTGATGGTTCTGTTGGTTCTGTTTTCGGCCCACCCTCGGTTCAGTTCAGGTTTGGGTTTGTATGAATTTTTTAAAAAAATTGTATGAACTTGAACTGAGCCGAACTGGCCCGGGCGGCAGTAGCCTGTCCCTGAAGCCTCTGAAGCCTCGGCTGCAGCCAGGCCGGGCGGTGGTAGTCTGCCCCACCACCGCCTCCAGAGCCCTTTTTTGTTTGCAGCGCTGACCATGTAGACCCAGGGGCTGGGTCAACACTTTTAAAATTTTATTTATATATTTTTTAGTATTTCAGCACTGACCATGCAGCCCCAGGGGCCGGTTTGGCACTTTAAAAAAAATTCCCCAACGCTGGGGGCTTTCCCCCCTACAGCTGAGAGGCGTTGGCTGCTGCACCCCTTTTATTTATTTTTCCCCCTCCTGGTCTTGGCCCCTGCAGAAGAGAAGACGGTTATAAGATAGGGGGAAACAAAAAACAATACAATATGAAACAAAAAAATTTCATTTCATTTCGTTTCGTTTTGTTATCCTTTGATGGGTTGGATCGTTATTCATTTCATTAGGTAATGAAATGAATAACAAATAACAAAACAAATTAAAAAATCATTTCGTGCCCATCTCTAATGGCAATGCAGTACTTCTCAGGATTTGCTGGGTACAAAGCAGTCAGAAGGCGTCTTCCCTTCACTCCTCCTGGGAGTGCAGTAGGACGGTGCAGCTTGCCCCTTGGACTGCCTCTTTCCCCAGGTGGCATGGTGCTGAGTCAAACTCTAGCTTCTGTTCCAATCATATTGGCCCTGATGAGGATGGAATCAAACTTCATCCTTCAGCATCGTAGAATTTTTTTTAACTTCTGGGAAAATCTGGAAATTGTAGTTTCAAAAAGGATTGTTTTCCAAGCTCTGGCTCAAAAGAGAGAATTGAAACCCAGCCAACACCGGATTTATAATTGTGTTTTGTTTTGCTTTGGCGGTGGTGCATTTACCACTTTTTATGTGAATAAAATGTTCCCAGAACCCATCAGAAATTCAAAGAATTCTGGATTATGCTGTTTGAAGTGAGTGATCTGGCTGCATTCCGGAAACATGACCCAAGGCGAACCTAATCCCCTACCACCTACGAATAAGGTAAAATGTTTATACAGGACATGTCTTAAAAACTAACCTTGGAATTAACAGGAGACCATTTTAAAACACAAAAACAGTCAACATTTTCATAATTGCAAAATGTGTATTAATTAGAGGAGGCTGTTTTCTGAATTATGACAACTACAGTTCTGTGTCAATTAGTGCAATTAGGCTGAATTAAGTGGTCTGTAATTGCTTCTCTGCATTTTTCTTGAACATTAATTTAATGGAACAATTAGATAACCAATAACTGTTGAACTCGGTGTCAAAAGAGAGGGAAAAAATAAGGCTTAAGTAGAAATATTGGCTGAAATGACAAATAAACAAGTTTTTTGTTCCAAAATAATTGGTACCAGCCAGTCAAAGGGGCAACATTTTACTGTGTATTTCTCTACAGAGTATGCTCTTAGGAGATTGAACTAACTTTCTAGTTATTTGAGTTTTAATTTGCAAGTGTTCGGATTAAGTTTTGGATCATGCCCTGGATATTGGTTTTTATATAAAGCAATAGCATGTTATAAGAAGTCATAGGTGGTATTTTAGTGGGAAATCAACCTGTGCTTGTGTTGTTGCTGTTGCAACATGCCATTAAATCACTTCCAACTTTCGGTCACCTTAATAGGGCTTCGAAGGTGTATGAGATATTTATGGAGTAGTTCTACCTTTGCCACAGTTCTTCCCAGCACTAATCCAACACTAGAGATGGGAACCAGTTCAGTAGTTTGGCATAGATCATTTCCCAGTTGAACTAGTGATCTGTGCTTCAGTGCCCCACTCTCTCCAGTAGGTGCCCATTCAGCATCTGCGGCACCCGGAGGAGGCAGGGTAGGGTGCTGTTGGGCTCCTGATGGAGGCAGCAGGGCACCAAACCATGTCCAGCTGTTTGGGCAAAGTAAAGCAAAGCAAAGTGTTCTGCTTATATACTGCCCCATACCACTTCAAGTAGTCTCTGGGCGGTTTACAGTTCTTCTTAATTACAGTATGGAGGCTACACATTGCCCCCTCCCCTGCAAGCTGGCTACTCATTTTACCTACCTCGGAAGGATGGAAGGCTGAGTGAACCTTCAGCCTGCGACCTGGGATTGAACCCCAAGTCGTGAGCACAGTTTTGCCTGCCATACAGGCATGTAACCACTGCACCACAGGGCTCTTCATAAGAGATAAATGAGCCAAGCCAATGTGCCAAACTAGTGGTTCATGGCCCTCTCTATCCAACTCTCTATCCACTACCTCACACTGTCCCTCAGAGGTCTGTATTTATTACATACATCGGTGTTGGTCTGGACCATAAGGCAGTGGACAGGCACCACTCAGTTCAGTCTGGAGTTGATGAGATGCTACCTGTTAAATTTTTGGCCCAAGTCCAAAACCAAATCACGGTTAAGAAACCAAAGTCTCCCGATTATTTGATTGCCTACACTTGGGAATCAGTCTAATAATGCTATTACATTCTTCTCTGTTTGCCACCGTTAGAGAGGATTTTTTGGTATATTACCCCCTCGTGGGAGGAAATCTGTCACAACTAAAAGCAATTTCCAGGAAGAATGCTTACTGCATGCTTGTCTTCTCGTTTCTTAAAGAGAACAGCAGATGTCTTATAATGTAGTCAATTACACCAGAATAGGCCCATTTCATCAATAGGAATTTAGCACGTCAACTCCTCTCAATCAAGCACCACTAATTGAAATCGGTCTACTCTAGTTGTGATTTATTTTAGCATAGCCAATTGTGATCGCAGGAGGCCCACCTGGATCAATGGACTTGAAGGAGGAGCTGAGCCACCCAATCCTGATTATTTCAATGAGCCTATAGTAGTGGAGAAGTTACATTTAAAGGATCATCTCTCAAGGGGTAGAAAATTCGCAAAGCTAGATGCTGTCAAGGATTATAGTTTTGACAAAAATGTCTGTGATATATATTTAACAGATTGCAAAATGGATTCCGTAAATTGTGCCATGCCATCAGTTAGACAAGAAAGTGTATTAGGTCTAGAACACAGGTGTAAGCAATAATCAGCACTGGAAGGTCAGGGTGATTAGGCACAGGTGGTATAGCTTGGTCACCTCATCTCATGTAGTGTGTGATTGGCTTACACCATATTGCTTTATGCATAAATGTCTCATGCACACCCATGTAAATTGGGACTGCCTAAGGTGAAGGCAGCTTTCCCCATGTTCTGTTGCATTTTCTCTATATGCTGTGCTTTGTATATTGTTACTGCATATTACTCTTTGTCATATATACACAGTAATCCCCCACCTGTCATAGGGGTTAGAGACCCGACCTGACCTGCGATAAAGAGAAATCTGCAATATGTGGATGCTGGGTAGGGATGGGACTGGGGGGGGGCTGTTGGGGCTTCCTGCAATTACTCCAGGCCTGGTGCTGCCCTGAGCAGGCCTCTGACGGGCTTCCCAGCCCTGTTGGAGGCTTCATAACTGGTTTCCCGTTAACTGTAAATCACTTGTCGTTTTTTGGAAGCCACTTCAGGTTCAATTCTGGGAACTCTGACAGGACCAGGAAGCCCGTCAAAGGTCCATTCAGGGCAGTGCCAGGCCTGGGGTAAGTGCAGGAGGCCCCAAACAGGCCCAAGCAGCTTGCCCTAGGGGCCCTTGCCTTCATATACTGTGGTCCTGCGATATACCGGGACCGCAGTATATGAACCGCAATATAGCGGGGGGTGACTATATATGTAATATAAGTTTTGTACTAAGCTCTATTGCCTTATTCATTGGTCTTCTAGCTCCATAACCACTAAGTGCATTTATTCTTCCACAATGCTGCTAATCTCTGCTAGCAGCTAATATTTCCTTGAACATAACAAATCCCTATCTACATAAAAAATATAACCCTATAATATATTTGGTGATGATGAATGGGTGCTCCAAGTTTGGCTCTTTGTGTGTTCCTTGTTGTTTCATGGAAGGACTATCATAAAATATTTAGTTGAAAAGTAATGGACGTCTTTAGCCCATGTGCAACTCAACACAATATGTGATCCATTTGTAAAAACTAAATGAAAGGAGGAACAGAATTCTACACAAAGAGTGGAGATTAATATATGTTTATCCAGACCTCTCTGTTAATAATAATAATAATAATAATAATAATAATAATAATAATAATAATAATAATAATAATAATAATAATAGATGGGCACGACTCAGCGAAATTTTTGTTTTCGTTTTTGTTTTTTCGTTTCGTTTTGTAACAAAAACAAAAACAAAAAATTTTCAAAAACCAAAACGAAAACAGAAACGAAATGACCAATTTTGCCGTGTTTTTCATTTTCGTTGCAGCAAATCCATTGAACTGAAAAGAATGCTAACGAAACAGCAATTTTTCATTTTCGTTTTCGTTTTTTCATTTCGTTACGAACCGAAAACGAAATGAAAATTTTTTCAAAAACAAAACGAAAAACAAAAACGAACCAAAACGGATCCCCAAACGACCAAACGAAAAACACAACACAATTTTTTGAGTCGTGCCCATCTCTAATAATAATATATTTTAATGAGTACATAGATGCAAGATTTTCCTATTTTTCTTTCCAAATTTCTCAGGATACAACCTGCAATTTTCTCTTGATTTAACACGTGCAGGATTCTCCTAGAGACAGAGGAACGACATTCACAAAAAAGGGGATTGGGGAATCTCACAGTCCCAGAGAGAAGTGTATTAATGTCATATTTGTGTACATAATGGATTTTAATATACATCATTGTCTAGGGGAATATATTGGAAATCTTTCAGTTAATAATTTTTAGAATCTGTAGTTTCTAATATTTACAAATGTAAATGAATAACCTGGTTGAAATTTATTTTATTAATTTGAAGTTGCCCTCCATCCCATCAGGACCAGAGTGGAGTTCTCTTTTTTCTAGATGATCATAACATTTTTAGACCAGTGGTTCTCAACCTGTGGGTCCCCAGATGTTCTTGAACTACAATGCCCAGAAACCCCTTCAAGCACAGCGAGTGGTGGAGGCTTCTGGGAGTTGCAGTCCAGGAACATCTGGGGACCCACAGGTTGAGAACCACTGCTTTAGAGAGCCTACATGGAACAGTGAAAACAGTGTGATCAACTAGGAGCTCTGGGTTCAAATCCCTGCTTGGCCATCCATCTACGAAGACAAATGGATGACCATGATGGTAAACACTGCCTTGAACATCTCTCATAACTTGAAAACCTATCTAGGGTTACCATAAGTTGGAAGTGACTTGAGGGAACATATGAACAACAGTGAGTAGTTATTACCACCAGAACCAGAAGTGGGGTGGTTTTCAGTTCCACCAGGAGAGAACACAGATGAAAAGTTGTTATGACTGTATCTTACTTGTGCAATTCTCTTAAGCAGGGACCCATCTCATGTTATCCCAGACTGTAGCAATAATGTTTCATTTATTCTGAATACTATACTTGTGTCTTTTCACCAGATAATTCAGATTGGAATTGCTTCTCAACTTGTTGGCTTAATATTTGGTAAAACATTTGGAAAAGACACTGTACAGGAAGTATTGTTTCCCTGCAGTGTGAGATGGTGCTCAAGATATTTTTCGGCATGAAGTGGTACTGTCAGTGGCACCTGCACTTGACCAAGTCAAGGTCATACAGTAGTTTCAAAATCAAGTATGCTTTTGAGAAACTAGCTCGAAAATTCCAGTGTCACTTCCAATCCTCTCACCTCACATGTAACAACAGCCATCAGTCAACCACCTTGTCCTATGATGTCCCAGGTCATCTACTTGAGGTAGCCTACAGAAGAGTTGAGCGGCTCCTGTGACTGTGTGTAAAAGAAACATCACTCAGAGGAAAACACTAGGTTTTAAATTCCTGGGTATCTGAGCCCTTCAACTGTTCCCTCATGTGGCTTATGGAACTCTAACAGCCTATATAACTACAAATCCATATTATTTCCAGTGATCATCCTGAAGCCTCCCAGAAGAAATATTACACAAAGAAGAACCATTGTACCCATTAGGTTTTATGAACTTGAACATTATTTTTCAATGATGGTACCGAGATCACGTTTCCTATTAAGTTCACTGTATGAAATGGCTCTGACTGGACTCATATCTGTCCAAAGAAACACACTCTGTGTCCAAATAGATTACAATGATATTGTTTCATTAAAAAGAAAATGTACACATTTTTATTATTGATCTGTTTCTTAGAGAGATGGTGGAAGGAGTGATATTTTGTATTAGATTTAACTCTCTTAACTGCATGACATAAAATGCCACAACTACTCTACTTCATTTCTTCTGCCTCTCCAAGCTCGCCAGATCAATGGATTAAAGCTAGTTCACACAATAAGGACAAAGCTATTCCTGCATATATTTTTTCCTGCTTCGATCTGCTGACCGGGGGATCAGAGTCACCAGAGATGCCCCACGAAAGGCACACAGAGTAGTCTCCAATCCATGCTCTGTGTCCTTGGGTGACATTCCAAACGGATCTTTGCCTGGGCACAAAATAGCATTCCTACATTCTCCATCAAAACCCTTTCTCTTGTGAATGGGGAGAAAGCTGCTATGGGCTGGCAGTGGGGGAACGAATAGCATCATCAGTATGGGGATGTGGTTGCTAGGAGGAGGTGATGTCTACCCAGAAGTCCTTTTGCAAAAAACTGAGCAAAGAGGGTAGTGAAATCCCGACTACACTGAAGAAGTAATAAAAGGCTTTCTTGAGGAGGAAAGGATCCATCCAAAGCCATGCGCAGGTTCAATCCTAACAGTGAAACATTTAGCACACCAAATGAGTCAGCCCATATATTATCTAGCTTATATATATTGTATATAAACAGGGGGAGGGAGGAAGACAACATATAAATATAAATGAGCTACACTATCTATCTATCTATCTATCTATCTATCTATCTATCTATCTATCTATCTATCTATCTATCTATCTATCTATCTATCTATCTATCTAATCATATAGATATTCTACATTATAAATGCTTAGCAAACTACAATGATATCCCATAATGCAGTGATTGAACTGAAGTATTGCAAGTTAGTTAAGCAGAGGCTTAATTTATAATACAGTATATACAGCCTGGCTCATTTAGAGTTCTGTCTCGATGGAGTCAGGTAGCTGGCTCAAGATTGACTCAGCCGTCCATCCTTCCAAGGTCAATAATATGAGTGCTCAGTTTGCAATATGTTTGGGAGTGTTACTTTATGAGTTATGTTGTAACACTCCCTTCCCCAAAGTGTTCTAACACTAGGAGATCTTGGGCTTTGTTGGAGGCCTTATTGGAGTATTCAGCTGTCATTTATCTTCTCCCTGGACACCAGCATTGGAATATGTCTGTGAATATTCTCAGTCATCCAGGTGAGTTTATCTGGAAGTTGAGTCATGGCAACTGGACTTCTTTTTCTTGAGAGATTGAAACGTTTTGCTGCGCATCCAAACAGCTTCATCAGTCTGAATGAAGGTAGTTGCAAGTCCTCCATCTTATAGTCTGCTTTGACATCTTGTCACCCCGGTCTGAAATAGGCTCATAAGATGAGCAATGGCCTGAATAGGCTTGTTATGTAGACAACAGTATCAATATCCTTAAGGTGAACAATGGACTAAGGGGCTGAAACACATAAAGTATGGTTTGTTAGCTATGGCCTTGGTAGTGAAGCTGGTTGGATGAGCAGCAAAACATTTCTGTCTCTCAAGAAAAAGAAGTCCAGTTGCCATGACTCAACTTCCAGACCAGCATTGGAGGGTTTTTTTTTATACCATTCTTCCATTCAAATTGCTGTCCCTTTTTGGTTTAGAAATGGCCGAACCCTACAAATGCTATATGAGTCATGACAGCTTTAGTATTGTTGTAAGCTTTACTATTGCCTTCTTCTCAATCTTTGTTCTTAGTCTTGAATTTTGTCTTTAATGTTCTTAATGACTGTTCTATACTCATTATCTTCAACTTTGCATATGGTCCTTCAGTGTGGTAAGCCACACCATATGTTCACTGGTATAGCTCCGTGGGTAGGAGTGTCTACTATATGTCCAAATACATTTTGTCTAGAAAACTCTGAGAAGGTCACCATATCTTAGACTTCACTCAAAGGCATTCAATTATATACTTAGACACATCTATATGCAGAAAAGGATGACATTCACAATCAAAATTCCCAAAAGCTTGTGTGCAGTTCTAAAAGTGTGAACTAGTGTGATTTAGCCAATAGATGGATGAGAACAAAATGTGTACGTTTTTTTTTTTAAAAGAAACCATGCATCAAAGGGTGCACGTGAAAAATACCCACAAAATATATATTGGGTTTTTCTGTCCAGGATGCACAAGTTGTTGTTTTTTCGAAGAGAAAAGCAAAATGCAAGAACACCTTTGTCAATGGTGAGATTTTAATGAGCAACAGAGACAGTGCGGTCCAGCTTTGTACAAGTCACCTTGAAATGAAGGAAAGAGCTAGCCTCTTTAATGAATGAAATGCACGCGCTAAGCCTGGTCCCATCTGGACTCCATATCAGTTCTCTCTCATACAAACACAGAACATCACAATTTCCATATTCCTTCATATATTATTCAGAAAAATTACCCTAGGAATGTCTACACAAATTACTACCCTGTGCTCATTGTCTCAAACTACTACAATCTCATTTATGACATTCCTCCAAGGTTCTGCCTCAGGACTCTCCCTTCATTATATCATACCATGGCTTACCTAAATAAAGACCCTAGGTGTGTCTCCCAAATTGTTCAAGTTCAGAAAAAAGTTATATTTAACTAAGAGAGCTTGGCAATTTGCTTTCAGAAAATTATCCATTCTGTTGCTCATTGTGAGCACCTCTGTTGCAACATGTTCCATCGGCAGCACATTGTCTGTCTGCTGTCGTGCGTCATGTTGCCCCTTTTTGTTGAGGTTCCTTATTTTCATAGAAAGGGGTGCCATGCACAGAAGCAGCAAAATGCATGTGAAACCAGTTGTGTCAACTAGAAAATATTTGGATGGTGATACTGTAGCGATATAGCAGGACCACAGTATATGAACCACAAATGGGTGGGGGACCACTGTATTGCCAGACCTTTGAGGCATAGATAGCTTCCATTTCCTGCTCTGGTGCTGCCTGGAATTTTTCTTTCTTGGGCTGAGCACAGTCTGCCTAATACTCAAAGCCTTCCATTTTAGGCTGCTCTTCTTGGTGCACCACATTGAGATGTCCGTAAGGTGTCCTTGGAGATACCTAGTGTGGTGTAGTGGATAGCATGGTGGACTCTGATTCAGTAGACCAGGGTCTGAATCCCTGCTCAGCTATGGAAGCTCTCTGGCTATACGGACCTAGTAAAGATGTCCTTTAAATATCTCACTTATCATGAAATCCCTATTAATATAATAATGATATGTCATCAAGCAAATCCTGACCTGTGAGTTTTCTAAGCAGACACTATGCAGAAGTGATTTCACATTCCCTGCTTCCATGGGTGTTCTGGGACTGTGCCAGTCGCCCTGAGCCTTGCTGGCTGGCTCTACTCCCACGAGGCAAAATGGGGAATTGAACTCCTGGACTTTCACTCTGCAGCCAGATACTGTACCTAAACCATTGAGCTAGCCAGCCAGCCAGCTGAAAGCCCTATCAAGATTGCTAAAAGTTGCTTTTGACTTAATGGTGCATATCAAAAATAACTGTGTCTTTAGTTCACTCTCTTGTTCATGAGCCTTCCAAAGGCAGCTCAAGTACGTCAGATAGATGAACCCTACAACCCTACTACCAATGAAACAAATATCTTTGTGTGTCCCTCTGTCCTTAAGGCTATCACAACTATGGCACAGATCTTCTGTCCTTTCACCTTTCTCTTGCTCTTTCCTGATTGCATTTTCCCCTTGGCTTTTTCAATTTGATCCTGGGCAAATAAATGAAAACCAACGACGGCACTTTCCACTCCACACATTGGCCAACGGGTGAACTTCAATTATTCACAATGCAATTTCACCATGGTAGTATTAGCTCAGTTTTATTTTCTTAATCCTATTAATCCTTTTGTAATAAAAATGTAGATGCAGAGAGATGTATGGGGTTGGTGCCTTCTCTCTCTCTCTCTCTCTCTCTCTCTCTCTCTCTCTCTCTCTCTCTCTCTCTCTCTCTCTCTCTCTCTCTCTCTCTCCCTCTCTCCCTCCCCCCTTTCCACCCCTCGAGCCCTGTTTCTGTTAGCTTCATTATTTTGGAAAAATAATTACTTAATTACTTCAGTGGGTTGTGAAGAGCTGAGCGGATGGGCTTCTCCATCTGTTTTTTCCTGTTAATTTCTTGACATGGTGCCATTCAAGAAGGAGGCAAAGATGTACAAAACCAACCTAACAAACATAAATAACCCCACACCATATTGGTTTTAGAGACCAGCTGACACAACGGGTCAATGACATGGATAGCACAGGAGGAATGAGCAGCTAGCTAAGCCCTGTATGCCAGCATCTGTCATCCACAGATCACCGACTTGAAATGGAAAAGCTTAAATCCACTCCATCATTCCAGCTGGAGCAGAGCTTGTATTGGATTTGTTCCTGAACAGGGAACCAATCCTTCTGCAAATTGCACTAACGAACAGGTCATTTATATTTGGGAGTCGGGGACAACTAACTGGAATCCAGCCATGAAGTGATGGGTAGGGACCAGAGAGCAGAAGACCTGTGCTAGGTGAAAGCCAGTGACTATTGACTCCATCATTCTGTTCCTACAGAAGCCAAGCAGAAGCGCACAAGCAGGCAATGAATGCAACACACTCTGTGGTTGTGTTTCCCAGCAGTTGGCATTTTCAGAGGGAACGTGTCTTTGATACTAACATAAACATGTTAACATTGTTCTGAATAGAGATGGGCACGAAACGAACAATTTTTCATTTCCATTTTCGTTTTTTTGTTTTGTTACATAACGAAACAACACAAGAATTTTGTCTCTAAAATGAAACGAAATGAACAGAAACACCGGAAATTTTGTCGTGTGTTTCGTTTCCGTTACTGCAATATGAGTGAATTGCTTAAAATCCTAAAAAAAATCACAAAAAATGAAATAAATGGTAACAAAATGGTAACAAATGAACGAAAACAAAAACAATTTTTTGCAAAAATTCGCAAAAAAGGAAACGAACCAAAACGGACCCTCCAAATGACAAACAACAAACGAAATGCCATTTTTTTTATTTGTGCCCATCTCTAGTTCTGACTAGTCATTTGTCATTATACTGGCCAACTCAGAGAATACCCACTAACCACTTAGCCACAGTACCTTTGCTCATGCTGATATGGGTGTTACCAGGAGGGCCCAGGATGCTAGTGACCCCTTTGCCAACACTCTGGAGCCTCCTTGATTTTTCAGTGTTCCAGGAAGAGACAAAGCCTTCCAAGCTGTTCCTTGTGACTGCAAATCAACTCTGCAGGGAATGAATTAGAGATGGGCACAAATATACAAATAAATGCAAAATTCATTCAAAAAATGCCAATTTGTCCATGTGTATTCATATGACCATTCCATACCCTGAAATATTACAAATCAATGAATTTTAGCACTTTTAAATTTATTGATTCATCAGACTATAAAGTGACCTGCAAGGCATCTAGGTATACCAAAACTGCAGAGAAGCTTGACAAACTAATGTCCCTTCTCTTCTGTCTAATTTCACCAATAAGCAGCAGTCAGACAGGATGCTGTCTTCTTCTCATTACCATTCATAGTTGTTAAAAATAGCTATGACAGTTGTGTTTGGGTAAGAAGTGTCTGACAGATGAAGAAAGAGTCAGCTTCTTGTATTTCCCCTTACTTATTGTCATTTTGTGAACAGTAGTGAGCACAGGAGGGTATCCAATAGACAATCCTGACTACTGCCAGTGGTGTTGTCAGCATTCTGGATGTCTTTTGCTATGTAAAGCTTCACCTCCTTTTTCATGCTGGCACTTCCTGATATTTTGAACTAAGGATGGGCAGGAAATGCCAAAATGGTGTTTCGTTTTTTTATTTCTCCTCCTCCCATTTTGTTTATTACAAACTGTATATATATATATATATATATATATATATATATATATATATATATATATATATATATATATATATATATATATATAGATAGATAGATAGATAGATAGATAGATAGATAGATAGATAGATAGATAGATAGATATTTAAAAAACTTCAATTCATATTTCATTTTGTTTTGTGTTTTTTATTTTTTATTTTTATTTATTTTTTCTCATGCCGACCTGCTGGCCCGTGGGCCGGGTCGGCACTTTATTTTAATTTTTTATTTTAAATTTTCCTTACCTCATGCCAACCCCGCTTTTTAAAATTTGTTAAATGTGTTTTTTAAATTGTCTGCAAACCAGCTGGCCCATGAGCCATCTGCGGTGTTTTTTGTTTGTTTGTTTGTTTTTTACCTGTGGCAGCATTTTACAAAGGAAACAAAACTGTTCATTTTAACGGGGGGGAAATGACCGTTTTGTTTGTCTGTAACAAATTGCTGCTTCATCATTTCATTTCATTTCATCTTGTCAAGTAACAAAACAACAAAACAGCATTTCATTTTTCATTTTGTGACTATTTTGAACCATGGCTATCCACAATCATAACACACAAACACACACAGAGAGAGGGGGGGATGGAATATACACCTTATATATACCTCAGTTTTCAAATGGGTTGCATCATGCTGTGCACACTTTTTCTTTGCCAATGAAATATTTTGAAGACCTAAAAAAACAAGGCCTGCATCATATTTCTGAAGAAAGCTGTTCCATGTTCCCTTTCCAGGAACTGTGAAATAGACATTTTGGAACAAAAATACAATATTTATTTATTTATTTATTCAATATATTTCTGGGGTTATGACAACACACCACATCTTAGATTGATGAAGCTCCAACCTTGAAATTTAGATCAACCCAACATTCAAGCCAAGCACCTGCAAGACATATTTTTATGTGCAAATAACAAGCTACTCCATATTAATTATTCATTCCCCTGTACTTCATTATTTTTACCACTCTGAGCCAGGTTTATTTAGGCATTACTAATAAAGAATTGCTGATACTGAATATGGTAAATTTGGGACTATTTCAATTAATCAAGAGTCAACAAACGTAATTAGTTTGCATGTTATCTGAAGCTGAGAAACGGCTTATATTTATTACTGTGTGGTCCCCCTCCTCACTCTGTCTTGGCTCATAGCCTGTGATTTTCATAAACTTGTGTCTAGTTCTACTGAAGAAGCGCGAGAGACAATTACCAAAATCATTTCTTTGTGAAGCATTTTAGCTCTCTGAATTTGGAGCCACAGCAAGTATAACCACCTAAATGAATCCATTGGGAAAAAAGAGAAATTAAAATAATTGGCAGAGAAACAGAACAACAATTTGTGTTATATAGTGCTGGAGAAAAGTTTCACTGGTGTCTGCAAATGCGTGTCTCAGTGCAAATCATGACTATAGTTAATAATTCAAAACTTTAAAACTGTTCCCACAAAATTTGATGCTGTTCAGAAACCTGGTTTTCAAGTTATGTTTGGACTGCCACCCATTTTCAAGTTACCTGGTAGAACGCTGGTTGCCTCAGCTGTACAAAACTCATTGCTGGAAACCTGCCCTGCTATAATGATGGCTGCTTTGCTTGTGGGTTAGAAGCAGCGGATGAGTTTCTCGCATCTTCAAAATCATTAGCCACTTCTCATATGCTTGTTGCCTCTGTGCTTCGTTTTTCAAATGAGAAGTGGACAAACTATGAGGCCTTGAAAAATGAGAACACCTCTTTCTTGCTATCAGTCGAGATGACAGATCTTTAGAATTCTCAAAATCCCTGAGTGATGAGTCCTATCATGTCATGGTGACAGCCTCAATTGACAATCAATCAATCAAAATTGATCTACATTGCTCCCACACAGATTGCACACAAAAAAACCCTTATGTTCACTACTGATTACAATAATGTGTGTTAGCATTTGTATACCTTACTAGTGTAATCTTGGGATGTGGAGGCCCAAAAATAGACTAAGTCAGAAATATCCAGAGATGAAGCTAAGTCAGAGATTTCCCAAGAATTGAGACTGGGTCAGACAGAAAGGAGAAGTTCTTCAGCGCTGACTTTATTGAGCAGAAGCAAAGGCAGAACAGAAAACCTTTTGCGGACAGACACAAAGGGGGTCCCTTCTCACAGTCAAGAAAGGACCTCGAACATACACTTCCAGAGGTTTTTTTGTGTGTGTTGTGCTGTTACAGTCGTGACCGACTCTACGTGACTCCATACAATCTCAAAACCCTTACATCACCTTCTTTGACCAGCCACACCTCAAAACCTCCCATCATCTATCCATCATTCCCATCATCTCTGAAGTTTCATAAACTCACAGCACTTCCTCTTTTTCGTTCAGTAGCTCACAGCTGTTTCTTAACACATGTTTCCTGAACAGTGCCCAGCCATCAACAGGAAATGGCAGCGTTTCTTGCTACATAACACAGTCCTTTCTTAGCACTACAATCACAGCACAGTTGTTGTTGCTCACAGAAGAGTTATTGATCATATTTCATATTGATAAACTCATTCACCGCTCACACTAGTCATGGATATCTCACTGACCTAATCTGTGTTCCTCTTCTGTCAAGTATTGCTGACTTCTCCCCTACCTAATTTCTGACCTCTTTCCTATGAATAGGTTTCTCTCCTAACTGTCTCATGTGGAATCTTTTCTTTGACACCCCATTCTTAATTCTTCGAACAACACATTCAACACATTTTTATTATTAGGATTAGGATTATTTACCTTATGTTGGTCTGATTGATTAGTTTTTTATTTACTATTTGGAGTTGTTTAATTATTTTTGTATTTTACTTATGTATGTAAGCGACTCAGAGTAGCTTTTTTTTTGCTAGATGGTTGTGGTATATAAATCAATCAAATAAATAAAATAAATAAATGACATGGCGAGCTGATACAAAATGGTACACTGATTGTACTAAGCATAGCTAGCAGAGATGGGCACGAAGTGCTTCAGGCTACTTTATGCTACATCAGAAGTGCTGCACCAAATGTGCCGTGGTAACCCTCTCTCCTTCCCCCCCCTCCATCTGCTGGGAGGCTCACTCACTATCTTCAGCCTGATACTATAGTCCTCCAACACTGGTGGTACACCAATTGGATGAAGAACTTCCCTGCATCCTCAAGGAGTTGGCTTGCCGGAAGCAGAGGCAGAACAGAGAGAAACCTCGCACCAGCGACTACCGACTAGCCAAATGAGGCAGAGAAGAACTAGCCCAGCTCCTTATCCAACAGTGCACAATGTAGAGAAATCCCCCTCTGGAGATTCATGGCCCTGGCTGCCTGTGTGAGCAAGGCCTTTGGGAATCATTAAACCTCTCTATCTGAGCCGGGAGGCCCCAGATGGAAGGAAATGAATCCCATAGCAATAGCCCATATACTCAGGAAGCCAGCTTGGTCTGTATCTCCCCTCAAGTCTGCCAGGAAGCCTGTGAGAGGGGGTTGCAGGTCAAACAGCTGCCTGTGACCCTCCCCCACCCATGAAATTCAGGTCACTTGACCAAAGGCCATCACCCATCCTTTGTCTTCCTATGGCCTATGGCCAATGATTATCCACTCCTCCCACTTGTGTGATGTCTTGTTTTGTTGTTGGTGTTGTTCAGTTGTTCAGTCGTGTCTGACTCTTCCTGACCCCATGGACCAGAGCTCGCCAGGCCTTCCTATCTTCCACTGCCTCCCGGAGTTTGGTCAAATCCATATTGGTTGCATCGATGACACCGACAAACCATCTCATTCTCTGCCACCCTCTTTTCCTTTTGCCTTCAATCTTTCCCAACATCAGGGACGTTTCCAAAGACTCCTCTCTCCTCATGAGATGGCCAAAGTTCTGGAGCCTCAGCTTCAAAATCTGTCCTTCCAGTGTACATTCGGGGTTGATTTCTTTCAGGATGGATGGGTTGGATCTCCTTGCAGTCCAGGGGACTCTCAAGACTCTCCTCCAGCACCACAGGAAAAAAGCATCGATTCTGCAGCAATCAGCCTCATCCCGGGCTAGCAGAAGAAGCAGCACAGGCTGAGAGCAAGTGTCGTTTTATCATTCCTATAGCACCACTGATGTAGGATGACCTGGCACTGTGCTGAAAACTGTTAGTAGGCCTCCGGGCAGTGAAGGAGGTTAAATCGGCACAAAGTGCTATGAAGTAGTTTGTGTACATTTCTGATGGTTAGGCATAAGTATGACTGGAAATAAATTCCTTAACTCTAGTACTGCATATGATAGAAGTAAAATAGTAATTATTTTCATTTGTTTGTTTGTTTGTTTGTTTGTGAATGGTTAAGTTGATTACAGCCTTGTTACTCCAAAAAGTAAATAGAATTCACCACTCTCAGGGTCTGAGAGAAAGTTATTCTTTCAGATTATAACTCTCTGAATAGCTCAGGCAGCATGTAGCATCTGCAAAAATAATTTTTAAAAGAGTAGATTGAATTGCAGAAGAGAGTTTCTATTTAAACCCTGCAGTGTTCCAATTACCCCAAATGGCATGTCTCCCTGTACAGTATGTAGGAATATAAGTATGTCTTCCTGTACAGTGAGTAGGAATATAAATATAAATGTGAATTTAAGTGGAAGACCCCTATTGGGTTTCTATGCCACCTATATCTTGAGGGGATAGCCTTGTAAATGAGGGGAATTAACATGAAGAAAAGAAGACATAGACTTTTAAATCTCATTGAGACCTCCTTCTGCCTTTGTACATATCCTTTGGCTTTTAAAATGAAGCTTGCTCTTATTCAGAAGGACATTTTCTTGGAAAGAATATAAAACCTACCCAGAAATGGTTGCTGAAGAGGAGAGTCAACAAAGGATTAGAAGGAGGGGCAGGATTTCAAATGTCAAACCATGGGAAATGTTGATGCATTTAAAAAAAATGTTTACAATATCATACAACTTATTTTTTTACAATTGAAGAACAACTCAGAATAAACTGGGAGTTGAGTCATGGCTACTGGATTTCTTTTTTGAGAGATAGAAATGTTTCGCTGTTCATCCAAACAGCTTCATCAGTCTGAATACAGCTAGTGCAAGAGACCTTCTTATAGTCACTAGCTGTATTCAGACCGATGAAGCTGTTTGGATGAACAGCGAAACGTTTCTATCTCTCAAAAAAGAAATCCAGTAGCAATGACTCAACTTCCAGTTAAACGAACCTGGATGACTGAGAATCTTCACAGACGTAACTCAGAATAAAAGATGGACACATAATGTGTTTCGATGCCATTCAGTGGACTGGATCCACAGGGGTTGTGTGCCCCTCCCCAGATTCTGTACCCCATCTCTTCCTAGAGGTGCCCGCTCAGCAGAGGAGACTGGGCAGGAAAGCTGTGGCACTGCTTCCAATCTTAATGCCTTTCCCAAACCTGATCCTAAAATTAGCCATTATTCTTTTCTTATCCTTCAATTCACTGGGGTCAGAAATAAAAGCAAAAAAGCAAAGTGTTCTGCTTATATACCACCCCATACCACTTCATGTAGTCTCTGGGTGGTTTACAGTTTAATTATGCAGGCTACACATTCCCCCCACCCCCAGCAGGCTGGGTACTCATTTTACTGACCGTGGAAGGATGGAAGGCTGAGTCAACCTTGGGCCTGCTACCTGGGATAGAACCCCAGGTCGTGAGCACAGTTTTACCTGCAGTACAGGTATTTAAGCACTGCACCACAGGGTTCCTTAAGTAGTGGAAGCTGAGAAACAGGAACCCAAAGGAAGACAGGCTGGATGAGAGAAAGGCCTGGAAGAAAGCTGGGCCAAGGGAAAGAAAGAGAAGAAGAAAGGCTAGAACCAGGAAAGATCACACTGAGCCCCAGGTATATGAAACTGGGTGCTTCATGATTGCACAAATTCAAGAATTAGGCAATGCCTCTAAAGCAAAGCAAAGCAAAATGTTCTGCTTATATATCACCCCATACCACTTCAAGTAGTCTTTGGGCGGTTTACAGTTGTGGTTATAGTAATGCAGGCTACACATTGCCCTCCCCCAGCAGGCTGGGTACTCATTTTACTGACCGCGGAGGGATGGAAGGCTGAGTCAACCATGAGCCTACTACCTGGGATCGAACCCCAGGCCATGAGCACAGTTTTACCTGCAGTACCACTGCACAATGGGGCTCTTTTCCTTGGAAGGCCAACATTCTCTCAACGCCAAGTTTCTTATTCTGTTTGGTGCAATGTTCAGCTAGCTCTCTTCCTCATTTGCATCACACTTAATCAAATGACTGGGTATGTAAGAAAAGCAGGGCTTTATTCAGATTTTTAAAGATCATTGAGACCTGTTGTATAAAATAAAACAATTTCAAAATAAAATAGGTTTATTAATAAAATAGGTTTACTTTTCCAGTGTAAAAGGCCGTTAAAAACTGTAAATGAAAAATAGTATTTCAAAGCCTTATGATTATGGTGATTATTATCGTCTCAGATATTAGCTATCCTCCACAGTGTTCCTCTCTTTTTAAATCTATTTTCTCTGCAGTAGCAAGCCTCTATAAATGTTATAAAAAATCACATTTTCTTCATTTATAGCATTTTGTAGTGCAATAAGACAGGGAATGAATACAAAACCAGAATATTTGCGGAGATTAAAATAATCTTTTTTTGTTCTTTCCTAATGTAATTTCAGTGTTTGTGTGTACACGCGTGTATGTTCATGTTTCTCATGAGCTGTTGGAGAAGAGGAGAGGAAATAAAATAGCAAGCAAAAACTTAATCAAATGAATCGTGAAAATGCTAAAAGAGAAAACATCCCTGAGGATTATTGAAAGATTTGAAAAGTTTACTCATTGGAAACCAAAGTGTCGGTAACGGCAGAAAAACATGCAATGAATGCAGATTGGAAATTTGAAGGGAACCGGCAGCCTCTCCCTCCCTCCCTCCTCATCAAAAACACAGCAACACATAAACATATATATCAAACTCCTCCAGAAATGCATCAGGAGATCATTATTTTAATGATTTTTCCTCAAATGCCAAAGCTATAAATATGATCTAGGAAACAGATTTTTGCCTGCCAAACATTCTTTCATCTAAATGTGAATGTGAGCGATTGAGAAGATACACGACTCCTCGTTATTCACAAATGCTGAAAGAGAAGCTATCCGGTGACTTAAAACAGCTCTGGGGGCCTTTTGTGTCACTGCTGGGAGTGTTTGGTAGCCTATCATAAGATGAAAAGGTGAACCTTGTGGGATGTGTACAAAGTGTCCCCCTTCCAAATTTTCTCCAAGACTTGCAGGGGTCTGAAGTTGTTTGCTCTTGTTTGTACAGTGGCACCAATCCATAAAATACTATGGTTCATTTGTTCCTTCTTCTCCTGCTGTTTTATCTTCTAGATTTTGCTAAGACACTGCCCCCTATACAGCATTCAGCTGCAGTCTTTTTATCCTGTTCTTACTGCATACCAGCACATCTGGCGACTACCTCAGTGTCTCTTGCACAGCTGGTATTTTTCTCTCTCTCTTGTATGTTATCGGGTCAGAAATGATTTATGTATAGGAACCTTAATAGGGCTATCAGCATAAGTGACATATTTAAAGAGTGGTTATTACCAGTTCCACTCCTCCAGTGAGACTTCTTGGCTGGGTGGGGATTTGAACCCCACTCCCCAGAGTCGTGATCTGTCACACAATCTGCTGCACCACACTGGGTACCTTCATATGGCTGTTACCTGTGACTGGAAAAGTACTGATGCAGCTATGCTCAATTCAACCCCCCTTACACTGGCCTCTAAGGAAATAGTTTGCTAGTGAAGACATTACTTATAGTCATTACTATTTGCATTTAAAGTTTCGTTTCCTCTGCCCTGACTCATTTTTGTGAGTAACCAATGAAATGTTACACTTAACTTTCTATTCCTGTGTAAATTTTGATTACTCTGCCTCACTTCTATGGACCAATCAACTGCTTAGCTATAGGTTTCTTAACCCTTGCCACTATAAAAACTGCATGTAACTTTCCATTTATTTGTCTCACACTTCGGTGACACCATGAGCTCACGAAATCCAAATAAATTATCTTCCACAAGAAACATCTCTGATCTGTTCTATACTCCTATTTTTGGGAGTATGTTACCTCTCCTTTGAGGTAACATACCAAAGCACTTATGTGTGTCCAAAGGGAGACACAGGTTTGTGAGAGGTAACAATTGGGAATGATCACAGGTTACAAACCATGATGGAGATGTGTAGAGATGGGCACGACTTGAAAAAATTTTTTTTCGAGTTATCGTTAGTCGGGCCGGTTCCGTTTCGGCTCGTTTCCGTTTTTCGCGAAAATTCGCAAAAATTAGTTGGTTCGTTTTTTCGTTTTTTCGTTGTCGTTAGTACTGGTTTGGGGAGGGGGTAGCAGGCTCCTGGAGGGAGCTGCAGGAGTCAGCCAGAGCCACAAGTGACGGACTGACAGACACTTTGCACCCGCTGTGTCTCACGTACTTGCATGTAGTGCAATGCAAGTAGATCTGGCTTAGGGTTAAGACGGGTTAGCGAAAGGGCTAAGGTTAGGCTAGTTACGGGTGAGGTTAGGGTGAGTATTGGGGTGCACCTCTGGGTGCCTCTCTGACCCACTTAGAAGGACAGTGTACTGGCGTATGGGTTAGGCTTAGGGTTCGGGTTTGGGCTACGATTAGTGGGCTGTTTATGCCCGATTGGCACATCCCAGAAGTCTCTGTGGTCAACCTGGCCAAGTGGTCATGCGATTGGTGGAAAATTTGCATGGTCTACTCCCATGGGCGAGCCCATCATTGCAAATGTGCAGGTGTAATAAAATAAAATAAAATAAAATAAAATAAAATAAAATAAAATAAAATAAAATAAAATCAACGGAGACTTTTTTTGCAAGAAAAACCCACTGCTGCTACTGTAAAAAATTCAAGCATTTAAAATAGCTAATTTTCGCATGTTTCTGTGGTGCTTTGGTGGGGTTTTGGGCAACGATTTCAAAAAAAATATTGCGGTCGCCATTTTGGATCCCCCCCCACCGCATGGCAAATGGATGTGCCCTCCCAGCCTGGTACAGTCAGCAAAACCTGGCCATGTGATTGGTGGAATGGCTCCAAAACTTTGCATGGTCCACTCCCATGGGCGAGCCCATCATTGCGAATGCACAGGTGTAAAAAAATAAAATAAAATAAAATAAAATAAAATCAACGGAGACTTTTTTTTGCAAGAAAAACCCACTGCTGCTACTGTAAAAATTCAAGCATTTAAAATAGCTAATTTTCACATGTTTCTGTGGTGCTTTGGTGGGGTTTTGGGCAACGATTTCAAAAAAAATATTGCAGTCGCCATTTTGGATCCCCGCACTGCATGGCAAATGGATGCGCCCTCCCAGCCTGGTACCAGCAGCGCAGCAGTAGCAATAGCCAAGGGGCGGGGGGCGGGGAACCCCCCCCCCAAATAAAACACCCTTTGGCCTGGTAGGTGCCCTCAGACAGTTTTCGCCTACTTTTAGGGCCGGGAATCGGTTTTTTTTTTAACTTTTAAAAACTTTTTTTCTGTGCCGCTTGGCATTGCGCGATCGCCGCGATGCAAGTAACGAGCATGACAAATCAGACCAAATTGTTCGTTCGTCGGTTCGAGCTCGAATTCTGGTGGAGTAATTCCCGTTTCCGTTTCCGTAGAGTAACGGATACGAGTAACGGAAACGGGAATACCGCTAAGTCGTGCCCATCTCTAGAGATGTGTAATCTCCAGGCTTAAAACCAGGGTACTTCAAGGGCCAGATGCAGGGGAGTGGTATCAGGAGACAGAGATCTAGTCTCGTGCACTCCCAGACGCATCTGGTGGGGTCACCGTGAGATACAGGAAGCTGGACTAGATGAGCCATTGGCCTGATACAGCATGGCTCTTCTTATGTTCTTATGTTCTTATGATTATTATGCAGTTAAAACAAAACAATCAACCAGACCAAAGTCAAGTTCCAAAATCCTTTCATTAAATATTTATTTTTCCCCAGTTGGTAACCCAACAGACTAGAGCATCTCTCCCTGCTTGGATTCAAACATTCTGTATTTATCCCTGGTTGGTTGAAGTATCAACCAACATGTTGCTATCACAGACTGAGAGCAGAACTTGAAAGAAATCATCTTTATTCCATCTCTTCACCCTGTTGGACTGGGATGTACAAATGCACTGTTAACGTAATCATTTTCTTTATTATTTTAAAAGCCATCCAGTCATTAAGCACTGTGTGGTGTCATTACGTTTAACAGAACTAACCCTGTCTATGTTTGATCACAGACCAAACCTTGAACTAA
Organism: Phrynocephalus guinanensis; assembly: GCA_037367245.1. NCBI lineage: Eukaryota > Metazoa > Chordata > Lepidosauria > Squamata > Agamidae > Phrynocephalus > Phrynocephalus guinanensis. The sequence goes on from CM074741.1 coordinate 8,388,491, forward strand.
AAAGATCCCATGAGCAAGGCTGGATGATAATTTGGTTCCTGGAAACTTCTTCTCCCAAAATGAAATAAAGTGCTGAACGTTTTTTCTCTTTGGTGTTCCATTTTTCTATAGCAAAGCAGCACTGTCTTACAAGAGGCAATTATGGAAGACAAAACAAATGTCTTCCACAAAGGGGTGACATTTTATGAAAACGCAAGCCACCAAGCATCAGGGTATTTTTTTCCCCAAACTAGCCTTGTGTCTTGGTCTGGAAAAGATATTAAATTCGAAACAAATGTTTTTCTCTCTGAAAATGCTGCAGCGGCACAATAACCACATGGGGCCTGACTTTGCTTCATGGACTATTAATACTTAGAAGCACTGGATGGGTTTTTAACATCTTTTCGAACAATTCCCTAATCCACTCATGTCCACAGTCAGGCCCGGGGGCCAAATGTGGCCCATTTACAAATTTTGAGTGGCCCGCGGCTTCTTCTCCCCACCGGCTCAGCCTGTCATGCATCCCCACCAGCTGGCCCTTTCCCATACCGGATGGAGGCATCAGCTTGCAGTTTTATGTTTTGCCTGCCCTCCCTGCCTCTGTCCACCATCACCCCGCCTATCCGCCCCTGGCTCCGTTGCTGCAGCATCCTCCCTTCCTCCTTGCCTGTTATAGAGACTTGTCCAAAGTCTGGCCCGGGGGCCCAGTGTGGCTAAATAGATTAGGGCCTAATCCTTCTGTGCTTGCACTATTTCATGATGTCATAACTCTTCTCCCAGTTTTCTTCTTTTCTTTTAACAAAGAACTAAAGAAAGCCACCTTGGGTCCTTCCAGGGAGAAAAGGTGGGATAGGAAAAAATTAAATAAATAAATCATATATATAATGGTCACCATATGTGGAGGCCAGCCTTTTTGTCCTATGCTGTTTCCCTCCAGTAAACTGTTATTTGCCTCTGGATTTACCAGAAGAAAACAAGAGGCACCTCTTTGATTAGACTAAAAGCTTGTCTAAACGTTGGATCTTCTCTTTCATAGTGGCCAAGCCAAGGATTTCTAAGCAAGCAAGCAAGCAAACAAACAAACAAAAACACAGCATTCTGCAGCAAACTAACTGACAGGCAAAGTAAATAAAACTATGTCTTTAAACACCCCTGCAGAGGTTTACAGTACAGGTAGGTGAAGCCTGAATGCTGTAAGTTTCAGAAGCTACTGATAAGAACAAGACATTTCCTAGGATTGCAATTCTCTGTTCTTTTGACATAGTACATCTATCAAAGTCAGCGAAGGTGGGTTTTCTGCTCTCCGAGTCTAAAACTACACTGAAATGGTTGCAGAGGAAGGAGAGGAAAATGTGTCAATTTTGTTCTCTTCTGTCATGAAAATGATGCCATTGAAAATGCTGTGAAATTCTGCAACAAAACAAAACAAAACAAAACATTTTCCTACACATACAACTCCATGGGTAGGTCTTCTTTTCATGAATGGAGAAAACTTTGTATTCTCTGGTTGACATTTAGGAGTTAAAGGTGAGGAAGCTAGCAGACCAAAGGGCGGGCAACCCTGATTCAGCTCTAATATCATTGAACACATTATTTATTGAAGCCTCAAACCCAACGCTTCAAACGTCAATACTTTCTGGATCTCAACAGATGGTTATCTCACTTGGGCTTTGTCCCAAGTGCAACTATGTTTAACATCAAGTTCTGTCTGTACAGGCTAAGATGTAATCTGTGAATTTTTCTAACACACAGTCTTGCAGGCCCACCTGGGTATTTTCATTTTTAGGTGCTAGGGTGTGAAAACATATAATTCCTGGGAGATTTTATCCAAGACCAGAAGGCTTGGCAGGGCAATATATATATATTTGTTTTCGTAGATTTTCACGGGTATAGGTATGCATGTTAGGGTGGATTCGGGTTTCTTCCCGTGTAGAAATCTGGTTGTTTTGGCGACGTTTCGACGAGGTCTCACTCGTCATCTTCAGGCTGGTGTTCTGGCTTCTTTCTTCTTGAAGCAAAGCGTGGTCTCAGTTGAAGTCCTTCTATAAATACTGCTGGGGGGGGTGTGGTTTGCTTGCTCTGTTGCTGATTGTAGGTTTGTTTGTTCTTTTGTGATCTGCTGTGTGGCTGAGGCGATCGTTAAGGGCTTAACTGCTGGTGGGTTAGATGGCTGTTTAGAGACATCCTGTGTGGGTGAGGTGCTGGATGTGTGTCTCTTAGCCTTTTGTTTCTTAACGACCTTGGTGATGGGTGTTCTGGCAGCCTCCTGGTCTTTGGTGGAGTGGGGTTCTGTGTCTTGTGAATTCATTTTGGTCTGGCTACGGGTCTGTGGTCTCCCAATGTTTTTTTGGCGTGTGTGTGTTCCATGTGGTGACTGGAGTGGGGTGTAGCGGTAGATGGTACAGTCGTGGTTTTGTTATTGGATGGTGGTTTCGTTTCATCTGTGGGAAGGGTCTGGGTTTGTGTTTGGTGTGGATGGAAGGTGGTGGCATCTTGTGTCCTTTTGGACCTGGTGTCAGTCTTTGTGACAGAGGCTCGTCTGTTGACCAGGGCTAGTTTCCAGATGTCAGGCAAGCGGGAGGTGTCGTCACGTTTATTCATGTTGTTTGGGTGTTTCTCTATTTCAATGGCTTCCATGATTATTCGACTGTTGAAGTGTTCAGTTTTGGAGATGAGTTTGGTTCTTTCAAAATCAATTTCATGACCTGTTGTTTTTATGTGCTGGAAGAGAGAGGAAGATTTTTTTCTTCTTTTTTGACTGCGTTCTTGTGTTCTGCGATGCGTGCGCTTATTCTCCTGTTTGTCTGTCCGATGTATGTGGCTGGGCAGACTTTGCATGGTATTTCGTAGACTCCTTGGTTTTCTAGCTCAATCTTGTCTTTGGGGTTTCTTAAAATGTTGGCTATTTTTTGTTCGGTGCAAAAGGCTATCTTGATATTGTGTTTGTGGAGAATTTTGCTGATTTTGTCTGTGGTGCCTTTGATGTAAGGGAGGAGGGCAGTGCCATTGTTCTCTTCTGTTTCTTGGTTCTTGGGGGGTGTTTCTTTTTGGATTAGTTTGGTGATGGTGTTTTTTTGGAATCCGTTCGCAATTAAAGCATTCGAGAGAGTGTGTAATTCCGTTTTTAGGTGGTCTTTGTCAGCGAGGCGTTTGGTTCTGGAGATGAGGGTTTTTGCTACGGAGTTGATCTGTGCAGGGTGGTGGTGTGATTGTGCATTTAGGTAGCGGTTTGTATGTGTTTTTTTCCGGTAGATGGTATGTCCTAAGGAGCCGTCGGGTTTTTTGTAGATTAGGACGTCCAGGAAGGGAAGTTGGTTGTTGGCTTCTATTTCCATAGTGAATTGTATTTTGGGGTGTAGGCTGTTGAGATGTGTGAGGAAGTTGTTCAGTTTGTCTTTCCCGTGTGGCCAGATAACAAAGGTGTCGTCAACATATCTGAGCCAGAGTTTGGGTTTATGTTCGGACTTCTGTAACGCGTTGGTTTCAAAGTGTTCCATATATAGGTTTGCGATGACTGGTGAGAGGGGTGATCCCATGGGTGCTCCTTCTATCTGTTTGTATCTTTGTCCATTGTGGATGAAGTATGTGTTGGTTAGGCAGTGGTTGGTCAGATCTAGGATGTGCTTGGGGGGGTTGTATTTGTTGTGGATAGCTGTCAAGGCTTCTTGAATGGGCACTTGTGTGAAGAGCGAAACAACATCGAAGCTCACGAGTAGGTCATTGGGTTGTAGGTCTTGTTTCTTTATAATTTCTATGAAGTGGAACGAGTTTTGTACGTATGAAGTGATGGATTCTGCATAGGGCTGGAGTTGTTTGGCAAGAAATTTGGCGAGGTTTTGTAGGGGTGAGCCTATGGAGCTGACTATGGGTCTGAGAGGTGTTCCTTCTTTGTGAATCTTGGGGAGGCCGTAGAGCTTGGGGCATCTGGAAGATTTCTCTCTGGGGATGATGCTTGGCTTGATTTCTTCACTTAAGGGAGAGGCTTTTATTTTGGCTTTGGTGGTTTTTTCCAGGTAGGTGGTGGGGTCTGTGTTCAAAGGTATGTAAGCAGGGTCTTGTAGTAGGTTGGATAGTTTGGCTTGGTAGTCAGATGTGTTCATCACCACTGTGGCATTGCCTTTGTCTGCTGGGAGAATGATTATGTTGTTGTCTTTCCTCAGGTTGGTGAGGGCTTTTTGTTCTTCTTTGTGTAAATTGCTTCTGGGTGGTTTGCTGGAGCAGAGGACATTGGTGACTTCGAGTCTGATTTTGTTGGCTTCATCTGGGTTGATTTTGGTTAGGCTGGCTTCCACTCCGCATATGATGTTTTCAGTGGGGATGTGTCTGGGGGCGACTGCAAAGTTGAATCCTTTGGACAGGACTTTGGTCTCTGCGATGGTGAGTGTCCTGTCTGATATGTTGTGAACTGTTTGTTTCATGGGCTGCTGTGGGGGGTTGGGCTTCTGGCGTTTTTCCAGTTTGTGGAGTTTGTTGGGTGTGTATGTCTGTCTTGTGGGAGGTCTCTGTTTCAGCTCTCCAGGCGGCGAGTTGCTTGGATTTGTTCCAGAGTGTTGGGTGGATTTTGTTGCTGAGTTTGAGGTGGAGAGTGAGTAGGTCTCTGTTGGTTTGATCTAGTAGGTATCTTTTCTTGTGTAGTTCGTTTCTGATTAGGGCTAGTTCTGTTCTTTTCAGGATCCTTTCGCTGGATGGGGTTTTTGAGTGGAATTTCAGTTGGAAGCTTGTGGGGATCACATTTTTATCTCGGCAGTTGCGTAGGAATGCAATGTCACATAAGATGGTGGCTCTTCGGACTTCTAGTTTCTCGTAGGTTCTGGTCAGCTGGAAGGTTTCCTCCCCATAGAGGTCGGATATTTGTTTTCGTAGATTTTCACGGGTATAGGTATGCATGTTAGGGTGGATTCGGGTTTTTTCCCGAATCCCCATCCAGCGAAAGGATCCTGAAAAGAACAGAACTAGCCCTAATCAGAAACGAACTACACAAGAAAAGATACCTACTAGATCAAACCAACAGAGACCTACTCACTCTCCACCTCAAACTCAGCAACAAAATCCACCCAACACTCTGGAACAAATCCAAGCAACTCGCCGCCTGGAGAGCTGAAACAGAGACCTCCCACAAGACAGACATACACACCAACAAACTCCACAAACTGGAAAAACGCCAGAAGCCCAACCCCCCACAGCAGCCCATGAAACAAACAGTTCACAACATATCAGACAGGACACTCACCATCGCAGAGACCAAAGTCCTGTCCAAAGGATTCAACTTTGCAGTCGCCCCCAGACACATCCCCACTGAAAACATCATATGCGGAGTGGAAGCCAGCCTAACCAAAATCAACCCAGATGAAGCCAACAAAATCAGACTCGAAGTCACCAATGTCCTCTACTCCAGCAAACCACCCAGAAGCAATTTACACAAAGAAGAACAAAAAGCCCTCACCAACCTGAGGAAAGACAACAACATAATCATTCTCCCAGCAGACAAAGGCAATGCCACAGTGGTGATGAACACATCTGACTACCAAGCCAAACTATCCAACCTACTACAAGACCCTGCTTACATACCTTTGAACACAGACCCCACCACCTACCTGGAAAAAACCACCAAAGCCAAAATAAAAGCCTCTCCCTTAAGTGAAGAAATCAAGCCAAGCATCATCCCCAGAGAGAAATCTTCCAGATGCCCCAAGCTCTACGGCCTCCCCAAGATTCACAAAGAAGGAACACCTCTCAGACCCATAGTCAGCTCCATAGGCTCACCCCTACAAAACCTCGCCAAATTTCTTGCCAAACAACTCCAGCCCTATGCAGAATCCATCACTTCATACGTACAAAACTCGTTCCACTTCATAGAAATTATAAAGAAACAAGACCTACAACCCAATGACCTACTCGTGAGCTTCGATGTTGTTTCGCTCTTCACACAAGTGCCCATTCAAGAAGCCTTGACAGCTATCCACAACAAATACAACCCCCCCAAGCACATCCTAGATCTGACCAACCACTGCCTAACCAACACATACTTCATCCACAATGGACAAAGATACAAACAGATAGAAGGAGCACCCATGGGATCACCCCTCTCACCGGTCATCGCAAACCTATATATGGAACACTTTGAAACCAACGCGTTACAGAAGTCCGAACATAAACCCAAACTCTGGCTCAGATATGTTGACGACACCTTTGTTATCTGGCCACACGGGAAAGACAAACTGAACAACTTCCTCACACATCTCAACAGCCTACACCCCAAAATACAATTCACTATGGAAATAGAAGCCAACAACCAACTTCCCTTCCTGGACGTCCTAATCTACAAAAAACCCGACGGCTCCTTAGGACATACCATCTACCGGAAAAAAACACATACAAACCGCTACCTAAATGCACAATCACACCACCACCCTGCACAGATCAACTCCGTAGCAAAAACCCTCATCTCCAGAACCAAACGCCTCGCTGACAAAGACCACCTAAAAACGGAATTACACACTCTCTCGAATGCTTTAATTGCGAACGGATTCCAAAAAAACACCATCACCAAACTAATCCAAAAAGAAACACCCCCCCAAGAACCAAGAAACAGAAGAGAACAATGGCACTGCCCTCCTCCCTTACATCAAAGGCACCACAGACAAAATCAGCAAAATTCTCCACAAACACAATATCAAGATAGCCTTTTGCACCGAACAAAAAATAGCCAACATTTTAAGAAACCCCAAAGACAAGATTGAGCTAGAAAACCAAGGAGTCTACGAAATACCATGCAAAGTCTGCCCAGCCACATACATCGGACAGACAAACAGGAGAATAAGCGCACGCATCGCAGAACACAAGAACGCAGTCAAAAAAGAAGAAAAATCTTCCTCTCTCTTCCAGCACATAAAAACAACAGGTCATGAAATTGATTTTGAAAGAACCAAACTCATCTCCAAAACTGAACACTTCAACAGTCGAATAATCATGGAAGCCATTGAAATAGAGAAACACCCAAACAACATGAATAAACGTGACGACACCTCCCGCTTGCCTGACATCTGGAAACTAGCCCTGGTCAACAGACGAGCCTCTGTCACAAAGACTGACACCAGGTCCAAAAGGACACAAGATGCCACCACCTTCCATCCACACCAAACACAAACCCAGACCCTTCCCACAGATGAAACGAAACCACCATCCAATAACAAAACCACGACTGTACCATCTACCGCTACACCCCACTCCAGTCACCACATGGAACACACTTACACACGCCAAAAAAACATTGGGAGACCACAGACCCGTAGCCAGACCAAAATGAATTCACAAGACACAGAACCCCACTCCACCAAAGACCAGGAGGCTGCCAGAACACCCATCACCAAGGTCGTTAAGAAACAAAAGGCTAAGAGACACACATCCAGCACCTCACCCACACAGGATGTCTCTAAACAGCCATCTAACCCACCAGCAGTTAAGCCCTTAACGATCGCCTCAGCCACACAGCAGATCACACAAAAGAACAAACAAACCTACAATCAGCAACAGAGCAAGCAAACCACACCCCCCCAGCAGTATTTATAGAAGGACTTCAACTGAGACCACGCTTTGCTTCAAGAAGAAAGAAGCCAGAACACCAGCCTGAAGATGACGAGTGAGACCTCGTCGAAACGTCGCCAAAACAACCAGATTTCTACACGGGAAGAAACCCGAATCCACCCTAACATGCATACCTATACCCGTGAAAATCTACGAAAACAAATATCCGACCTCTACGGGGAGGAAACCTTCCAGCTGACCAGAACCTACGAGAAACTAGAAGTCCGAAGAGCCACCATCTTATGTGACATTGCATTCCTACGCAACTGCCGAGATAAAAATGTGATCCCCACAAGCTTCCAACTGAAATTCCACTCAAAAACCCCATCCAGCGAAAGGATCCTGAAAAGAACAGAACTAGCCCTAATCAGAAACGAACTACACAAGAAAAGATACCTACTAGATCAAACCAACAGAGACCTACTCACTCTCCACCTCAAACTCAGCAACAAAATCCACCCAACACTCTGGAACAAATCCAAGCAACTCGCCGCCTGGAGAGCTGAAACAGAGACCTCCCACAAGACAGACATACACACCAACAAACTCCACAAACTGGAAAAACGCCAGAAGCCCAACCCCCCACAGCAGCCCATGAAACAAACAGTTCACAACATATCAGACAGGACACTCACCATCGCAGAGACCAAAGTCCTGTCCAAAGGATTCAACTTTGCAGTCGCCCCCAGACACATCCCCACTGAAAACATCATATGCGGAGTGGAAGCCAGCCTAACCAAAATCAACCCAGATGAAGCCAACAAAATCAGACTCGAAGTCACCAATGTCCTCTGCTCCAGCAAACCACCCAGAAGCAATTTACACAAAGAAGAACAAAAAGCCCTCACCAACCTGAGGAAAGACAACAACATAATCATTCTCCCAGCAGACAAAGGCAATGCCACAGTGGTGATGAACACATCTGACTACCAAGCCAAACTATCCAACCTACTACAAGACCCTGCTTACATACCTTTGAACACAGACCCCACCACCTACCTGGAAAAAACCACCAAAGCCAAAATAAAAGCCTCTCCCTTAAGTGAAGAAATCAAGCCAAGCATCATCCCCAGAGAGAAATCTTCCAAATGCCCCAAGCTCTACGGCCTCCCCAAGATTCACAAAGAAGGAACACCTCTCAGACCCATAGTCAGCTCCATAGGCTCACCCCTACAAAACCTCGCCAAATTTCTTGCCAAACAACTCCAGCCCTATGCAGAATCCATCACTTCATACGTACAAAACTCGTTCCACTTCATAGAAATTATAAAGAAACAAGACCTACAACCCAATGACCTACTCGTGAGCTTCGATGTTGTTTCGCTCTTCACACAAGTGCCCATTCAAGAAGCCTTGACAGCTATCCACAACAAATACAACCCCCCCAAGCACATCCTAGATCTGACCAACCACTGCCTAACCAACACATACTTCATCCACAATGGACAAAGATACAAACAGATAGATGGAGCACCCATGGGATCACCCCCTCTCACCGGTCATCGCAAACCTATATATGGAACACTTTGAAACCAACGCGTTACAGAAGTCCGAACATAAACCCAAACTCTGGCTCAGATATGTTGACGACACCTTTGTTATCTGGCCACACGGGAAAGACAAACTGAACAACTTCCTCACACATCTCAACAGCCTACACCCCAAAATACAATTCACTATGGAAATAGAAGCCAACAACCAACTTCCCTTCCTGGACGTCCTAATCTACAAAAAACCCGACGGCTCCTTAGGACATACCATCTACCGGAAAAAAACACATACAAACCGCTACCTAAATGCACAATCACACCACCACCCTGCACAGATCAACTCCGTAGCAAAAACCCTCATCTCCAGAACCAAACGCCTCGCTGACAAAGACCACCTAAAAAACGGAATTACACACTCTCTCGAATGCTTTAATTGCGAACGGATTCCCAAAAAAACACCATCACCAAACTAATCCAAAAAGAAACACCCCCCAAGAACCAAGAAACAGAAGAGAACAATGGCACTGCCCTCCTCCCTTACATCAAAGGCACCACAGACAAAATCAGCAAAATTCTCCACAAACACAATATCAAGATAGCCTTTTGCACCGAACAAAAAATAGCCAACATTTTAAGAAACCCCAAAGACAAGATTGAGCTAGAAAACCAAGGAGTCTACGAAATACCATGCAAAGTCTGCCCAGCCACATACATCGGACAGACAAACAGGAGAATAAGCGCACGCATCGCAGAACACAAGAACGCAGTCAAAAAAAGAAGAAAAATCTTCCTCTCTCTTCCAGCACATAAAAACAACAGGTCATGAAATTGATTTTGAAAGAACCAAACTCATCTCCAAAACTGAACACTTCAACAGTCGAATAATCATGGAAGCCATTGAAATAGAGAAACACCCAAACAACATGAATAAACGTGACGACACCTCCCGCTTGCCTGACATCTGGAAACTAGCCCTGGTCAACAGACGAGCCTCTGTCACAAAGACTGACACCAGGTCCAAAAGGACACAAGATGCCACCACCTTCCATCCACACCAAACACAAAACCAGACCCTTCCCACAGATGAAACGAAACCACCATCCAATAACAAAACCACGACTGTACCATCTACCGCTACACCCCACTCCAGTCACCACATGGAACACACTTACACACGCCAAAAAAACATTGGGAGACCACAGACCCGTAGCCAGACCAAAATGAATTCACAAGACACAGAACCCCACTCCACCAAAGACCAGGAGGCTGCCAGAACACCCATCACCAAGGTCGTTAAGAAACAAAAGGCTAAGAGACACACATCCAGCACCTCACCCACACAGGATGTCTCTAAACAGCCATCTAACCCACCAGCAGTTAAGCCCTTAACGATCGCCTCAGCCACACAGCAGATCACAAAAGAACAAACAAACCTACAATCAGCAACAGAGCAAGCAAACCACACCCCCCCAGCAGTATTTATAGAAGGACTTCAACTGAGACCACGCTTTGCTTCAAGAAGAAAGAAGCCAGAACACCAGCCTGAAGATGACGAGTGAGACCTCGTCGAAACGTCGCCAAAACAACCAGATTTCTACACGGGAAGAAACCCGAATCCACCCTAACATGCATACCTATACCCGTGAAAATCTACGAAAACAAATATCCGACCTCTACGGGGAGGAAACCTTCCAGCTGACCAGAACCTACGAGAAACTAGAAGTCCGAAGAGCCACCATCTTATGTGACATTGCATTCCTACGCAACTGCCGAGATAAAAATGTGATCCCCACAAGCTTCCAACTGAAATTCCACTCAAAAACCCCATCCAGCGAAAGGATCCTGAAAAGAACAGAACTAGCCCTAATCAGAAACGAACTACACAAGAAAAGATACCTACTAGATCAAACCAACAGAGACCTACTCACTCTCCACCTCAAACTCAGCAACAAAATCCACCCAACACTCTGGAACAAATCCAAGCAACTCGCCGCCTGGAAGAGCTGAAACAGAGACCTCCCACAAGACAGACATACACACCAACAAACTCCACAAACTGGAAAAACGCCAGAAGCCCAACCCCCCACAGCAGCCCATGAAACAAACAGTTCACAACATATCAGACAGGACACTCACCATCGCAGAGACCAAAGTCCTGTCCAAAGGATTCAACTTTGCAGTCGCCCCCAGACACATCCCCACTGAAAACATCATATGCGGAGTGGAAGCCAGCCTAACCAAAATCAACCCAGATGAAGCCAACAAAATCAGACTCGAAGTCACCAATGTCCTCTGCTCCAGCAAACCACCCAGAAGCAATTTACACAAAGAAGAACAAAAAGCCCTCACCAACCTGAGGAAAGACAACAACATAATCATTCTCCCAGCAGACAAAGGCAATGCCACAGTGGTGATGAACACATCTGACTACCAAGCCAAACTATCCAACCTACTACAAGACCCTGCTTACATACCTTTGAACACAGACCCCACCACCTACCTGGAAAAAACCACCAAAGCCAAAATAAAAGCCTCTCCCTTAAGTGAAGAAATCAAGCCAAGCATCATCCCCAGAGAGAAATCTTCCAGATGCCCCAAGCTCTACGGCCTCCCCAAGATTCACAAAGAAGGAACACCTCTCAGACCCATAGTCAGCTCCATAGGCTCACCCCTACAAAACCTCGCCAAATTTCTTGCCAAACAACTCCAGCCCTATGCAGAATCCATCACTTCATACGTACAAAACTCGTTCCACTTCATAGAAATTATAAAGAAACAAGACCTACAACCCAATGACCTACTCGTGAGCTTCGATGTTGTTTCGCTCTTCACACAAGTGCCCATTCAAGAAGCCTTGACAGCTATCCACAACAAATACAACCCCCCCAAGCACATCCTAGATCTGACCAACCACTGCCTAACCAACACATACTTCATCCACAATGGACAAAGATACAAACAGATAGAAGGAGCACCCATGGGATCACCCCTCTCACCGGTCATCGCAAACCTATATATGGAACACTTTGAAACCAACGCGTTACAGAAGTCCGAACATAAACCCAAACTCTGGCTCAGATATGTTGACGACACCTTTGTTATCTGGCCACACGGGAAAGACAAACTGAACAACTTCCTCACACATCTCAACAGCCTACACCCCAAAATACAATTCACTATGGAAATAGAAGCCAACAACCAACTTCCCTTCCTGGACGTCCTAATCTACAAAAAACCCGACGGCTCCTTAGGACATACCATCTACCGGAAAAAAAAAACACATACAAACCGCTACCTAAATGCACAATCACACCACCACCCTGCACAGATCAACTCCGTAGCAAAAACCCTCATCTCCAGAACCAAACGCCTCGCTGACAAAGACCACCTAAAAACGGAATTACACACTCTCTCGAATGCTTTAATTGCGAACGGATTCCAAAAAACACCATCACCAAACTAATCCAAAAAGAAACACCCCCCAAGAACCAAGAAACAGAAGAGAACAATGGCACTGCCCTCCTCCCTTACATCAAAGGCACCACAGACAAAATCAGCAAAATTCTCCACAAACACAATATCAAGATAGCCTTTTGCACCGAACAAAAAATAGCCAACATTTTAAGAAACCCCAAAGACAAGATTGAGCTAGAAAACCAAGGAGTCTACGAAATACCATGCAAAGTCTGCCCAGCCACATACATCGGACAGACAAACAGGAGAATAAGCGCACGCATCGCAGAACACAAGAACGCAGTCAAAAAAGAAGAAAAATCTTCCTCTCTCTTCCAGCACATAAAAACAACAGGTCATGAAATTGATTTTGAAAGAACCAAACTCATCTCCAAAACTGAACACTTCAACAGTCGAATAATCATGGAAGCCATTGAAATAGAGAAACACCCAAACAACATGAATAAACGTGACGACACCTCCCGCTTGCCTGACATCTGGAAACTAGCCCTGGTCAACAGACGAGCCTCTGTCACAAAGACTGACACCAGGTCCAAAAGGACACAAGATGCCACCACCTTCCATCCACACCAAACACAAACCCAGACCCTTCCCACAGATGAAACGAAACCACCATCCAATAACAAAACCACGACTGTACCATCTACCGCTACACCCCACTCCAGTCACCACATGGAACACACTTACACACGCCAAAAAAACATTGGGAGACCACAGACCCGTAGCCAGACCAAAATGAATTCACAAGACACAGAACCCCACTCCACCAAAGACCAGGAGGCTGCCAGAACACCCATCACCAAGGTCGTTAAGAAACAAAAGGCTAAGAGACACACATCCAGCACCTCACCCACACAGGATGTCTCTAAACAGCCATCTAACCCACCAGCAGTTATGCCCTTAACGATCGCCTCAGCCACACAGCAGATCACAAAAGAACAAACAAACCTACAATCAGCAACAGAGCAAGCAAACCACACCCCCCCAGCAGTATTTATAGAAGGACTTCAACTGAGACCACGCTTTGCTTCAAGAAGAAAGAAGCCAGAACACCAGCCTGAAGATGACGAGTGAGACCTCGTCGAAACGTCGCCAAAACAACCAGATTTCTACACGGGAAGAAACCCGAATCCACCCTAACATGCATACCTATACCCGTGAAAATCTACGAAAACACACACACACATATATATATATATATATATATATATATATATATATATATATATATATATATATATATATATATATATATATATATATATATATATATATATATATATATATATATATATATATATATATATATATATATATATATATATATATATATATATATATATATATATATATATATATATATATATATATATATATATATTTGAGCACCTTTAAGAGATTGCAACTGAGCAAATGGTGTGTTATATTGATTGATGGATTGACTGTCGTGGTTTCTACAGTTTGCTGAAAACAATTTTTATACAGAACTCTTGTTGTTGAACAAAATGAGTGCCTCCCCCACCCCCCAGACACACAAGCCAAAAGGATGGACTGATTGGTCATTCGGATAGAAAGTATCCACTCATTGCTACTAGCAACCGCCCAGAGTGACCTCACTGCCAGATGGGTGGTATAAAAATCCAATAAATAAATAAATAAATAAAATAGTTTTATTAATCCATGCAAACAAGCCATAGTTTGCCACATTTTTTCTCCTTTGTACATTTTCACAGAAACACACACTAAGGCAGTTACTTCATGTCCGTTTTGCCTCTGTTAGTGTTACGCTTAGGAGTAGTACAAAAAAAAATGTTACTTCACATCCATCGCGCAACTACTGAAATTTGTCTCAACCACACCCCCGGAATGGGTGCTAAGCGTGACAGTACCTGGTGCTAGGATAGGGTTTTCCCTTGTCATTTTTTGTTCCTACTTTTTGTTCTGAGACAAGACACTGTGTCGTAATGACTGTCATGCAACAAAACATTTGCTTCTCTCAGAAAACTGTGTCTGGGTTTTTTCTTTTTATTTTGACTTTTCAGAATTGAAATATCAAAAAAGAATTTTTTCAGCCCCCCAAAAAAGAGGAAAAGGGGAGCTAGACAAATTCAGTGTTTGTCACGGTATAAGACCATGAGGTAACACTTGTCACAAGACAAGTTATCACAACCATGGGAACATTGAAACAGGGACAAAACCACATGATCGCGACCAACGCTGTCACGGTATAAAACTAGTCGCGCAACAAAGAAGGACGTGAAGTAACTGCAAAAGAAACTTGAAAAATATATACAATCCCCCAGAATTCCATGTTTAGAAAATGTGCCATATTGTGGCAAAGCTTTTTTTTTCTTCCTGTGATGGAGGAGGAGCAGTTTTATTTAATTTATTTAAAATATTTTCCCACCCACTTTTTCTCCTTAAAGGGACCAAAGGTGGGGCAAAAATATTGATGAACAAGGATGAACTAAATCAAGATTTGGGTCCTTACTCAAGGGTTAAAAAGGCAGATGTGAGAGCCAAGCCATCAAAATAGTTGAGGATCCACAGCATCATCTAAGCAATGACTTTAACCTTATCTTAGCCCCCAGTTTCAATCAAGAGGGATTTGGCAGCTGTATTTTTCTGTTCCCCTTTGAACCAAGGGCCTTGCAATCAGAAACTTCTCTATGTAATTATTTTTGCATTCAAATGAATCCGGATATCATACAATAGAACAAATAATCTCTGTCCACCCTCTGTTTTTCATGGAAGTGACTGATATATTGCCAAAAAAAAAAACAAACAAACCCTGAGGCCATCCTTATAATTTGAAAAGCGTCAACCCATAATTGGCAAAGAGCAGAGAGTTTTCTTAATCTTGTCTTGAAGAAGATCAGCTGAATCCCACATCTCCACCTGGTCCTTTTTCAGTCCCCAAAGCAATGCATTCAGTGGCCTCCCAAGTAAACCACAATGTCTTTCCAGATGGAAAATGAACTGCATACTAAGCAATGAAGACATTAAATAAATCATTTACTTAAAGCCAACTTTGGAACAGGGATAGATAAGTAGACGGTATCATTGCCCTGCCCCACTGTTCCTATTACTGCATGCTTTAATGGGTTTTAATCAGCAGAATGAACAGAAATCATTTTGATCATAGATTAAAATTGCCTTTGAGCCCAGTTAATAGGATGGGATAAGATGAGAGGCCACACACATTTCTCTTGTGTTCTATTTTGATGTTGTACCACATGTGGAGAAGGCTTTGAGGAAAGTTATCCCCTGGTCCCGGTTTCTATCAGTTCGATATCCCTTACCAGGATAAATTTTGTTAGCCCTTTAGTCTCGGTTTCATTCTTTAATAGAAGCTTTCTGTTTAGATAATGAAGAACATGTTCCCAAGAGGGATACAATCAAAGATAAGAAAATGTATATTTCTTCCATCTTATGGGAGATAATGATGGTGATGTGTAATCTCCAGGCTTAAAACCGGGGTACTTCCAGGGCCAGATGCAGGGGAGTGGTATCAGGAGACAGATATCTAGTCTCGTGTGCTCCCAGATGCATCTGGTGGGGTCACTGTGAGATACAGGAAGCTGGACTAGATGAGCCATTGGCCTGATCCAGCATGGCTCGTCTTATGTTCTTCTTATGTTCTTATGAAATGGCAACATCTAAAGAATCTGCTGGTCTCTGTGCTTATGAAATGTCTATCTCACACTCAAAAAAAATATATGCTTGGGAGATAGGGAGGGCCAGTAGAGGTGGATTCTGAAGAAAGATGGGAACACAGCTCCCTTCCTCCCTACCCAATGGCCCACTCACCAGTCTGGGTGTGCTCCTCTTCCCCCTCCTCTTTGAGTCTTGACCAGACCCTAGCAGGAGCATGGGCATGCCTGTCCTGCCTTCTTGTGAGTGATCTGCCAAGGAGGTGGGGGCAGGGAAGCCTGCACTCTTGCCAGAGACTGGTCGAACAACCAAAAAGGAATGCATAGCAGCTGGTGAGTGGGGGGAATCTGGCTGGGGAGGCGAGGGAAGAGAACAAGCGGCGTCTGCAATGCTATGTGTATGAACCAGCACAAACCTCCAAACCGAGTTTTGTGCTCATTTCCCATTCTCAGGTTATGCAAAAAGGGGCCAAAGAGGAGCAAATAAATGATTATTATTTTCATATTTAAAAAAGAAGCCAATTCCAGTTAAAAGTAGTGAATGCCTTTGTCTTGGAGAGCCAATATATCCTGTACATGTCACTGGGTAAATGGGGGGGGGGGTATCCCATGTAGTGGCTCCCTCTCCATCCAACAAACCATTGTCAAAAACAATTCAATTCTGTCGTACAATTTTAAGAACAAATTTATTGTTGTTAGTTATTCCAGTGTTAAGAGCTAATAATAACAACTGTGTGCTCCGAAGTCTGTTCTGATGAATAGTGATCCTTCTTCGTGGCTTACAAGGCACAGAGAATTTTTAGAAGTAGTTTACACTTTGCTTCTTTTTTGGGGGGTTAGGGTTAGGGTTAGGGTTAGGGTTAGGGTTAGGGTTAGGGTTAGGGTTAGGGTTGTGGTGGGAATGTGGTGCATTCCCTAAGGCTGCACATGCTGTCGCTTTTCCGGGTGGGGATGCAAACTCCCAGCCTCTGGCTCTGCCGCTAGATATCTGTCCAGCCAGCGGTGTTCGAGCTAGTCCATCACAATACCAACCCACTCCTTTTGCACTTCCTTTTTTGTCATTAAAATAAAGCAGCCTCAATGTTGATAAAAATGGCATATAACAACAGTTTTCTCAACGTGTTACCTCGTGTCCACTTTGTTGCTCTAGATAGTGCGCTGAGTTGAGGTACTGAAAATTGTTCCCCCATGGCCGTCGTGCTTTAAGCAAAATAGAATGTGACCATGCCCCCCCGAAATGCGACTCAGCACATCTTCCTTGTACCTGGCCTCGGGGTGGTGGAATCCTTAGTCGCATTTCCATTGCGGTTTTTAAACTCATACACACGCCCATGGTGTAACTTATATTCTGCAACATAACTGGTTTTTTTCCTGTCTTTTGCTTCAGGAAAACAAAAACAAAGTGTACTTTGATGGGGCACCCATCCGTGAGGTCACAGAAGTTTCATAACAAGAAACAGCAACAAAACCACATGACTGCAACAAGATATATTACAGATAAGTGCTGGCTCGGCCCACCAGAGCTTCTACGGCGTGCTTGCTCCGGGTGGCCACCACCTGCAACCGGGCCTTCTTGGCGGCTGGCCCATCTAACTGGAACAAACTGCCAAGCGAGAGACGCCAGGCCCCATCCCTAGCTGTAATCAAAAAGTCTGTGAAAACTTGGCTATTTAGGGAGGCATTCGGCAATTGCTAGGGGGGGTTGTGCTCCCCGTGTTTGATGTTGTTCTGTTATTATTTGGTCTTTGCCTCATTCCAGACTATTTGTCTGTTTTTATTATTTTATTGCATTTATGTTTGATTTTGAGCTTTGGTTTTCACAGGTTTGTTTTATTTAAACTGCACAGAGTTCCCTTTGGGAAACTGGTGTGGTATAATAAACAAACAACCAAACAAACATTTTATTTTGTTGCGGTACAAAGTGGATGGGGGGTAACACCCTTAAAGTGCTCAAAAATCTACTCCTTATGTCATTTGTATTTTTTTACATCCACTATCTTGTGTGTGTGTGTGTGTGTGTGTGTGTGTGTGTGTGTGTGTGTGTGTGTGTGTGTGTGTGTGTGTGTGAGAGAGAGAGAGAGAGAGAGAGAGAGAGAGAGAGAGTGAGTAGATCATGTGATTATCTTTTCCTACTTAGATATCATTGGCCTGGCAGTGACATTTTTTCAGTATTAAAGCACTGATGCCACTCTTTGAATTAGAATCCAAATAGAGAAATTAGTTTGTCACGCCAGAGGTGGGAAGAGGACATAAATGAAACATCAAATTTCTCTTGCTGCATTGGTAGCTTCCATAGGACATGACTTTTACAAGAGTATTTTCCCAGCCATCGCTCAGATTGGGCAATCTGCTGACATATTCCTTACCAGAAGCACTCTACATAACAATAAAACAAGTCACATTTGGTCCCATAGCAGTGAAGGACCTGAAGAATTTTCACTGTGCCTGACAGAAAATACAATTCCAACCTCCTTCAACATTTAAATTCATTTATATGGTTTGTGTTGCTGGGAACGTACCGTTGATATAAAGATCAATATTTTATAGCTGCAGTTGTATCCCCAAATGCATAAGAATTTGTGGAGCATATTTTCTCCCCCTACAAACTAAGCAAACAAGATAAATAAACTAAGGAAAAGGCACTTTTTAAGGTGCTTCTTAGATAATGTACACTGCTAAAACTCAAGGGAACTCCCAAGACATAGCAATCAAAATAAGATGGCAGTTTTACATGTTTAGTTTTCTAATCTGGATTGCTATTTACAACCACTAACCAACCCACCTCAAACACTGGTGTTTCCTATACTCAATGATGTAATCCATCCACCCCACTGCATAGATAGGAAAGGATGGTCCTTTTCATGTGATTTGTTATGAAGTTCTTCAGCTGGGTTGGATGCCAATATGGTATAGAGAAGGACTCTGCGTGCATAATAGACAAAACCCTAGACCAGGCGTGTCCAAACTTCAGCCCTCCTGATGTTTTGGACTGCAACTCCCAGAATCCTAAACTTGGATTGCCAATGACAAAGGACTATGGGAGTTGCAGTCCAAAACATCTGGAGGGCCGAAGTTTGGGCATGCCTGCCCTAGACCAAGCTTTGTTAGTGGCAACAGCAGCTCTAGCTACTTCAGATCTCTTGCTCTTTCTGATTCAAATCTCTTACAATCCTGCTCTTTCTTAGTCCAACCTCCTTTGTGCTGAACCAATATTTCATTGGATTTACATTAACACCAGCTCTTTGTTTAATCTCAGTCTTTATTTTGCAAAACTTGAGCAGGGCTGTTAATAATAAGGTCTTTTGGAAGTTGCCATCATCATTGTTGATGTTGTTGTTGTAGTCATCGTAGTCATCGTAGTCATCGTTGTCATCATCATCATCAACAACAACTACAACTACTACAACCAGAACTACTACTGCTGCTGCTGCTGCTGCTGCTACTACTACTACTACTGCTGCTGCTGCTGCTGCTGCTGCTGCTGCTGCTGTTGCTGCTGCTGCTGCTACTACTACTACTACTACTACTACTACTACTACTATTACTACTACATAACAGCTAATCAACTCAGACCTACAGTGAGCTTTTCAGGACTTTCTAGCTGTAGGGTAGAGTGTTTAGAAGTGGTTTAGTATTCTCTTTTCTGGAAGTGCGCTGTGACTGTGTAGATTGCCCAAGGTTACATGGGAATGTTCTTTTCCTAAGTGGCCTGGTGGGGGGACTGAACTTCAGCTAGGTGCCCAACTCACTGGGCTATCTAGATGCCATCATAAGTTAGAAGCAGCTTGATAGCATATAACTCTCATCACCTTGTCATTCATCAGCTGTACGTTGGAGCATCATTATTTGCATCCTCTTAGTGTATGACTCTCTGCCTTTTTTGTTGAGCAATCAGTACAAAATTGGTATAGATGTGATCAAAACCTAATAATACTTGCAGACTCAGTGAAATCAATGGGACTTATATTAGGCATGACTAATTCAAATGCCATTATAGTTATGCAGCTATAAATTTGATAAGTTCATGCAAAAATTTTATCCCATATCCTTAGGCAGTGATTCCAATTCAGGCACCTCAGCACATCAGTTTTTCAAAATTGAAAGTGGACCTCTGCCCACTTCTGGTTTCGTGTGTGTGTGTGTGTGTGTGTGTGTGTGTGTGTGTGTGTGTGTGTGTGTGTGTGTGTGTGTGTGTGTGTGTGTGTGTGTACTTCTTAGCATTTTGTGCAGAGTTGCAAATAAATATTTGACCCCAGATGTGGGCAGTTGTTGGAGAAGTTTGGGGCCCGGTTGACCTTGGCCCCAAAACAAAGAACAGGCAGACACTGACAGATACCTTTTCTGGCCTGCGGAGAAGGCACACACGCACGCACGCATGCACGCACAAAACTGCTGTGTTCCTGTCAGAAGGCTCTATTTTCATTCTCTTATCAATGTTTATTAACAACACATTGGAGCACTTACAGAAACAATAGCTCGAATAGGGAACAGGTGCCCTTCAGCCTTTTGGCCTTGCCTTTAAGCAGAAGGTCAGGGGAAATGCAATGTGGAACCAGGAGCGTGTGCACAGTCACTGCAGGCCCTCCAGAACACACCCTTCAAATCAAGGTTCCCACACCCAGAACTGCCAAATATGGCTATCTCTGACCTATCTAATAGAACAATGCTAACAACTTTTATATGTTTCAATATTCCTAGGGAGGGCAGAGCCTTTCAATGATTTGGGAGTCGGCAGTGGCTGCTACCGCACTTCCTTGAGCAACCGCTTTTTATTTTGCATCGCCTTATCTCCTCCCATGGTTACGTGGTCACTACAGTGGGTCAGCACTTCAGCGGTTGCTTAGCAATCGACTTCCCCATTCACACTTGTCTGAACCACTTTAAACTACAACAGGGAAATGGCAGAAAGGGGGGGAACAAAAAAAGGCAGCACAGTATGTCCACAAATACAACCAAAACACTTTAAAAGGGGGTGCAGGAACTGATTTAAAAAAAACACCACCCCCGGTGGTCGTCCCAAGAAAAAACGACACAGCAGTCAAAAATGGGTGTGGCCAAGGGGGCTCTTCTGAAAAAGTGATTTGAAAACCGAACAGTGATTGTTAAGGCGATTTGTCTTTAAGGATAAGGCGTTTCAAATCTAAAGTGCGGTAGCAGTCATTGGTACAATGATGGTTAGCAACAGTGAGTTCCTAAGTACAATTGTTTGTTATATCCCCTCTCCCAATAGTGCTAGAGCACTCTCTGGGTGGTTTACGACATAATTATGCAAACAACAGCTCAACCCCCCCCCATCAAGCTTGGTATTCATCTTATCGACCTTCAAAGAATGGAAGGCACAGTCAACCCTGAGCAGAATACCTGAACCTGTTGGGATCAAACACAGGCCATGGGGCCAGGCTTGACTAGACGACTTCAGTCAAAGGGATAAGTCCCAAGGAATTCAGTGGGCTTTACTTCTTAGGAAGAATACTTAGAAGCCCAAGCTGAGAGAGGTCAACATTGGATTCATGGTAAAATGCAAAAGGGAAAAAATATAATTACAGTGTCATGAAAGAGAAGTACTTTCCTGTGAATAAGAAAACATGCAGCTTAACATTTCCAGCGGGAAGGTCTTTAAAAAGGATTAGACGCTCATACTCACAGGTGGATTAGCTTGCAATGAATAGAAAATGTCATCTGTGTTTCTCATCTGTAATGCTGAGTGCGCTGCGCAATTCATCTTTTCCCTTAATACAGAGGGAAACATGAAAGCATCAATTGTAGCAGCGGCTTTGTAAAAATAGCAAATAAAAAAGACAAACAAACAAAGATTAGAAAGTAATGAGTTTTCCTTTTTCCCTTTCACTTTTCTTACATTGCAATGGGAATCAGCCAAGTTCTCCGTCTAGAGCAGGGAGAGAAGAAACAACAGCAGTGTAATATCCTGAGAAAGAAGGTGAAAGACGAAATCAGTCCTGTGACATTTGTGATACCAATATTTGCAATATGAAACTCTTATTCCACGTTTCTGAGTACAGTATCAAGCATGGTTGGATGAGGCCGGGGGTATCGATCTCTCTTATTTTTGTCCACCAGGGTTCTCTGTGCAGGAGCAGGCAAGATCTAGGGGTTGGGGGTAGAGTTGCAGTGGTCTGTTGTGATACCACCTCCCACACCAGGTGCTACATCTCCCAGTTTTGCAGGTTTGAATGTGTGTATTTGAACATGGGAGCCCAGGACAGAAAAAGGATTCTGTTGCTGTACCACCCACCCTGCTGCTCAACATTCTTCTTGCCGGAGCTCGCTGAGCTGGTCTCGGGGGTGGCGTTGGAGTCTCCTTGGCTTGTCATGCTGGGAGACTTCAACATCTATGCTCAGGCAGCTTTGGCAAGAGTGACTCGGGACTCCATGTCCTCCATGAAAACCATGGGTCTGTCCCAAATGGTACCTGCAGGGCACACTTTAGACCTGGTCTCCTTCTGTACTGGGGTAGATGCTGGTAATCTGGTTGGGGAGGACCTCTCTGTAGGCCTGCTGTCACGGAGAGACCATCATCTGGTGGGATTTAGACTCACTGGGACTCAGAACCTCTTCAGGGGTGGAGGACCAACTAAAATTGGTCTTCCCCAGGAGGTTGATGGATCCAAATGGTTTCCTGATGGTTCTTGGAAAGTTTCCTATTACCTTGGCTGTTGAAGCCTGGGTTGACCCCTGGAATGAGGAAATGGCTAGGGCTGCTGACAAAATTGCATCCCCTCCCAAGAAGTAGAACCAACTGGTCCCCTAGTTTACTGGATAGCCAGTGGCCACAAAATGTATGGGACAGAGGCTACAGCAGGAGTGGTGAACCTTCAGTTCTCTAGATGTTTTTAGACCACAACCCTCACAGTCCTTTGTCATTGGCAATCTAGTCTTGGAATTCTGGGAGTTGTGGTCCAAAACATTTGGAGTGCCGAAGAATTGCCACCAATTGGACTAGAGTGACAATGGCAGAAAAACTCAGAGTGAATCCAAACAAACATGGGTTGCAGAACATTGGAAGGACTGTTATGTGGCACTGATGTTGGCAAACAAGACATTTTTGTCGCCAACGTTGTGCCTGTACAGAGTCACTCAGTGGAGCTCAGCTGCAACGTCAGCAGCTCAGCGGTTTGAATCCCAGGTGTCACTCCGAGTGAGCTCCTGTTGTTCACCCCAGCTCCCACCCACCTAGCAGTCCGAAAGCATGTAAATGCAAGTAGATAAATAGGTACTACCATAAAAAGTGGGAAGGTACACAGTGTTCTGGGTGCAGAAATGCATTCAGCCATGCCGGCCACATGGCTACGAACTTGCACAACACTGCTCTTTGGCTTAGTAACTGAGATGAGCACCACCCCTACAGTTGGACATGACTAGTGCATATGCATGGGGGGGACCTTTACCTATATCATAGCTCATAGGAAGATAGTGCTGAGCACTAAGTCTTTTGCTGTGAAAAAAATATGCACAGAACTTTGCAGGCAAAGTCACTTAGATCTGATTTTACTTGGATGCTGGAGTTCATACAGTTTCTATAGATGTAACTATGGCTACTGCTTGTCTGGTGTTGATGGATATGTTTCAGGTTTTTTAGCTTAATGATGTGGACAGGACCTTAACTATGGCTACTGCTTGTCTGGTGTTGATGGATATGTTTCAGGTTTTTCAGCTTGATGATGTGGACAGGACCTTTGGAGAGGTGAAGGCCACCACTTGTCTGCTAGACACTTGCCCATCCTGGCTGATAAAAGCTTCCAGAGAGGAAGTGGCCAAGTGGGTCCAAGGGTTAGTGAATGCCTCTTTGCAGCAGGGCTGAATCTCTGCTTGCTCAAATGAGACAGTAGTGAGATTATTATTGAAACATAGGAACATAAGAACATAAGAAGAGCCCTGCTGGATCAGGCCAAAGGCCCATCTAGTCCAGCTTCCTGTATCTCAGAGTGTCCCCACCAAATGCCTCTGGGAGAGCATGAGACTAGATATCTGTCTCCTGATACCACTCCCCTGCCTCTGGCCCTTGAAATACCCTGGTTTTTAAAACCTGGAAATTAAGCTTCTCCATCATGGTTTGTAAGTTTTCCTCCAGGAATCTGTCCAATCCCCTTTTGAAGGCACTCAGGCCAGATGCCATCACCACATCTTGTGGCAGGGAGTTCCACAGACTAACAATATGCTCGGTTAAAAAAATATTTTCTTTTGTCTGTTTTCACTCTCCCAACCCTCAATTTTAATGGATGTCCCCTAGTTATGGCATTTTGTGAGAGGGAGAAGAGCTTTCCTCTATCCACTTGACTCATGCCCTGCATTATTTTGTACATCTCAGTCATAACCCTTTCAGGCACCTCTTTTTCAGACTAAAGAGCCCCAAATGCTGTAGCCTTTCCTCATAAGGCAGGTCCCCCTGCCCAATCATCATTTTAGTCACTCTCTTCTGTACCTTTTCCAGTTCCACTCTGTCTTTTTTGATGTGCGGTGACCAGAATTGTACACAAAAAACTCTCCTTTGACCCCACAGTACCGGATAATTACTGACAATCCTCTATCATCCCATTCTTAGGAAAGCTGCCTCAAGGTGCTCAGCTCCAGGGGTTCCTGGATGGGACAATTTATCTAGATCCATTTCAAGACCTTAGGACTGATTATGGTATGGAGATGGCTTGGGTTGCCTTGGTGGATGACCTGTGTTGGGAACTGGGCAGGTGAAGTATGTCCCGGCTTGTTCTTCTGATGGGTGAAGTTCTCACTCAGGTCCACATCATTACATTCAGCCTCTATCCACCTCCTGATTGGTTGTTTATACTGTATTTCATCTACATTAAAAGTGTTCTGTTGATATACTGCTCCATACCACTTCAAGTAGTCTCTGGGTGGTTTACAGTTTTTAATAACAGTATGCAGGCTACACATTATCTCTGGATCCTCCTCCTGATTGGTTGGCTGGTTGTGTTTTATCTGGATCCACCTCCGGATTGGTTGTCACCTGCAGGCCTGACTATATAAGCAGCCCAGCCAGGCTGGTGTATGTCTCTCTGTGTTCCTACTAATAAAGAGCTGTTCATCTTCTGTGTTGACGCCATCCTTCACTCCCACAGTGCAACAGTTGCCAATGACAAAGGACTGTGGGAGTTGTGGTCCAAAAAATCTGGAGAGCAAAAGGTTCACCACCACTGCTCTAGAGGGCCTCATTATTGGTTTTGGCCATGCCTCTCCCGTTGGGTGAATCAGGATCGACTGGTATGTCCAAGTAGAGTTGTGCTAATGTGGGTAGCAATTGGACTGATTTGGCTGTAGGGGTCAGCAGATTAATAACCCAGGGGTTGACTGCTTTTGTCTTTTCTCGATCTATGTTTAGGCTGCTACTCTTAAGCCTTCTTCCTTCTGTCTCTGAGGCAGTTTCCTGCTTTGACTTGTTCTTCCAGTTTCTAGGCAGGGCATCACGCTCGCAATTAGACATGGGCACAACTAGGCGAAATTCTCGTTTCCGTTTTCGGTTCTTGTTATCGTTACGTAACGGGTAACGGTAACGAGAATTACTCCGCTCCAGCTCAAACCCGAACCGAAAAAGAAAAATTGGGTCTGATTTTTCGTTGTCGTTCATGGCATCGCGGCGATCGCGCGATGCCAAGCAGCACAGAAAAAAAGTTATAAATTTTTTTTAAAAAAAACCCGATTCCCGGCCATAAAAGCAGGTGAAAATATGCCTGCCTCAGTGAGAGCACCTACCGAGGGGTGGTTTCTGGGGGGGGGGGTTCCTGGCCTTTCCCCCCTCTCCTGTCCTGGACTGCTTGCACCAGGCTGGGGGGGGTCATCCTCGTCGTCTCCATTTGCCATGCGGTGGGGGGGATCGAAAGTGGCGACCACAATTTTTCTTTTGAAATCATGGTCCAAAAACCCACCAAAGCACCACAGAAACATGTGAAAATTAGGTATTTTAAATGCCTGAATTTTTATAGTAGCAGCAGCGGGTTTTTATAGCAATAAAACGTCGTATTTATTTTATTTTATTTTATTTTATTTTATTTTATTTTTATTTTTTTACACCTGCGCACGCGCAATGATGGGCTAGCCATGGGATGGGACCATGCAAATTTTTGGACCCATTCCACCAATCGCATGGCCAGGTTTTGCTGAGACTTCTGGATGTGCCAGAGAGGGCATAAAAAGCCCACCAACCCTAACCCTAACGCTAACCCTAACCCTAACCCTAACCCTAACCTGAACCGTTACCCTAAGCCTAGCCCTAGCCCTAACCCTAACCCTAACCCTAACCCTAACCCTAACCTGAACCTTTACCCTAAGCCTAGCCCTTACCCTAACCCCAACCCTAACCCAGATTCGTACGCAAGTACACTTCCCTTCTTAGTGGGTCAGAGTGATGCACGCAGAGAGGTGCCTTCAACTCCAGAGACCCACTCCCTCCCTCCCTAAGCGTAACCTGTACGGCAGTACGCCAGTATGCTTTCCTTCTTAGTGAGTCAGAGAAGCGCTGACGAGGTTCCTCTGACACACTAACCCCCACCCTAACATAATGTTCTTAGTGAGACAGAGAAGTGCCGACGAGGTTTCCTGTCACACTAACAACCCCAACATAATGTATAACAGCGGCTACACATTACGCTCCCTAAACCACTGTACAAACGACAGACGACAAACGGAAACTACAAATTTTTGAAAAAATTTGCGACAAACGGAAACGACCCGAAACGGGCCCATCCCGACAAACGACAACTCGAAACGTAATTTTTTCTCGTCGTGCCCATCTCTACTCGCAATCATGGCAAGAAATTCTAGGCACGGGAGTTGCGACAATTCTTTCTTCTGCATAAAGCACAAATGGATTCCACAGGACAACAAATGGCATCCTCAGAGGGATCACTCCAAGTCAGTAGGAACAAGCCCTGAAATGGGCCAGTGCACTCTCCTAGAAGGTGGAAGAAACAATCCTTAAATGGGGTTGCCTTCTAAGTCTTCATTTAATTTCCCTCTTATTAAATATAATCCTCATTGACAGTTTTGTCCTATGGTCTAGCTCTCTCGTAATAAAGGCATGCTACTGATTAACAGTGCACATTTGGATGGCTATGTGCAAATTCCTTTATTACATGGTGGGAATGTCTTGGTATTAGCCGAGAGGCCCGCGATAATAAGCTTAATGGAAGGTGAATGGGGAAACATGTTGCAAAGCTGTCTCTCAAATGTCTGCTATGCTCAAATGTTGTCTTTTCATTCGTGGGACCAGAGAGACCCCTCCCTCTCTCTTTCTTTTTGTGGGTGTGGGTGTGTGCTGACCACCTGTGATACCAGAAAGGCAAACAAGTGGCCCTGATCAAATTAAGCCTGATCTCTTTCTAGAGGCAAAAATAATAAAACTTAACTGTCTTTCATACTTTTTTTTAATGCTCCTCTTTTTTTAATTTTTTAAAATAATTTTATTATTATTATAAATAAAAAGGAAACCTTACATAGAAATACACCTCATTACCAATCTTGATCTCAAATCTAAATATAAATTCAGTCTACTATGGGTCAGAGTCTATTAGCGCCTTTTTTTCTCATAGAAAACATATAGAGGTCTCCAGCGTTCTCTTGCCTTCTGTAGGTCTTTCTCCTTGAGTATTTCTGACAAAATGTCCATTTCTGCTGTTTCCAAGTATCTGTCCAGAAGCTCATGTTGTTCCGGTAAGTCCTTTGTTTTCCAGTATTTTGCCAACAGAATCCTAGCTATAGTTAACATATACATTAATAAATGTTTCTTATTATAATCTTTAATTTCCGGCATAATATTTAACAAAAATATTTCTGGCTTGAATGGTATCATGCAACACAATATTTTCTGTAACATTTCATGTACTCTTTTCCAATAGTTTTTAATCACTGTGCATGTCCACCACATGTGATAGAAAGTTCCTTCTTTCTCCTTACACTTCCAACATTTATCAGATCCGTTTCCAAACATTTTCACTAATTTTTGTGGTGTTATATACCACCTATAAAACATTTTATATATGTTTTCTTTCAAGCTAGTCGCTCTGATATACCTAATATTAACTTCCCATAGTTGTTTCCAGTTATCTATCTCAATATTATGTCCTATATTCTGAGCCCACTTAATCATACAAGCTTTAACTATTTCATCCTCGGTTTTACGCTCCAATAGGTGTTTATACATTTTCCTAATAAATTTCTCTTTGCTCCCCAAAAACAATATATCAAATTCAGTTTTCTGCATTTAAAAGCCTTCTTTTTTATCTTTACTGAACCTTGATTGCAACTGCGATTTTGCCCACCAGTCTAATATAATATTTTGTTTTTTTAATTCTTCCTCTGTTTTTAATTCAGTCTTACTATTTAATATATCTTGATATCTACCAAATCTCGTCTCAGTCATCAAATTTGGGTGTGTGAAGGCTTCTATGGGGACACCCAACCTGGGATCTTCCTATACATTTGTTTTTTAATATTCTCCCATATTCTCCATAAAGCCTTCCTAATCATATGATTGCTAAAGTTTTTCTGTTCTTTTGCCTTCTCATACCATGCAAACGCATGCCATCCCAGATTCGAATCATGGCCTTCCAATTTCCAAACTCTTGGGTTTTCTAAGAGAATCCATTCTCTTACCCATCCCAATGCACAAGATTTATAATACAAATCCCAGTCAGGAGCTCCCAATCCTCCTCTGTTTACACCATCTTGTAAAGTCTTCTTCCCAATCCTCGCTTTATTTCCCTGCCAAATAAACTTCAGAACCAATTTATCCATTTCAATAAAAAATGCTCTTTTCATTATTACTGGTATCATTTGGAATAGAAACAGCACTTTAGGTAACATATTCATTTTAATGACTGCAATTCTCCCCATTATTGATAAATGCATCCTACTCCATTTTTCTAAGTCTGATCGAATACCTTTCATAGTTTCCAAATAATTATCTTGATATACTGTACTTGCTTTTTTTGTTATTTTGATTCCTAAGTATGTTATGGACTTCTCTTCTTTAAAATTAGATCTTTCCAACAATATTCTTCTTTCTTCTATTCCCATATTCTTAGTTAGTATTTTTGTCTTTTCTTCATTTATTTTAAGACCAGCCATCTCTCCAAATTCCAGTACCATTTTTTTCCATAACTCTACTGAGTTGATTGGGTCTTCCAATATAAAACTACATCATCTGCGTAAGCCTGTAACTTATATTCCTCTTGCTTTATTTTCAAACCTTGTATCTCCTTTTGGTCTCTTATTTTTTGATTTATACTTCTAATGTCAATATAAATAACAAAGGTGACAGGGGGCAGCCTTGTCTAGTTCCTTTTTCAATTCTAATCTCTTCTGTAAGCTCAGTATTAATTTTTATTTTGGCTCTTTGCTGTGTATATATAGCTGTTATATAATCTCAAAATCTTTGGCCAATTCTATATATTCTAGATGCTTTAACATAAAGTTCCAATTAACATTATCAAACGCTTTCTCCGCATCTAAGAATATCAAAGCTACTTGTTTTTCTGAATGGGCCTCATAGTATTCTAATACATCCAATATTGTCCTCATATTATTACGTATCTGACGTTTTGGTAAAAAACCTGTTTGATCTTGATGTATTATTTGTACTAGAACCTTTTTTAATCTGGCTGCCAATATAGAAGCAAAGATTTTATAATCTGAGTTAAGCAATGATATTGGTCTGTAATTTTTTATTTCTTTGGGGTCAGTTTTCTCTTTATGAATTATGGCTATTGTTGCCTGCGTCCATGTTACTGGGATTTCCTTCTTTTCCAATATCTCTTCTAGTAATTTTTGTATGGTAGAGTTATTGTATCTTCTAATTCCTTATAAAATTCAATTGACAAACCATCCGGACCCGGTGCCTTGCCACTCTTCTGCCGTCTTATTGCATCCACAATCTCATTATAAGCTATAGGTTCCTCCAAGGCTGCTCTTTGATTATCTGTTATTTTTAGTTTACTATTTCCTCTCAGATATTCTTCCTGTTTTTCTTTTGAAATCTCTTTTCTTAGATATAAGTTTTGATAATACTGTTTAACAATGTTTTTCATCTCTCTCTCATCATATCTTTCATTCCCCTCTTTATCCCTTAATACTTGTATACATGTCCTTTCTTTTTCTTTTCTCAGTCTATAAGCTAACCACCTCCCTGGCTTGTTTGCATTTTCGAAAAAGTTTACCCTAGCAAACTTCATATTTTTTGCCATTTCTTCTGTCCAGAGGGTATTTAAATTATGTTGTTTCATTTTATGCCTTGCTCTTATCTCCTCTTTGGGGTTTTTTTGTTTAAGTTCTTTCTCAAGTTCTTGTATTGCCTTTTCTAATTCTTTTTCTTCTTTTTGCTTTTCTCTCTTCTTTTTTGCTGCCATCTTTAATAAGATTCCCCGTGCAACTGCCTTGGCAGCATCCCATACATTACACATTGGCATGTCAGGAGATATGTTTTCCTTGAAATAAAAACTCATTTCTTCTTTAAGTTGTATAACTAATTTTTTATCTTTAAGTAGAGAGCTATTGAGTTTCCATTGGGGGTTTTTCCTCCGAAGTCCTATCTTGGTTAAAATGGGATTGTGATCAGCAAATGTGTTCGGTAAAATTTCTATTTCTTTAAGTTCCTTCATAATACTAGTTGATATCCAACACATATCTATCCTTGACCATGATCTGTGTCTATGTGAATAAAAAGTGAAGTCTCTGCTGGTGGGGTTTCTAGTTCTCCATGCATCTACTAAACCTAATTCTTCTGCTATTTGTAGAAAACTTTGAGGGATTAACTGTCTCCTACCTTCTCTTCCCTTCTCCTTTTCTGATTTTGTATCTATTTTTTCCCACCACTGCATTGAAATCTCCAACTATAATATGTTCTCCTGATTGGCTTTGACCAGCTCTTGTTCTAGAAGCTTATAAAAAGGATCTTGTTTTCCATTAGGTGCATATATATTTACAATTAAAGATTTTTTGCCTTCTCTCTGTATCTCTATCATTAAAATTCTAGCATTATCGGAGGCAAAGACTAATTTTGGGTTCCATTCTTTTTTAACATAAATCGCCAACCCCCCCTTTTTTTCTTTTTGGTCAGATGCTGTAAAAACTTCCCCAAGTTTTGGATATTTTAGAAGGTGTTCATCCTTTTTCCTGATGTGTGTTTCCTGCAAACATATGATGTCAGCCTTTAATCTCTTTAATTGTTAAAATGTCCTCTTCCGTTTCTGGGCTGAGTTAAGACCATTAATATTTAATGAGATTACTTGGATCTGTCTATTCATCCTGACTATTTTTTTTACTATCTTTCATACTTGAGCTCATTATGGATAAACAAGTTTCATTGGAGGAGACAATAATGGCTGAAAAAATGGAAAGCCACAGGAAAAGAGGAACACCAAAAATAAGATGGATGGACTCCCTCAAAGTTTCTAAAGGCCGAGAAGGGCTGTTGAGGGCAGGACATTTTGGAGCTCACTCATTCATAGGGAAGAAAAATGGTGGTTCCTTGAGAGCACATAGCAAAAACTTCAATCCGGGCAATACTTCTTCATGTATTTTATTAGAATTCAGAAAAGAGAAGCTGGAGATGTGATTTTCTACTGTAGGATATGATATTGTAGGATATGATACTGTAGGATAGCTGGCCTTCCGGAAGGTGCTAAAGACCTATCTTTTCCGGGAGGCCTTCGGCGATTCTTATTGAGTTTTTTTTTTCTTTTTTACCGCCATCGCAGCCTGTTTTTACTTATCACCGCTTAGTGATCAAGGTGCCATAAGGTTTTAAATTTGTTTACTGTTATTATTATTGTATTGTCTGCTTTATTGTAATTTGTATGGCTATTGCCGCCTGTAAGCCGCTTAGAGTACACAATGTAGATAAGCGGGGTATAAATGCAACAAATAAATAAATAAAATAAATATACTTCAAAGAGCCATGGCAGCAATTTGTAAATGGAGAATGATAAAGGAAACTCAAATTCCCAGTGTGCAAGAAGCAAACAAGGCTTCATCATAGTAATTGGTGCTGTGCAGACCCAGTCTGCGAACATATTTTGTTCCGCAAAACAACTGTCCAGAAATGTCAGACATGGCAGATGCCATGAAAGGTGTGACATTCCTGCCACTTTGACTGGTTTAACAATCACAACCTTTCTGGTCCCCTGCCTATCTCTATTCAGATTGTTTTCTCATTAACACAAGTTGCAGAAGGGGAGAGTGATCCATTGTTTTTGGCGGTTCCATTCAGGATTATCAGATGAGGTATGGAAGTGTTTTAGGTGCCATTCTCACAACCCCATTAATTGAAGGAAGGACGGAAGGAAGGATGGAAGGAAGGAAGGAAGGAAGGAAGGAAGGAAGGAAGGAAGGAAGGAAGGAAGGAAGGAAGGACATTAAGGCATTTATCCCACGTCCCTTTAAATGCAGATTAAATTTGTAGATAAACTGTCTAAAAATGCCGTCCCCACAGCCACCGGGCTTTTTGAAAAGAAAAAAAGAAAAGAAAAAAGAAAACCTGGTAACGTCCCTTTAAGCGAGGTTTCCAAGACTTACCAGAGGGATAGGGAATTTTTTGACTTACTTAAAAATCCACCTTTTAAGGAGGCAGATGTCGTGGGACTGTGTAGATGATCCGGTTTTCTTCTCCCCCCCCTCATACCGCTGACTGGCTGTTCCTGGGGCCGATTGGGCACTTTTTTCTTTTCACTCCCCACCCCACCCCTAGTGCCAGTCAGCTGGTCCTCTGGCTGGTCTGGCACTGTTTTTTTATTTTATTTTTAAATTTCCCCCCACTCTCCTAGCACCAGGCAGCTGGCCAATCCAGCACTTTTTAAACTTCCCCCACCTCTCGTGCCAGTCAGCTGGTCCTTTTTAAAATCCTAGTGCCACCTGCTGGTCATGGGGCTGAACCGTGCATTTAAAAAACCCTTTGTACATTGGAACTGCTATCCCACATCTTCAGTCACATCATGGGAAGAAAAGGAAAAGCCAGACCTTCCGAAGTTCAGGATCTTCCCCAGGTGAGATAGCAGCCTAAGAGGTCTAGAACCTGTGCAAAGACCCCTAGACATCAAGCACTGGACTGAGTGTTGTGGATTTGTTCACATGTTATCCTTAATGCTTTCATGCTGCCCCCATTCTCACTTTATCAGAACACTGTTGTTGTTGTGTGCCATCAAGTCGCCTCCCAACTTATTGCGACCCTCTGAGGGAGTGATCTCCAAATGCCCTGTCCTCGACAGCTCAGCCCTTACAAACTCCAGCCAGTGGAAGCTCTCTGAAGACTGAGTTTCAGTCATCAGAGCTGTATCCCCATAAAGGGCCCCACCCTCCAGGAAAGTGCCCTTTAGCAACTGGCTTGGGGAAACCCAGTAGTTGCAATGAGTGCTTTGTTTCCACATGCCATAGAAGCCTTTTATTGCTTATAGTTTCAGGAAGGCATCATTAGAGTCAGGCAATCATTGATAGGGAGAAAAACAACTGATCTGGGGGAATCACATAGTCCCCCGAGATTTCCAGGTACCTCTGAGGATGGCAGGCAGAGGTTTGTCCTCTAGCTCATCTCGAGGCATCCTGGCTGATTGGATGGGGTGATACAGAGCCCAGATGGATTCCTGTTTCCACAGGCTTAGCTATGGAATCCATTTCCAAAGGTCTGGTGCATCCCCATGCAAGCAGGGGTGAATGGCTTCCAAGGTGCCTTTCCTGTGCAGGCATCCAGAGTCATGTCATCTCCCCAAGGGGAGCATCACTACACCCAACCTTTACCACACTCATAGATCTATGAGTTTGGTGTCTCTAGGTTCCTCGGTGGGGGAACTTTCCTGTTGAGGGTCTCTTTCCCTCTTTGTGGGAGCATAACTTGGACATCAGAAATCCAATCTTCTCCAGACTTGGAGGAATTTTGGAAGAGAAGGGAAGATGCTCTGTAATGTTGGTATCTGTAAGTGCCTTGAGGGCCACTTTATAGCTTCATAAATTCACCAATCAAAAATATCAAAAATCAGTTGATTCATATTTGTTGAGGGCTATTTATTCCTACGAATATGAATTGAGAAATGGTGATTTTTAAAACAAAATTTGAAAGTTGTTCTCAAATTCGTGCCCATCTCTACACACGACACTAAGAAATATAATTTCAGCCTGCATGTTCTCTCCAGTTGAGATGGCTTGTATATGATAGAAAAACCAAAACAATTAACATTGGTTTTTTTTAAAAAAAGTCCATATTCCAGAAAGTGGCTGGTGGTGAAGAGAGGGAGACAGAGAGAAAAAAGCAAAACAGAGCCAATACAAGAGAAATTAAAATCAAAGCCATACCTCAGTCTTCTCCCAATCTAATAACCTCAAAGTAGAGGTTATTGGCAGGAGAGAGAAGCTGAGTTGCTGTCTCTAAACACAGCAGTGGCAGAGAACAAAGAGGAAGGGAGCAGGAGAAGCAGGTACGGAGTTGACAGGGACAGCAGGAAGGTGAGAGGGCATCCATTTTGCTGAAAATGAAGTGCTGGCCAGAAAACACAAGTTTGGGGCTTCATTTCATGCAGGCAAAATGGCATGCCTAAGCCAAACTACAAACCCTTTCTCAGTTTGTAGTTTGATTTGTGGCCATCTCCACTCCAAAGTATTACACGAGATCACATGTTCTATTATCTCCATCTATCATGGCTATTGTCCAGGCTGACCAGGGACTGAGAGAGATGCCATTTGAGATATTTTGAGGACAGAAGACTGTGGGCTATAAAATAATAGTTTTGGAAGGGGTCTATATGACCATTGAGTCTGTTTTAAGCTTGAGAAAGGCTCATCAAAGACATGGGAAGGTGAACAATGTTTCAGCTTTCTCTGAACTTTAGGATGGTGTGCTTGCATTCACCATCTTTTTGTTATTCTTAGAATCATAGAATCATAGAGTTGGAAGAGACCTCAAGGGCCATCCAGTCCAACCCCCTGCCATGCAGGAACCCCCGTCACAGTATTTCTGACAGATGGACATCCAGCCTCTGCTTAAAAACCTCCAGAGAAGGAGACTCCACCACCCTCCGTGGCAGCATATTCCACTGCCAAACAGCTCTAACCCTCATGAAGTTCTTCCTAATGTTCAAATGGAATCTTTTTTCCTGTATTTATTTATTTATTTATTTATTTATTTATTTATTTATTTATTTATTTATTTATTTTCAGACTTATATACCACGTCCTATTTCCCTAAGGGAACTCAGGGCGGTTTACACAGATTAAAAACTGATAGCAATATATCAGTAAAAACAGTATTGGCAGAAAGGCGGGGAAAGAAAAAAAAAAGGTACTCCCCTAGCAGTTATCAAAGGTGTCCTTGAAAAGCCAAGTCTTCAGCTCTTTCCTAAAGGACGCCAAAGAAGTTGACTGCTGTAACTCGCTCGGCAGAGAGTTCCAAGCTGCAGAGCCGGCCACCGAGAAGGCCCGCTTATGAGTAGACGCCTTACGGGCCTCCTTCGGAGTGGCGACACGAAGCGAGTAGGCCAAAGAGGATCGAGTGGGTTGGGCCAGATCTAATATCCGGGAAATACACTCTGCCAGGTATTCAGGGGCCAAGCCATGGAGGGTTTTGTAAACCAAAACCAACACCTTGAACTTTATTCAGGAGGCAACGGGCAACCAGTGCAGGCGGGCCAGGATGGGGCTGATGCGGTCGAATCTACGTGCACCAACCACCAACCTGGCCGCCACATTCTGGACCCGCTGCAGTCACCGAACAAGGTTCAAGGGGAGCCCCATGTAGAGAGTGTTGCAATAATACAACCTTGATATGACCAGCGCCTGCACCACTGTCCTCAGGGAGTCCCCATCAAGGTACTGGTGAATCTGGGCGATGAGCCTAAGGTGGTAAAAGGCCGACCTGGTCACGGCTGCCACCTGGGAGTCCAGGGACAAATCTGGATCCAGGACAACACCCAGACTCCTCACTCTTTGCACCAGCTGGAGGGCAGACCCGCCCAGACTGGGAAGAGGGCCACAGTACCCATCCGGGCCACCCCTGAGGAACAAAACCTCAGTCTTTCCAGGGTTGAGCTTGAGTCTGTGAGCCCTGGTCCAGTCCAAAACTGCGGCCAGGCAGCGATCCAGGGTCTGGACGGCCTCCACTGCACAGGTGGAAAAGGAGAGACAGAGCTATGTGTCACAGTTTGAAGCCATTGCCCCAAGTCCTAGTCTCTGAAGCCATGGAAAACAAACCTGATCCCTCTTCAATATGACATCTAGACATGGGCACGACTCAGCGAAATCCTCATTTCCGTTTCCGTTCCTCGTTTCCGTTACTTAACGAAATGAAGAATGACAATTACTCCGCCAGAACTCGAACTTGAACCGACTAAAGAAAAATTGGGTCTGATTTGTCGTGGTCATTCCTGGAGGCATCGCAGCGATCGCGCAATGCCAAGCGGCTCAGGAAAAAAGTTTTAAAAATAAAAAAAAAACCTGATTCCCGGCCAAAAAAAGCAGGCGAAAATATGCCTGCCTGAGTGAGGGCACCTACCAGAGGGGTGGTTTCTGGGGGGGTGTGTCCCCAGCCTCCCACCCTCTCCTCTCCTGGGCTGCGCATCCTCGTCGTCTCGCCAACTCTCCAAGTGGCGCGGCACAGAAAAAAAGTTAAAAAAAAACCCGATTCCCGGCCAACTCGCCATGCCATGCGGTGCGAGCAGGGGATCCAAAATGGGGCGACCGCAAGCAATATTTATTTATTTTGAAATCGTGGTGGTCCAAAAACACACCAAAACACCACAGAAACATGTGAAAATAGCTATTTTAAAACTGCCTGAATTTTTACAGTAGCAGCAGTGGGTTTTTCTTGCAACAAAACGTCTCCATTGATACGTCTGTGAAGATTCTCAGTCATCCAGGTGCGTTTATCTGGGAGTTGAGTCATGGCTACTGGACTTCTTTTTTGAGAGATAGAAACGTTTCGCTGTTCATCCAAACAGCTTCATCGGTCTGAATGCAGCTGGTGCAAACCCTGACTCTTATAGGCAGCTTTGACCTCTAGTCACCCTGGCCTCAATTAGGCTCATCAGATGAACTAAATAGGCTCGTTAGAGAGACAATGGTATCTTTAGCCTTGAGGTGAACCATGGCTTAAGGTGCTGAAACCTATCAAGAAAGGGTCGTTAATGGTCGTTAGCTATGGCCTTGGTGGTAAAGGCTTTTTGATTTGTCTTGGTAGTGTGGAAAGCACAGCTTGATAAGTAGCAGATAAA
Source organism: Phrynocephalus guinanensis (assembly GCA_037367245.1). NCBI lineage: Eukaryota > Metazoa > Chordata > Lepidosauria > Squamata > Agamidae > Phrynocephalus > Phrynocephalus guinanensis. Next base: position 8,425,889 of record CM074741.1, read on the forward strand.
CTATGCCGGAGGCCACCACCTCTGTTGAGGGAGGGATTTTCAATGCTCACATGAATGGCCTCCCTTACTCCTCTTTCAAACCACCTCTCTTCTTTGTCTAAATATGTGTACATCCTCATCTTTGAAAGAGTGCCCTTTCTCCTTCAAATGGAGGTGTACTGCTGATTCTGGACCTGAGCTGTTACCCCTCCTATGTTGGGCCATCCTTCTGTTTAATGGCTGTTTGGTTTCCCCAATGTAGAGGTCTGAACACTCCTCACTGCATTGGACCGCATATACTATATTGCTCCTTTTATGGTTGGGTACCGGATCCTTTGGGTGGACAAGTCTCTGCCTTAGTGTGTTTGTGGGTTTGAAATAAACAGGGATGTGGTGTTTGCCAAAAATCCTTTTAAGCTTCTCTGACACTCCAGCCATGTAAGGAATGACCAGGTTCTTCCGCTGGGTCTGGGTCTCAGACTGATCCCTTGTTCTTCTGGGATGGCCCACTGCCTTGTTGAAGGCCCACTTTGGATATCCACAGGCCTTAAGTGCTGTCTTCAGGTGCCTGTCTTGGAGATGCAGACAACAAAGTCTCACCCCAACAAGCCTCCGCCTACAATCAACAGTAAGAAGCCATCGGGCTAACAATATCCTCCAGAGAGCTCAAGAACAACTTCTCAATGAGAGGATCAGACAAGTCCACTTTACCTTAGATACACTGCAACACAGAAAAGACCACATTCACCAAGAACTACTCTCCACCCTATCCAAACCAGCAGTGGATGCAGTCATAGAATTTGTCCAGAAAGCACAACTGGCTCAGCATTGCAAAGGCAAAGAGAGGCAAATGAAGAAGTTCGATCTTCTCCTCTGCCGGAAAGAGGCAGTTAAAGAGCTTGGCAGGAGGAAGAAGGATGAAGGGACCATGACACGAGATGTAAAGGACAAATGGGTGAAGAACCTCTCAAACAGGGAACTCACCCAGACAGAGAGAGAGGTCCTATCCAAAGGCCTAAATTTTGCCATCACACCCAAACAGGTTCCGGTTGTGGATTTCATCACAGCGACAGAATCAGCCATCCACAGCAACAATCTGCCAGCAGCAGAAGCAGAACTACTCAGGATAAAAGTCTCTGCTGCATTATCCAGTGCTCAACCACCACCATCCAACCTCATCAGCCAAGAGAGAAGTGCTGTGACATCCCTCAGCAGGGATGAGAGCATCACAATTCTGCCTGCGGACAAAGGAAGGTGCACTGTCGTCCTCAATACGGTGGACTACCACGAGAAGGTTATCACACTTTTAGATGATCAGCATACATATGAAAAACTAAGAAGAGACCCCACCAGCAATTACAAGAAGAAAGTAATAGAATGCTTAAAACTCTTGGAGCAGGAAAACGCAATTGACAGGGTGACCTACCACCGGTTATATCCCGGAGAGACAGTCCCCTGCTTTTATGGACTTCCCAAGATCCACAAGCAAGGAATCCCCCTCAGACCTATTGTCAGCAGTATAAATTCAGTGACTTATAACATCGCAAAATACCTGGCAACCATCCTAGCCCCACTGGTTGGACACACGGACCACCACGTACACAACTCAGAAGAGTTTGTTTCTAAAGTCAGGGAGCTCAAACTGGATACAGAGGAAACCATGGTATCCTTTGATGTTACATCACTCTTTACCAGCATACCCACCACTGATGCGCTAATAATGGTAAAGAGAAGATTAAGAGAAGACAGCACCCACACCTCCAGATGCCGACTCAACCCAGACCAGATATGCCTGCTCCTGGACCTGTGTCTGAATACCACATATTTCATGTACAGAGGGGACTTCTACAGACAGAAGCATGGTTGTGCCATGGGTTCTCCAGTGTCACCAATTGTTGCAAACCTATACATGGAAGAAGTGGAGAAGAAGGCACTCAACACCTTCCCAGGGACAACACCATCTCACTGGTTCAGGTATGTAGATGATACCTGGGTGAAAATCAAGACTCGGGAAGTACAGGCCTTTACAGACCACATCAATGCAGTGGACCCTAATATTAGGTTCACTAGAGAAGACACCCAAGACAACAGGCTGGCTTTCCTGGATTGTGCAGTCATCATCAGACCTGACCGTGGCCTGGAAGTAGAAGTTTACAGGAAACCCACCCACACAGATCAATACTTACTGTTCGACTCCCACCATCCATTACAGCACAAACTAGGAGTCATCAGGACCCTAAGCCACAGAGCAGAGAGCATCCCCACCTCCACAGAAGCCAAGAAGAAGGAAGACAGGCACCTGAAGACAGCACTTAAGGCCTGTGGATATCCAAAGTGGGCCTTCAACAAGGCAGTGGGCCATCCCAGAAGAACAAGGGATCAGTCTGAGACCCAGACCCAGCGGAAGAACCTGGTCATTCCTTACATGGCTGGAGTGTCAGAGAAGCTTAAAAGGATTTTTGGCAAACACATCCCTGTTTATTTCAAACCCACAAACACACTAAGGCAGAGACTTGTCCACCCAAAGGATCCGGTACCCAACCATAAAAGGAGCAATATAGTATATGCGGTCCAATGCAGTGAGGAGTGTTCAGACCTCTACATTGGGGAAACCAAACAGCCATTAAACAGAAGGATGGCCCAACATAGGAGGGGTAACAGCTCAGGTCCAGAATCAGCAGTACACCTCCATTTGAAGGAGAAAGGGCACTCTTTCAAAGATGAGGATGTACACATATTAGACAAAGAAGAGAGGTGGTTTGAAAGAGGAGTAAGGGAGGCCATTCATGTGAGCATTGAAAATCCCTCCCTCAACAGAGGTGGTGGCCTCCGGCATAGTTTATCTGCTACTTATCAAGCTGTGCTTTCCACACTACCAAGACAAATCAAAAAGCCTTTACCACCAAGGCCATAGCTAACGACCATTAACGACCCTTTCTTGATAGGTTTCAGCACCTTAAGCCATGGTTCACCTCAAGGCTAAAGATACCATTGTCTCTCTAACGAGCCTATTTAGTTCATCTGATGAGCCTAATTGAGGCCAGGGTGACTAGAGGTCAAAGCTGCCTATAAGAGTCAGGGTTTGCACCAGCTGCATTCAGACCGATGAAGCTGTTTGGATGAACAGCGAAACGTTTCTATCTCTCAAAAAAGAAGTCCAGTAGCCATGACTCAACTCCCAGGTCTCCATTGATTTTATTTTATTTTATTTTTATTTTTATTTTTATTTTTTTACACCTGCACAATGATGGGCTGGCCATGGGAGTGGACCATGCAAATTTCTGGAGCCATTCCACCAATTTCATGGCCACTTGACCAGGTTTTGACCGAGACTTCTGGGATGTGCCTGTTGGGCATAAAAAGCCCACTAACCGTAGCCCGAACCCTAACCCTAACCCTAACCCTAACGCATACGCCAGTACACTGTCCTTCTTAGTGGGTCAGAGAGGCACTCAGAGGTGCACCCCACGAACTCACCCTAACCTTACCCGTAACATCCCTAAGCCTAGCCCTTGTGCTAACCCCCCTAACCCTAAGCCAAATCTGTACTCACATTGTACTCACGCAAGTAGAGTTCCCTTCTTGGTGAACCACAGATCGCCGAGACTGAGGAGGAGCCTTCCCCCAGTGTGCTCATGACACTGCAGTAGCAGTGGGCCTGTGGTCAACAGAGAGAGGCACCCAAAAAAGAGGTGCCTCGAGTCTCAACTTGGTATGCATATCCAATTGGATATGCATGCCATTTTGTAACGGGCCAGAGGAGGCACCCACCCCAGAGAGGTGCCTCCGGGAGCCCGCTTTCCCTTCATAGCGGGCCAGAGGAGGCACCCACCCCAGATAGGTGCCTCCAGGAGCCCGCTCCCCCCCAAACCAGTACTAACGACAGACAAAACAACAACAAACGAAACGACAATTTTTTGAAAAATTTCGCAAAAAACAGAAACGAGCCGAAACCGGCCCGCTCCGACACACGACAACTCGAAAACGTCATTTTCCCTGGTCGTGCCCATCTCTAATGACATCCTTTCAAATATTTAAATATAGCTATCATATCCCCCCTCAGCCTTCTTTTTGAAAGGCTAAACATTCCCAGTTCCCTAAGCCATTCCTCATAAGACATTTCTTCCAGACCTTCAACCATCCTGGTCACCCTTCGCTGTACCTGCTCGAGGTTGTCAACATCCTTTTTAAATTAAGGCACACAAAACTGGACACAGTACTTTAGGTGGGGTATGACCAGAGCAGAATAGAGTGGTATTGTCACTTCCCTTGATCTAGACACTATGGTTCTGTTGATGCAACCAATAATTGCATTGGCTTTCCTGGCCGCCACCATGTTCAATTTGTGGTCCACCAAGACTCCCAGATCCCTTTCACAGGTACTATTTTCCAGCCAGTATATTCCATTAACACTACTAGTTTATTGAGAGAATCCCCAGAGGGATATTCCACTTTTTCTATCCAAGCCTTTTCTAAGTCTGAGTAAATGTTTTTTTCTGTTAAATGCCTCTTTTAAATAATATAATCAAGTGTTTTCTACTGGGAGGTGAAAAAGATCTTCTGAGATAAGTCTCTTATTCTAGATGAAAATGAATTATACCAAAGCACTCACTCGGCTTTCCCTTTGATCTTACAGTGGCTAGAATCGCAAACAAGCAATGGAGAAAAAACCTGCTCCCCGTAGTGAAATCAAAGGAGGCATGAATATTAAAATATGATTGAAAAGTTCTGAATATGCCGCAGAACAGAATTGTTTATGTTGCTTTTGAGTAAGCTGGCCAAATAAATCAAGCCACAAAATGCACCATAATTACTCTTTAACTCGCAACTGCGGGCATGACAAATCCAATGATAAATGATGACTTAGACAGGAAATATTTTATGAGTTCTAAGTGAGTGTGAATGTGTGTGTAAATATGCGCTCCAACCGGCTTCCTGTGGGGAAAATTAAAACAGCATCCAGACATTTAACAGTATATTTTGTGTTCCGATAGATCTCTTGTTGCGTTCCTTCATTTCAGTTGAAAGCTCTTGTTTCGAATTCCTAGCAGTCAAGCATGATGCATTAAGTATAAATAAGAATAAATATCCTGAGATGGACCAAGAGTTCATCTAACCTAGTATTGTCTTCTCCAGTGGAGTGGGCCTTCATCCTTTCTAATCAAGGTCTTTCTTTCCACATGTCTTTCATGAAAAGCAACCTATTTTGGTTTCCCCCTTTAAAAAAATCACCCATCCAATTTCTATAGCAGCACTGATTTAAATAAAGCTCATTTCACTTACTTGTTTTGGTTATCAAACCTTCCCTCTGCTTGAGGTTCATTCAGAATTACATTATTTCTCGGTGTCATTGTTCTCACTTGTTTCTGTGCCCCTTTCATTCCAGTGAAGGCCCGAGTGGTCTCTTCTAGCTTGGAACGTTCATGTATTCAACTTCAGTTCGGTATTTTGTTGCTTCTTGCTTCAATCTTTTTAGTCCTCAGTCTAGACTAATAGTTCCCAACTGTGAGTATCTAGAAGTTCTTAGAATAAAACTTCCAGAAGGGCAGCTCCAAGGCCCACTTCATTGGGGGGAGGGGCGAGTTTGCCCCCGTAGTCCCGGACTTTGGGCGCAAGAACTTCACGCCCATCCAGGTACTCCTGCCCGGGGATGGGAGCCAATAAGGAGGGTTCCCTCCCTCACCCCAGCCTCTTCTTGCCGATACTGGCAGTCCCACCCTCCTTCCCTATGGTAAGAGAATGAGATTAGCTGGTCGCCTTCTGGGGCTGGATGGGAATTTTTGTTGGCCATTCTTATTGGCCGTGAGTGGCCACACGTTTCCCCCATCCCATTCTCTTTTCCTCGGGGGATGGGCATGTCCCGTCCTTGGTCACTAATTTAGCGGGTAGTGCAACAGGTAATCATATCCAGGTAAGCCCTTATAAGTCGGCCTTAAGATGCCAGACAGCCCTCGTAATAAGCCCAACACCATTGGCAATTTCAGGAAACAGTTAAAGTTAGCAAGTTGACATTAGGCCTCCTGAGGGCTGTGCCAGTTTATCTACGGGATTTCATCCCCCAACATTACCTGTTTGCACTACGGGTCAGATCCCCTTTACAGGTCCTGAATATTACAGTTAAATAAGTTAAATAAGTTATAAATAAAGTTGTGGCCCTTTCTACCCAAAGCTGAAGTGGTCTCGCCTCTTTATTTCCAGGCTTTGGGGGGGGGGGGCAAGCCTTCACCACTAACTTTACTTTACTGGCCATGGTTTCTGGGACTTGATGTCCAGGAGCATCTGGGAAGCCAAGGTTGGGAACCACCAACGAAGATCAAGAAGGTTTGCTTCTGGTTGAGAAATCATGTGTTGCCCATGGTATGTTTCTATCAAGCCCTCAGCCACCAAGTTTTATTTTTTGTCCTGCCCCATCCTGCTCACCAGTTAGGTTTAGGAACAGAAAAACTTCCATCAGTGCTGATGGAATCTTTTAAAAACAGTGTGGGCTCTCCCTGCTGCTATGGACCTATTAGTCTTCCTTCATCCATCACCATTATACATCATGTTTTCTTATTATCACTACAACAGCATTTATTGAATGCTGGCCTTCCCAGAATGTTTCCTGGTAGGTTTTGCACCCTCACACTGTTGACTGAGCTAGTTGTGGGTGCCCCCACCAATGATGGTCACAACAGAGATTTCTTTAGGCAATGCAATTGGCATCAGGTCGGTGTGGTAACTTTCTCCCTCCCCCTGTCTAGATGATGAAGCATCTGACACACCTTCTCCTGGGTACGGGGTCAGGTTGGATCAGCTTTACCAAGCACTCTTTCTTGTATTCATCAATGTCCTTTCCCCTGTTTTCTTTCTCTTCTTTCTCAGTCTGACAAAGCTACTTGAATGAGGAGCAAAACATTTCAATCTCCCAAGAAAAGAAGTCCAGTTGCCATGACTCAACTTCCAGTTCACCACTAGTTGTGCTGGCTAGGGTTTCTGGGAGTTGTAGTCCAAGAACATCTAGAGACTCGAGTTCAAGAACAATTGTTCTGCTGCATCTTTCCCCCTCTCCTCCTCCTCACTCAGTTCTTCTGTCTTCTTTTCCTGGGTGTTTTTCTCATTCCTTCCTCTCATTCCTTCCCTCCTGCCTGCCTGACTGCTTCAGTCTCTTTCCTTTCTTCTCTGTTCCTCCCCTTTATAACTTCCTCCTCTCCTGTTTTGCCTTTTTCTTCCAGAGGTCATTGTTTCCAGAGCTTTTTGAATCTCCTGGTTTTCCCATTTCCTCTGTGTAATTGTGTATTATATCATGGTCTCACCCCAGTCAACAGGGGAATTAAGGTGTGTTAAACTCAATGGGTCCCATTATGCCTCTCTCCTCCTCACAAATAGAGGCCTGCTTGTTACCTGGGGATCATTTTAAAGAGGTCATCTTTCAAAGAAAGCTGCCTTTCCTTTACCCTCACCATATCGGAGCACATATTCTAAGCCTAATTTTTGAAGCACAGGAGATGCCATTTTGGGATGTCACAGATCAGAAGGTACAAAGTCGTCTTTTCTCAGGCTTCCATCCTACCTGAAATGATGGCTCACACTCAGTAACAGGGTTTAGGGGGACATGTTTTCATCGGAACCAGACTGAAGCTTTTTCTATAAGTTTCAACAACACACGGAGGAGTTGGTTTTCATAAAGAAAAAAAAAGAAGGGGAAAGAAGAGGAATTGGGTACAAAGGATAAATAAAAGTGAACCAAGAATGAGACTGAGACTCAAAGCGGGCAGAGAGCAGAGAGAGAGAGAGAGAGAGAGAGAGAGAGAGAGAGAGAGAGAGAGAGAGAGAGAGAGAGAGAGCAAAGAGGGCAGGAAGTCATGAGAAAGCAGGAAAATAGAGTAATATCCAGCACTAAATATGTCAAGAACTGTTATTTATTTATTTATTTATTTTGAATATTTTTATCACACCTTTTTCCTTGGGAAAGGACCCATGGTGGCTTACAATAATGAGGGACAAGATACAGCCCAGAATATTGAAGATGTATTATATCTCATTCCCAACTAAGATAATTATGAGTTCTCGGTATAATAACAAGGCAACAATGAGTCAAAATCTGAAGTTGGAACTAGAGAAGGCCTGCTGAATGAGTGGGCATTTGTTGATTCAACTTCTCTGCACACACCATTGGTTCAATGGCTCTACACTAGCTATAATAATACCCAGTGTGATATAGTGAACAGAATGACAGAGTAGGTCTCTGGAGACCAGGGTGTGAATCTCTGCTCAGCCCTAGAAACTCACTGGGGAATTGAACTGATAAAATCTCTTCTTAAACTTCTCACTTACTTTGAAAGCCCTGTTAAGGTCACTACTAGAGATGGGCACGAATTTTAAAAAAGGCATTTCGTTTGTTGTTTGTCATTTGGAGGGTACGTTTCGGTTCATTTCCATTTTTTGCGAATTTTTGCAAAAAATTTATTTTCATTTTCATTCATTTCGTTACCATTTCATTACCATTTATTTCAATTTTTTGTGATTTTTTTTTAGGATTTTAAGCAATTCACTCATATTGCAGTAACGGAAACGAAACACACGACAAAATTTCTGGTGTTTCTGTTCGTTTCGTTTCATTTTAGAGACAAAATTCGTTTGTCATTTCGTTACGTAACGAAACAAAAAAATGAAAACGGAAATGAAAAATTGTTCGTTTTGTGCCCATCTCTAGTCACTACAAGTGAGTTCTGACTTGACAACACCTCTCTCTCTCTCTCTCTCTCTCTCTCTCTCTCTCTCTCTGTCACACACACACACACACACACACACACACACAAGATGTGACCTGCTTTCGGATTCCAGCAAATGAATACTTGTTCCCCATTGAGGTGCAAACGTTTTGTACAAAGTATGCCTCTACTAAAAGACAAAGCTGTAATGCTTCAGAAATGTAGCTGTGTTGAGGCCTTGGAAGCATGGGCATTTAAGGTTATTCGTTTATTTGATTGATTTATGTAGCTGGAGATTAGTGACGATTAATCCAGTAGATTCTCAATATGTTGACTCAACCAGACCTAATGATTGGGGTACATTCAGACTCCACTTTTCACTCTTATACCATGTCTGCTTCCTTAAATGAGCTCATCCCCATTTTCATTTCACAATGGGTAGATTTCCAGAAGCAATAGGAAGAGTACAATCGTGGTCAGCCGTCTGCCAGATGATATTAATTCGTCCTGAAAAGTATAATGTGAGCTGTAATAACAAGAAAGATAAGATTTGATTTAGGGTGCGTCTTTCCATGAACAGTTTGTGTTATTCAGAAAAGATGCTCTTACATTCTGATAGATGCCATTTGGAATTCTGCTAACCCAGAAGCTAAAGACTAATTTATTATTATTATTATTATTATTATTATTATTATTATTATTATTATTATTATCATCATCATTATCAACCACACAGCTGTCTACACTGGATTTTGTATTACCAATCACTAGTCGAACGCTTCCCAAGCGTTTAGGACTCAGTGATGTATCGGTGAATTATGTGAGCAGATCCCAGTAAGGCAGCTTTCTGCAGCTGACTGATGGTGACTTTGTCAACTCCAATTTCTTCTAAATGCTTGCTAGCTCTTTAGGCACTGCACCCAGTGTGCCGATTACCACTGGGTCCACCTGTACCGGTTTATGCCAGAGTCTCTGAAGTTCAATTTTCAGATCCTGATATCGGGTAAATTTTTTCAAGTTGTTTCTTGGTGACTCTACCATCACCTGATATAGCAACATCAATGATCCATACCTTTTTCTTCTCCACAATCACAATATCTGGGGTATTATGCTCCAAAACCCCGTCTGTCTGTATTCGGAAGTCCCAGAGTAATTTTGCATGATCATTTTCAGTCACTTTTCCAGGCTTATGATCCCACCAGTTCTTTGCTACGGGCAGATGACAGTTCTGGCACAAATTCCAGTGGACCATTTGAGCCACTACATTATGGCACTGTTTGTAACCAGATTATTATTATTATTATTATTATTATTATTATTATTATTATTATTATTATTATTATTATTATTATTATTATTATTATTATTATTATTATGCTGCAATCACAAAGCCACATGAGATGGGAAATGCCATCTTCAGTCTTGTTTCATTGGTACAGAAAGCATACAAAATTCCTTTAATTCACATCAAGAGAGACAGGATATTTTTGCACCAGGGTCATGTTTGCTTGCAGAGCTCATATAGACATAGATCGTACAAGAAGAGATGGTCACAAACTGAAAAACCAGCAGTTTGTGATGGTTCATCTACTAATCATCACAAAACCATGGGGAAATGAAATGGTTCATGCTTTATTTTGTGTTTTCTTTTCTGGTTCATGCTGGAGATGGAAGCTGTCTCACCCTCAGCTGCTTAGGTGGCAGTGGTAGAAGGAGAAAGTAGACGGAGGTGGAGGCAACAGGAGCAGTGGACAAGGGGTACCTGTTGGGCATCCCATTTTGCTGCAGCCCCTGAAAAGCCAAAGGGGGAAAAGGTTGCCATTTCAATTTGCTTCAACAAAATGTGATCCCCCTCATCATTGGCATCGTTCAGTCTCAAAAGACTATGGTATCATGCCTGGAGTAGAGATCCTAAAAACAACACCTAGTGTGACTAAATAGGCCAATTCAGGAATGGCAGTCTCTACCGCACTGGGGGCAGATGTATTCTGTTTCTTGCCCAGTCCTCGAGTTACATTGTTTCCATGCCTGCCTCTTTTCCTCTGCCTGTTGGACAAATGCCTCTTCAAATTTATGTAGACCATGCTGTGTCTCTTGCCTCCAGACAGTGCGATCGGAGGTCAGGTTTTCCCATCTGTTGAGGTCCATTCCCAAGGCCTTCAGGTCCCTCTTACAGATATCCTTATACCACAGCTGTGGTCTCCCTCTGGGGCGCTTTCCCTGCGCTAGTTCTCCGTATGGAAGATCTTTTGAGATCTGGCCATCGTCCATTCTCACAACGTGTCCAAGCCAGCATAGGCGTCGCTGTATCAATAGAGTTTCAATACATGCTAGAGATTCCAGCTCGTTTCAGGACTATGCTCTTTGGAACTTTGTCCTGCCAGGTAATGTTGAATATTCGCCTAAGACAGCGCATATGGAAGGTATTCAGCTTTCTTTCCTATCAGGCATGGAGGGTCCAAGACTCACTGCAATTTACTAAAGTGTGCTCAGCACGCAATCTTTATAGACCTGTATCTTTGTATGTTCTGTCAGCTTCTTATTGAGCCATACTCTCTTTGTGAGCTCCCTACTGGATTGTGATATGAATCCCAAAAATGCTTGGTTCGTTAGATTTTGTTTTGGTTGATGGTTAGTTTTGTGCCCATCTCTGTTTACATGGTAGGGATTTCATGACCTAGTCACTTGGAGGATTATAAACAATATCCAAAAGTTGGAGCTACTGGCCATGTGCAGGGTTTTGGTCCACTTTTTAAATGTTTGACAACAACCTCTGGGATGAAGATTGTCCCTGTCCCATCAAACATTGCATTTTCACCTTGGTTAACATAATATATTGAGGTCAAAATAATTTCTCATGCTATTTGTCAGCTACCCATGATGCTGAGAAGCATGAATTGCATGTTCTTGTTATCAGAATTAGAGATGGGCACGACTTGAAAAAATTTTTTTTAGAGTTGTCGTTAGTCGGGCCGGTTCCGTTTCGGCTCGTTTCCGTTTTTCGCGAAAATTTGCAAAAATTAGTCGGTTCATTTTTTCATTTTTTCGTTGTCGTTAGTACTGGTTTGGGGAGGGGTAGCGGGCTCCTGGAGGGAGCTGCAGGAGTCAGCCAGAGCCACAAGTGATGGACTGGCAGACTCTTTGCACCCGCTGTGTCTCACGTACTTGCATGTAGTGCAATGCAAGTAGATCTGGCTTAGGGTTAAGATGGGTTAGCGCAATGGCTAGGGTTAGGCTAGTTACGGGTGAGGTTAGGGTGAGTATTGGGGTGCACCTCTGGGTGCCTCTCTGACCCACTTAGAAGGACAGTGTACTGGCGTATGGGTTAGGCTTAGGGTTCGGGTTTGGGCTACGATTAGTGGGCTGTTTATGCCCGATTGGCACATCCCAGAAGTCTCTGTGGTCAACCTGGCCAAGTGGCCATGCGATTGGTGGAAAATTTGCATGGTCTACTCCCATGGGCGAGCCCATCATTGCAAATGTGCAGGTGTAAAAAAATAAAATAAAATAAAATCAACGGAGACTTTTTTTGCAAGAAAAACCCACTGCTGCTACTGTAAAAATTCAAGCATTTAAAATAGCTAATTTTCACATGTTTCTGTGGTGCTTTGGTGGGGTTTTGGGCAACGATTTCAAAAAAAATATTGCAGTCGCCATTTTGGATCCCCCACACTGCATGGCAAATGGATGTGCCCTCCCAGCCTGGTACAGTCAGCAAAACCTGGCCATGCGATTGGTGGAATGGCTCCAAAACTTTGCATGGTCCACTCCCATGGGCGAGCCCATCATTGCGAATGCGCAGGTGTAAAAAAATAAAATAAAATAAAATAAAATAAAATCAACGGAGACTTTTTTGCAAGAAAAACCCACTGCTGCTACTGTAAAAATTCAAGCATTTAAAATAGCTAATTTTTGCATGTTTCTGTGGTGCTTTGGTGGGGTTTTGGGCAACGATTTCAAAAAAAATATTGCGGTCGCCATTTTGGATCCCCCGCACTGCATGGCAAATGGATGCGCCCTCCTGTACCAGCAGCGCAGCAGTAGCAATAGCCAAGGAGAGGGGGGCGGGGAAACCCCCCCAAAATAAAACACCCTTCTGGCCTGGTAGGTGCCCTCAGACAGCTTTCGCCTACTTTTAGGGCCGGGAATTGGGGTTTTTTTTAACTTTTAAAAACTTTTTTTCTGTGCCGCTTGGCATTGCGCGATGCAAGTAACGAGCACGACAAATCAGACCAAATTGTTCGTTCGTCGGTTCGAGCTCGAATTCTGGTGGAGTAATTCCCGTTTCCGTTTCCGTAGAGTAACGGATACGAGTAACAGAAACGGAAACGGGAATACCGCTAAGTCGTGCCCATCTCTAATCAGAATGTTGGACACATTTAAGGAAGGATGCCTTTAGAATTCTCAGTGAGTTCATGAAGCACCAGATACCCTAAGTTCAACATTACCCTAACTCTGATCTCATCCCTAGCCCTAAGGTTTCTGATTACCCTCAATAGACTGGCATTTCCACAGAGGGTCATAAAATTTTCTGAACCTCCGTGGAAATGTATATACATCTGCTAAGGGTGAACTGTGCTCACAACTTGGGGTTCAATCCCAGGCAGCTCGCTCATGGTTGACTCAGCCTTCCATCCTCCTGAGGTCAGTAAAACCCAGCTTCCTGGGGGCGGGGGATGGGGAGCAATGTGTAGCCTGCATAATTAAATTGTAAACTGCCCAGAGAGTGCTTGGAGCACTATGGGGCAGTATAAAAGCAGAACACGTTTTTGCTTTGCTTTGAAATCAGCTCCCACCTACATTTTATTTACAATCTACTGGTCAATCAAATGGATATTTAAAAATGTCAGAACTATCTCATGTTTGATCTCAAATGCAAAAACAGGCAATACCTTTTTAGACCACCAAAACAATAGTCATAAAACACCAATTCATCTGTTTTGTGCCAGTCTGAAGAATCCAAAGTCCAAAGCTTCAAGTCCAGAAGTACCTGGCAAGATGCATTTTGCCAGGAAAGTTGCACTTGGATGTTAAGTCCTGTGGTTCTTGGCAAGATGACTTCTTCCAGGCTTGACGCTTCTTCCCTCTCGAGATTCAGTCCAATCCACTTTCATATGGATGTTGGGTTTTGTTTTATGTTTCTGCTCTGAAATCCTTCTATATTTTTGCATGTGTTTTTCAAACTGTGTGCATTTTATGTATTCCCTTTTCAGATTTTGTGCATTCATTTTTCATATAAGATGAATGGATAGTTTTAAGAAAGGACAGCTTTAAGAAAGGATTAGACAAGTTCATGGAGAACAAGGGTATCAATGGCTATCATTATGGATGCCCAAAGGACAACCTCTGGGCTGGAGAGATAGGCAGGGTATCTCTCAATTAGAGATGGGCACGACTTAGCGGTATTCCCGTTTCCGTTTCCGTTATTCGGTTCTGTTACTCTACGGAAACGGTAACGGGAATTACTCCGCCAGACTTCGAGCTCGAACCGACAAACGAACAATTTTGGTCTGATTTGTCGTGCTCGTTCCTTGCATCGCGCGATTGCGCGATGCCACGCGGCACAGAAAAAAAGTTTTTAAAAGTTAAAAAAACCCGGTTCCTGGCCAAAAAGCAGGCGGAAAAATGCCTGGCGTGCCTCAGGGCACCTACCAGAGGGGTTGTTTCTGGAGGTCCCCGGCCTCCCCCCTCATCCCCCGTCCTGGGCTGCTCTTGTGGGACTCGCCGCAGGCTCGCAGCCAGCAAAAAGCCCAGTCTCGCCGCCGGCCGGCCGCAATTAAAGCGCAAGCAAGCGGCACGGACGGCACAGGAAAAAACTTTTAAAATCTCCCCACACCCATTCCCGGGCCAAAAAAGCAGGCGGAAAAATGCCTGCTTGACTAAGGGCGCAGGGCACCTACCGGAGGGGTGGTTTCTGGAGGGGGGGTCCCGCCTCCCCCCTGTCCTGGGCAGCCGGACTCGAGTTGCCATTTCGCCATGCCATGCGGTGCGGGCGGGGGATCCAAAATGGGGCGGCAAACGCAATATTGTTTTTGAAATCGTGGTCCAAAAACACACAAGCACAACAGAAACATGCGAAAATTTATAAACTGCCAGATTTTTCATAGTAGCAGTGGGTTTTTTCTTGCAACAAAAGTTCTCTCCTCTCCTCCTCTGTCCTCCATTGATTTTATTTTGTTTTATTTTATTTTACACCTGCGCAATGATGGGCTGGCCGAGTGGCCAGCCATGTGGGAGTGGACAACCATGCAAATTTTTGGAGCCATCCCACCAGTCGCATGGCCACTTGGCCATGGAGACTTCTGGGATGTGCCAAAAAGCCCCCTAAAACCTGCCCTAGCCCTAACCCTAACCCTTGACTCCGTACCCATACGTCACAGACTGTCTTCTTAGTGGGTCAGAGAGGCACCCAGAGGTGCAACCCACTAGCCCACCGTAACCTTACCCGTCACTAGCCTAACCCTAGCCATTGCACTAAGCCACCTTAAAGCCAGATCTACTTGCTTGCATTGCACTACACGCAGCAAGTACAATTCCCTTCTGTGTGAGACATGGTGGTGCGAGAGCCTTGTGAAGGGCGGGCATGACGCTATCACTCACTGGTCTCACTGTCTGCACATTCTGTTATGCAATATCCATATGGCTATTGCATAGCATTTTGCAGCAGCAGGAGGGGAGACCCCCATGTAGAGGGGTCTCTTGGAGCCTGCTTCGATAGGAGGCACCCACGGGTGCCTCCAGGAGCCCACTTTCCCTTTATAGCGGGCCAGAGGAGGCACCCACCCCAGAGAGGTGCCTCCAGGAGCCCGCTCCCCCCCCAAAACCAGTACTAACGAAAACGAAAAAACAAAAAAACGAACCGACTAATTTTTGCGAATTTTCGTGAAAACCGGAAACGAGCCGAAACGGGACCGGCCCGACTAACGACAACTCGAAAAAATTTTTTTTCAAGTCGTGCCCATCTCTACTCTCAATCAATACCATTTGCAGGGAATTGTAAGCAGGTGAAGACATCTGCTTGGGAATACCCCGAAGCAATTGGTAAGCCACTGTGTGCAACAGAATGCTGGATTGGATGGCCTGTGGCCTGTTCTAGCAAGGCTGCTCTTAGGTTCTTAGGTTCTTATCGGTCACAAATTTAGGTATCTGACTGTGGAGCCAGAGGTTGGCTCGGGGTGTTTGCTTCCCTACTGTGCCTCTTGACACAACACAAGAGCCAGCCTGTGTAGTCTTGGGCAAGAGGCACGATCCTAGTAAGAGCCAGCCTGTGTGGCCTTGGGCAAGAGGCACAATCCTAGTAAGAGCCAGTCTGTGTGGCCTTGGGCAAGAGGCACAATCCTAGTAAGAGCCAGTCTGTGTGGCCTTGGGCAAGAGGCACAATCCAAGTAAGAGCCAGCATGTGTGGCCTTGGGCAAGAGGAACAATCCAAGTAAAAGACAGCCTGTGTGGCCTTGGGCAAGAGGCACAATCCTAGTAAGAGCCAGTCTGTGTGGCCTTGGGCAAGAGGCACAATCCTAGTAAGAGCTAGTCTGTGTGGCCTTGGGCAAGAGGCACAATCCTAGTAAGAGCCAGTCTGTGTGGCCTTGGGCAGGAGGCACAATCCAAGTAAGAGCCAGCATGTGTGGCCTTGGGCAAGAGGAACAATCCAAGTAAAAGACAGCCTGTGTGGCCTTGGGCAAGAGGTACAATCCTAGTAAGAGCTAGTCTGTGTGGCCTTGGGCAAGAGGCACAATCCTAGTAAGAGCCAGTCTGTGTGGCCTTGGGCAAGAGGCACAATCCTAGTAAGAGCCAGTCTGTGTGGCCTTGGGCAGGAGGCACAATCCAAGTAAGAGCCAGCATGTGTGGCCTTGGGCAAGAGGAACAATCCAAGTAAAAGACAGCCTGTGTGGCCTTGGGCAAGAGGCACAATCCTAGTAAGAGCCAGCCTGTGTGGCCTTGGGCAAGAGGCACAATCCTAGTAAGAGCCAGTCTGTGTGGCCTTGGGCAAGAGGCACAATCCTAGTAAGAGCCAGTCTGTGTGGCCTTGGGCAGGAGGCACAATCCAAGTAAGAGCCAGCATGTGTGGCCTTGGGCAAGAGGAACAATCCAAGTAAAAGACAGCCTGTGTGGCCTTGGGCAAGAGGCACAATCCTAGTAAGAGCCAGCATGTGTGGCCTTGGGCAAGAGGAACAATCCAAGTAAAAGACAGCCTGTGTGGCCTTGGGCAAGAGGTACAATCCTAGTAAGAGCCAGTCTGTGTGGCCTTAGGCAAGAGGCACAATCCAAGTAAGAGCCAGCCTGTGTGGCCTTGGGCAAGAGGCACAATCCTAGTAAGAGCCAGCCTGTGTGGCCTTGGGCAAGAGGCACAATCCTAGGGTAGCCCCAAAAGAAGGCAATGGTAAATTACATGCTCTCTAACTGGAGAACCCCAGAAATGGTTGTCATTATTCAGAAATGACATGATAATTTTAATTAAAAGCAATTGTATCCATTCCCTACTGGAAGAAGAACTGTGACCGTTCCCCATTTGCATCTAGCTTCTCTGCCACCATTTTACTAAATTTGTTGGAGTTCATGTTCTTAAATTTAGGAGCAAAACTTGTCCATACTATTCACGTGTACAGGCAAAAACATTCTAGCAACTAGAAAAAAATATTTAGTGATGAGTGGGCGTGACATCCTAGTTAATTATACTTAGCTTTGTTATTAACGGCTTCGGCATGAATATACATAAGCCTAAATAGTCCATTATAGTTTAATTATACAGCCATTAGAAGGAGAAAATTGCTAACGAAAGCAACTATGACCAAAGAAGCCCCCACACTACAACGTGCACACACACAAAAAGCCCACAACCCATGCAAAAGAGACACGACAAATATTTTCAAATACATTAACACAACGGATGTCTCCCTAAGGATTTTGCCATTCCAATTAATATATTTTGTACCTTATCAGCCTTTTAATTATGCAGAACTACAAGGACGCCAGCACTGTGGGAAGGCATTTATGTATCATTTTAAATGCGACGGCTTGTTACACAGTGCAGAGTGGGCAGTTTTCTTACACCTGAGCTCATTCTCTACCATCTGGGTTGTTTTTTTCTGCAATAAACTTTAAAATTTTCATTAACCTTCAGTGTAGGAGTTTTAGAACACGGTCTCCCATCTGCTGGTTTAATAGGTAATTGCCTGAAATGGTTGCTTTCCTTTTTCTCCCCATAAGATTTTGAGCACCAATACGTGTTGCATTCACTGAAAACTGGACACTAAATTGATGGACAAAGATCGCATCATGAAGAGAGCTTCTCAGAAAAGAGGATGTACAACATTGTTGAGATGTTGGGCCTCCCAAAAAAATGATACACTTCAGGTAGTGAACTCTTGGTCCCAGCTCCTAAAGAGGTGGTACAGCTATATCTGGGGCTCAGTCACTTCAAGGAGAAAGGTTGTGGAACCATAACATGCCATGTGGGGTCTCCAGTTCATCATCCTTTTAGAATTGGAATGGTCCCTATGGATCATGGAAACCAACTCTTGTCAAGGAAGCAAAGTGGGGAATTGAACTCTCAACCTCAGGCTCCTCAGCCCGAGGCCAAAACCAATGACCTATCCAGCAGATGTTGTTGGGCTGCAATGTGTCCATGCTCACCAGTTGAACAATGGATGGGGGTCACAGAGACACAAGAAGCTGCCTTATACTGATGGAGACCTAGATCTACCTCACTTGCTTTGTCACCTGTGACCGGCAGCTGCTCCAAGGTGTGGATTTAAAAATAAACCAGCTTTCATTTAAACTTTGCTCATTCTTCAGCTTAACTTCAGCCCTTCTGTTGCCTAACCTGAGTAGCAAGATTCCACTTAGAGTCTTTTGCTGATGTTTATTCCTAGACTCCATCTCCCCACTGTGGCATTTTTCAGCATTGTGTTCCATGCATGGAGGAGGGCATAGCTGTGTCCTCACCCGTTTGTCAGTGTGAGAATGCTGAGCAGAAATCAAATCCACCCTAGAGACTGAGAGAAGGCTGTAGAACCTCAGTCTGAAATCAGACTCTCCATGCAACTTCTAAAATGTAAAGAGAATGGCACATCGGGGAACTTAAGTCAAAGGCCTGCGTTTGCTTAGCCAAATGGAAAAGACCATTATTAACTCCCATATCAAAACAAATACACTATTTCTGCACCAGTAGACAAGGCTCTAGTCTCTGAGCACTGCAATACATGTGTTCCTCTTAGGTTCATTTAACACGACTATAGGAATTATTTAAAGGGAGAAATAGATAGCTGCCTGTTAATAGACAGTGAGGCTTAGCACATCATCTCTCTATTTTTTTAAGAGGTGGCATCCGAGAAAGACAGATTAGATTTTACAGAAGGTTAGCTATCTCACATCACCATTTTATTCTAAGACCTTTGTGGAAGGATAGACACCTACGTTCCAAGCTGCCCAATGAGGAAGAAATATCTGATTAATATCACATCTGTGAGACATCATAGCAGTCATACACATCATAGACATCATAGACAATGCAATCTCCCTGAGCCGTCTCTAAAACATGGCGTGTTGATGGTCGGGACATCAGGAACCTGGATGAGAAAGCAAACCTAAGATTAGATGGGGACATCCTGGATATTTCTCTCCAAATTACTCTATCACTTTATTGGTAACACTTATGCCACACTTTTCTTCATGTGGCCTCAAGACAAAGTGCATGGTCACATCTTTCCCAAGGGTGTATCTGGGGTGGTGGTGGTGGAAGGGTGCATTTGCCATTGAGTACAGCAATCTGGGGGCACCTGGAGGGGGAGCAGGAGGAGGAAGCCCTGCGCCTTCCCACCAGCAGTCCTCCTTTCCCCCCTGCTAATGCTTGATGATGGGACCCCTTCAACCGCCTCTGCCGGCACGCACCAGGCAAGCGGTGAAGCAGGCAGGCAGGCATGTGGGGAGTGTGGTGCTCACGTACCCTCCTCCTCCTCCTCCTCCTCCTCCTTCTCTTCCTCGCATTGCTTCGGGCCACAGCGGGAGAGGTGTAAGGCATGCACGCTACTGGGTGCATGCACTCAAACACACACCCATGCACACCCATGCCCATGTGCATGCACGTGCACACGCACACCACAAGCCTGCAGGATTGAGCACCTGTTTCTGAGTGGGTGCAATGTGCTGGGGGAGCAGTAGGAGGGGCGCCAAAACAAACGTTGTCCCCAGGTGCTCCAAACCCTTGCTACGCCTCTGCTCTTTCCCACTTTATCCTGTTTGTATATCAAGTTGAGTGGCTGTATGCAGCTCATTGATGAGATCTGTGCATTCCTGGGACACCAGAATGTGAATTCCCCAAGTCCCAGTTGACGAATCTAGAAGCAACACTGCGCCTATGAGAAATTGCAATCCTTCTCTTTCAATATGTCAGAAGATGGCCCAAATGCTGCTGGGTATTTATGCTTGCACACAATTGGTGTAAATTTCTTTAGTGAATCTCCACAATTGAGCAGAGTGTCATGTGGCAACTTCTCCAACAGGCCTTCTTGAGACCAGGAAATGTAGGCAGCTGGCGAGTGATGCAGTGTGGGCAGCTGCAAAGCGATGCAGATGTTCATGTTAGGAATAAAAAAGCAAAGACAGCATCACTGGACAACTTGCATTGTTATCCTAAGGTTTAAAAAATACATAATCAGAAGAGATTCTGAAGGACTCTGAGAACCAAGCAGAGAAATCCAAGGTACATTTATAAATACAGAGCCTCGTGGCGCAGTGGTTAAATGCCTGTACTGCAGGTAAAACTGTGCTCACAACCTGGGGTTCAATCCCTGGTAGCAGGCTCAAAGTTCACTCAGCCTTCCATCCTTCCGAGGTCGGTAAAATGAGTACCCAGCTTGCTGGGGAGATGGGCTAATGTGTAGCCTGCATACTGTAATTAAAATTGTAAACCGCCCAGAGATTACTTGTAGTGGTATGGGGCGGTATATAAGCAGAACACTTTGCTTTTTGCTTTGCTTTTTTACAGTAGGACCCCCGTATCTGCTGATTCACTAACCGCTGATTCAGTTATCCGCGGTTGGTAATCAGTGTGTGTGGGGGGGGATAAAACTTACTTTTGCCAGAAGCCCTCCTTCTCGCTGTCACCGTGGGCTAGCCATGCACCCTCCGGAGGGGTGGAGGACATCGGGGGAGGCAGCAGAAGAAGTGCCCACACTGTGTCACTTTCCCAGAACAGTGGGAGTGGTGGTGGAAGAAACGCTCCCGCTGCGCCGCTCCCGGAACATCCGGGTGGCGGAGGAAGAAGCGCCTGCACTTCCTACAGCCATCTGGGACTTCCAGCTTCTGGCTTTAGGGAGAAGGCAGCTTTTACGCTGAGCTCCACTCCCTATTTTAAATGGTTTTAATAGCTTTAACAGTTTTAAATATTTAGAAAGTCCATGCCTTAGAAATCTTATCAACTCTTTTCATATCTCTAACTGGTGGCAATTGGCGGAGAGCAAGACCAGCAGGAGGTGGTGAGTCCTTACTACAAACAACATTTCTTAAGGGAGATTGGTCTTGGGAAGTGCCTCCGTGATGCAGATAAAGAAGATACTCTCTCCCTTCCTGCCTCTACGCAAACCAGAATAATGGACTTTTTTTTAACTGCAGAGCCCGAATTTACATTTTCCATTCCTGTATCTTATTCTTTCACCACCACCACCCCTTGGAGGAATGTGCTAATCGTGAAAGTAACCAAAAGGGAGGGAGGGACAAATAAGCGGCAATTTTACCTGCTACAAAGACGGAGCAACTCATTGCTGTTCGGATGAACAGCGAAACGTTTCTATCTCTCAAAAAAGAAGTCCAGTAGCCATGACTCAACTCCCTGTTAAACGAACCTGGATGACTGAGAATCTTCACAGACAGATTCATGAGGAATTTTCTCAGGAAGGTTCCAAGATAACGAAGGAGGAGTATGAGATCGGTTACAATACAGCCATCTGCAGGTCCATGTGGGTGTCTCTTCTGCTGTTGCCACCGATGTTCTGGGTGAGCAGCACAGCATGGGCACTTCTTCCGCTGCCACCCCTGATGTCCTCCACCCCACTGGAGGGTGCCTGGCTGGCCCGCAGTGGCAGCCAAGAGGATGGTAAAAGTAAGTTTTATTTTCTCTTTTTTTAAAAAATTTGGGGTGGATGGGGGTTGCAGGCTGGGAGGGGGAAGGCTCCTTTTTTTACCCCCTCCCTGGCCAACCACTGCCACCTCCTTCCAGTTGCCCTCATCATCACTGCCACCCCGGATATGAGTGTTAGCTCTCATCCGTGGATTTCAGTTTCCACGGGGATTCCTGGTACCGATCCCCCGTGGATACCGGGGGGGGGGGGTCCTACTGTAATAAAATGTCTAGGAAGCTGGATAACAAATTATACTGCATGTAGCTTTGAGTAGAAATGGGGACAATTTTTAAAAAATGGATCACACAATTCAATGGGTATTGCTGATTCATTTAATAGCCATCTCTTCATATTTGTTGGATCTAGAGACTCCAACAAATATGAAGAAACAAATATTTCTCCTTTTTAGTCACCCCCTTCTTCTTTCTTTAACACAACTTATATTAAATTGTATAAAACAATACAAGATACAGAGAGAGAGGGAGAGGGAGAGAGAGAGAGAGAGAGAGAGAGAGAGAGAGAGAGAGAGAGAGAGAGAGAGAGAGAGAGAGAGAGAGAGAGAGAGAGAGAGAGAGAGAGAGAGAGAGAGAGAGAGATTGAAATAAAACTAACTGGACTTCTTAAACAATGTTGTTCCTTTATTATCCTCCCTTCCAGAACTGAATTGATTGTTGCACTGGAATGTTACCTTTATTTCTTACAAGCACATATTCAATATATCAACCCCATACATCATAAAAATCCATTTTACCAAAAATGACAATAAAACAATTTCTGAATTGGGCTCTATATGCCTTTCAAATAGATCACTTAATTCTTTAAAAATAGATCTCCATTTTTTGTACCGTTCCCATCACATATGAAAATATGTACCAACATCGTTACCACATTTCCAAAAATTCTTAGAAAAATTACCATTTAATTTATTCAATTTCACTGGGGTCAAATGCCATCTTAAACCTATTTTCAAAAAAAAATCTTTTATTCTCAGTGACATAGACCTGAGTGTTCTCATTCTCCATATTTTAGCCCCATGTTCCTCTTCCATTTGTTTTTTTTTAATCTCACTCCCAGACTACCTTCAATCCTCTTCTCTCATTTCCATTTTCCTCTAGATCCCAAAATATTTTATATATTTTACTCATACTGCCTTTCACTACATCTTCCTTCTGAATATCTTTATACAACACTAAGAACTGTTCATATTTTGAATATTCTCAACATTTATTATGTTTCTTAATCCAATCATTAGTCCATTTTTCCTAATTGTACATAATTAAACATAATTGTACATAATTAAACCATGAAATTGTACATAATTAAACCATGAAATATCCCTACATTGCAGAACTTCTTTCATTTGTTCCTTCAATCTCTTTTTATCCATCCAATCCTTCAAACTAACAACTTGTTTTTCCCCTAAATAATTTTATAAAAACTTTACAGGGAAGTTCTCTATTTCAGTTGCTAATTTTAATGGTGAATCTAGGGGACACAATCTTTATATATATAGATCTAAGAAAGGGATTATCAATTTTACTTATTTTTGATTTTTAATAATGCCAAATAAATATTTTTCAATATTATCTTTTATCTCAAATGATTGAAATTCACACCATATTAACTTTCTTGGATTATATATAATTTCCCTGAAAAACATTAATTGATTGACCCAAATAATATTTTTTAACATTTGGTAAACCTATACCTCCTCTATTTTGAGCTCTATACCGATATTTTTTATTTATTCTAGATTTTTACCTTCATTACAATAACTATTAATCAAACCTTGCTAAAAATTAATATCATCTAATGTTAACTGTACCGGTAGCATCATAAACAAGAAATTAATCTTTGGCAAAATTTTCATTTTCATCAATGCAATCCTTTCAAACCAAGATAATTTCAAACTGGAATATTCACTTCTATTTTATTCTTAATTTCTCTAACCCTATTTAAACATTTCTCTTTTAAATTTATTATAATTATGTTCTTTTAATTTCTATGTATTCTTTACAAAATCTATACCTAAGTACCTAATTGGTTTACTTATCTTACACCCATATTTTTCAACAATCATTTGTTTCTTGTTCCAACCTGTTACGATTAAACAACATAATCTGTGATTTTTTTCCAGAAGAACCCCCTTCTTTTTTAAAGTAGCCACTGGTTGTCTTTAAACCCACAAACTGATGAACCAATAGTCAGTTCATGGGTGATTCTGGTGGTTTCGTGGTTCATGAGGGTGGGATTCATGGTTGATGAACCACAAATCACAATGAACCACCATTTCTATGGTTCATCCCCATCTCAAGTCTTGAGTCTTACTTTAGGTGCATCGTGTAAAGGCAGAAGACTCTGAAAAAGACAATAATGCTGAGGCAGGTGGAAGCAGCATTGAAAAGATGACCAATGTATATAGTGCTTTTCCTCTAAGTCATATAGCAGTTGTGACAGAGGATGTTAAATCCTGATCAGAGCTTCTTGTTGTGCTTCCATGCTACCAACCCACCTCCAACCAGGATGGATTCCGCACCCAGGTCTTTTCATGGCCTCATTGCTGCCTTCCCAATGACTTCTACTACAAGGACCTGCCTATCTGGCGGAGCAGATCTCCCAGAGATCTGTGGGGATGGGGTGCTGGCTTGTAAAGAGTTTGATATAGGATAGGTGATTGTAGCTGGAGTTGCACACGGCACGCATATCTTATGCAAGGCATATGCACCCGACACGCAGGGAATATGCACACGACTCTTAAGGGTGTGCACACAGCACGCTAGCTATGCACCCAGCACAGTAAGAAAACTAGGCGGGAAAATGTACTGCTTTGATTGGCTAATATATGCCTGCCATGTTAATGTAACTGTTTGTGTTCTTAAAGAATAAAAGAGCCAGTGTTAGGTGCGGCTGGCAAGTTCTTTTTTATGCACCATAACCTCAGACTGCAGTCCTGTTTATTCCAGTGCACTCCCTTCGCACCACATCCTGATTGTCGAACTGGACCTGGAGCTGGACCTCCCTGGTTCTGACAGAGATCAACCTCATCCTTACCAACCAGAGCTTCGTCCTCCCTTTCTCTCTCCGAGTGGCAACACTGAGAGAGGCCCATAGGGGGTCGACCCGGAATTGGGCCTTTTCTGTGGTGGGCCCGGCACATTGGATCAAGCTTCCATCTGAGATTAGGCAGGAGGATTCGTTGTCAGCTTTTAGAAGGGCCTTAAAGACCTGGCTCTTCAGGCAATGCTTTGGTGACCTCTGAGCACATTGTCACTGTGTCTGTGATTATGATATTGTATCATTTTAAAAAATATATATTATTATTATTCTTAACTGCTGGCACCAGTTTTTCTTCATCTTGGTTTGTGGTGCTGTTTTTTTATTATGTTGTTTTTTTAGTATTTTCCTATTGTATTTTCATATTGACTCATATTTCATTATGCCCTTTTCATTGTTATATTCTGTTTGGGTATGTTATGGGGTTGTAGTTGGTCAGTTGGTGTTTTGGTGACGTGTTGTACACCACCCAGAGTTCCCTATGGGAAAATCAGGTGGTCAATAAATACAAGAATAAATAAATAATAAATAAATAAGGTCGAGGAGATGGACTTATTTATTTATTTATTCATTTGTTGTGCTTGTATCCCGCCCATCTTCCAGGGCGGAACTCTGGGCGGCTAACAAAATTTAAGACAACACTAAGAAAAACAAGAAATGAAAGAAATTAAATTAAATTAAATTTTAAAAATCCAATAAAACAGCGAGGATCAATATCCATCAGATCAGATGAGGCGGGCGGCAAAAAAAAAAAAAGATAGAAAGGTTGCCAAATGTCTCCTTAAAAAGGTAGGTTTTCAAAGACTTTTTGAAGGCAGGCAGGGACTGCGCCAGGCACAACTCACTTGGAAGATGGTTCCACAAACTGGGGTCCACCACAGAGAAGGCACGGTTATGCATGAGCGATTTCTGTGCCTCCCTGGGTGTGGCCACCCTCAGTGAGCACTCCTGCGCCATTCTCGTGGGCCTGGTCCCAGTTGATCTCTGAGAGATACGCTCCGACAGATACTCTTGTCCCAGGCCATGGAGGGTTTTGAAAATCAAAACCAGGACCTTGAACCTTATCCGGTGAACAACGGGTAGCCAATGCAGGTGGGCCAGAACTGGGGTGATGTGCTCGAATCTACGAGCACCCACCACCAGTCTGGCCGCCGCATTCTGCACCTGCTGAAGCCGCCGGACAAGGGTCAAGAGCAACCCCATGTAGAGGGCATTGCAATATTTATTTATTTATTTATTTTCAAACTTATATACCGCACCTATTTCCCCAAAGGGGACTCAGGGCGGTTTACACAATACCATAGCAAATAAAACAGATAAAAACAATAAAACAATCAACAGCGGTGTCCAGGACGGCAAGCCAATGTAGGAAGGGCAGCGAAGGGGGGGGGGAGGTTACCCCTGGAAGTTACCAAAGGCGTCCTTAAATAGCCATGTTTTTAAGGCTCTCTGGAAGGATGCCAGTGATGGAGCTTGCTGCAACTCGGCCGGCAAGGCATTCCAAACAGACGGGCCAACCACCGAGAAAGCCCGGTTACGAGTGGTTGTCTTACGGGCTTCCCTCGGCGTGGCAATCCGGAGCGAGAGGGCCTGGGAAGAACGGGTGGGTCGGGCCAGATCTGAGCGTCGGGAGATACGCTCTGCCAGATAGACAGAGGTCAAGCCATGGAGGGTTTTGTAAACCAAAACCAACACCTTGAACCTTATTCGGGACGCAACGGGCAACCAGTGCAGGCGAACCAGGATGGGGGTGATGTGATCGAACTTACGTGCACCAACCACCAACCTGGCCGCCGCATTCTGGACCCGCTGCAATCGCCGAACAAGGTTCAAGGGGAGCCCCATGTAGAGAGTGTTACAGTAATCCAACCTCGATATGACCAGCACCTGAACCACTGTCTTCAGGGAGTCCCCATCGAGGTACCGGCGAATCTGGGCGATAAGCCTAAGATGGTAGTAGGCCGATCTGGTCACGGCAGCCACCTGGGAATCCAGGGACAAATCCGGATCCAGGACAACGCCCAGACTCCTCACTCTTTGCGCCAGCTGGAGGGCGGACCCACCCAGACTGGGAAGAGGGCCACAGTACCCCTCCGGACCAACCCCAAAGAACAGAACCTCGGTCTTTCCAGGGTTGAGCCAGAGTCTATGAGTCCTGGTCCAAACCAAAACTGCGGTCAGGCAGCGATCAAGAGTCTGGCTGGCCTCCACTGCATCGGTAGAGAAGGAGAAGTAGAGCTGCGTGTCATCAGCGTGCTGATGACAGCAAACTCC
The DNA here is from genome assembly GCA_037367245.1 of Phrynocephalus guinanensis. Lineage (NCBI taxonomy): Eukaryota > Metazoa > Chordata > Lepidosauria > Squamata > Agamidae > Phrynocephalus > Phrynocephalus guinanensis. Next base: position 8,453,001 of record CM074741.1, read on the forward strand.
ACAACTCCGGAATATCTCAGCCAGCGGCTTCATATAGATGTTAAAGAGCATGGGGGAGAGAGCCGACCCCTGGGGCACCCCACAAGAGAGTGTCCAGGGAGATGACAAATCACCCCCCAAGCTCACACGCTGGGAGAGACCCTCAAGGAAGGAGCGGAGCCAACAGAGAGCCAGACCTCCGATCCCCACCTCAGAAAGGATCCAGGATATGGCCTCCACTGCATCGGTAGAGAAGGAGAAGTAGAGCTGCGTGTCATCAGCGTGCTGATGACAGCAAACTCCACAACTCCGGATGATCTCAGCCAGCGGCTTCATATAGATGTTAAAGAGCATGGGGGAGAGAGCCGACCCCTGGGGCACCCCACAAGAGAGTGTCCAGGGAGATGGCAAATCACCCCCCAAGCTCACACGCTGGGAGAGACCCTCAAGGAAGGAGCGGAGCCAACAGAGAGCCAGACCTCCGATCCCCACCTCAGAAAGCCGCCCCAGGAGGATATCGTGGTCAACGGTATCAAAAGCCACTGACAGGACCAGCAGGGTAGAGCAACCCCTGTCAGCCCTCCTCAACAGATCATCATGCAGAGCGACCAGTGCCGTCTCATTCCCTAAACCCAGATTGGAAAGGATCCAGGATATGGTTCTCCTCCAGGAACGTCTGGAGACGCAGGGCGGCAACCCGCTCAATCACCTTGCCCATGAAAGGAACATTGGCTATAGGGCGATAATTAGACATATCGTCTATGGCCAGGCCAGGTCTTTTGATAATGGGCTTCACTACCATCTCCTTCAGGCGACTGGGAAAAATCCCATCTCTGAAGGAAGCTGAGGCAATAAGCGAAGCCCATTCTGGCATGCTCCCTCCGGCGGTCTTAATCACCCAGGAAGGGCAAGGGTCGAACGGAGAAGCCGCAGGCCTGCAGTGTCTTAGGGCCCTGGAGGCATCCCCTGATGAAACAGACCCAAACTCAACAAACCTTGGAGACCGGGGCGGCTCAGCCCCGGCCACAGCAGAGGGTGGATTCGTGCAACCAGCATCCAGCCCGGAATGGATGGCCTCTATCTTAGATTTTAAAAAGGCTGCAAATGACTCACTAGTGAAATCACTAGGAGGAGGCCCCGGCGGACCGGGATTGGTGAGGTCTCGAACCGCCCGGAACAATTCCGCCTGACGGTTCGAGGCCTCACCAATTCTTAGGGAGGCAAAAGATCTCCTAGCATCCCTGATCGCTCGAGAATAGCGACTGGTCGATGCCTTAACCGCAGCCCAATTCAAAGCTGTCCAAGTGTTACGCCATCTGCTCTCTAGCCTCCTCCGCTCTTGCTTCATTGCCCTCAACTCCGCGGTGAACCATGGCAAAGAGCTGGCTCTGCATTGGAAAAGGCGCTTGGGGGCGATCCGGTCCACTACCCCGGCCACCTCCTCAAACCACCTATCGGTCAGGGAGTCTACCGGATTGTCAACCAGTCCACCCGGTAATCCCCTGAAGGCCTCCGAAAGCCGTATAGGGTCCAGGAGCCTCCGGGGGCGGACCCAGATGGAAGGGCCCTGCCCTCCGTGGGGCGGGGTGGCGATTGATAGGGAAAAAGTCAGCAGATAATGATCTGACCATGACACGGGTCGGGTGCGCATCCTCCTGACCCCCAGATCAACACCCGCCGATGAGGAGGCAAAAACCAGGTCCAGGGTATGTCCTCCCTTGTGAGTGGGGCCGATGACAAACTGAGACAGGTTCATGGAGGCCATGGACTCCATGAACTCCAGAGCAGCTCCTGACAGCTCAGACTCAGTATGCACATTGAAGTCCCCAGCCACCAGAAGGCGGGGGGACTTCAAAAGTGCCGCCGATATGAACTCGGAGAGCTCCGGAAGGGAGAGTGCAGGGTCGCGGGGGGCATGATACACGAGTACAATCCCAAACCTGTCCCTCTGTCCCACCACTAGGTGAAGACATTCTAACCCTGGACTCACCAACATCGCAGATCTGCTGACATGAAGGGATTCCCTAAACACAATAGCCATTCCGCCCCCCCCGACTCTCCGACCTGCCCAGATGCTGAACACAGTAGCCCTGGGGGCGAAGAAGGGCGAGAGAAGCTCCCCCTCCCTCACCTACCCAGGTCTCCATGAGAAATGCCAGGTCGGCCCACTCATCCATGATCAAGTCATGGATGACGGGGACCTTATTATGTACCGACCTGGCATTAATACTTGATCCTCGAAATCACGAGGGCCTGCACAACTGTCCTCAGAGAGGACTCATCGAGGTACGGCTGGATCTGGCAGATCCTGCGGAGGTGGATAAAAGCACCCCTGGAGACAGCCATCACCTGGGCTTCCAGGGAGAGGGCTGAGTCCAGGACCACGCCAAGATTCCTGGCCCTGTCCGTAGGCTGAAGGGAACCCCCCCCCCAGTCTAGGGAGGGGACCATTGTTCCCAGACGAGGGCGCCCCGAAGAACAGAACCTCGGTTTTCTCTGGATTCAGTTTGAGTCGGTTTGTCCTGGTCCATTCCAAAACCACCTCCAGGCACAGGTTGAGGGAGCGATCTGCCTCCTCTGCAGAAGAAGAAAAGGAGAGATAGAGTAGCATGTCATCAGCGTACTTGACAATGGCGCTACTCTGCCTCAACTCCTTTCTGAAACAGGAGATGCTATATCTTTTCCAATGCTGGAAGAATGGCATAAAAAGCTATTCCTTCCCAGACTTTGAAGTCTCTTTAAGAACATTTCCCCTGCTTGGAGAAGGTTGCAGGATTCATAGAGTAAAGGCTTGGCTCAGCTCCCTTGGGAGCTTGTGGTCCCAACTTTGAAATTTCTACTTCATTGTGAGTCGTCCTGAGTGACTTAGAATCACTGTATCAGCTTGACATTTTAGTTGGTGGAAGTAAATAAGATAAATGGAGACACCGAGGAGCGCTTGGGTTGTATCCACATGTTAATATTAATGTCCCGGCCTCTCAGGAGAGCTCTTGGGAATCAGGTTGGCTTAAACATCCAAATATTATTCATCAGCAGTGTCCTTTACAAAATCCCTGTGTTGCTGAAAGTAGATACACAAAAAGTAACCCCAAAGTCCATCATGTTTGTTACTGGAGCTGGATGAACCAGTCTAAATTCATTAGAGGTGAACTGTGCATTTGACAGTACACCCGCGGCCCACATCTAGGTATGATTTAAAATAGACCCAGACGCTGATATGTTTTTTAGATTCATAGAGCCCCCTAGCACAGTCATTAAACTGCAATACCGCAGCCAAGGCTCTTAAATGTTCTGGGCTGTATATTGTCGCTCATTATTGTACCTTGGGTCCTTTTCCAAGGAGAAAGGTGGGGTAAAAATATTCAAAATGAATAAAAAAAAATAAAAGACTCTGCTCTCCTCTGATCTGACTCTGTCCTTAGTTCGATCCCAGGTGGCCCTGGTGGCTGGTTTGAAGTGGACTCAGTCTTCCAGACTTCCGAGGTTGGTAAAATGTGTACTTAGCTTGCTGCGTTGCAGTGTATAGTCTGGATAATTGAATTGTAAACCACCCAGATAGAGCTTTAAGTATTATGGGGCAGCATATAAGCAGCAATGTTTTGCACAGTATATTCATATATATTCTTTCTTTCTTTTTTTATTTATTAATCCATTGACATCCAGTTAGATATAGTCCATTCCATTTGCTTCCACTTTTTTTCTGTTTTGCACTATTCTATTTCTGTTTCGTCTATTTTGAGCTATTCAAATGCATGCCAGTCTCTTTTTGTAAAATCATCCCTCTATCTAGTCTCTTGTCTTCCTTTGCTTGTTCCTCTTAACCAAGATCACAAGAAATATGTATTTTTATTCTACTACCCGTCTTCTTGCTTTGGGTGGGTAGACAGCCATCTTCCTTTGAAAAATGCCTTGATTTATTTATGTGCCTCCCTCACCCCCACTCCCAAATAACTGATTTCTTACTTCATCCGTTGCTCTGATATTTAGTATCTGCTTGTATCTTATGAGTTTTTCCATTCCACTTTGTAGACAGACAGACAGACAGACAGACAGACAGACAGACAGACAGACAGACCAGCCACTATTCTGCATGGTTCATAACAATCAAACACAAACACACAACACCAACCCAAAAAGATACACAACAATAATGATATTTAGAGATGGGCAGAAATCAGAAAACTGTGGTTCATGAGCATGATTATATGCATACAACAACATAAGAACATAAGAAGAGCCCTGCTGGATCAGGCCAAAGGCCCATCTAATCTAGCTTCCTGTATCGCACAGTGGCCCCGTCAAATGTCTCTGGGAGCTCACTAGACTAGATATCTGTCTCCTGATACCACTCCCCTGCATCTGGCCCTTGAAGTACCCCAGTTTTAAGCCTGGAGATTACACATCTCCATCATGGTTAGTAATTGTATCCTGTGATGGACTTCTCCTCCAGGAATCTGTCCAATCCCCTTTTGAAGGCATCCAGGCCAGATGTCATCACCACACGCTGTGGCAGGGAGTTCCACAGACTAACACGCTGGGTAAAAAAAGATATTTTCTTTTGTCTGTTCTCACTCTCCCAACCCTCAAATTGAGTGGATGTCCTCAAAATTCTGTGCAGTTCCCAAATGAACACCCGAGTATGCCTTCTCTCCTCTAATCTGCACGATACATGTGACCTCTGCTATGGGCATGAAGAACACAGCTGTCCAGAAGATTATCCCTGTGAACTGTACACCTCTGCTGCAGAGCTAAACAGTGTAGCTCGTGGTTGGTGTCATTGTTTGTTGAAGCTTATGTCTGAGTAGAGGCATCTCATCAGCCAGCCATGGTGGGACGGTGCTGCCCTCACTTTCCTCTTCTTTCTTGGGTCCAAACCCCTGACACAGCTTGTTGTCACACAGTTTGCAATTTTCTGAAAGATGATGGTAAGGTAGCTATTTGGAATCGGAATGAATAGTCAATGAAGGCACATGGGAAGAAGGGGAAGGGGTTACCTCTGAAAATGTGTTTTAAAGTGAAGGGGGGAAAATACTCAAATGGCTTTCAGCCCCCCCCCCCAAGCTTTTTGCAATCAGAGAAGCAATTTTTACAGATGTTTTCCCTATCAAAAAGCATTTTGCATCTCAGAATGCAATCGGAGTTGTTTGCTATTGATGGAGATTGCTGGAGCGCCGGCATACCTTCACCATCTCTAGTACGACAAGGAGGAGAAGGTGATGCAGGCCTGGACCTTCAAGTCCCATTGCACCATCCATCCCTTTTTAAATCCTATGGCTGAAATAGTGCCCCATTGAATTGTGATTAGCATGAGAACTATGGCTGCTTTCACACGACCCCTAAAATCTGCTGCAAAATGTTTGCAGATGTGGAGCATAAAATTGTTTTCCCACCAGCAGTGGACTTTTAAAAAAATAAAGTACGACCACGCCCACTTAAGTGCGCCCCAGTGCATTTTACAAGTACCTGGTCTCGAGGAGGTAAAAAATTTTCCGGTGCGGATTTTAAAGCTGTAAATGCCTGGATCTCCTCCACCTTCTGTTTGGTTTTGTTGTCCCCCCCCCCCTTTTAACAGACAGGAATCCCTAACAGGCTTCCTGTACTATTACAACTAGCTGCTTCCAATGGAAGGCGGAGGTCAGCCTGCATTTTTTCTCCCTCCCCTCACAGCAGACAGAAGCAATAAAATCAGAGTGCGGGAGGGTGGGAACGCAGGAACCAGGACAAAAAACACATGATCTCTGGTTGGAGGGCATCCGAATTTAAGTTGCCAGCAGATTTTAGGGGCAACTTAGAAAGCAAAAGCAAAGTGTTCTGCTTATATACCGCCCAATACCACTGTAAGTAGTATCTGGGCGGTTTACAAATTTTAATTACAGTGTGCAGGCTACACATTGCCCCCCCCCAGCAAGCTGGGTACTCATTTTACTGACCTCAGAAGGATGGAAGGCTGAGTGAACCTTGAGCCTGCTACCTGGGATTGAACCCCAGGTCGTGAGCACAGTTTTACCTGCAGTACAGGCATTTAACCACTGCGCCACGAGGCTCAAAGCAGCCTAAGTGTGGGCTCGAGAGAACGAATAGCAGTTGGATACACTATTGGTTACAAAACCAGTCTGAAGCCCTGCTTATCATCTTCTCAAACTGGGATATGGTAACAAGCAAACTACTTCAGGGTTCTGTCCTGGGCCTGGTGCTCTTCAACATTTTTATGAATGACCAGTATGAGGGGTAGTGGGAGTGCTCATCACATTTATGCATATTCCTTTGAGAAGCAATGTGCACATTCAGCAAGGCCAGAATAAATTGTTATTTAAAAGGCACCAGCATCCCCACCATACTTGTAAAGTCCGTGATAGCAAAGGAACCACTCTTCTTAACTGAGGTGTATGAAAGTTGGAGGCAGTTTATGGATGAGAAGTAAACTTTGCAAACTTCAAGCACTTACACGCTAGGATCATTAACATTTATTTTAAAAAGACAGAAAGAAAAGAAAAACCTAGTAGGCTGAATAATTTGTTGCTCTTTTAATTGCATTTATGCTGCAGAACCAAACTGACCCCAAGTGCAGACTTTCTCAAGAGGTGAAGAAACAACTTCAGTGTTTTTTAACAACGAATTTTGTTTCTCGCAATGGATCACATTTTTTTTGTTCGCTTGTTCACTACACTCCTTATATTGCCTGCATTTTAAGATAGCATTTTAATTAAATCTCAAGACACCATCTGTATTGCAAAGTAAATATAACAGAAGAAAAGCAGACCAACAACAAAAAATGTTACCTTATTCTCCCCCACATTTGATTTCCTATAACTTAGGATAAAGGTCCTTGAATAATTTATGCCTTGTGAATTACCCTGGAAATTGACCTGATCCAGTTCTTTCCGATTAAGGGAAGAAACTAAGTTATTGGCTGGTTTTTGCAATTTGGTAATCAAGGGGAAAATATGGTTAGGAATGCACATTGTGAGAGAAAATACATCTAAGCATGCATATTTAATTATGCATTTAAATATGCATTTGTTTAAAAAAAATGAAATGGTATGGAGTTTTTTTTTCTCTCTCTCTCTCTGACTGAATAATGCACAGACCACAGGAAATTGGTGCTTGGGATGAGTACTTGCAAAATGCATGAGGATCAGTAAAGAACTGATGATGACCCAAATCCTGTTGCACAGCTGTTCATCTGTAATACGAAGTTGCACCAGGTGCTGCAAATGTTTCACCAAAGTGCAAGTTGCACCCAGGAAGCAGCTCCGTGGGCACATTGGCACAACTAGTTCCGCGCTCAAACACATGGACTACCAGGGCATAACTCCCTTTGATCTTCTGCCAGTGTAACTTTGCTACACCCAGTGTGAGAAGAGTTCAGCTACTGATGAAATGTCTAGTTTTGTCTCAAACTGTAGGCAACTTAAAGTGGATTGGTCAGTCTTCCCCCAGAGTCTTTTCTTCTAGATATGTTTGCTTCCAGATGTAGCTATGTAACAAAAATATGAATAGGGGTTGCCTAGAGTAGGTTCAAAGATAAAACATGTGGTCTGCATGAAATGTTTAGTCAGAGTGCTGTATACATTGTGTGTTGTTCTGAATTACCAGTTCTACTATATGTCATGGGAATGAACCGCTACCAGGCATGAAATTTTGAGAATGTATAGACTGCAGTTCCCAAAGGAAAAAGAAGTCCTTTCAAGTGTCTTCAATCATATAGTTGTTGTGAGTTTTTCAGGGCTAAGTTCCGGAGGTTTTTCTTCCTGACGTTTTGCCAGACTCTCTGTGTGGCATCTTCTGAGGGCAAGGAGCTCAGGGAACATGGAGTTTCTCTCACTTTCAGCTAAGTCTTGCCAGCTACTCTTGGACATTACAAAGATGGATGAAATAGTTAGAGAGGCTCCTGTATGGAACATAATAGACAGACAAATTACAGGACCCATAATGCCTTGCCATTCCCATGGAACTTAGCGCTGCCCTGCCGTTGTGTTTTTTTCATCTACATCATGGGAAGTCATTGTTTCTCAAACTGAAAGTAGAGAGCTGAAAGGACTGAAAGTGTTTTTCATTTGCTAACACCCTCAGAAGTTGGGTTGGAGGAATTCTTGTAGACCTTTAGGAATTATACCCCATGAATTCTAAGACCTCCATATACCTACAGGCTGCCATTAAAGAAAAGCAGCTGAATAGCCCAAGGGTTTAGGAATCTGGATGTGGATCCAAAGGTTGGGAGATCCATACCACACTGGGGCTCATTGACCAGTGCTGCCCTTGACGATCCATAGGTTCCCTTCCCAGCTCTGCCGTTCTCAGGTTAAAGGCACTTGAAACTTGGATTTATTCATTTATATATATATATATATATATATATATATATATATATATATATATATATATATATATATATATATATATATATATATATATATATATATATATATATATATATATATATATATATATATATATATATATATATATATATATATATATATATATATATATATATATATATATATATATATATATATATATATATATATATATATATATATATATGCATGTTAGGGTGGATTCGGGTTTCTTCCCGTGTAGAAATCTGGTTGTTTTGGCGACGTTTCGACGAGGTCTCACTCGTCATCTTCAGGCTGGTGTTCTGGCTTCTTTCTTCTTGAAGCAAAGCGTGATCTCAGTTGAAGTCCTTCTATAAATACTGCTGGGGGGTGTGGTTTGCTTGCTCTGTTGCTGATTGTAGGTTCGTTTGTTCTTTTGTGATTTGCTGTGTGGCTGAGGCGATCGTTAAGGGCTTAACTGCTGGTGGGTTAGATGGCTGTTTAGAGACATCCTGTGTGGGTGAGGTGCTGGATGTGTGTCTATTAGCCTTTTGTTTCTTAACGACCTTGGTGATGGGTGTTCTGGTAGCATCCTGGGCTTTGGTGGAGTGGGGTCTTGTGTCTTGTGAATTCATTTTGGTCTGGCTGCGTGTCTGTGGTCTCCCAAAGTTTTTTTGGCGTGTGTAAGTGTGCTCCATGTGGTGGCTGGAGTGGGGAGTAGCGGTAGATGGTGCAGTCGTGGTTTTGTTATTGGATGGTGGTTTCGTTTCATCTGTGGGAAGGGTCTGGGTTTGTGTTTGGTGTGGATGGAAGGTGGTGGCATCTTGTGTCCTTTTGGACCTGGTGTCAGTCTTTGTGACAGAGGCTCGTCTGTTGACCAGGGCTAGTTTCCAGATGTCAGGCAAGCGGGAGGTGTCATCACGTTTATTCATGTTGTTTGGGTGTTTCTCTATTTCAATGGCTTCCATGATTATTCGACTGTTGAAGTGTTCAGTTTTGGAGATGAGTTTGGTTCTTTTAAAATCAATTTCATGACCTGTTGTTTTTATGTGCTGGAAGAGAGAGGAAGATTTTTCTTCTTTTTTGACTGCGTTCTTGTGTTCTGCGATGCGTGCGCTTATTCTCCTGTTTGTCTGTCCGATGTATGTGGCTGGGCAGACTTTGCATGGTATTTCGTAGACTCCTTGGTTTTCTAGCTCAATCTTGTCTTTGGGGTTTCTTAAAATGTTGGCTATTTTTTGTTCGGTGCAAAAGGCTGTCTTGATATTGTGTTTGTGGAGAATTTTGCTTATTTTGTCTGTGGTGCCTTTGATGTAAGGGAGGAGGGCAGTGCCGTTGTTCTCTTCTGTTTCTTGGTTCTTGGGGGGTGTTTCTTTTTGGATTAGTTTGGTGATGGTGTTTTTTTGGAATCCGTTCGCAATTAAAGCATTCGAGAGGGTGTGTAATTCAGTTTTTAGGTGGTCTTTGTCAGAGAGGCGTTTGGTTCTGGAGATGAGGGTTTTTGCTACGGAGTTGATCTGTGCAGGGTGGTGGTGTGATTGAGCATTTAAGTAGCGGTTTGTATGTGTTTTTTTCCGGTAGATTGTATGTCCTAAGGAGCCGTCGGGTTTTTTGTAGATTAGGACGTCCAGGAAGGGAAGTTGGTTGTTGGCTTCTATTTCCATAGTGAATTGTATTTTGGGGTGTAGGCTGTTGAGATGTGTGAGAAAGTTGTTCAGTTTGTCTTTCCCGTGTGGCCAGATAACAAAGGTGTCGTCAACATATCTGAGCAACAAAATCCACCCAACACTCTGGAACAAATCCAAGCAACTCGCCGCCTGGAGAGCTGAAACAGAGACCTCCCACAAGACAGACATACACACCAACAAACTCCACAAACTGGAAAAACGCCAGAAGCCCAACCCCCCACAGCAGCCCATGAAACAAACAGTTCACAACATATCAGACAGGACACTCACCATCGCAGAGACCAAAGTCCTGTCCAAAGGATTCAACTTTGCAGTCGCCCCCAGACACATCCCCACTGAAAACATCATATGCGGAGTGGAAGCCAGCCTAACCAAAATCAACCCAGATGAAGCCAACAAAATCAGACTCGAAGTCACCAATATCCTCTGCTCCAGCAAACCACCCAGAAGCAATTTACACAAAGAAGAACAAAAAGCCCTCACCAACCTGAGGAAAGACAACAACATAATCATTCTCCCAGCAGACAAAGGCAATGCCACAGTGGTGATGAACACATCTGACTACCAAGCGAAACTATCCAACCTACTACAAGACCCTGCTTACATACCTTTGAACACAGACCCCACCACCTACCTGGAAAAAACCACCAAAGCCAAAATAAAAGCCTCACCCTTAAGTGAAGAAATCAAGCCAAGCATCATCCCCAGAGAGAAATCTTCCAGATGCCCCAAGCTCTACGGCCTCCCCAAGATTCACAAAGAAGGAACACCTCTCAGACCCATAGTCAGCTCCATAGGCTCACCCCTACAAAACCTCGCCAAATTTCTTGCCAAACAACTCCAGCCCTATGCAGAATCCATCTCTTCATACGTACAAAACTCGTTCCACTTCATAGAAATTATAAAGAAACAAGACCTACAACCCAATGACCTACTCGTGAGCTTCGATGTTGTTTCGCTCTTCACACAAGTGCCCATTCAAGAAGCCTTGACAGCTATCCACAACAAATACAACCCCCCCAAGCACATCCTAGATCTGACCAACCACTGCCTAACCAACACATACTTCATCCACAATGGACAAAGATACAAACAGATAGAAGGAGCACCCATGGGATCACCCCTCTCACCAGTCATCGCAAACCTATATATGGAACACTTTGAAACCAACGCGTTACAGAAGTCCGAACATAAACCCAAACTCTGGCTCAGATATGTTGACGACACCTTTGTTATCTGGCCACACGGGAAAGACAAACTGAACAACTTTCTCACACATCTCAACAGCCTACACCCCAAAATACAATTCACTATGGAAATAGAAGCCAACAACCAACTTCCCTTCCTGGACGTCCTAATCTACAAAAAACCCGACGGCTCCTTAGGACATACAATCTACCGGAAAAAAACACATACAAACCGCTACTTAAATGCTCAATCACACCACCACCCTGCACAGATCAACTCCGTAGCAAAAACCCTCATCTCCAGAACCAAACGCCTCGCTGACAAAGACCACCTAAAAACTGAATTACACACCCTCTCGAATGCTTTAATTGCGAACGGATTCCAAAAAAACACCATCACCAAACTAATCCAAAAAGAAACACCCCCCAAGAACCAAGAAACAGAAGAGAACAACGGCACTGCCCTCCTCCCTTACATCAAAGGCACCACAGACAAAATAAGCAAAATTCTCCACAAACACAATATCAAGACAGCCTTTTGCACCGAACAAAAAAAATAGCCAACATTTTAAGAAACCCCAAAGACAAGATTGAGCTAGAAAACCAAGGAGTCTACGAAATACCATGCAAAGTCTGCCCAGCCACATACATCGGACAGACAAACAGGAGAATAAGCGCACGCATCGCAGAACACAAGAACGCAGTCAAAAAAGAAGAAAAATCTTCCTCTCTCTTCCAGCACATAAAAACAACAGGTCATGAAATTGATTTTAAAAGAACCAAACTCATCTCCAAAACTGAACACTTCAACAGTCGAATAATCATGGAAGCCATTGAAATAGAGAAACACCCAAACAACATGAATAAACGTGATGACACCTCCCGCTTGCCTGACATCTGGAAACTAGCCCTGGTCAACAGACGAGCCTCTGTCACAAAGACTGACACCAGGTCCAAAAGGACACAAGATGCCACCACCTTCCATCCACACCAAACACAAACCCAGACCCTTCCCACAGATGAAACGAAACCACCATCCAATAACAAAACCACGACTGCACCATCTACCGCTACTCCCCACTCCAGCCACCACATGGAGCACACTTACACACGCCCAAAAAAACTTTGGGAGACCACAGACACGCAGCCAGACCAAAATGAATTCACAAGACACAAGACCCCACTCCACCAAAGCCCAGGATGCTACCAGAACACCCATCACCAAGGTCGTTAAGAAACAAAAGGCTAATAGACACACATCCAGCACCTCACCCACACAGGATGTCTCTAAACAGCCATCTAACCCACCAGCAGTTAAGCCCTTAACGATCGCCTCAGCCACACAGCAAATCACAAAAGAACAAACGAACCTACAATCAGCAACAGAGCAAGCAAACCACACCCCCAGCAGTATTTATAGAAGGACTTCAACTGAGATCACGCTTTGCTTCAAGAAGAAAGAAGCCAGAACACCAGCCTGAAGATGACGAGTGAGACCTCGTCGAAACGTCGCCAAAACAACCAGATTTCTACACGGGAAGAAACCCGAATCCACCCTAACATGCATACCTATACCCGTGAAAATCTACGAAAACAAATATCCGACCTCTACGGGGAGGAAACCTTCCAGCTGACCAGAACCTACGAGAAACTAGAAGTCCGAAGAGCCACCATCTTATGTGACATTGCATTCCTACGCAACTGCCGAGATAAAAATGTGATCCCCACAAGCTTCCAACTGAAATTCCACTCAAAAACCCCATCCAGCGAAAGGATCCTGAAAAGAACAGAACTAGCCCTAATCAGAAACGAACTACACAAGAAAAGATACCTACTAGATCAAACCAACAGAGACCTACTCACTCTCCACCTCAAACTCAGCAACAAAATCCACCCAACACTCTGGAACAAATCCAAGCAACTCGCCGCCTGGAGAGCTGAAACAGAGACCTCCCACAAGACAGACATACACACCAACAAACTCCACAAACTGGAAAAACGCCAGAAGCCCAACCCCCCACAGCAGCCCATGAAACAAACAGTTCACAACATATCAGACAGGACACTCACCATCGCAGAGACCAAAGTCCTGTCCAAAGGATTCAACTTTGCAGTCGCCCCCAGACACATCCCCACTGAAAACATCATATGCGGAGTGGAAGCCAGCCTAACCAAAATCAACCCAGATGAAGCCAACAAAATCAGACTCGAAGTCACCAATATCCTCTGCTCCAGCAAACCACCCAGAAGCAATTTACACAAAGAAGAACAAAAAGCCCTCACCAACCTGAGGAAAGACAACAACATAATCATTCTCCCAGCAGACAAAGGCAATGCCACAGTGGTGATGAACACATCTGACTACCAAGCGAAACTATCCAACCTACTACAAGACCCTGCTTACATACCTTTGAACACAGACCCCACCACCTACCTGGAAAAAACCACCAAAGCCAAAATAAAAGCCTCACCCTTAAGTGAAGAAATCAAGCCAAGCATCATCCCCAGAGAGAAATCTTCCAGATGCCCCAAGCTCTACGGCCTCCCCAAGATTCACAAAGAAGGAACACCTCTCAGACCCATAGTCAGCTCCATAGGCTCACCCCTACAAAACCTCGCCAAATTTCTTGCCAAACAACTCCAGCCCTATGCAGAATCCATCTCTTCATACGTACAAAACTCGTTCCACTTCATAGAAATTATAAAGAAACAAGACCTACAACCCAATGACCTACTCGTGAGCTTCGATGTTGTTTCGCTCTTCACACAAGTGCCCATTCAAGAAGCCTTGACAGCTATCCACAACAAATACAACCCCCCCAAGCACATCCTAGATCTGACCAACCACTGCCTAACCAACACATACTTCATCCACAATGGACAAAGATACAAACAGATAGAAGGAGCACCCATGGGATCACCCCTCTCACCAGTCATCGCAAACCTATATATGGAACACTTTGAAACCAACGCGTTACAGAAGTCCGAACATAAACCCAAACTCTGGCTCAGATATGTTGACGACACCTTTGTTATCTGGCCACACGGGAAAGACAAACTGAACAACTTTCTCACACATCTCAACAGCCTACACCCCAAAATACAATTCACTATGGAAATAGAAGCCAACAACCAACTTCCCTTCCTGGACGTCCTAATCTACAAAAAACCCGACGGCTCCTTAGGACATACAATCTACCGGAAAAAAACACATACAAACCGCTACTTAAATGCTCAATCACACCACCACCCTGCACAGATCAACTCCGTAGCAAAAACCCTCATCTCCAGAACCAAACGCCTCGCTGACAAAGACCACCTAAAAACTGAATTACACACCCTCTCGAATGCTTTAATTGCGAACGGATTCCAAAAAAACACCATCACCAAACTAATCCAAAAAGAAACACCCCCCAAGAACCAAGAAACAGAAGAGAACAACGGCACTGCCCTCCTCCCTTACATCAAAGGCACCACAGACAAAATAAGCAAAATTCTCCACAAACACAATATCAAGACAGCCTTTTGCACCGAACAAAAAATAGCCAACATTTTAAGAAACCCCAAAGACAAGATTGAGCTAGAAAACCAAGGAGTCTACGAAATACCATGCAAAGTCTGCCCAGCCACATACATCGGACAGACAAACAGGAGAATAAGCGCACGCATCGCAGAACACAAGAACGCAGTCAAAAAAGAAGAAAAATCTTCCTCTCTCTTCCAGCACATAAAAACAACAGGTCATGAAATTGATTTTAAAAGAACCAAACTCATCTCCAAAACTGAACACTTCAACAGTCGAATAATCATGGAAGCCATTGAAATAGAGAAACACCCAAACAACATGAATAAACGTGATGACACCTCCCGCTTGCCTGACATCTGGAAACTAGCCCTGGTCAACAGACGAGCCTCTGTCACAAAGACTGACACCAGGTCCAAAAGGACACAAGATGCCACCACCTTCCATCCACACCAAACACAAACCCAGACCCTTCCCACAGATGAAACGAAACCACCATCCAATAACAAAACCACGACTGCACCATCTACCGCTACTCCCCACTCCAGCCACCACATGGAGCACACTTACACACGCCAAAAAAACTTTGGGAGACCACAGACACGCAGCCAGACCAAAATGAATTCACAAGACACAAGACCCCACTCCACCAAAGCCCAGGATGCTACCAGAACACCCATCACCAAGGTCGTTAAGAAACAAAAGGCTAATAGACACACATCCAGCACCTCACCCACACAGGATGTCTCTAAACAGCCATCTAACCCACCAGCAGTTAAGCCCTTAACGATCGCCTCAGCCACACAGCAAATCACAAAAGAACAAACGAACCTACAATCAGCAACAGAGCAAGCAAACCACACCCCCCAGCAGTATTTATAGAAGGACTTCAACTGAGATCACGCTTTGCTTCAAGAAGAAAGAAGCCAGAACACCAGCCTGAAGATGACGAGTGAGACCTCGTCGAAACGTCGCCAAAACAACCAGATTTCTACACGGGAAGAAACCCGAATCCACCCTAACATGCATACCTATACCCGTGAAAATCTACGAAAACAAATATCCGACCTCTACGGGGAGGAAACCTTCCAGCTGACCAGAACCTACGAGAAACTAGAAGTCCGAAGAGCCACCATCTTATGTGACATTGCATTCCTACGCAACTGCCGAGATAAAAATGTGATCCCCACAAGCTTCCAACTGAAATTCCACTCAAAAACCCCATCCAGCGAAAGGATCCTGAAAAGAACAGAACTAGCCCTAATCAGAAACGAACTACACAAGAAAAGATACCTACTAGATCAAACCAACAGAGACCTACTCACTCTCCACCTCAAACTCAGCAACAAAATCCACCCAACACTCTGGAACAAATCCAAGCAACTCGCCGCCTGGAGAGCTGAAACAGAGACCTCCCACAAGACAGACATACACACCAACAAACTCCACAAACTGGAAAAACGCCAGAAGCCCAACCCCCCACAGCAGCCCATGAAACAAACAGTTCACAACATATCAGACAGGACACTCACCATCGCAGAGACCAAAGTCCTGTCCAAAGGATTCAACTTTGCAGTCGCCCCCAGACACATCCCCACTGAAAACATCATATGCGGAGTGGAAGCCAGCCTAACCAAAATCAACCCAGATGAAGCCAACAAAATCAGACTCGAAGTCACCAATATCCTCTGCTCCAGCAAACCACCCAGAAGCAATTTACACAAAGAAGAACAAAAAGCCCTCACCAACCTGAGGAAAGACAACAACATAATCATTCTCCCAGCAGACAAAGGCAATGCCACAGTGGTGATGAACACATCTGACTACCAAGCGAAACTATCCAACCTACTACAAGACCCTGCTTACATACCTTTGAACACAGACCCCACCACCTACCTGGAAAAAACCACCAAAGCCAAAATAAAAGCCTCACCCTTAAGTGAAGAAAATCAAGCCAAGCATCATCCCCAGAGAGAAATCTTCCAGATGCCCCAAGCTCTACGGCCTCCCCAAGATTCACAAAGAAGGAACACCTCTCAGACCCATAGTCAGCTCCATAGGCTCACCCCTACAAAACCTCGCCAAATTTCTTGCCAAACAACTCCAGCCCTATGCAGAATCCATCTCTTCATACGTACAAAACTCGTTCCACTTCATAGAAATTATAAAGAAACAAGACCTACAACCCAATGACCTACTCGTGAGCTTCGATGTTGTTTCGCTCTTCACACAAGTGCCCATTCAAGAAGCCTTGACAGCTATCCACAACAAATACAACCCCCCCAAGCACATCCTAGATCTGACCAACCACTGCCTAACCAACACATACTTCATCCACAATGGACAAAGATACAAACAGATAGAAGGAGCACCCATGGGATCACCCCTCTCACCAGTCATCGCAAACCTATATATGGAACACTTTGAAACCAACGCGTTACAGAAGTCCGAACATAAACCCAAACTCTGGCTCAGATATGTTGACGACACCTTTGTTATCTGGCCACACGGGAAAGACAAACTGAACAACTTTCTCACACATCTCAACAGCCTACACCCCAAAATACAATTCACTATGGAAATAGAAGCCAACAACCAACTTCCCTTCCTGGACGTCCTAATCTACAAAAAACCCGACGGCTCCTTAGGACATACAATCTACCGGAAAAAAACACATACAAACCGCTACTTAAATGCTCAATCACACCACCACCCTGCACAGATCAACTCCGTAGCAAAAACCCTCATCTCCAGAACCAAACGCCTCGCTGACAAAGACCACCTAAAAACTGAATTACACACCCTCTCGAATGCTTTAATTGCGAACGGATTCCAAAAAAACACCATCACCAAACTAATCCAAAAAGAAACACCCCCCAAGAACCAAGAAACAGAAGAGAACAACGGCACTGCCCTCCTCCCTTACATCAAAGGCACCACAGACAAAATAAGCAAAATTCTCCACAAACACAATATCAAGACAGCCTTTTGCACCGAACAAAAAATAGCCAACATTTTAAGAAACCCCAAAGACAAGATTGAGCTAGAAAACCAAGGAGTCTACGAAATACCATGCAAAGTCTGCCCAGCCACATACATCGGACAGACAAACAGGAGAATAAGCGCACGCATCGCAGAACACAAGAACGCAGTCAAAAAAGAAGAAAAATCTTCCTCTCTCTTCCAGCACATAAAAAACAACAGGTCATGAAATTGATTTTAAAAGAACCAAACTCATCTCCAAAACTGAACACTTCAACAGTCGAATAATCATGGAAGCCATTGAAATAGAGAAACACCCAAACAACATGAATAAACGTGATGACACCTCCCGCTTGCCTGACATCTGGAAACTAGCCCTGGTCAACAGACGAGCCTCTGTCACAAAGACTGACACCAGGTCCAAAAGGACACATGATGCCACCACCTTCCATCCACACCAAACACAAACCCAGACCCTTCCCACAGATGAAACGAAACCACCATCCAATAACAAAACCACGACTGCACCATCTACCGCTACTCCCCACTCCAGCCACCACATGGAGCACACTTACACACGCCAAAAAAACTTTGGGAGACCACAGACACGCAGCCAGACCAAAATGAATTCACAAGACACAAGACCCCACTCCACCAAAGCCCAGGATGCTACCAGAACACCCATCACCAAGGTCGTTAAGAAACAAAAGGCTAATAGACACACATCCAGCACCTCACCCACACAGGATGTCTCTAAACAGCCATCTAACCCACCAGCAGTTAAGCCCTTAACGATCGCCTCAGCCACACAGCAAATCACAAAAGAACAAACGAACCTACAATCAGCAACAGAGCAAGCAAACCACACCCCCCAGCAGTATTTATAGAAGGACTTCAACTGAGATCACGCTTTGCTTCAAGAAGAAAGAAGCCAGAACACCAGCCTGAAGATGACGAGTGAGACCTCGTCGAAACGTCGCCAAAACAACCAGATTTCTACACGGGAAGAAACCCGAATCCACCCTAACATGCATACCTATACCCGTGAAAATCTACGAAAACAAATATCCGACCTCTACGGGGAGGAAACCTTCCAGCTGACCAGAACCTACGAGAAACTAGAAGTCCGAAGAGCCACCATCTTATGTGACATTGCATTCCTACGCAACTGCCGAGATAAAAATGTGATCCCCACAAGCTTCCAACTGAAATTCCACTCAAAAACCCCATCCAGCGAAAGGATCCTGAAAAGAACAGAACTAGCCCTAATCAGAAACGAACTACACAAGAAAAGATACCTACTAGATCAAACCAACAGAGACCTACTCACTCTCCACCTCAAACTCAGCAACAAAATCCACCCAACACTCTGGAACAAATCCAAGCAACTCGCCGCCTGGAGAGCTGAAACAGAGACCTCCCACAAGACAGACATACACACCAACAAACTCCACAGACTGGAAAAACGCCAGAAGCCCAACCCCCCACAGCAGCCCATGAAACAAACAGTTCACAACATATCAGACAGGACACTCACCATCGCAGAGACCAAAGTCCTGTCCAAAGGATTCAACTTTGCAGTCGCCCCCAGACACATCCCCACTGAAAACATCATATGCGGAGTGGAAGCCAGCCTAACCAAAATCAACCCAGATGAAGCCAACAAAATCAGACTCGAAGTCACCAATATCCTCTGCTCCAGCAAACCACCCAGAAGCAATTTACACAAAGAAGAACAAAAAGCCCTCACCAACCTGAGGAAAGACAACAACATAATCATTCTCCCAGCAGACAAAGGCAATGCCACAGTGGTGATGAACACATCTGACTACCAAGCGAAACTATCCAACCTACTACAAGACCCTGCTTACATACCTTTGAACACAGACCCCACCACCTACCTGGAAAAAACCACCAAAGCCAAAATAAAAGCCTCACCCTTAAGTGAAGAAATCAAGCCAAGCATCATCCCCAGAGAGAAATCTTCCAGATGCCCCAAGCTCTACGGCCTCCCCAAGATTCACAAAGAAGGAACACCTCTCAGACCCATAGTCAGCTCCATAGGCTCACCCCTACAAAACCTCGCCAAATTTCTTGCCAAACAACTCCAGCCCTATGCAGAATCCATCTCTTCATACGTACAAAACTCGTTCCACTTCATAGAAATTATAAAGAAACAAGACCTACAACCCAATGACCTACTCGTGAGCTTCGATGTTGTTTCGCTCTTCACACAAGTGCCCATTCAAGAAGCCTTGACAGCTATCCACAACAAATACAACCCCCCCCAAGCACATCCTAGATCTGACCAACCACTGCCTAACCAACACATACTTCATCCACAATGGACAAAGATACAAACAGATAGAAGGAGCACCCATGGGATCACCCCTCTCACCAGTCATCGCAAACCTATATATGGAACACTTTGAAACCAACGCGTTACAGAAGTCCGAACATAAACCCAAACTCTGGCTCAGATATGTTGACGACACCTTTGTTATCTGGCCACACGGGAAAGACAAACTGAACAACTTTCTCACACATCTCAACAGCCTACACCCCAAAATACAATTCACTATGGAAATAGAAGCCAACAACCAACTTCCCTTCCTGGACGTCCTAATCTACAAAAAACCCGACGGCTCCTTAGGACATACAATCTACCGGAAAAAAACACATACAAACCGCTACTTAAATGCTCAATCACACCACCACCCTGCACAGATCAACTCCGTAGCAAAAACCCTCATCTCCAGAACCAAACGCCTCGCTGACAAAGACCACCTAAAAACTGAATTACACACCCTCTCGAATGCTTTAATTGCGAACGGATTCCAAAAAAACACCATCACCAAACTAATCCAAAAAGAAACACCCCCCAAGAACCAAGAAACAGAAGAGAACAACGGCACTGCCCTCCTCCCTTACATCAAAGGCACCACAGACAAAATAAGCAAAATTCTCCACAAACACAATATCAAGACAGCCTTTTGCACCGAACAAAAAATAGCCAACATTTTAAGAAACCCCAAAGACAAGATTGAGCTAGAAAACCAAGGAGTCTACGAAATACCATGCAAAGTCTGCCCAGCCACATACATCGGACAGACAAACAGGAGAATAAGCGCACGCATCGCAGAACACAAGAACGCAGTCAAAAAAGAAGAAAAATCTTCCTCTCTCTTCCAGCACATAAAAACAACAGGTCATGAAATTGATTTTAAAAGAACCAAACTCATCTCCAAAACTGAACACTTCAACAGTCGAATAATCATGGAAGCCATTGAAATAGAGAAACACCCAAACAACATGAATAAACGTGATGACACCTCCCGCTTGCCTGACATCTGGAAACTAGCCCTGGTCAACAGACGAGCCTCTGTCACAAAGACTGACACCAGGTCCAAAAGGACACAAGATGCCACCACCTTCCATCCACACCAAACACAAACCCAGACCCTTCCCACAGATGAAACGAAACCACCATCCAATAACAAAACCACGACTGCACCATCTACCGCTACTCCCCACTCCAGCCACCACATGGAGCACACTTACACACGCCAAAAAAACTTTGGGAGACCACAGACACGCAGCCAGACCAAAATGAATTCACAAGACACAAGACCCCACTCCACCAAAGCCCAGGATGCTACCAGAACACCCATCACCAAGGTCGTTAAGAAACAAAAGGCTAATAGACACACATCCAGCACCTCACCCACACAGGATGTCTCTAAACAGCCATCTAACCCACCAGCAGTTAAGCCCTTAACGATCGCCTCAGCCACACAGCAAATCACAAAAGAACAAACGAACCTACAATCAGCAACAGAGCAAGCAAACCACACCCCCCAGCAGTATTTATAGAAGGACTTCAACTGAGATCACGCTTTGCTTCAAGAAGAAAGAAGCCAGAACACCAGCCTGAAGATGACGAGTGAGACCTCGTCGAAACGTCGCCAAAACAACCAGATTTCTACACGGGAAGAAACCCGAATCCACCCTAACATGCATACCTATACCCGTGAAAATCTACGAAAACATATATATATATATATATATATATATATTATTTTATGAAAAAAGGGAAAATGGAAGAAAAAAAGGTAGAGAGGGAAACAGTCCCTCTCTAACAAACCCACATATATACGTATAGATATAAAACAAACTGTACATTTTTTCATCGCATTTCATCTGGTAGAGTTAATAGCTAAATTCAACCTGCATCCAATACTTATTATTCTACTACATCCTTTCTTTGTGTGTTTAGCCAATTATAAAACATATTCCACAATATTTGTCCTTCAGTCTGTATTAGAGATGGGCGCGACTCAAAAAAATGGTGTTTCGTTTGTCGTTTGATCTTTTAGGGGTCCGTTTCGGTTCGTTTTTGTTTTCATGACGTTTTTTGCAAAAAAATTCATTTTCGTTTTGTTAGGTAACGAAATGAAAAAACGAAAATGAAAATGAAAAATTGCAGTTTCGTTAGCATTCTTTTTAGTTCAATGCATCTGCTGCAACAAAAATGAAAAACACAGCAAACTTGGTCGTTTCATTTTCGTTTTCGTTTTGTTTTTTTAAAAAAATTGTTTCATTTTCGTTGGGTAACGAAACAAAAAAATGAAAATGAAAACGAAAAATCGCTCGTTTCGTGCCCATCTCTAGTCTGTATGTTAACCTATCCATCTCTGCACATTCCATTATTTTATTCAACAGCACTGTTGGTATTGCTTCGCTTTTCCATAACTGTGCCCACACAATTCTTGCTGCTGTCAAAACATGCAATATTAACTAGCTGCAATCTTTTTTCACAGAGTTTGGTAATATACCTAATAGACATATTTCAGGTTTGAATCCTAGGTTTTGCTTTGTCATTTGTTTTAGCCATGTATGAATTTTTACCCAGAATGTCTTTGCTCTGTCACACGTCCACCAAAGATGGTAATAAGTGCCCTCATGTTTTCTACACTTCCAACATTTACTCGATACATTGGGGAAAATTCTGGCTAAAATGCACTTGAAACTTGGATTTACTGTAGGATGCTAGAAATTCCACGGATCAAGAAACTGACCAATGGAATAAAGGCTTAAAGGCAAAGAACTGTCAAATTAATAAAATGTAGGAAGTAGGAACAGTTTTCCCACTGAATGAAAAACAAAAGTACAGATTTATATAATAAAACACTCTAAGATAAAGAGGGAACAACATGCAGGAAAGAAAATATTTTCTGGAGAAAGAGCCGGAGAGACAGGTTTAGATGCAACAAAACATCTTTTTTGAGAGCTACTGCATCAAAAATCAAGATAGCAGCGATGCTGCTGAATTTTTGATAAGAGGCAGAAACCAACGATAACAAGAAAACAAACGGGGACCTCTTAAGGTTGAGAAACTAGTGTTATAGAGAAAAAATAATCATGTGGCGCTTTAAACATGCCTAGATTTATTATAATGTGAGCTTTTGTGGCCACACACAGGAAAGATCATGAGATAGTAAATCTGCTAATCTTAAAGGTACCCTATAAATCTTTATTGTTCTGTTGCAATGGACAACCATGGGTACTTGATAGTGTTATAGACATATGTTGCTTCCAGAGAAATTGCTGCTGCTTCACTCATTTCTGTGAAGCCTCACCTGTAAATCTAGTGGCCCCAGGTGACAGTATCAGACAGCTACAGTCCTTGCTCTGCAGCCGAAATTCAAGTGTGAAAAAAAACGTAAGAGAAGACATGCTGGATCAAACCAAAGCCCTGTCCCCCATCTGACATTTGATGCATATGGATCAATATGTCATTTGCTGTCATAATGGAGAATCTAATCAAGGAATCAGAAGATGATTGAATATTGGAAGGGCAGCTTTGAATGAATGAGAAAATATTTTCTAGTAAGGACGTGTCATTGGAGAGCAAGCCCAGATCAACCAAATTATGGTAATTCCAGTAACTATGCAGTGATATGAAATCTGCACAGCGAGGAAACCTGAGAAAGGAGGCAGGTCGCTCATCCAGACTATGGTGATGGAATAGAGCTTTGTGCAGATATCACAGACTGCCAGAAGGACACTGATGTAGTTGCTAGGTTGAATCAAGCCAGAAGTCTCTCTAGAGACATGCATGCCGGTGGTGAGCTCGTCGGCGTAGCTCTGGAATTCATGGAAACCATGACATCCATGAGCCTATCCCAGCATGTTTCTTGCCCTACCCACAGGAGTGGGCACTCCCTGGATCTGCTATTTACCTCCATGTCGGGGGATCCTAATCTGGAGGTGCGGGACATCATTCCCACACCCGTGTCATGGTCAGATCACTACCTGTTGTCCTTTTCCCTAGCAATGGTGGCCCCTCCTCGCGGGGACCACCGGCCCCTTGTTTGGGCCCACCCCGAAGGCTTCTTGATCTGGCCTGGTTCCGGGAAGCCTTCGGGGAGCTTTCTGGTGGTCTGGCTGACGATTCGGCCGAAGCCCTGGCTAACCGATGGTTTGAGTCAGCTGCCGGTGCTGTTGACCGAATCGCCCCCAAGCGTCTCCTCCGGGGCAGAGCCTGAGCCTCTCCGTGGTTCACGGTGGAGTTAAAGGCGATGAAGCAGGAACGGAGGAGACTGGAGAGCATCTGGAGACAGAGCCGCACAGCGATAAACAAGACTGCCGTTGCGATCCAGACTGGGCACTACTCGCGAGCGATCAGGAATACCAAAAGATCTTTTTATTCCCTGAGAATTGGTGAGGCCTCGAACCGCCAGGCAGAACTTTTCCGGGTGGTCCGAGACCTCACCAATCCTAGCCTGGCTAGGCCTCCTCCTACTGATTTCAGTAGTGAGAACTTTGCAGTCTTTTTTAGATCCAAAATAGAGGCCATCCGTGCTGGCTTTGAATCCAGTGACACTGGCCCTCCCTCGCCATCCCCAGCCCCCTCACCCCCCTGTTCTCCTCAACTGGTTGAGTTTGGGCCTGTTTCTCCTTTGGAAGCCTCCAGGGCTATTGCCCATTGCCGCCCCGCGGCCACCCCCTTCGACCCTTGCCCATCTTGGCTAATCAAATCTGCCGGAGGGAGCATGCCCGAGTGGGCCGCTACCATCGCCACCGCCTCCTTTCGCGAGGGGGTTTTTCCCTCGCGTCTTAAGGAGACGGTGGTCAAGCCCACTTTGAAAAAACCGGGATTGGCGTCGGACCAATTGGCAAATTATCGCCCGATCGCCAATGTTCCCTTCATGGGCAAGGTGATCGAGAGGGTGGCCGCGGTGCGGATCCAATCATTTTTGGAGGAACAGCGGTGCCTTGATCCTTGCCAGTCCGGTTTCAGGCCTGGCCGGGGTACCGAGACAGCTCTGGTCGCGCTGCAAGATGACCTAATCCGGGCAGCCGACAGGGGTTGCTCTACCCTGTTGGTTCTCCTGGATTTGTCAGCGGCCTTCGATACCGTTGACCACGGTATCCTACTGGACCGGCTCCTGGAGGTAGGGATCGGGGGCACTGTTCTCAGTTGGTTCCGGTCCTTCCTTCAGGGTCGGCTCCAGTATGTGCAGCATGGAGGAGAGTTGTCGGCCCCGTGGACACTCCCTTGCAGGGTTCCGCATGGCTCGTCTCTCTCCCCCATGCTGTTTAACATCTATGTAAGGCCGCTGGCTGGGGTCATCAGGAGATTTGGGCTGCGTTGTCATCAGTACGCTGATGACACGCAGCTCTATCTCTGTTTTTCCACCTCTGCAGTGGAAGCTGTCCGGTCCCTCGACCAGTGTCTGGAGGCGGTCATGGCTTGGACCAGGG
Organism: Phrynocephalus guinanensis; assembly: GCA_037367245.1. Lineage (NCBI taxonomy): Eukaryota > Metazoa > Chordata > Lepidosauria > Squamata > Agamidae > Phrynocephalus > Phrynocephalus guinanensis. The sequence goes on from CM074741.1 coordinate 8,478,448, forward strand.
CCAACAGGCTCAAACTCAACCCTGAGAAGACTGAGGTGATGTTCTTCGTCTGGGTATGGGGGGCCCCTCCCCAGTTTGGAGGGTGCTTCCCTCCAACTGGCAGAGAGGGTTCGGAATCTGGGCGTGATCCTGGACCCGGCCTTGTCCCTGGACGCTCAGGCGGCGGCCGTGGCCAGGACCACATTTTTTCAACTTCGCCAGATCGCCCAGATTCGCCCCTACCTAGATGGGGACTCCCTGAGGACAGTGGTCCAGGCGCTGGTGATCTCGAGGCTGGACTACTGTAATGCTCTCTACTTGGAGTTGCCCTTGACTCTCCTCCGGCGATTGCAGCGGGTGCAAAATGCAGCGGCCAGACTGGTGGCAGGTGTGCGTCGCTACGACCGCATCACCCCGGTTCTGGCCCGGCTGCATTGGCTACCCGTTGCCTCCCGGATCAGATTCAAGGTCTTGGTTTTCGTTTATAAAGCCCTCCATGGCCTGGGCCCGGACTACCTGGCGGAGCGGATCACCCAGCGGTCAACATCGGCCCGACCGGTTCGGCAGTCACGGGCGCACTCGCTTCAGGTTCCATCTCTTCGAGAAGCCAGGCGGTCCCGTACCCGGAACCGGGCTTTCTCGGTGGCTGCTCCATCTATATGGAACAGCCTCCCTAACAAAGTGCGCTCTGCAGAGTCCCTGCTGGCCTTTCGTAAAGCGGTGAAGACCATTCTATTCCACGAGGCCTTTGGTGACCTAGCTTAGCCTTTTTTTCCCCCGCCATCGATAATTAGGTTGAACTTGACATAGCAGCGGTGAGGTTTGAATTAAAGGGTGCGCCCCTGCTGCAGTTCTCTTAATTTGTTTCTTATTAATTTATGCTGATCTGCTGATTATGTTTCCCTATTGTGTTTTATTGTACCCAATTGTGTGTATCTCCTGATTTGCTTTGCCATGTTCGCCGCCCAGAGTTCCCGTTAGGAAGATGGGCGGGATATAAATTCAATAATAAATAAATAAATAAATAAGAGATCAAAACAATTAAACTGAGGCTATCGTATCGTGGACATATCATGCAAAAACAACACTCAATGGGAAAGGCAATAATGCAGGGGAAATTTGAAAGCAGCTGAGAAAGAGGAAGGTCAAGTATGAGATAGGCAGATGCAATACATGAAAGATGGGGAATATGTAGCTCAGCAATACTGCTAGTGAGAAGGATCTTGGAGTTGTCCTAGATCACAAGCTGAATATGGGCCAGCAATGTGATTTGGCTACAAAAAAGCAAATAGTAGTTTAGTCTGCATTAATAGATGTATAGTTGCCAAACCCTGCAAGGTAATAGTTCCCCTCTATTCAGCACTGGTTAGGCCCTATCTTGAGTATTGTCTCCAGTTCTGGACATCGTACTACAAAAAGGATGCTGACAAGTGTAGTGTTCGGGGATGTGTGTGTGTGTGTGTGTGTGTGTGTGTGTGTGTGTGTGTGTGTGTGTGTGTGTGTGTGTGTAATCTGGTCTCTGGGTGTCTGAATTTTATTGTATGTGTATACTGCGTATATACACACAATGGCAATAAATTGAATTATTATTATTATTATTATTATTATTATTATTATTATTATTATTATTATTATTATTATTATTATTATTATTATTATAGTACAAAGGAGGAACCACTACACTACATGATGATCAAGGGGCTGGTAACCAAGCCCTATAATGAAAGACTGGAACAACTGGGCATGTTTAGTTTGAGAAAATAAGACTAAGGGGGGGGGGGGAATCTGAGAGCACTTTTCATATACCTGAAAGGCTGTCCTATAAAGAAGGGCCAAGATCTGTTCTCAATCAACCCAGAGTGCAGGGCATGCAACAGTGGTCTTAAATTACAGGAAGCCTGATTTTGGATGAATTTCAGGGGGGGGGGGGGAAACCTGAACTGTTAGAGCAACATGATAATGGAACCAATGACCTCAAGAGATAGTGAGAGCTCCAGCACTGGAGGCATTCAAGAAGAATTTGGACAACCACCTGGCGTATATCCTTTGGTTTGTATTCCTGCATTGAGATGGAGGGTTGGAACTTCCTGATTCTATGATCTGGGACCCTTGAGTTTGTAAAACCCGAGCAGGACTGTGAATGACAGGGAATTTTGGAGGCCACTTGCTCATATGGTGGCCATATGTCAGAAGCCATTTGAGGACACATAACAACATTGTTAATGACTTGGAAAGGAAAATCTCAAAGCCATGTATGGTTTAAAATTCAGAATAAATAGTACAAAATTAACATACTATAGGGTATTTTATATGTGGTCCATAAAGTATAGGTTGCTTAGGATTATTCAATCAATCAGTTTTATTTTACAGCCAAAGGCCCGATAAATTTAGGATTATTTATTTTTGAATATTTTTACCCCACTTTTCTCCTTGGAAAAGGACCCAAGGTGGCTTATAATAAAGAGCGACAATATACAGCCCAGAATATTTAAAATATATTAATATTAAGAACAGGGAATTAGGAGAGGATCTTAGAACATTAAAATATAACATTAAAGCTACAAGGAGCACATAAAAAGAAAAAAAAAACATGACGAGGGGTGGAAGCTAACATGGAAATCACTGTTCCATTGAAATCAGTCAATGCAATCAGGTATGGTAATCAATATAAAAAGTCACATAATAAACAATCTGAAGAGGAAGCTGTTTGCCTGCTTATATAAATGAATTGTGCATTTAAATGCTGAATACTAAGAATTGAAGTGTGTTCTACACGGTGATTGTGCCACAGTTAGTAATGTCTTTCCCCAAATAATGACAGATCAGACCCATTCCACCATGAAAAGCTTTAGTAAAACCATGATAAAAAAACCAAAATAAAACAAATATATCAAACCAAAAATCCAACTGCAGTTAGTTAATTGTGCTCCCAAAATTAGACCAGAAGAGTTGGAAAGTACAAAAAAAGTACAGTAATTGTGTGCCGTCAAGTCAATTCTGACTAGCAGTGGTCCTTTTCAGGGTTATCTAGGTAGAACATACTCAGAGGTGGTTTTGATTATAGAATTATAGAATCATAGAGTTGGAAGAGACCTCAATGGCCACCCAGTCCAACCCCCTGCCATGCAGGAACCCCCAGCACAGGACTCCCGACAGGTGGCCATCCTGCCTCTGCTTAAAAACCTCCAACAAAGATGGCTCCACCACCCTCCGTAGCAGTATATTCCACTGCCCAACAGCTCTAATTGTCATGAAATTATTCCTATCGTTTAAACTGAATCTCTTTTCCTGTAGTTTGAAACCATTGCCCTGAGTCCTAGTCTCTGAAGCCATAGAAAACAAACCAGTCTCTTCTTCAATGTGACATCCTTTTAGATATTTAAACATAGCTATCATATCCCCTCTCAGCCTTCTTTTTGTAAGACTAAACATTCCTAGATCCCTAAACCTCTCCTTCCTCTTGGTTTGTATTAGAGATGGGCACGACCAGGAAAAATTACGTTTTGAGTTGTCGTGTGTCGGAGCCAGCCCGTTTCGGCTCGTTTCTGTTTTTCGCAAAAATTTTCAAAAATTTGTCGTTTCATTTGTCGGTTTTTCGTCTGTCGTTAGTACTGGTTTTGGGGGGGCGGACTCCTGGAGGCACCTCTGGGTGGGTGCCTCCTCTGGCCCGCCATGAAGGGAAAGCGGGCTCCTGGAGGCACCTCGTGGGTGCCTCCTCTCCTCACCCGCTACAAAATGGCATGCATAGCCAATTGGATATGCATACCATTAAGTTGCAGCAGCAGTAGCAGGCAGAGGCACCTCTTTCGGGTGCCTCACTGCCTGCTGGAGAGCGAAGTGACAGAGGACTGGAGTGAGTCACTGGACCCCTAAGGGCGCCCGCTGTGACTCACTAAGAAGGGAAGTGTACTTGCTGTAGTGCAATGCGAGTACACAGATTTGGCTTAGGGTTAGGGGGGTTTGTGCAAGGGCTAGGCTTAGGGTTGTTACGGGTAAGGTTAGGGTGAGTTTGTGGGGTGCACCTCTGGGTGCCTCTCTGACCCACTAAGAAGGACAGTGCACTGGCGTATGGGTTAGGGTTCGGGTTCGGGTTCGGGTTCGGGCTAGGGTTAGTGGCTTTTTATGCCCGACTGGCACATCCCAGAAGTCTCGGTCAAAACCTGGCCAAGTGGCCATGCAATTGGTGGATATGGCTCCAAAAATTTGCATGGTCCACTCCCATGGACAGCCCTTCATTGATGCGCAGGTGTAAAAAAAATAAAAATAAAAAATAAAATAAAATCAATGGAGACGTTTTGTTGCAAGAAAAACCCACTGCTGCTACTGTAAAAATTCAGGCAGTTTTAAAATAGCTATTTTCGCATGTTTCTGTGGTGCTTTGGTGTGTATTTTGACCACGATTTCAAAATAAATATTGCGGTCGCCCCATTTTGGATCCCCCACCCGCACCGCTTGGCATGGCGAGTGAGTTGGCGAGACGACGAGGATGCCCCCCACCAGAGCAGCCCAGGACATGAGAGAGGGGGAGGTCGGGGACCCCCCACCCCCCAGAAACCACCCTTCTGGTAGGTGCCCTCACTCAGGCAGGCATATTTTCGCCTGCTTTTTTGGCCGGGAATCGGGTTTTTTTTTTAAACTTTTTTCCTGTGCTGCGCCGCTTGGCGAGTTGGCGTGGGCGAGTGCGACTCGATGATGAGGATGCGCACTTTGCGCAGCCCAGGAGAGGAGGGGAGGGAGGCCAGGGACCCCCCCCACAGAAACCACCACCCCGGTAGGTGCCCTCACTGAGGCAGGCATATTTTCGCCTGCTTTTTTGGCCGGCAATCGGGGTTTTTTTTAAACTTTTTTCCTGTGCCGTGCCGCTTGGCGAGTTGGCATGGGTGAGTGCGACTCGACGATGAGGATGCGCAGTTTGCGCAGCCCAGGAGAGGAGGGGAGGGAGGCCGGGGACACCCCCCCCCAGAAACCACACCTCTGGTAGGTGCCCTCACTCAGGCAGGCATATTTTCGCCTGCTTTTTTGGCCGATTTTTTATTTTTATAACTTTTTTCCTGTGCCGCTTGGCATAGTGCGATCGCTACGATGCCAGGAACGACAACACGAAAAATCAGACCCAATTTTTCTTTTGTCGGTTCGAGTTCAAGTTCTGGCAGAGTAATTGTCGTTACCGTTTCCGTTCCGTAACGGAAACGAGAAACGGAAACGGAAACGAGAATTTCGCCAAGTCGTGCCCATGTCTAGTTTGTATTGTTATTAAGTTGGAACAATCAGTCTGTTGTTCTGTTGCTTGATTTCCATCCTGAAATTTGTTCTGCACAGGAAACAGCCAGGGTCTGGTAGCCATTGCTTCTTGGGAGTTCTCTATGTTGACACTAATATGCAAACACACAAACCCTCAAAATCCAGTACAAAGGATCATGTTTAAAATGAGTCCCCACAACATTTTTGGGGTGGTGGTGGTGGTGGTGGAGTGAGTCGCAAAGCTAATTAATTTTCAAGGGCAATTAGCAACTGAGTCTTAAAGTTTTAGTAGCTGCCTAGATGCCCTGAGCACATCCGATCTAGCCTGATTTCTGAAGCTAAGCAGGGTCAGCCCAGGTTAGTACCTGGATGGGAGACCACCAGGGAATACCAGGTGCTGTAGGCGCCTGGAGTAGGAACTGGCAAACCACTCCAGTATCCCTGCCAAAAATACTCCATGGGACATGGGGTCACAAATAGTCTGTCACAACTGTAACGACACAACACACATAGACACACAGGCACACATATTGAAGTTTTACAACCTTGCATGTTGCCTGTTCATCTGGGAGAGACTTTTCTGGGTTGTCAATCTGTCAATATATCCATTGATAACCAATCATTCCTTCCTGATTCTGGATTCAAGAAGAAACCCACCTCTCTTCTCAATGTTCTTTCCCCCAATTGTCTGTTAGAAGTCATCTATTAAAGCTCCACAGTTTTGCTTCCAAGAAAACCACAACAATTTAAACTTTAGCAGACACACAAGGCAGGTACGTGCATATGTGGATCACTGGACCAGGTTTTTCTGATCCCTTGCCCAAGGTCCATTTATTTTGGAGTGGATGTAGAGCTGGTTCACCGGAATCTATTCTGCATATGTGACTGTCCCACCTACTCTTTTAAACTCCCTGCTATCTGATAGAGTGTTATACCAGATAGCATGAATTAAATAAAAAATAAAATCACTGCAATTACCAAAAAAGCTGGTGTCTACTGATTTACCCTGCCCACCTCCACTGTTTAGCCATCCACCTGTTCACTCTTCCACCCCTTCTGGATGCTCGCTCCTCCACCCTTCCAACCCCATTGCTCAAACACCTGGCCACCCTATCATTTGCTCTCTTGTCTGCTCCTTCACCCTTCCAATCCTCACTCGCCTAATTGCTTGCCCACTTACCCACCCCTCTGTCACCCCTCCTCACATCCTCACATCCTTACCTTGTTCCCTTATTTCTCTTTCCAACACTTTCCTTCTCAACCTCCTCACCTTCCCTTTCTGTTCTCCCATCCATCCACCCCGCTGTCCTGATCAGGACCCACTTGATCACAGATGGTGGAGATGGAGACAGTGGTGGCAGTAGTGGTGCTTGTAGGGAGACAAAGGTTGGAGTGGTGGTGACAGCAGTGGCTGTGAGGATGAACGCACTGGCACAAAAGTTTTGGATTTGGGTGAAAGTCCATATGACTTTAGCCTTAATTGAGAGGGGGGGATTCTGCATGTGTATGGAGATAAACTGAAATCCCGGGATATAAAGAGCCCAGAAAAGATATATGATGTTGGAGTTTTCTAAAACATCAAGAGCTTGCTTTAATTACATGGTGATGTTCAGGGAGTACTTTGAGCTGGAAAATACATAAAAGTGGAAATGTTGGCTGGGCAGCTCTTTTGCATTCATGAGAATTCACTGCTGAGACCCTTTAGCCCTCATTTTCAGAGTATTATTATCATCGTCATTGAGCCTGGGAATACCGGAAGAGATTTAAATTAATTGAATTAATTTATTATACGTCTGCTGGAAAGGGAGAAGAGAACGTTAGGAAGGCCCTAATCAGAAAGATTGCACGCTCCGCGGGTGGCTTGTCCGCCTGCGGAGCAGATTTGCCCCTCGCGAGAATGGCGAGGGGCGAGACAGGGTTTCGACGTCTTGGGGAGGAGGGGGAGGAGCGCCCTATAAGGGCGGCTCCTCCCCCCAGAGGCCAGCCAGTTTCTTTCCGGCGTTCGGTGGGGAAGACCTCCGAACGCCGGCTGCGCATCGGGCGCCACGAGGCGGGCGCCATCTTGAAGGCCGCAGCGGCGGCAGAAACAGTATGGAGGCTCCGCTCCCCGGTCGGGGCCTAGCTGAAGCAGTTCCCCACCCACCCTCCACGTTAGGGCTAGTGTGAGTCTGACTGGTCGCCAAGTTTTGGGGCCGGATAGGAATTTTTGACCCGCTCTCTGGATTGGCTATTGAGGGCGGGGATTTTTCGCCTATCCCACACTGGTCCATTGGAGTTAACAGTTTGAGTCAAGTACACACCGGTCACACTATGGCGGCTAAAAGCTGATGGAGGGCACCGGCGAGCATAGAATTAACAGCCGAACACAAACCTCCTCATCCACAGCACCGCGGGCCAAGAGGTCTCGGTGCTGGGGGTGGGAGAGAGGAAATGCCTCCCTGCCCTGGGCATCTCCCAGATGGGTGACAGAAGGGGCACGGAGGATCAAATAAAGGAACCGGCCTGGGTGCTGCTGTAGGAAGACTGCACCACCTGGGGGTTAGTGGCTCGCCCGATGCGGCCCGGTTGGAGGGGTCCTGGGAGACCCCGGGGTTCCAACCAAGCTATGGATGCCTGGCCCCTCCTGTTGTTGTTGATGATGTTTGGATATATGTGTTAATAAAGTGTGGCCCATTTACCCCCAACATACTGTCTCGCCTGGTCATTTCGAGTGGAGGGGCAAAAGCTGTTGGGAAGAGTTTTTCAAGAAAGTACTGAACACACTGCTGTGTTTTGTTCCCCTTTTGTTTCTTTTACATCACTTTCCATACACTGCTTCAATGGAAGTCTCTTCTGTTCCCCGAGCCTGTTGGCGCAGTACCTTAATGAGAAGGATGCTTTGATTCATCAGCTCACAGTGCAAACACCCAACAAGTAACCTGTGTCCTTCCACCCACCCAGACTTGCCTCCAGCTCAGACTGTCAGTGTGGGTGAAGATCCTTCTAATGAGCTAGGCTGAGCACCAGATTCAAATAATACTGAGATTAGTACTCCATTGACTAGTATTCCTAACATGATATGAACCATATCACATTCCTAGAGATGTAATTGTAAACTGCATTCCTGTGTTCTTCACAAGGAGTATCGCTTTTTGCAGAAACTACAGTTGAAATGAAATATATGATTGCACGCTAGAGATGGGCACGACTTGGCGGAATTCCCGTTTCCGTTTCCGTTCCTCGTTTCCGTTACGGAACGGTAACGGTAACGGGAATTACTCCGCCAGAACTCGAACTCAAACCGACTAAAGAATAATTGGGTCTGATTTGTCGTGGTCGTTCCTGGCATCGCAGTGATCCCGCGATGCCAAGCGGCACAGAAAAAAAGTTTTTAAAAGTTAAAAAAAAAACCGATTCCTGGCCAAAAAGCAGGCGGAAATATGCCTGCCTGAGTGAGGGCTAAGGGCACCTACCAGAGGGGTGGTTGACCCCCCTCTCCTGTCCTGGGCTGCTCTGGTGGGGGGGGAAATCCTCGTTGTAGTCGCTCGCAACAAGCACCGGACTCGCCGCCGGCCGCCGCAATTCAAGCGGAAGTGGCACAGAAAAAAAAGTTTTAAACTCCCCCCCATTCCCGGGCCAAAAAGCAGGCGAAAATATGCCTGCAGTGCAGAGTGCACCTACCAGAGGGGTGGTTTCTGGGGGGTGGTGGTCCTGGCCTCCCCCCCCTCTCCTGTCCTGGGCAGCCGGACTCGAGTCGCCATGACATGCGGTGCGGGCGGGGGATCCAAAATGGGGCGGCGACCGCAAATTTTTTTTGAAATTGTGGTCCAAAAACACACAAGCACCACACAGAAACATGCGAAAATTGCTATTTTAAAACTGCCAGAATTTTTACAGTAGCAGTGGGGTTTTTTTTTGCAACAAAATGTCTCCTCTTTCCTCTCTCCATTGATTTTATTTTATTTTATTTTATTTTATTTTATTTACACCTGCGCAATGATGGGCTGGCCATGGGAGTGACCATGCAAATTTTTGGAGCCATTCCACCAATTGCATGGCCACTTGGCCAGGTTGACCACAGAGACTTCTGGGATGTGCCAACCGGGCATAAAAAGCCCACTAACCGTAGCCCAAACCCGAACCCTAACCCTAAGCCTAACCCATACGCCAGTACACTGTCCTTCTAAGTGGGTCAGAGAGGCCCCCAGAGGTGCACCCCAATACTCACCCTAACCTCACCCGTAACTAGCCTAACCCTAGCCCTTGCGCTAACCCTGTTGCCTAAGCCAGATCTGTACTTGCATTGCACTACACACAAGTACAATTCCCTTCTTAGTGAGACACAGCGGGTGCAGAGAGTCTGCCAGTCCGCCACTTGTGGCTCTGGGTGACTCCTTGTGGCTCTGTGTGACATGCAAACCATGCCCCCGAGGCCTGACTGATGCAGGGAAGGCACCCCAAAAAAGAGGGGTGCCTCTGCCAGTCTGCTGTGTCTCTGCGTGCAACTTGGTATGCAATCATATCCATATGGCTATGCATGCATGCCCTTTTGCAGCAGGTGAGGAGAGGAGACCCCCATGTATGAGGGGTCTCCAGGAGCCTGCTTTCCCTAGCGGGTGAGGATAGGAGGCACCCACCCGCCAAAAAAGAGGTGCCTCCAGGAGCCCGCTACCCCCCCAAACCAGTTTAACGACAGATGAAAAAACAAAAAACGAAACGACAAATTTTTGCGAAGTTTCGCGAAAAACGGAAACGAGCCGACACAGGCCGCCTCCGACACACGACAACTCGAAAACGTCATTTTCCCTCGTCGTGCCCATCTCTATTGCACGCTACTGTCTTGCATACAGAAAACAAGTTTTGCTTACTTCTACACGTTGTCTGGCTTAGGCAGGAGCCTTGTGTGGTTAAATGGCAGTACTGCACTTAAGACTCTGCTTATGACTGGAATTCTATCCTTGGCTCAGGTAGCTGGCTCAATATTGACTCAGCATCCCATCCTTCCAAGGTCGACAAACTGAGTACCCAGCTGTTGTTCTGTATAGGACAATGACAATAAAGTTTTATCTATCTATCTATCTATCTATCTATCTATCTATCTATCTATCTATCTATCTATCAGGTTGCTGGGCAGTGGGAGTGGGACGTGTAGCTTGCATAACTAAATTGAAAACCACCCAGAGAGACCCTTAAGTCCTATGGGGCACTACATAAGCAGCCCACTTTGAATCATGATAATGGAAACAGCTTCCAAGGAGGAGGAGTCTACCAGTACTTCTATAGTAGTGGCAACAGTAGCCGTAATAAATAGTAGACAGGAATCCAAGTCATCAAATTGTGAAAAGTTACACCTTTTGCTTGGCAGGTTGATGATCCTTGTGTGTGTCTATTGACTGAGGTGAGCATGTGGCAATACAACTGTCAGGGAAGGCCATGGAGCTGAAAGGGGTGAATGTATGCTCAAGGAAGTGCCTAATGAGCTGAGGTGCCTAATTAACAGATGGCTTTGTTGGTTCCAGCACAAAATCTCAGAGCAAAGTTGTCAAGGCTAATTGAGGCAGGTCAGCCAAACAACAGCAGCCTTTCACAGCCTGCTGACTCCATCATCCTCAACGGAACGTGCCATTCCAAATGGAACCCGAGAGTTTTTTTGTGGCTGGTCAACCACGTATTGCCAGAGCTCATGTAGAGGATAATAGCAAGTTTATGCTACTGAAATACCTCAGAATATGCAATGCTAGTATTAAAAGTGATTGAAAGTCACTCATATGGCACTCACATGGTATCTGAATTTCTCTGTGTGGGTTCTCTTGGGGCAACTTTTGTTCCTGTTTTCCCCCCCAAGGAGAAGAGAGGCAAGGAATGGAGGACTCAAAACTACATTCCAGTCTAAGCCTCTCCTCCTCTTTCTTGTTCCTCCTCACTCCTATTCTTTATCTTTTCCAATCCCTTCCTCCTTCCGTCCTTCCAAGGTTGGTAAAATGAGTACCCAGCTTGCTGGGGGGAGGGCAATGTGTAGCCTGCATATCGTAATTAAACTTTTTACTGCTCCAAGACTACTTGAAGTGTATGGGACAGTATATTTATCTTGTATTTATTTTATTAATATAGCTTGTATGCCACCTACTACCCAAAGGTCTCTGGGTGGCTCACAATCAAAATAAACAGTTCAGATAATTAAAACTGCAATAAAATTAAAATTGCAATAAAGTTAAAACAATAAAACATTTGAATGCAATAAATACAATATATTAAAATACTACACTAAAATCGGCATCAGGACCCGCAATAATCAGTTAAAAAAAATTCTGGAACAGAAATGTTTTTACCTGGTGCCAGAATATCATCAACGTTGGCACCAGGCAGGTCTCACTTTTGAGGGCATTCCATAGTCTGTGGGCAACTGCCGAAAAGGCCCTGTTCCTACAAGCCATCTCTTTCACCTCCTTAAGGGATGGCTCTTTCAGGAGGGCTCCCTGGCTAGATCTTAATTGCCTGGTAGGTTCATATGGAAGGAGGCGGTCCTTCATGTATCTAGGTCCTAAGCCGTTTAGGGCTTTATATGTCAAAACAAGCACCTTGGATTGGGCTCAGGCAGCAACTGGTAACCAATGAAGTTTATACAGAATCGGTTCCTTGGTGGCCCTGCCACTCACCAGATGTGCAGCACAATTCTGAACCAGTAGCAATCGCTGGACCGTCTTCAAAGGCTGTCCCACATAAACCGCATTGTAGTAATCAATATGGGATGTATTTTTGCTGTTCTTCTCAAAATCCCAAACTATGGACACCCCCCAGGCTGGAGAAGTGATCAGTTTCACTCTTGATAGAAGGGAGCAGGATTACATCCCTGAAGTGTTATAAGACTAAAACTAAGACCAAGACTAAGACATACTAAGGCTAAGGCTAAGGCTAAGGCTAAGGCTAAGGCTAAGGCTAAGGCTAAGGCTAAGGCTAAGACAAAGACAAAGACAAAGACAAAGACTAAGACTAAGACTAAGACTAAGACTAAGACTAAGACTAAGAATAAGAATAAGAATAAGAATAAGAATAAGAATAAGAATAAGAATAAGAATAAAAGGAAACTGTGAATCTGTGATTAAGTGATGCAGTGATACAGTAGACTTTAAGTGAGTGACTACAACAGAAGCGCCAAAGCCCGGGCAATTTTTTAAAAATGGGAGGGGAAGAGGAGAGAAGAAATGCAGACAGAATGAAAGCAAGAGGCAGCCAAGGCTTGGGTGTCATTTTTGTGAGGAAAGAGCTGTTCCTCAGCAGCTCAAGGAAGAAGAGGAGGAGGAGCAGAAGGAAGCAAGGAAGTGAGTGTGGTGGCAGCTGCTATTGTTACGGATGCTGAAGCTTGGGGTCCAGCACACACAGGTGGTCCAGCGCACACAGACTGGCATCAAGAGGATCTCCTCTGTCAGGGGTGCACTGTCTGACCACAGAGCAACATCAGCATCAGCTGCTGTTGTAGTTATGATGGCAGCTGCTGCTTCTCCTTCTTGATAATCACAGGTTCCTTTCCTTCTTCACACCCAGGCAGCCAGCAACCCCCCCCCCCAAACTTTCTTGCAGACTGGGAAAATGTTTGGAAATACCTAGATTTATAATTCAGTGACATTAAATGATGGAGGATTAAAGAAAAAACTCACTGCCATTAAAAAAAAACACCCATACGATTCCATGTCAAAATAATCCACGCTTCCATGCACGATGTGTATTCAGTTTTTGAAGCACTGATTTAAAACGTGAGCTGCCTAGATGCCCTGAGCAGATCCAGTCTCACCTGAACTCGGAAGCTAAGCAGGGTGGAGCCTAGCTAGTACTTGGATGGGTGATCACCAGGGAACACCATGTGCTGTAGGGTTAGGGTTAGGGTTAGGGTATTCATTCCAAGAAAACTCCAAGGACATGGGGTCATAAAAAGTTGGTCAGGACTGTAACAACACAACACCAACACCAACAACACCAGCAGCAGGAGCACCACCACCACCAATGGTTTAAATGTGGGTGTGTTTTTTTAACTAATGTAACCAAGCTGTAAGAGTGATATCCTCTGCTTTTTTGGGCAATGCTGAAAAGGGACATAAAAGATGTAACTCAGATATGGCTGATCTCTCCTGTGCTCCTTGTACTCATAGATGATAAGCCTAGATATGGTGAAGTTACAATAATCTTGGAACTGCACAGCTGGAAGGGACCTTATGGGTCATTGGATCCATCATTGTCAGAAAGGCACAGTGGAGAATCAAACTCCCAACGTCTACCTCTGTTACCTAAACCACTGATCTATCTGGTAGTAATGAGCTTTCCAGCAGTTACAGAGAACACATTAGCTGTTCACACTGAACACTGGTTTCATGCCTCTTTGCTGACGAGAAGTTGAATGTCATCAAGGAGCCTTATGGCACAGTGGTTAAATGGCTATACTGCAGCTAAAACTTCTCACAGCCTGGGGTTCAGTCCCAGGTAGCCAGCTCATGGTTGACTCAGCCTTCTATCCTTCCAAGGTCAGTAAAATGAGTACCCACCCTCAGGGCCGGCGCTAGGGTTTTTCACACCCTAGGCTGTTTGCTTTATACATTTCCTGAAATGCTATCTCTAAAATGAGAGTAACAGCTGTTACCTAGAGGCACAGTGTATATTTTTAGGTCCACTACCTGGTATCTCCCACTAGAACCAGAAAGCATTATCTTCTGAAATCCAGGACAGAGGCCTTTACAGATAATATTGATTCAGATGGGCAAGCAGCTTGACTCTGTCCAAGGTAGGTTCCTGTCTGATCATTTGTCTTATATGTTAACCTTTTATTTGCAGAGGTTCAGATACCTTGATGAAGGTGGCAGAGTTTTAGAAAGCATGCCCTACAAAATATCTTCTATTCAAGATCAAACGTTAGGAATTAAATTTTATTTAGAAGGAAACTTAAAGCAACAAAATAAAAAACAACAATTTGCATATATTAAGTAAACATAATAAACACATAGAGCAAACAAATCATAATAGGGAGTCAGATAGGTGATGAGTAATGTGCAGCATTGCCAAAAGCCTCATGGTAGAGCCAGGTCTTCAAAGAACTCTTTGACATTGCCACAGGTGCAGCTAAATGGATGTCAACTGGAAAACAACATGCAAAGAGCTTAGAAACATTATTAAACACGAAGATGCTGAACAAACAGGATTGGCTAGTCATGATTATCTAGATCAGGGGTCCTGAAACTTTTTAGCAGTGGGCTGGTTCACTGTCCCTCAGACACTGTTGGGGCCTGGATCCTGCAGCTCCCCAGTGTAGCTCTAAGGGGGGAGAGGGAAGGCCCAAACTGCTTCACCCTTCCCCCAGCCGAATGCCCTTCTCCTTGCCTGCCGGCCCAGATGGCAGCTCCACTTCTCCTGCGACACCAAGGGGGATGAGGGAGGGCCCATTCTACTCACCTCTACCCAACATCACCCTCTTCACCTCCTGGCCTGCATGGCTGCCTCACTTCTCCCGTGGCTCCAAGAGGGAAGGGGAGGGGAGGGCCTGTCCTGCTCACCCCTCCCCCCCCCATGATGCTACAGGCAATGGCAGGCTTTGCCCTGCATAGCAGCAGTCTGCTGCTGCTATGCAGTGAGCTTTCAGCTCAAGTGTGGGGTCAAGTGTGTGTGTGGGGGGGGTTCTGCAATGGCCTGTGGGCTGGATTCAGAACTCTGGTGGGACAGATCTGGCCCATGGGCCATAATTTGAGGACCCCTGATCTAGATCATCTGTCAGATTCACCGCCCAGAGTTCTGCTCACCACCCAGAGTTCCACTTCGGAAGATTGGGTGGAATATAAATGTAACAATAAATAAATAAAATAAATAAATCTATGAGAACAGTTTGGCTCATTCAAATAACATGAGCTGCAAATTATATACTGTAGTTCCTCCCTGGGTGAATACTTGGTCATCATGCCATGTACAATAAGATGGCTGGAGGACCTGGGTGCCTCCTGACAGCTGAGCTGTGATGCCTTGTGCCAATCACTTCACATCACGAGATGATTAGATATGGTGGAGAGTAGAGATGGGCACGACTTGAAAAATGTTTTTTTTCGAGTTGTCGTTAGTCGGGCCAGTCCCGTTTCGGGTCGTTTCCGGTTTTCGCGAAAATTCGCAAAAATTAGTCAGTTCGTTTTTTCGTTTTTTCGTTGTTGTTAGTACTGTTTTTTTGGGGGGGGGAGCGGGCTCCTGGAGGCACCTCTGTGGGGTGGGTGCCTCCTCTGGCCCGCTATAAAGGGAAAGTGGGCTCCTGGAAGCACCCGTGGGTGCCTCCTGCCACTAGGAAGGGGAAGCAGGCTCCAAGAGACCCCTCTACATGGGGGTCTCCCTTCCTCACCTGCTGCTGCTGCAAAATGCTATGCAATAGCCATATGGATATTGCATAACATAATGTGCAGACGTGAGACCAGTGTGAGAATGATAGGGTCATGCCCGCCCTTCACAAGGCTCTGGCACCACCATGTCTCACACAGAAGGGAATTGTACTTGCTGCGTGTAGTGCAATGCAAGCAAGTAGATCTGGCTTTAAGGTGGCTTAGTGCAAGAGCTAGGGTTAGGCTAGTGACGGGTAAGGTTACGGTGGGCTAGTGGGTTGCACCTCTGGGTGCCTCTCTGACCCACTAAGAAGACAGTCTGTGACGTATGGGTACGGAGTCAAGGGTTAGGGTTAGGGTTAGGGCAGGTTTTAGGGGGCTTTTTGGCACATCCCAGAAGTCTCCATGGCCAAGTGGCCATGCGACTGGTGGGATGGCTCCAAAAATTTGCATGGTTGTCCACTCCCACATGGCTGGCCACTTGGCCAGCCCATCATTGCGCAGGTGTAAATAAAATAAAATAAAATAAAATCAATGGAGGACAGAGGAGGAGAGGAGAGACATTTTGTTGCAAGAAAAAACCCACTGCTACTGTGAAAAATCTGGCAGTATATAAATTTTCGCGTGTTTCTGTTGTGCTTGTGTGTTTTTGGACCACGATTTCAAAAACAATATTGCGTTTGCCGCCCCATTTTGGATCCCCCGCCCGCACCGCATGGCATGGCGATGGCGACTCGCGAGTCCGGCTGCCCAGGACGGGGGGGAGGCGGGACCCCCCCTCCAGAAACCACCCCTCCGGTAGGTGCCCTGCGCCCTTAGTCAAGCAGGCATTTTTCCGCCTGCTTTTTTGGCCCGGGAACGGGTGGGGGGATAGTTTAAAAGTTTTTTCCTGTGCCGTCCGTGCCGCTTGCTTGCACTTTAATTGCGGCGGCCGGCGGCGAGACTGGGCTTTTTGCTGGCTGCGAGCCTGCGGCGAGTCCCACAGAGCAGCCCACTAGGACGGGGGATGGGGGGGGAGGCCGGGGACCTCCAGAAACAACCACTCTGGTAGGTGCCCTGAGGCACGGCAGGCATTTTTCCGCCTGCTTTTTTTGGCCCGGGAATGGGTGGGGGGATAGTTTAAAAGTTTTTTTCCTGTGCCGTCCGTGCCGCTTGCTTGCGCTTTAATTGCGGGCGGCCGGCGGCGAGACTGGGCATTTTGGTGGCTGCGAGCCTGCGGCGAGTCCCACCAGAGCAGCCGAGGACGGGGGATGAGGGGGGAGGCCGGGGACCTCCAGAAACAACCCCTCTGGTAGGTGCCCTGAGGCACGGCAGGCATTTTCCCGCCTGCTTTTTGGCCGGGAACCGGGTTTTTTTAACTTTTAAAAACTTTTTTTCTGTGCCGCGTGTGGCATCGTGCGATCTCGCGATGCAAGGAACGAGCACGACAAATCAGACCAAAATTGTTCGTTCGTCGGTTCGAGCTCGAAGTCTGGGGGAGTAATTCCCGTTACCGTTTCCGTAGAGTAACGGAACCGAGTAACGGAAACGGAAACGGAAATACCGCTAAGTCGTGCCCATCTCTAGTGGAGAGCCATGTCAGAATGAATGCTTACAGCAGGAGAGGGAAACTTCTGATCATGCAGGCAGAATCTGGCCCATGACTCCTCTGTCTTTGGAGATCTGCAGGCAACCTGGTACAAATGCTACAGTCTCAATTATAGAAGCATAGAATAACGGAACTGGAAGGGGCATTTAAGGCCAATCAGGTCTAAAGTAGGACAGCTTTTGGATTCACCATTCTTGCTTCCAGAGAAAATTCAGATCTGAATTGATCTGGGGCCTTTTTTATTCCTTTCAGGGTGCCCACAAAGCTTCAGCACCATATTTCATGTGGATTCTCTTTTCCCCCTGTCAGCTTACTTTACCATCCAGCTTTCACACCTGTTGGCGGTAATCAAGAATATAATATTGTGGATGATCTCAGCTTTGGTATCCAGTGACACATCCTTACACTTGATGATCTCATTAGGGAGCAAAAAACAGAGGGTTCAATCAAATCAAGGAGAAGCACTTTTATAACACAATCTTATGCACGCCGACCTGGAAACAGGCAGCACCATGCTTAATGGCACTTACTCAGTGATAGAGAGAGCATTTCAGGGTTTGTTCCCCACCTCTCTCTCTCTCTCTCTCTCTCTCTCTCTCTCTCTCTCTCTCTCTCTCTCTCTCTCTCTCTCTCTCTCTCTCTCTCTCTCTCTCTCTCTCTCTCTCTTAGAGATGGGCACGACTTGAAAAAAAAAATTTTTCGAGTTGTCGTTAGTCGGGCCGGTTCCGTTTCGGCTCGTTTCCGTTTTTCGCGAAAATTTGCAAAAATTAGTCGTTTCGTTTTTTGTTTTTTCGTTGTCGTTAGTACTGGTTTGGGGAGGGGGTAGCGGGCTCCTGGAGGGAGCTGCAGGAGTCAGCCAGAGCCACAAGTGACGGACTGGCAGACTCTTTGCACCTGCTGTGTCTCACGTACTTGCATGTAGTGCAATGCAAGTAGATCTGGCTTAGGGTTAAGACGGATTAGCGCAATGGCTAGGGTTAGGCTAGTTACGGGTGAGGTTAGGGTGAGTATTGGGGTGCATCTGGGTGCCTCTCTGACCCACTTAGAAGGACAGTGTACTGGCGTATGGGTTAGGCTTAGGGTTCGGGTTTGGGCTACGATTAGTGGGCTGTTTATGCCCGATTGTAACATCCCAGAAGTCTCTGTGGTCAACCTGGCCAAGTGGCCATGCGATTGGTGGAAAATTTGCATGGTCTACTCCCATGGGCGAGCCCATCATTGCAAATGTGCAGGTGTAAAAAAATAAAATAAAATAAAATCAACGGAGACTTTTTACTGTAAAAATTCAAGCATTTAAAATAGCTAATTTTCACATGTTTCTGTGGTGCTTTGGTGGGGTTTTGGGCAACGATTTCAAAAAAAATATTGCGGTCGCCATTTTGGATCCCCCGCACTGCATGGCAAATGGATGTGCCCTCCCAGCCTGGTACAGTCAGCAAAACCTGGCCATGCGATTGGTGGAATGGCTCCAAAACTTTGCATGGTCCACTCCCATGGGCAAGCCCATCATTGCGAATGCGCAGGTGTAAAAAAATAAAATAAAATAAAATAAAATAAAATCAACGGAGACTTTTTTTGCAAGAAAAACCCACTGCTGCTACTGTAAAAATTCAAGCATTTAAAATAGCTAATTTCCGCATGTTTCTGTGGTGCTTTGGTGGGGTTTTGGGCAACGATTTCAAAAAAAATATTGCGGTCGCCATTTTGGATCCCCCGCACTGCATGGCAAATGGATGCGCCCTCCCAGCCTGGTACCAGCAGCGCAGCAGTAGCAATAGCCAAGGAGAGGGGGGCAGGGAACCCCCCCCCCCAAATAAAACACCCTTCTGGCCTGGTAGGTGCCCTCAGACAGTTTTCGCCTACTTTTAGGGCCGGGAATCGGGTTTTTTTTAACTTTTAAAAACTTTTTTTCTGTGCCGCTTGGCATTGCGCGATGCAAGTAACGAGCACGACAAATCAGACCAAATTGTTTGTTCGTCGGTTCGAGCTCGAAGTCTGGCGGAGTAATTCCCGTTTCCGTTTCCGTAGAGTAACGGAAACGAGTAACGGAAACGGAAACGGGAATACCGCTAAGTCGTGCCCATCTCTACTCTCTCTCTCTCTCTCTCTGGCTGATACTTCACGTCCATCTCGTCGCTGTTCGCGGTCCCACTAGGGACCACTATGAAGAAATCTAACCACACGTCCATTACGGGACGAAAGGAGTTCGTCCCGAACATGCCCCCTGAACTGTGATCTAAGCAGGATGAGATTCCCCTCCCTGGCCTCGGGAATATCCTCATCTCGCTTCTGGTTCCAATACAAGAGCCCGTGAGGTCAGTCTCCTCCCACAACGTGCCATTCTCCATCTAGTGGCAGGAGTGTGAAGTGCCATTCGCCAGTACATTCCCTATGGAGTCAGCAACACCGTGCAGAGAGATTTAAAGACAAATGCCTCAAACGCAGCTCTGTAACACATTGAAGGCAAGGCTTCGGAGAATCGAAACATCAAAAAACAGAAGGTCGGGCTGGAAAAAAAAACAGAGAACAAAGGCATGGAATTTCACATTTCATCATTTTTATTTTAAATTGTTTAATCTGTTTTTATTTTTTGTACATGTTTGTAAACCGCCCAGAGTAGCTTTTTTTGCTAGATGGTTGTGGTATATAAATCAAATAAATCAAATCAAATCAATCAAATCAATCACGGAATGAGGACTTGCGGTATCAGTCATGCTGGTATCATCCCTCACACCCGTGAGTACACGGGAACAGGGACAGAACTGCAAGAAGACCACGTGACTGCAACCAACATCAACATGGAACAAACTTCCTCCTGGGATGAGAGTGGACGTGAAGTAACCGTCTCTCTCTCTCTCTCTCTCTCTCTCTGTCTGTCTTTTTTTTTTTTTTTTAAGAACAACAGCCCTAAAATCCATTCATCTAATGCAATAGCTTAAGCTGGTGCTGAATTCTCCTGCTGAAATCAGTGGCGTTTAAAACTGCTTAACTTTTTTCCAGATGTGTTCATATTATTTAACTCCTTGAGGCCAATTTCTTCAAAAGTGTTCATGAACCCGCACGTTTCTTAAACAGACACACATATACATACACACAAACTGGATTTCACCTTTTTTTTGATAAGTGAAATTGTTTCAGTCACCAGACGGTATAGCATTCCTCATTAAGGCCTAGATGTGAAAGGCAAGCTAAGGTTGCCAATTAGGAGCAAACCTTCGTTTTATGACCCCCCCCACACACCCCAAAAAGAACTAAGTGACCTTTGAGTTAACAATGTTGAAGAATTCACATTTAATTGGCTGCTGTCTTGTTTCTCAACGTGGTGGGGACAAATTGGCAAACACCCACTTCAGTCATCCACTCGCCTGGTGTAGTTAATGAGGGCAAACATTTTATGAGCTTTTCATATTTGGAGGTTTTGAAGAACTGTAAACATGTTCTGTGGGCTTCTAAACGCCTCCTATGCACAGTTCCCTTGTTTGATGATATACCAGGTCATCACTTCCCAACATTCCCTGATGTGGACAGAGCTGTCAGAACTGAGGTACAAGGGGTGTTGCTAGTCATGGCCTGGTCAGTTCTGATCTTTACTTGGAAGCACTCCACCTGGACTGATCAAGTGGTGGAATCTCCACATCTCTGGTGGATCCCATCGTTCCATCCTTTGTTCTGTGCTCTTCCTACACTGCTCACCTCTGTTGTGGCCGATGCTGATCTCTTTCAGACTTCTAGCAGCCAAATTTCCACAGTAGAGTATGAATCCCCTATTTTTGGCTTAAAATGTTTAATGATGCAGCCAATACAGCTTGACAGGCCTACCTACACAGCAGAATTAGCTCCAAGTCTCACCTCAGTAGACCTCCCCATTTTGTTGGTTCTCATCAACTGGCACAACCAGTTGATGAGAACAACCCTGCATTAAAGTGGCCCCAGTCCTTTTTGCAGGAAAGAACACAGAAAGTGGTGTTAAGTTATTTATGTTCAACACCATGTCCACTGACCTGTGGAGTTCCCCGGGGTTCTGTTCTGTCTCCTATGAACATCTATATGAAACCACTGGGGGAGATTATCAGGTCTTTTGGGGGTTAAGTGCCACCAGTATGCCAATGATATTCAGCTCTACCGCTCATCACCTCCGGATTCTAAGGAAGCAATTAACTCAACTTTACATGAGTGTTTAGCTGCAGTAATGAACTGGATGAGGATGAACAAATTGAAACTAAACCCATACAAAACAGAGGTGCTTCTGGTCAGTTGAAAGGGAGAACAAGGGATAGGGATGCAACCTGTACTGGATGGGGTTACCCTCCAATTGAAAAAACAGGTATGCAGCTTGGAGGTGCTCTTGGACTCATCCTCGAGCTTGGATGCCCAGGTCACAGCTGTGGCCAGGAGTGCATTTGCACAATTAAGGCTAGTATGCAAGTTATGCCCCTTTCTTGAGAAACCAGCTCTGGCCACGGTGACACAGGCCCTAGTAACATCCCAGCTAGACTACTGTAATGAACTCTATGAGGGGCTACCAATGAAATGTATCAGTAACTTCAATGGATCCAAAATGCAGCAGCCAGGCTACTGACTGGGGCAGAGTACAGAGATCACATTACACCTCTGTTAAAGCAGCTCCACTGGCTGCCAATCAGTTATTGGTCAAAATTCAAGGTGCTAACTTTAACCTACAAAGCACTGTTCAACCAGGGTCCTAGCTACTTCAAAGATCAAATCTCACAGTATGAACCAACTCGAGTGTTAAAGTCATCAGGGGAGACCCTTCTCACCACCCTCATAGGTACGTCTTGTGGGAAGCCATGATAGGGCCTTCTCGACTGCTGAGCCCAGACTCTGGAACTCCCTCCCACTAGAGGCCAGGGCTGCCTCATCTCTGCTGTCTTTCTGGAAACAGGCAAAGGCCTTTATTTTCAGGCAAGCTTTCCCTGAATGATGGACTACCTATTACAGTATGTCTTTTATACGAATCTACAGGATCACATAGACTTTGTGTTTATGAGTGAGTGGTGAAATGATTTCATTCTGTTCTATTTTCCCTTGCCTTTCCCTTAAGGAAAGAGGCATAGGCTCAGGGCCATAAATTACAGTATATCATGCTCTTTCAGAGAGTGAAACTGGGGATTTTATTATTTAATTGCTTAGCAACCCCTCCAAACAAGACCTATCATTACTTGCCTCAATCCCCCTCCTTCTCATTCCACAGCACATAAGGGGATGAAGTTTGACTTTAAAATGCCACATTTTAACTCTTCCTCTTTTTCCATGGGGACCCACTTTGGAGTTTAATAACTCATCCTCCTGAACCCCAAACCTCTCCAAATTTGGAGGGCTTAAAGGGAAGATTCCACGTAATCTACCAACCAAATCTGGTGCCTCTGGGATGAATTGTTTCTAGAGCAAAAGATGGTGGTTCATTTTGTATCATCATGGAACACATTTTAGCGTTTCCTTTTGTAACAAAACAAAAAAAATGTTTTTCATTTTGTGCCCATCTCTAGTATGTAACTTGGATGTCTTCAGAAAACATGGAGTTATTGTAAAGGAGAGTCAGAGGAAGCTTGTATGCAAATTTGATTTCTCAAGGTGCCTGGGAATACTTTCCTGATGGGGGATTGTCTTTGTGGATATATAATAGACATTCAAATCCGAATTAGCTTCATTAGTCAAACAGGATGGATCTGTTCTTGTGCAGAAGTTTCTTAATGAGCTTTCTTCCTCCAGACTTCCTCAATTCATAGTTCAGGGCACTTGGTTCAATATGAGTTGCTCCACAGAAAGCTTCATGTGGTTTCGGTCTTATAGTATCTCCCAGTTATGTTATGCCCTACGGTTATGTTATGCCCTACGGCACACTATTTAGTGCCTGTCATGGGCTGACTTCCTATTTATGTTTGTGTTCATAGCTTGGAACGGACAATCGGAGCTAATTGATGATGGGTTGGGGTACATCTTGGTTGCACCATGGGGTGCGTAACCAGACATCCAACCAATGCCCCAGCACCTCATCATTTAGCCTCCTAGCACAAATTAAAATGCAGCACTGCAGCCAAAACGCTACTCATAACCCAGGTTCAATCACAGGTAAATGACCCCTTCTGAGGTCAGTAAATTGAGTACCCAGTTTGTTGTGGGTAGAAGGCAATGTGTAGCCTGCATAATTATTTTGTAAATTGCCCAGGGGATGTTTTAAGTGCTATGCAGCATCATATAAGCACCACACTTTGCTTTAGCCACAAAATAGCCACAAAAAGTTACACAGACCTTCTCGATTAGAGATGGGCACGACCAGGAAAAATTACATTTCGAGTTGTCGTGTGTCGGAGCCGGCCCATTTCGGCTCGTTTCCGTTTGTCGTGAAATTTTATAAAAAATTGTCATTTCGTTTGTCATCTGTCGTTTGTACAGTGGTTTAGGGGGAGGGGTGGGCCCTGGGAGGTACCTCTGTGGGTGCCTCTGAGTTGACCCAGAAGGGAAGCGAAGCGTAACGCGTAGCTGCTGCGTACCAATTATGTTGGGTTGTTAGTGTGACAGGAAACCTCATCGGCACTTCGCTGTCTCACTAAGAACATTATGTTAGCCAAATTAGCCAGGGTTGGGGGTTAGTGTGTCAGAGGCACCTCGTCGGCGCTTCTCTGACTTACTAAGAAGGAAAGCATACTGGCGTACTGGCGTACAGGTTACGCTTAGGGAGGGAGTGGGTCTGGAGTTGGAGGCACCTTTCGATGCACCACTCTGACCCACTAAGAAGGGAAGTGTACTTCCGTACACTTGCGTACTTGCGTACGAATCTGGCTTAGGGTTGGGGTTAGGGCAAGGGCTAGGCTTAGGGTAACGGTTAAGGTTAGGGTGGGTTAGTGGGCTGCACCTCTGGGTGCCTCTGACCCACTAAGACGACAGTGTAGTGGTGTATGGATTAGGGTTAGGGTTAAGGTTAGGGTTAGGGCTAGGGTTATAGTGGGCTTTTTATGCCCGACTGGCACATCCCAGAAGTCTCAGTCAAAACCTGGCCAAGTGGCCATGCGATTGGTGGAATGGCTCCAAAAATTTGCATGGTCCCATCCCATGGCCAGCCCATCATTGTGCAGGTATAAAAATATAAAAATAAAAATAAAATAAAATAAAATCAATGGGATTGGAGACAGACGTTTATTGCAAGAAAAACCCACTGCTGCTACTGTAAAAATTCAGGCAGTTAAAATACCTAATTTTTGCATGTTTCTGTGTGGTGCTTTGGTGGGTTTTTGGACCACGATTTCAAAAAAAATATTGCAGTCGCCATTTTGGATCCCCCCGCACTGCATGGCATGGTGAGACGACGAGGATGCCCCCCACCAGAGCAGCCCAGGACAGGAGAGGGGGGGAGGCCAGGGACACCCCCCCAGAAACCACCCCTCTGGTAGGTGCCCTCACTCAGGCAGGCATATTTTCGCCTGCTTTTTTGGCCGGGAATCGGGGTTTTTTAAAAACGTTATTTCCGTGCCGCTTGGCATCGCACAATCGCCGCGATGCCATGAATGACAACGACAAATCAGACCCAATTTTTCTTTTATCGGTTCGAGTTTGAGTTCTGACGGCTTAATTGTCGTTACCGTTTCCGTTGCGTAACGGAAACGAGGAACGGAAATGGAAACGAGAATTTTGCCAAGTCGTGCCCATGTCTATTCTCAATAAAATTCTTGCTAATAATACATGATAACGGACTCAAACTACAGGGAATCAGATTTTGACTGATTATCAGGAAAACCTCTTAGTGATGGAACACAAAACCTCAGGAGGTGGTCTATGCTCCAACACTGGAGGCCTTCAAGAGAATTCTAGACAATTCTCTGTCAGATCTGCTTTGAGCAAGGAGTTGGACTCAATGACCCTGTAGGTCCCTTCGAACTCAACAATTCTCTGATTCCATGACTTCAATGCACCTTACTCCCAGGTAAAATTACATTTTCATAGTGCACAACTTGTGCCATGGTTAAAAATTCAGCTTCTTGGAGGCTGAAGCTTTATGGATCATTACGGCTTAGGACCTGGTTACCTAAAAGACCGCCTTCTTCTATATGAGCCTGCCTGTACTCTAAGATCAGGCCAGGAGGCCCTGCTAAAGGTGCCATCCCTCAAAGAGGGAAGGGCGGTGGCATGTCGAAGCAGGGCCTTCTTGGCGGTTGCCCCCAACTCTGGAAGGCCCTCTCTACGGAGATCCACCTGGCGCCAACAGTTTTGGCTTTTTGGTGCTAGGCAAAGACCTTCCTGTTTGGACAGCATTTTAATTAGATTTTGGGGGGGGGGCTGGTCCCATGAGTAGCAGGGTTTTATAATTTGTATTGTATGTTGTTTTAACTGTATTGCATTTTATAGTTTTAATAATTTTATTGTTTTATAGTCTTTATTACATTGTTGTATGTTGCCCAGAGACCTGGGTAGTGGGGTGGCTCAGTTTTTTTTGTCAGTAACTAAATAAATCATACCATGAATATTTTTTTATTTTAATTCATTCACTTTTCCTATCAATATTTCACATGCCTAATACATATTTGAAGTGCTAAGCTTTTCTTTACTAATTACAGGCCAAACTAAAATGATGCATACTTTAGGAGCAGTGGTACAACTGGGCACCTACAGATGTTTATAAAAATTATATGGTTTTTGTTACAGATAATGCTAAGTACATTTTCTCCAAAGTTGGGGTTGATTTCATAATTGAACTCCAAATTGAAGCAAAGTACCTGCACCAAGGTGTGAACAATGTGGTTTTGTTTGTTGGACTATAAACATTTAAAATATTTATTAGGAGTGGGCCTAAATCAAATACTGTATGCAAATGAAGAATAAGTCTTCATAATTATTCAGTTTCTGAGCATAAAAATATTATATCCTTCCTCCAATGGGTGTAATTTTCAGGCCGGTCAGGAAGACAAATCTTGCACCATATCCAATATGGTTTTACCTGTTCCACCCCTCCCCCAGTGACTTTCTGTGGCCACTCAGTGATTCGAACCCAGGTCCTCTGTATCCTAATGCATTCCTCTGTCTGCCACACCATGCTCTGTATCTCTCTAGGTACCATCAAATCAGAACTATTTCATCACAAACCTAACAGAGCTTTCAAGGTGAGTGAGATATTTACAAAGTACAGTGGTACCTCTTCAGACAAATACCTGAGTCATAAGACAAAAAGCTTATAGGAAGAAAAAAAATTCCAGGAATAGGTATGCTTCACATGACAAAAAATAAAAAAACTCCAATCCCTATGGGATGCTTTGCAAGATAAAAAAAAACATTCCACATGTACCCAGGAAGAAAATACTGGTTATTTTTTCTTTATTCTAGCCTCCCAAATGTATTAATCTGTTCCCAATGCATCTCTATGGGAAAGTGTGTTTCATAAGACAAACATTTCATAAAATGCAGCAACCCATAGCCTCTGAAAGAGAATAATCCATTTTCAATGCATTCCTATGAGAAACCACATTTCATAAGACAAAATTTTCTTTAAACAAATTGACCCGTAGAATGAATTAAATTCATTTTAAGAGGTACCACTGTATTTTATTTTATTTTTGAGTTCTGCATATTGCAGAAATGATCCTTGATATTATGGTGGCAAAGAAAATTTCCTTCCTTTTCTGCATAGTTGCAAAAATCAGTGAACAATTTTATGTCATATCTATCATCTGTAAAGAACATTAGCACAACCAAAAAGTATTGGTTTCCAGTCTCTTGTGGACAATTTAGTTTGAAAAGTGCTTTTACAAGTTTGCATTTTCAGCATCTGACTTCAAGCTGAGGAATGAGCTGGGATCATCTGCAAGATATGGACTTCAGTTCGCCACCTGCTAGTTCATGCATAACACTCCCCTAAGACAAGAAAGAGAGAATGTTCATTTTAAACTCTTGTCATTGCATACCAACACATTCATAGTATAACATTGTTCTTTTGTTGGTTGGTTTTAAATTGATAAGAACGTCAACAGATAGGACTTTACAGTGGAACTGAGCATAATATGCCATGATTTGGGGCAATTGCATTGCAATGATATGTTTCAAATGATAGTTTAATGCTGGAAGTTGCACTTACATGCTTGCTCATGGCGCCGTGGTTAAATGCCTGTACTGCAGCTAAAACTGTGCTCACAACCTGGGGTTCAATCCCAGATAGCAGCCTCATGGTTGACTCAGCCTTCTATCCTTCCGAGGTCAGTAAAATGAGTACCCAGCTTGCTGGGTGGGGGGATGTGTAGCCTGCAGAATTAAATTGTAAATCACTTGTAACACTATGGGGTGGTATATAAGCAGAACACTTTGCTTTGCTTTGCTCTTCTGGTTTGACTTACACTGCACAGTATCCTCTTACTATGAGCTTCACAACATCTCTGAAGGTGCCACTTCTATGTTCCTGGAAACTTCATCTCGCTCCATTTTCTCTCTTCACTGACCTGACTAGTTTGAGGCTGTGCTTGAATGAGTCTGATTCACCTGTGCTGTCCAAAACTGTCTGCTGATGCAGACATTACACTATTGAACTAAGCTGCTGGCTATTCTGCAGTCATTACAGAACGCAACAGCTCATTGGAGGTTTTTCCTGGTGACAACTGATGGGGAATAGAGGTTTGGGTACCACATCACAAGACCGTAGAGAATTTCTCTGAATGCCCCAGTCACACTCCAGGTGGAAAAAAGTGGAGCCGTGGTTGCTGCTGGTGATAAGGCTTTCCGAAGCTCGAACTGGATTTTAATATCCAACCATGGATATGACATGGTTACGCTGAAAGCTTTCCCTGTTCACACCTTCACCAAGCACTGTTGCCTTTCCCTCCTGAAGAAATGAAGAGAGAGGAAGAGTGAATATATGTGGGTCACACATTTAACCATTATATTAGAAGAAGGCTTCTCTTTTTCTTTTATCTCACAAGTCCATGCACCATAGTTCACGTTCGGAGTTTTTAGGGATTTATTCAATTCCCCTTTGTTGCTCAATAGAAGCCCAGCTGGTAAAATTCAGAATTAGCTTCAAATGTCTCAGGAGTCCACACCCTCTTGTGCTAAAATGAGCATTTTGAGAAATAACTACTCTGAAACATCTTTCGGAACAGATATACAGTGGGACCCCAACTTAAGAGCAATTCGACTTAAGAGTGGAAAACTGTTGGCATTTTAACGGCTGCCTTACAAATTTTAGATATGGTCTGCTCGACTTAACAATTTTTTTTCATTTTTTTCATTTTTTTAATTTTTAACTTATTTGTTCAATTTTTAGATAGGTACCCCGACTTAAGAGTAGTTCGACTTAAGAGCATGCATTCGGAAAGGATTAAATTTGTAAGTCGAGGTACCACTGTATGTATATTACCTCACCTGTATGCAGTCTTCATGAAAGAAAATAATAAAGATAGTAAGGGACCTCTGCTCACATGGAGGGATATTAAAATCCATCCTGGCAGAATAATCACTCTGCTCTCCATCTTCTCGGCTTGATAGAAGCAACTGCCCCCTAACAAAGGGTGGGAAAACATGTTAATGAAGCAGTTGAAGGAGGAGTCCTTTTCAAGTCCAGGAAATAAAGGCTTTATTAATCGGTTAGTGACAGGAGACTAGCAGATTAAGACCGTGGAGGCCCCTTCCTATTGACATTCATTGGAAAGAGGGGTTGCATGCAAGATTGTTAAGCCTTTCAACTAGAGATGGGCACGAAACAGAAAAATGGCATTTTGGTTTTTCGTTTGTTGTTGAGAGGTCTGCTTCGGTTCGTTTCTATTTGTCAGGAATTTTTGGAAAAATTTAGTTACCTTTTTTTTGTCGTTTCTACCCGCTTTTTTGCACGATTTTTAAAGCATTTCCGTGCACAGGCATCCTCCAACGTCCCAGACCAGAGGGAAGACACTAAAAAAATGGATGCTGGCACAGACACAGTATAGACTAGGTATGCAGGGAGGCTGCAAAGGCAGCGGCGGGTGTTGCCCAGGGTGCAAGGCAGCCGCAGAGTGACTGCACTGTGGGGCAGGGGAGGGTACTCACCGAGAGGTACGCAGCACGCACACACACAGGGAGGCTGCAGGACTGAAGCTAGAGTCGAAGAGACAGCAATCCCACCCTAACTCCCACCAGAGTCTGCAAGGAGGACGGGGGCTGCCACAGCTTTTTATGCCCTCTGTGGCTGCCAGACCTGCCCGCCCAGTCTGCAACCTGGGCATGCTATTGGTTGAACATGATCCCATCACATGGCTTGCCTCCATTTTGTGGCTGGTGGTGACATCCATTTTAAAGGGAAATGAAAAATACATCGCGATGGGAGAAGACAAAAACAAATGTTTTAAGGACCCCAACCCCCCTGGCAGGTATTATCAGACAATATAAATAATTATCACTGTGTTTTTACGGATGTCCAGGGTATTTTTTAACATTTAAAACAGCTCATTTCATTGTGTGTTGCCATTAACGGAAACGAAATGTAACGACCACAATTTTTGTGGTTCTGTTCGTTTCGTTGCATTTTCATCACAATTTTTGTTGGTCGTTTCGTTACATAACGGAAATGACAAACGGTAACGGAAACGAAAAAAAGTTCGTTCCGTGCCCATCTCTACTTTCAACCATTCATACAGGAGAAAGCAGGATGCTGATTCTTCCATCCACTATATTAGAGTAAAAAGAGACTGCCAATCTAATTGGTTGTTACTCTGGGAGTTACATAACTCATAATATCCATTTATTTATGAATGCAACCTAATTTCCATATGTCCCTTTTTTGGCTGAAGTTTGCTTCTGAGTATTTTTCTCTCTCTCAACTATACACATCCTTGCTGCTTGCTACTGTCTATGCACAGCTGTGGTTGCACTTTATTTCTGGGTAATCCTCTGCTGGCTTTTAAAGTGCACACATATTTCCAAGACAAGGAATGTGTCTTCTCCCAACAAGTATAGAGAGGCAGGAAGCAAAATTGCTACTTTCATCAAAACTGTCAGAATCGAGCAAAATTCTTGTCCATCTCTTCCATAGCCAACGTACGTTCAAAGCACCTGCTCTCATTTATCACTCCGAACTCATGGAACAGTCACACACCGCTGCTGTTAGCTGGCTCAGCCTTAAACACAATGGCATTCTGCTTCTTCTCATGTATGTGAACTTAATGACATCCAAGTTGCTTAAAAAACAACCCACTGACTATATGTTACTTTGCCAGCTGTTCCATGAAGGGGAAGTGGCGATCTGGAGAAGTACAAAGCAACTAACCAATAAAGAAATATTCCGTTCTCTGTAATTTGTTTGAATGAAATAATCCCTGTACAGGAAATGAACTCTGGGTTCATTTCATTGTTAGACATCGGTGTATATTTTGTTGGATACAAGAGCATCCAATGCTTCAGCAAACAGAGTAGAAGAATGGGCCATCGTAAATAATGACAGAATTGAGTTGATGGGACAGGAGAACAAAGATAGATAGGAGAACATACTGTATGAATAAGATAGGACTAGACTGGATACAGAAACAAAGAAAAGAGTGATATTATCTAAGATATTAGTTTTAAGAGGACTTTGGCCATGATCTTGTTGGAATTGCAAACTTATTTCTCTTCTTCCTTTCATCCAGTTGATCCAGTTCTTTCTCTGTAGGGTTAGGGGTAGAGATAAGGCTGGGCCTAAGTCCGTAGGTTCCACATACGTCTTTCTACCACCACCATGACCAATGACCTGCTCACCAGTTGGATTATCCTCCTCTCCTCCTCCTCTTCCTCCTCCTCCTCAGCTAGGAGCATGGGTTGGCCTGTTCTACCCAAACTAAATGAGAATGCAGGGTCACCCTATTGATTAGTGTCTGGAAACATTTTTTTTCTATCCTTGCTGTCTGGAGCAGTCTGAAAAAAATATGAATGTCTCCAAGCCATGTACTCTGTTCCATTTGGGGGGAGGTCAAGGCTGACACAGGGTGTCCCAGCAGCCTGCAGGCCTCAGGAAGCTCCAGTGATGTTGAATTTCATGTAAACTCTCTTGAGAGATTTATTATATCTACAAGAACGTGATAGCCAGCGTGGTGGAGTAGGATTCATCTTAGTGTATTGTGGTAGGATTCATGTTGACTAGGTTCAAACTTCTGCTCTACCAGGGAAACTCACTAAAAGGTAGTATTCCTCCAAAAAACCACTAGGGTCTTCATAAGTCAGGAGTGACTTCATACCACATAAGAACTATTGGAATATATAAGTAAAATAGTTGTACAGGCAAGTGCCTGAAATGTGTTAGGTCTCAAGTCCCAGAGATGGTAAATGATGACATGATCTGAAGTTCTTTCCAGACGAGGCAGCTGAGGAGAAATGAACTTCATTCCTGCCCACCTTCTCCAATTTGGCAGCCAAGCAAGTGGAACAAAAAGAAGTTCAGGTGAATTAGGCTCTCTCTGTTTCCACTTGGCTGCTGCAGCAACAGGACTGCTTTAGCCCTTAGGCAGAGTGAGGTAGTCATCTCAGGGGGATGATGCTAAGAGGTGACAGAGAGGACTCTGAGTGAAAGAGCTGCGTGATGTGCAGCCTTCTCCAGATCCCCTCAAAGATAGCCAGTTCACCTTTCTTTGCCGTGTTGGCAAGTGGCACCTTCTAGGATAGCCAATGTCAAGGAATTAGATGGGTTGTGCCCTACTTTCTTAATCTTCTGTCCATGAGTACACAGGTGTGCCTTATCGACAGGAGAACAGGC
This sequence comes from Phrynocephalus guinanensis, assembly GCA_037367245.1. Lineage (NCBI taxonomy): Eukaryota > Metazoa > Chordata > Lepidosauria > Squamata > Agamidae > Phrynocephalus > Phrynocephalus guinanensis. Next base: position 8,510,264 of record CM074741.1, read on the forward strand.
CTACTGAGATGTCCAAGGCCAAGCAGAAGAAAGACCCAGCATGCTCCAGCTTTGCCACTTGTGTCAGTACTTCCCATGGGGACTGTCAGGAGGGGCTGGGGAGTGTTACTGCCTTTGAAAGGAAAAGTAAAGACTGCTGATTGAGTAACAAGGACGTTATGGGAGATGGGTGGTGACTAGAGATGGGCACGAATAAAAAAATGATGTTTCGGTTTTTCATTTTTCGTTGTGGGTCCGTTTCAGTTCGTTTTCATTTTTCATGATTTTTTTTGAAAAAAAATTGTTTTGTTTTTTGTTTTTTATTTTTACCCACTTTTTGTGTGAGTTAAAGCATTTCCGTGTGCGGACGTCCCCCAACACCCCAGACCAGAGGGAAAACACTAAAAAAATGATGCTGGCAGAGACACAGTATAGACTAGGTACGCAGGGAGGCTGAAAAGGCAGTGGCGGGCATTGCCCAGGGTGTAAGGCAGCTGCAGAGTGACTCCATGCACTGCGGGGCAGGGGAGGGTACTCACCGAGAGGTACACATGCACACAGGGAGGCTGCAAGAGAAATCTCTTCTTTCTGTCCCCTAAGAGCCAGGCTGCAGCCATCAGGAACACAGAGACACACACCTGCCTGGCTGGCCTAAAGTAACGAGTCGCAGAGACAGCAATCCCACCCTAAATCCCACCGCAGACTGCAAGGAGGACGGGGGCTGCCAAAGCTTTTTATGTCCTCTGTGGCTGCCACACCTACCCAGTCTGCAAACTGGGCATGCTATTGGTTGAAATTGTCCAAGAATTTACATGATCCCATCACATGGCTTGCATCCATCTTGTCGCTGGAATCCATTTTGTGTCATCCTTAAAGGGAAAAGAAAAAAATACATTGCAATGGGAGAAAGACAAAAACAAACGCTGCTGCATTTGCAGCCTCCCTGAGTACTTGGTCTATACTGTGTCTCTGCCAGCATCAATTTTTTTAGTGTTTTCCCTCTGGTCTGGGGCGTTGTGGGATGCCCGTGCATGGAAATGCTTTAAAAATCGTGCAAAAAGTGGGTAAAAATGAAAAACAAAAAATGAATAAACAAAAACAATTTTTTTTCAAAAATTTGCAAAAAATAAAAATTAAACAAAATGGACCCCTCAACAAAAAAAGAAAAACCAAAATTCGATTCATGCCCATCTGTAGTTGTCTCCCTTTGCAAAGATAGTATGTGTATAGTGCAATGAACCCAACAGGTAGGAAAAAATGCTCTCTTCATCAATGAAGAAGGTAAACTATAAAATGGAGAACTTGCCACAAACTTTCCTCGGACTGACAAAACTAATTGGATGAGCAGGGAAACATTTCAATCTCTCAAGAAAAGGAGTCCAGTTGCCATGACTCAACTTCCAGATGTACTCACCTGAATGACTGAGAATCTTCGCAGACATACTATTCATCTGTGCTACTGCTATTCCCCAGACACCAGAGAGGATCATGGGAGCTGTGTGCATATTCTTAGCCATCAGGCTGGAAATGACTTAGCGTGACCTTAACAGGGGTTTCAAGGAGTGGTTTTGCCAGTTATATGTCCCTAGTGCAGTGTTGGCGAACCTATGGCACAGGTGCCAAACGTGGCACTTGGAGCCCTTTCTGTGGGCACCCAACACCGTTCCTTCATAACCACCTGTATAAAGGTTAAATTGCCTTTATTGGCACTTTGCAAAAAATAAAAATAAAAAATAGCAGGTTTTGAATCGCAGTTTGGGCACTTGGTCTCTAAAAGTTTTGCCATTACTGCCCTAGTGAATTCTCATGACCAAATAGGGATTTGAACCCTGTTCTCCAATTCCATCATTCTATCTACTATTTCACACTGGGAGTTAAGGGAGCTCTAGACCAAGAGGCAAAACAGTTTCCCAAGCTCTTGTCGGATCAAGCTAGAGGTAGACCGGGATCCACGGGGATGAGATGGAAATAAGAAGATAGATTGCAGAATAGGACTCTGTAGGGGGGGGCATCACCCTATTTATTACATTTTCACAGATCTTTCTGCCTTCTTTATTGCTGCCCTCACATCTTCAGGTCACTGTCCTGCAGTAGCTGATGTACGATTTTCACACCGATATGAAGTTTCCCTGAATACAGCAAGAAAGCCAAAATGACAAAGTTGCTTTCCAGCTCTCCCAGGACCGTTGGCGAGAAAGATATTAACAACATCCTCAAACTCCCAAAGCCAACAGAAGCATAAATATTATTTGCTATTAGTTTGGTCTGTTTCAAATCACAGCGTGACTCTGCTGGGGAAACAAAATGGGCCCATCTTATTTCATGATTTAATCATCATAAACTACACCCGGGTTCATATTCACAAACATTTATGGCTTTGTACCACCAGGAATTTTTCGGCAACTTTTGAAGGTTGTTGCTGTGAAAAATTATACAGAGAAGGAAAAGGTGACAGTTGCTTTTAATGTAGATATTAATATCGGAGCTGTGCTTATGCTAAATAAAGCCAGGAGGATAACTTTTCTGGACACACACACACACACACACACACACACACACACACACACACACACACACACATATATATTTCTGAACTCAGCAATTAGATCAGATCGTTAATGGTGTTCCTATGGGCTGGCCAGTATGCAGATGGAGAATTCTGGCAGGCTCCAGGGTGCAGAAATGCAGAAATGTATAGCACAAAAAGAACAGCAATAAACAGACTGAGCAAAATGTAGTCGCAGACCTTAAAGAAGAATAAGGCCGCAGTCCTACCAGCATTTTCTGCGTAGTTTCCCGGCGGCAAAGTGCATAGTAAAGATCATGTGCTAACGGGGAAGAGAAGTAAATTCTGGTCCCGGCCAACCATGCCCCTAGAACAGCAGTTTCAGCGAAGTTTCCTAAACCACCACCAGGGGCTGGATTTAGAAACTTCGTTCGAAAATGCTTCCTTATTTGCTTCTGTAACCACAACAGGACCCTGAAAATATTCAGTAAGATCAGTTGTTCCCCTTTTACACCATGGAGGCTTGGAAACTAGAACCGGAAACAAGGTCAAAATGTGAAGTACACAGGACAGAAGGATAAAATGTGAAGTAGACAGAAAAGAACGACAAAATGCGAAGTAGAAAATTGAAGAGTGAAACTCCTCTCTCTCTCTCTCTCTCTCTCTCTCTCTCTCTCTCTCTCTCTCTTTGTGTGTGTGTGTGTGTGTGTTTGAGAGAGAGAGAGAGAGAGAGAGACAACTAGTTTGCGTAATTTCTGAGACAGTTAATAGCTCACAAAAATTGTGGGCATTTTCAGATCTCTAGAGCAGGGGATCCCAAACTTGGTAACTCAGACATTCTTGGACAGCAACTCCCAGAAGCCCTGACCAGCGTGGCTCATGGTAAAGGCTTCTGACTGTTTTTTACATCAACATATAAGGCAGTGTTTTTCAACCTTTTTTGGGCAAAGGCACACTTGTTTCATGAAAAAAAATCACGAGGCACACCACCATTAGAAAATGTTAAAAAATTTAACTCTGTGCCTATATCAGTCTCTAAAAGTTTTGCCATTGCTGGTGTAGGGAGAAGCAGGACAGAGGGGCCACAGATTGAGGCAGCCCGCTCTCTAGCACCCAGTTCCCACTTACCTGTGTTGTTTTTTTAAAGACATTTTGCCCTGCATGGACTTCTGTGTCCAGTGGAGACCTGAGAAGGGGCACTGACTCTCCAGGAACACAAATAAGACCCAAAAGCCCATCTTGCTCTCCCCACTGTGGCCAAGGCAGATGCCTTCAGCAAGTCCAGCGACAGGAGGGGAGGAGGATGAAGGCAGGCAGGAAGGAAAGAAGGCAGAAAGTGTTCTGCTTGTATACCGCCCCATACCACTTCAAGGAGTCTCTGGGCGGTTTACAGTTTTAATTACAGTAGGCAGGCTGCTAGACATACACATATGCAGGCTAGAAATGAGCACGTTTCTATGAAGAGGGGAAAGGGTACGAATGGAAAGAAAGAGGTGGGGGGGAAAGAAAGAAAAGACAGAGAGAGAGAACAGGGCGACCCAAGACAGAAAGAAAGGGGCAAGACTTCAAGGAACCCATTGTGGGGCCCCTCAGAGACGGCTCTTCCCCTCCCGGACCCTAAAGGCCAGCCGGCCAGCCGTGCCAGTAGCCCCCCCCCTCCTCCTCAGTCCAGGCCCAGCGGAGGCCTCCTCCATCCCCTCCTCCTCATAGCCCTGCCGTGGTGCTCGTGGGGCAGCCAGGTGCTCATCCTCCCCTTCTCCTCACCTGGTGGTTTGTTCTGGGCTGGGGCTCCCGGGCCGGCTTGTGTTGGCGGGCAGGCTGTCGGGCGGCTCAGTCCATTGGTAGCTCCCAGGAAAGGGGTGGTGGTGGTCCAGGGTAAAAAAAGGAGGGGGGGAGAGGGAAGCGAGCGAGTCACGGCGGCGGCGGCAGGCACAGGGCAAACACTAAGAGAATGAGCAGGGCCAGGTCTGGCCGGGGAGGAAGTGATGCCAGCGCCGCGGGCCTCGGGGGGGAGGAGCCAAGCTGGCCCTTGGACACTATTTATAGCGCCAACCAGCTGTTGGCCGCCCGCCGGCCCTGGGTTGAATTTCTTTAGAATTTTTCAATTTTCCCACGGCACACCAGGCAACATCTCGCGGCACACTAGTGTGCCGCGGAACAGTGGTTGAAAAACGCTGATATAAGGAAATTGAACACCTGATGAACTCTAAACAGAGCAAGGAACCTGCCAAGCATCTAGCTTTGGGCAGGTCACCTCCCAGCTAATTGATTTATCATGCTTATGAAGCCAACTCTTGAGTTATGACAGTTTTCAAGTGGGGGACCACTCAGGCATGGTCTTCCATTGCCTTCTATGGTACCTTTGCTTTTTGTCCCCAGAAGACTGCAACAACCTGTTATGTGGCCCATGTGGTTCAATCTGTGTCTCTGGTTTTGAATCTGTTTGTAAATCTGCTTCCCTTGGGAGGCTCACTGTTCTTTTATGATCCAGACACCTCTGATAGCTCTTCTCTCTCATACCCTTGACAGATTCGCCTGGAGACCAGAAGCTTGCCTTTGAAATGGCCTGTGTTTCTGGAGACACTGAATGCTTCCACTCTCCAGCCATGAGTAAACAGTTCCAGACACCCTTCCCATTATCTCGGAAACCTTTTCAAAGAAGAAGGAAGGCAGTGAAGGAGTCCTGCTGATGACCAAAGGGCCTCCCAAACGGCAAACAAAACAAAGGTAACCATTTATCCCAATGTGTTGGTTCAGTGCTGATTAATTTCCCCCAAGCATGCTTAAGTGTTTGATTAAACAGTCTGAGAACCCATCTGTTTCTGGCAGATAGGGAGTTGCGTGACCATGGAAGGGGAATTTTTAAAAGGCTACACACCTCATTTAGCAACCATGTTATAAAATTAGTGCCCTGATTAGAAAAAAAATTCAGAGGGCGAGACCACTCTGATAACAACATTAATCAATTAATTAGCTGTGTGTGGTGAAGGTTTCAATGACACAGCTTTAAGGTAGACAGGGAAATTGTCTTTCAGAGTAGATACAAGGAGAAGAGTAGTTCCTGCAAAAAGAGAAGAGAGCTTTTCCTTATTTATTTTTTTGCTCCAGTATTATTTCCATTGCAAATCAATCTGTGTTTACTCTGAAATAGCCAACTATGGTTTTCTTTCTCTCTCCTGCAAAATGGGTTCAGAATTGCTACAGAAAATACAGAGAACTCTATTCCCTTAGTAATTTAAGCCACTGCCTCTTAGCCTTAGAAGTGTTGCTGAGTAGAGACGGGCACGAAATGCTAAAACAGTGTTTCATTTCATTTTTCATTTCAGTCTGTTTCGTTTTGTTCCATTTCGTTTGAAATATATTTTTTTAAAGATGCATTTTGATTTTCATTTTTTTGTTTTTGTGTATTGTAATAGCATTAATCTATGTACCCCAAGGGTGTGTGTGTGTGTGTGTGTGTGTGTGTGTGTGTGTGTGTGTGTGTGAGAGAGAGAGAGAGAGAGAGAGAGAGAGAGAGAGAGAGAGAGAGAGAGAGAGAGAGAGTCAATTTTGAATCTTGGCAATCTTTCCCATGGTTTTCTAGGTAAACAGAATCAGCTCGCCATTCCCTTCTTCTGGCTATGGCCTGGAATTGTGCAGGTTGCCCAAGGCCACTCAGGCCACTGAACTTACAACCTTTGGCTCCACAGCCAGATACTTAACTCATGGAGCATTTCATCCAGCTCATTAGGACTTGAGAGCAGCACAAATGGTTGAAGTCACCTTTCACATCCATATTCTGATCCAAACCTCAGATGTTGGTGAAAGTGGCTGGCCCAGATTTGAGCTCAAGACTCCATGGTCCTATTGTAACACTGTAATCACAGCACCATACTGCCCCCTGAGTGTCTAGTCCAGTGGTTCTCAACCTGTGGGTTCCTAGATGTTCCTGGACTACAACTCCCATAAATCCTGGCCAGCTCAGCTAGGAATAAAGCCTACTGGGAGTTGCAGTCCAGGAACACCTGGGAACCCACAGGTTGAGAACCACTGGACTAGACATACTGTTTTTGTTTTTAATTTCCATGCATAACCAGCCCTGTAACCCACTAAAAACAGACCAAACCTCTATGCATTATGTTTCACAAAGGGTGAAAAAATTGTCGGAAGGACAAGGGAAGGAATGCATTCAGAAGATCATGCAGTGGCCAGCTGCTATTGTTTTCTTGGTGATAAAATATGGTTTGGATGTCATGAATATGGAATGAGGTCATTCTGAGTTAGCCCGGTTTTTAAAACACATTTCAAACCAACTTCTTGGGAAAGACACTCCAATGTTTCAAAATGTCAATCTTGAAGAGAAATTGTCTCTAGAGCAGAAAGTTAATCAAAAAGGTCACCATTTTAAAAAAAAAATGTAATTTGGCGAACGTTGCTTCCAGCCCTTTGTCAAGCTGTGATGTGGAGGCAAAGATTAAACCAACATTGTTTGAACTGAACAGCTCTGCACATACGGGTACACATATGAGGATTTTTCAGAACATATATTAATGAGATTCCTCATTCAGCAACAGGACACATAAGAACATAAGAAGAGCCATGCTGGATCAGATCAAAGGCCCATCTAGTCCAGCTTCTTGTATTTCACAGTGGCCCCACCAAATGCCTCTGGGAGGAAACAAGACTAGATATCTGTTTCCTGATACCACTCTCCTGCATCTGGTCCTTGAAGTACCCTGGTTTTAAGCCTGGATATGACACATCTACATCATGGTTTGTAGCCTGTGACGGACTTCTCCTCCAGGAATCTGTCCAATCCCCTTTTGAAGGCATCCAGGGCAGATGCCATCACCACATCCTGTGGCAGGGAGCTCCACAGACTAACACCACATTTTCCTCACACTCAGGTCCCTGATGTATGAGGCCTGTAAGTGCTCAGTTCTTGATGACCTGCTGCTAGGTAAAATAAGTGATAAGAGGGAGAGGTTCTCAATCAGCTCAAAATGCAGGACGTGCAACAATGGGCTACAGTTACAGGCTGAAAGTTAGAAAAAACTTCCTAACTGTTAGAGTATCAGAACAATGGAACCAGTTATCTCAAGATGTGGTGAGTGTGCTAATGCCGGAGGCACTCAAGGAAAATGTAGATGACTGCCTGGTAAATATCCTATGATTCGTACCCCTGCTTCAAGCAGGGGGGTTGGACTTGATGACTTCAAATGTGTCATGTGAAAAGAAAAAGTTGATGGCTAATCAACGTTGGCAGCGGGCCAGTGGTCTGACGAAAGATGTTATGTTGTGTCAAGTGGAGACAATGAAGGGTAGTGATTCTACTTTCATGGATAAAAGCACTCCAGGTTCTAGTCTGAACTTTAAAAGAGATATCCAAGGCTCTGAGTCAGCACCTTAGAGGAGATGAGATGGGGATATGACTCAGCATCTCAGATAGCTTCTGCAAACTGAAACCTGGAGGTGAGGTATTACTCCATGAAACTGGAGTCCCACACACTTGTAGGGTAAAAACCAAGAAAGCACTGTCCATCCATTCCATGTGCTAATGCAGACTAGTCAATGTTGTTATATGCTGTCAATTCACTTCTGAATTTGGATATCCCTATGAATGAGTATTCTGCAGAATTCCTTGCCTTCAATAGTCCTGGTCAGCTCTTGTAAATTCACGCATGACGCTTCCCAATCCATGTCATAGTTCATCTTCCTCTTTTCCTGCTGCCCTCAGTTTGTCCAGCATGACTGTCTTTCCAGACAATCTTGCCTTTTCATGTTGTAATCCAGTGCCCAAGCCCTGTTGTTTGTTAAACCCATTGAGCACACCAACACTCTTGAACGTATGGGAAAATTGTGGAGGCCACAGCTTTATTGGTATGCTTACAATCTGCAGTAATCTGGCCAGGCATTGGGTCGGATCCAATACCATTGGGGAACCCACCTATCCCCCGATGTGCGTGGTGGCACCACCAGGTGGCAGCACCCTTTGTTACTCAGCTTCCGGAAAACCTATGGGCACAGTCACCTTCGAGATTTCATTCTCCAAGCTGAGCGGAGAGGCTGTCCGATGTCCCTCCCGAGCTGGGACACTCGCGGCTCCCTCCTGGGTCCGCCACTACCACCTGAAGATTCCATGCCACACAGGCTCCATCCTGCAGCCACCTCTGCCTGGATCCGGTCCCAATGCCTCCAAACCGCCCAAGCTGTGACAAAACAACAAGAACTATACAAGTTAACACACCAACAGACAGTTCCATACTCAAGGGGTGGGGGTGGGGAATGTTGCTGCCGCTGGAACCCAATGGCAGCGTTCTGGCGGCCGTAGACGCTTTTAAAGGGCTGGCGCTGTTTAGTACTGTGCACCTGCACAGGCCGGCCAGTGCCCAGATGCCCACGGCCGCAAAGCCTGCTGGGCACCCAGGATTGGCTCTGGCGCCCACCGCGGCATGGCTAGGTCCACGTAAGTGGTCCCTGGCCAGCGCCATCTTGTGGTTCCCATTGGTCTGGGCAGCAGACCACAACACTGGACCCAGTAAGTCAGGTCCGATATTTTATGTCTAAAACTGGACATAAAATACCTTGGTTTAATTATGTTTGTCTCCAAAGATAGTTCAGGAGAGATTTGCTCTATGACCCACTTGTTAGTCTTTCTGGCATTCCAGGGTATCTGTGAAGCTCTCCTCCAGTACCACATTTCAAATGAATCATCTTTTTCTTAGACAAGCATACAATCATAGAGTTGGAAGAGACCTCAAGGGCCATCTAGTCCAACCCCTTGCCATGCAGGAACCCCCATCAAAGTACTCCCAACATATGGCCATCCAACCTCTGCTTAAAAACCTCCAAAGAAGGAGACTCTACCACCCTCCGTGATACCTTACTCCACTGCTGAAGAGCTCTAACCATCAGGAAGATCTTCCTAATGTTCAAATGGAATCTCTTTTCCTGTAGTTTGAAACCATGTCCTAGTCTCTGAAGCCCCGTGTCCTAGTCTCTGAAGCCATGGAAAACAAACCTGTTCCCTCTTCCATATGACACCCTTTCAAATATTTAAATATAGCTATCATATCCCCCCCCCTCAGCCTTCTTTTTGAAAAGCTAAACATTCCCAGCTCCCTAATCCACTCCTTGTAAGACATTCCTTCCAGACCTTTAACTATCCTGGTCTTCATTGTCCACCATTCACACCTGGCTAACCAGCTAGCTTCTGGGCCTTGGTAGAGTGAACCTGATGTTATGCCACACTGTTGTCTCCTCTTGTGCCTTTTTGCTGTCAACTAGCATCTGCCACCTAAAATACTTCAGTCTATGTGATGTCTCAAGTCTCTCCTTGTTAGTCTTCTGATGTCAGGACAAGGTTGTTCTAATTTCTTATTTTAGGTTCCTCCTTTGTGTCTCCACATGCCATCATGTTAATACCAAATGTATGCCATTGCCTATGTTGAAGCATGCCCCTGATCAGAACTGTGCTTGGCCTATTCCTATGTTGGTCCCATCAGTATGACAAGACACATGACTATATATAAAGAAAATGAAGGCTTACATTTTGTTTGTCTTTCACAAACATGAAGAACCTTCTCAGTCGGATTTAGGCTTCCCCGATGCTGAATCTGCTAATAATGTCAAGTATTTATTGGGGGATTTAGAGCCCAACTCTACATTTTAATGTGGTGTTCTTCCTTAGGAGCAGAAATCTATGGAAAAGCAGCTGAAATCCTGCTGCTTAGTGTGGTAAATTGCATGAGAGGAGGCCCATTGAATCAATGCAGCCTTGGTGAGACAGTTCCTTGGAAGCAAAAATAATGCAACACCTTCAATATCAGTGCCCCTTTCCGCATGGAAATGAAGGCCTCAGACCCTCCCAAGCCTGTTTATTACCTCACATAAATGCATGTATTGTTTTGAATTTTCACATTTCTCCTTAGAAAAGGACCCATGGTGGCTTACAATAATGAGCGACAATATACAGCCCTGAAAATTTAAGACATATTCAAGTTAAGGACAGGGAATTAGAAGAGACATCTTAGAACATTAAAAGGTAACATTAAAGCTACAAAGAGCACACAAAAAGAAAAAAATACATTATGGGGGGGAACTAACATGCCAATGAAGACTACATGGCAGGGGACCAATGATGGTAGGGGTTTCCAATAATACTTCACACCTTTGCAGATGGTCCCTTCTTCCCCCAAGGGAATGGTTCCTAACCTTGGGTGCCCAGATGTTCTTGGATTACAACTCCCCCAAATCCTAGCCAATACAACCAATGATGAAAGCTTCTGGGAATTTTAGTCCAAGATCATCTGGAGACCCAATGTTGGGAACCACTGCCCTAAGGAACTCCCTTTCTTTTATGTATTTATAACAGATGTTCCTAACAGCTAAAATGCCAGAAGGAGCCGCTTTGCCCCCAATGCAATGGGACCATTTCAAATTGTCCATGTGACCTGGGCAGGCAGGGGTTATATAAGGAATGCCCATGTAAACAAACCTACCTTTTCTATTTTAGCTGTCTTCTCTCCCTCCCTCCCTCCCTCTTAGAGAATGAAAGTAGCTGGTCGTGTAAGGGCTGGATGGGAATTTTTGACCTACACTCTGATTGGCCATGATTGTGAGTTTTTGCCCATCCCATTCTCTATGACTTACGGGGAGACCTATGATTAATGGCTACAATTTGTGGTCAGTCCAAGTGGTATAGAATTTGGAATAGGCTGTAATAGAATGAACTTATATTAGCTCAGCAGCCCTCAGTGGTAATTACCTGGTAAGGATAAGTTAGGAATAGCAAAGTAGATCCTGTGATTTTAATTCCCACTGAGCGGTAGATGATGGCTGCCCAGACTGCCTTAAATATGGTACAATGTTGAACACTAGTGCAGCATTGAAACAATTAAGATCTGAAATAGAATGACATCCCTTGCACTTTCTAGGCCTCTGTCACAGAGTTTAGAAGTAGGGAAGCCTTGCTCTAGGCTAAATGTAAATAGTGCTCATATAAAAGTGCAATTTAGCTTCAGTAGAAATGCTTATCTCAGTGCATATGTAAACATCAGCCAGAGTCACATTCCAGCCAGAAGCAAGTGAAACCTGATTGGTGGAAGAAGCTACAGGTGACTGTTTTCCCAGGCTGTGAACAATCTGTGAGAGGGAGAAGATGGGTCCTATTTTCAAATGGGTGTTAATACTTGCAACATGGGCTAATGGACTAATGCTTAGCAATGCAGTTTAGAAATTAGATAATGAGGCATTTGGCCTCATAGTTAGCAAAGAAACCATGCTTTGTTATTTTGAAGTAAGACTTATATTCCTGTGTAATTCCTATTAGTTAAATAAATGACTTAATTATTATTCAAGTGGAAGTGCCTGATTAATTTTGGAGCTCTCAGCAATAGAAAGAGTGGAGGATATATAATCATGGACCCACGGGGTTTTTTGAACATCTCTTGGCTCCTGCAAGGGATCAGCTGTGGTTATTTTGCAGGGGAGAGCTAATCAGGTCGTAAATCAACCCGGTTCTAGAGGCTGAGGTCCTGGAATTCCGTACAGCCTCCTTGATTATGAAGGAGCATTTCAAAATTCATTAAACTGATTTAAGTAAATTGTGGCCCAATTTTTATTCCAAACATGTGTCTCATCTCTTTATTTCCAGGCTTGGTGGGCAAAGTCATCATCATCATCATGATTGTTGTTCTTCTTATTATTCATTAAACATAAATAATTAACAATCAGCTGTACAAATTCCACCGGGGTTATAAAAGAGATGAACATTGAACAATTAAAAGATAGCTCTAATTTTTATTGAGATGTTCTACTCAGGGTTTGTTTGTGTGTGTGTGTTGCGTTGTTACAGTCGTGACCGACTCTTTGTGACTCGATGTCCATGGAGTTTTCTTGGCAGGAATACTGGAGTGGTTTGCCAGTTCCTACTCCAGGCGCCTACAGCACCTGGTATTCCCTGGTGGTCTCCCATCCAAGTACTAACCAGGGCCGACCCTGCTTAGCTTCCGAAATCAGGTGAGATTGGATGTGATTAGGGCATCTAGGTAGCTCTCAGGGTTTGTTTATAGTTATACTAACTGAGTAGATGTAATGACTCATCATCAGACGTCTCTTCAGAGCAAGGTTGGAATTGTGATTTTGCTGTCTTTCTCGTCAGTGTAGGTGATGAAGCTGTAGAACTGTTTGATTAAGTCATCTACATATTGAAGATGCTTGCTTTCAACTATTGTTATTCTCTATAGATGATCACGCCAAAGAGTCAATATGTTCACATTCTTCCATTTCTTTGTTAAGAAATTCTCTGGTTCTCACCTCTGCCAACATTTCTTTTAAAGCTGTGTCTGCATTTTGACTATCAAATGGTGGTAACAATGATATTCTTGATGTACAGTCAATAAGCTGATTTAGGATTTTACTAACTCCCAAATGAATTTTCTCAAAATCTATTCAAATACATGTCCCTCAATTACATTTGTCCTCCTCCTCCACAGAGACATATCTTGACTCTTGCAAAGAGGAAAGACCTAAGTGTCTTGAAGCCCCAGGAAAGATGCTATGGAACTGAAGCCCAAATCAGAGAAACAGCCCATGGCAATAGTACTGGTCTTAGATATGGTTTCAATATGAATTAGCGCAAGGCAAAAAAAGTATTCAGTCTCCTGGCTTTCGGCAAATAATAGTGAGGGCTTTCTCTTTCCCTAATAATATAGATTACTGCATCACAATCAAATTTCATAGCACATTGCAAGCATGCATTTAAATGCATGCATGCATATTGCATGCATTTAAGTTTGCACCAAATGTCTTTAATGAGTGTGAGGTCTTTTGCAATGGCTGGGCAGGTAGGGAAGGAACCCCTGTGAAAAAATAGCCATTGACGCAAATATAAAAGCAAATGTTCGCCTAAACAAATTTCCTACTTCTGAGGATAAATGAACCCTACAGCAATTCTCTGGTTAGTATAGTACTTTGTGAAAGGAGACAGCATTTTTGTTACCTATGATTTTGATAGGTATCCTTCTCCTTTTCCCCAGCCTTTGATTATTCTCAAGAAGTAAGGATGTTTCACTCGATGAGAGGTGTGTGGAAAGACTGCTAACAACTCAAGGAAGTAGAAAATCATCCTCAAATACCCCACAGCATGATGATCGGTAGTCAAAGATGATGTGGCTAATCAGAAAGATGGGTTGGATGTTTCCAAAACTATTTTTGCTTAGATCCAGTCCCCATAGATAATAATAAGCATGGGCTGTCAAGTCAATTCTGACTGATGGTGACCCTTTTTCTTGTCAAGTTGGAATAGACCCTAATAAGACTCTCAGGGTGAGAAATTGGAGGGATGGGTTTGCCAGTTCCATATCCCCAGTCCAATTCCATAGTGGTGATTCAAACCCTCTTCTCTTGTGTGTCCCAATCCATCACACTATCCACTACACAACTTTGAGAATCCCCATGGTTTTCTAAGTAGAAGTATTCAGAAGGGGTTTATAATCCCCTCCTTCGGGGGCAGCCTGGGATTGTGTAGCTTCCCTAACCTGGTTCTACTGAGAGGAAGCACATTGAAGAATTCAACTCCCAACTTCTGGCTCCACAGTCAGACACCTAATCCACTGAATGGGGTTATAGTAAGACCAAGTCAATTCTGACATGATGACACTTTTCAGGGGTATCCACTCAGAGAGTATAGTAGGACCCCATGACCAGGGCCGGCGCTTCGATTAAAGCGAACTAGGCAGTTGCCTAGGGCGCCAAAATGGAGAGAGGGTGCTGGACAGCCTGCCACCACCCGCCGCCACCCCGGCGCTGGCCACCGCCGTCCGTTCCCCCCACCTGCCAGCCGCCCGTCGCCGTCCGCCCATCTCTGACCGCCGCTGCCCACCCGTGACCATCGCCGCCCACCCCTTGTGCCCGTCGCTGCCCCTGCCGCCCCCGCTCCCTGCCCCGCTCGCCCGCTGCCTGCCACCCTGCCGCCTGCCCCACCCGCCCACAGCCCACCACCTGCCCCACCCCCACCCCTCGCCTAGGGTGCAAAAAAACCTAGCACCAGCCCTGCCCATGACCACAGGTTCAGTGTACACAGTTTATCCGTGGTCTGAAGGTATTAGACATAGCATGGTATCTGGTGCCCTCTAGTGGCTGTTTCTGATAATACACATTAAATAGTTTTTCTGGGGTCCCCCCACTACCATACTATATTTTTAGCATTCACTATTATCCACAGATGTCCCTATCTGCAGAGGCCTCCCAGAACCAATCACATGCAGATATGGAGGTCCTACTGTATACAAATTCACTATTCCTTTTTCATGGAGGGGCATCCTGGGATTGTACAGCTTGCCCAAGGACAGGTAGGGCAGCTCTACTTGCAGGAGTCACTGTGGGGAACCCAAATGCCCAACTCAGCTTCTGCTTCCAGATACCCAAACTGCTGAGCTACCCAGATAGCTAAATGTGTTGTCAAGTCAGTCCTGGACACAGCAACCCTTTCCAGAGTTTTTCAGGTAGAGAGTACCTGAGACGTGGTTTAGAGATTGGTACAAAATACCAAAATGGTGTTTTGTTTCATTTTTCATATTTTTAATTTGTTGTGTTTGGAAGGAAATGAATTTAAGAAAAAATTTGTTTGTTTTTTACATCTGACCAGCCCTGCAGGTCAGCAAATTTTTTTCTTTTTTTAACCAAGCACCAACCAGCTGGCCTCCAGGGTGGCTAATCAGCACTCCGCCTCCCCTTTTTAACCAAGCGCCAACCAGCTGGCCTGCAGAGAGGCCTGTCAGTGCTTTTTTTTAAAGTCTAGCACCAACCAGCCGGCCCATGAGGAAGATGGTCAGCACTTTTTTTTTTAAAGTCTAGCACTAACCAGCTGACCCATGGGGCCAGCTGGTTGGCGCTTATTATTATTATTTATTTTGACAAGCACTGAGACAAGGTGTCAAGAAAAATTCCCTTATCAGATCTGCATGGACATGGATCCTTGCACTAAGCATGGGGCAGGATTTGGTGGCCTTATAGACCCTTTTCAACTCCCATCATTCGGCACAACTATGATTTTAAATGGTGTCTTCAGACTTTTTGTTTTGTTTTGTTTTCCTGGAACAAAGTGTGAAAGCAGGCTCACTGTTAAGGACATGGGGTTATTTCTGTTCAGTTCATTTTTAATGCAAATATTTCCAGACTGTGCACATTTTGTCATACGTAGGACGGAAAGACGTTGACAGTTTTAGAAAGTGTACTTTTGACAAAAACTGTTCCAGAAGGAGCTATAACTGACTAATTCATCTGCTAGGCCCAGTGCTTAACTCTGGAAAGGCTGGTCTTAATTTAGTATCTCTCTGTATACAGCCATGTTAGTGGAAGCTGGTGGCAGTGGAAATGAATGATCTTAATGTCATGGTCACAGGTCTATTCAGAGTTTTAATCTGAAGTAGAGATGGGCACGACTCAAAAAAATGGTGTTTTGTTTGTCGTTTGATCATTTAGGGGTCCGTTTCGGTTCGTTTTCGTTTTCGTGACGTTTTTCGCAAAAAAAATCATTTTCGTTTCGTTAGGTAACGAAATGAAAAAACAAAAACGAAAATGAAAAATTGCTGTTTCGTTAGCATTCTTTTTAGTTCAATGCATCTGCTGCAACGAAAACGAAAAAACACGCCAAATTTGGTTGTTTCGTTTTTTTGGTTTTTTTTAAATTTTGTTTCGTTTTTGTTGCATAACAAAACGAAAAAACAAAAACAAAAACGAAAAATTGCTCGTTTCGTGCCCATCTCTAATCTGAAGCTATCCAAGGTGCTCAGCAGGCTTCCATAACAGGTCGAAGACTACTTATCACTCCTTTGAACGTTGGACTAAAACCTTGAGTGATTTCACTCCTGAAACAATATCAGAGTTGTCAGCCTACTGTCCGGAACACTTTAACCTATTTTTTTGAACAACGATAATATAGTTAGCACAGCACACTCTTATACCTTTAGGATTTAGACAACACGGATGGATAGAAGCTTTACTTCTCCCCCTCTGGCAGAACTGGGGGGATATTTATATGTTTAGGAGAGAGAAAATGTTGGCACTGAAGAAATTCAACTCCAGAAGACGCAAAGGTGCCAATTTTCTCACACTAATGTCAATCAATCAATCATTCAGTTAGTCAATCAATCAATCAATGGGGTGAGTCTTATGCACAGAGGTGGTCAGAAAATGTAATAGCTCTTAAGCTTATTTTTTGAATCATCCAGAATATGGCTTTTGTTATAGAACAGAATGGGGCCTGATGTCAGCACGCCTGACTGGTCTGCAGTTTAATTTATTTGTCGGTGCTCTTCAACACCATTCTGAATCCATTTCTGGGCTCAACAGTAGCTAAACTCCACTTTTATTCATTGGGTACCCATTAACCTGATGCAGCTATTTCAAGAGTCAGCCCTTCACAGAACATTGGAAAATAAATACTGCAAAGCTGAGGTGCTAAAAGCATTCCCTGGAAACTCGTGTAATGGACAAATACCCTGGCAGTTCCCAGGTAAGCTTATTCTGGCCATAAATCTACATAACTTTATATGAAAAGGCATTCTTTTGTAACCTTCATTATTTCTTAGGAGTGAAGAATGGATTAGAACTTCCTGACCGTCATCCACTTCATTGAGGCAAAGAGAGCCCCATCCATTTTGCTCTGGCCTTAGATGGGAGACTTGGATCACTCTCAAAAGCTGCCCACTTCATAAACTGAAAGCCGGCAGTTCATTCATTCTGCCTAATCTGTCTTCTATTCACAACCTTCTTGCGATTCATGATATGCGATCCCTTTACACAACCAATTTAGAGAGCAATGAGACAGGACCAACGTCTTTGGACAAGTGCAGAAAGTGAACATATGCCCCCTCCATCATAATAACTCCTTAACAAGAGTGCAACATGTCTATTGTGTTGGGTTGTGCAGTATTGAGTTACATTTCTCTCCTAGTTTTGTCCCAATGGACAGGACATATGGCTTTCATCCTCTTCACTCCCACAACAAACCAGAGAGCATCCAAAGGTCAACCCATGGAGCATTACAACCAAGAAGAGACTTGAATAGAGATCTCGGCAGTCCCAATGCAACATTTTGGCCACCACACCCTATGGCTATAATCAATCCTTTAATTCGTTCATTATGCTGCTTTGTTTGTTTGTGTGTTAAATCGTATCCAGGACTTTGAAGCTGCTCTAACATCAGCCTGATTCTTGATACCATCATGTGGTGTTTTTCATCTCAACAAAAGAGTCTCAGCACCTGATAGACAACACCTACTATCAAGACTGCATCTTTGGTACAATGCTTTGATAAAGATAGGTTGCTATCGAAAGCTTAGCTCATATTTTTTTGTTTTAGCAGTGATCACTAAAGGTATCACCTAACTTCCTTTTGAATTTGTTTCTCTGGTCACACGGCTCAACTTTTTAACTTCATTAAGTCAATGTAATTCAATGTAGTGTTAATCAATGGGATATAATTTGATCATAATTTTTCATTTAGAACAGTGGTTCCCAATCTTGGGTAACCCAGGAGTTTGTGGATTGTGAATCCCAGAAACCATACCCATCACAGCTGGTGGTGAAGGCTTCTGGGAGCTGTAGTCCAAGAACACCTGTGTAACCCAAGTTTATGAACCAGCAATTTAGATCAAAGGTTGGAACTAGGCAGCTTGTGGGCCCCATCACAGAAAAAAGAGAATCATACCTCTGGAAGCTTTGTGGAGATATGATTTCCCTCTAAAACACGATGCTCCTCCTATATATTTTTTCGTGATGGTAGATGTAACTCTAATACTAATAACTGCCTGCTTTTGCAAATTTATAACTGTAATATCAACTATTTACTTTTGGGGGGCTTGCAACTTTACACAGAATAATAGAAAACTCTCCTCAGTATACAATAGTGGAAATCTATCTCCCTTTTACTCTTTAGATTTTGTGCATTTTTAAAACAAACCAAAACTCATTTTTCTGATACCTAACAGTGAAATCAGATGGAACTTGATGTCAAAGAAAGCTCTCCAGTGTCAGTCAATGTCCTTAAATATTGTACATTTGGAGAATAATGGTGGATATTTGACATAACCCATGACAGAGTAAGGTTTTACAAACCAAAATTGCTTTGGCTGTTTGTATGAGAAATATTCCACCCTGCCACTGCATTTCATCCATGGGGGAACTGTCAATGCTGTTACACTTTCCCCAATTCACCCCTAGGCAGTTACAGCTAGGGAATATGGGTAGACAATAGATGTCAAGAAAGCTCTGAGAGTTGCTTGTTATTTGGAGCCATTGTTCTCAGAAAGCCTGCATTATGTTCCTCCCTGACCCCCCCTTCAACTCCATGAAATAGTTCTGTAGTTTTGCTCACAAGGATCTAATTAAGCTGATTGGAAGTAATGTTGTCAGCTTATGACTCACAGTGAGGTGAAGCCTTTTGACTTGTAAATTTCCTCTCGGAGGCTGGTCTGGTTTTAAGTGGGGCAAAGAATGACTTTCTGAAATGAGGCTGTATTTGGCTGGGTTGTTAGAGAACAAATCAACCAAGAGCTTGTTCAGAAAGTAAGGCTGAATGTGCATCCATGGGGACTTCTGGGAATGAAAAGGAGGATCAGAGCATGGGACTAAGGCTGATACTTCATGTCCACCTTATTGCTGTTCGCAGTCCCGCTGGGGACCGGTATGAAGAAATCTAACCACACATCCATTGCATGATGAGGGGAGTTCGTCCCGACCATGCCCCCTGAACTGCGATTTAAGCAGGATGAGAGATTCCCCTCCCTGGCCTCGGGAATCTCCTCATCACACTTCTCATTCTGAGATGAGTGCCCATGAGGTAAGGCTCATCACACAATGTGCCATTCCCTATCTAGTGGCAGGAGTGCGAAGTGCCATTCACCAGTACATTCCCTATGGAGTCAGCAATGCAGTGCAGAGAGATTAAAAGACAAATGCCTCAAATTCAGCTCCGTAACGCATTGAAGGCAAGGCTTTGGAGAATTGAAACATCAAAAAATGGAAGGACAGGCCGGAAAAAAATGGAGAACAAAGACATGGAATTTCACATCTCATCACGGAACGAGGATGTGTGGAAACAGTCATGCCGGTATCATCAATCACGCCCGTGCGTACACGGGAACAGGAACAGAACCACAAGAAGACCACGTGACCGTGACTGACATCAACATGGAACGAACTTCCTCCCGGGACGAGAATGGACGTGAAGTAACCGTCTTAGGCAAGGAATGTTCATACATGTTTTTGTTGCCAGTTCACAGATGCATCTTCCTCTGTCAGACCCTAGTGGTGACTCCAGGCAGCAAATCTGCTGTATGTTATAGGAGCTATCCCAGGTGCTGAAACCCATGTTGCAAAAAGTAGTTCCTTGCTGTTGATACTTTCTTTGACAATTTGGAGTCAGTTTGCCACCCCATGTGATCAAAGTGGCAAGCCCCTACTTGCTCTGCTGATGGGTTAGGATTTGAGGGTGTGTCTTGTGAGTTTGTGTTTTGATTTGATTTGTCTCCAACAGGAGCCTCTGCTTCAGATGCTTCCCACCCAAGTCATCTGTGCAATGCCAACACCGCACCACACAATCTGAGCTACTGTTGGGCTGTTGGCAAAGACAAATCAGAATGAGAGAAGGAAAGAGATGGGCACAAAATGGAAATATAGTATTTCATTTTGTTTCATTTCTTTAGTAGTTTCATTTCATTACTAATGATTTTTAAAGTAGTTTTGTAACAAATATGAAACAAAACACTATGCTCCCCTTGGTCCTAGAGGAACCAAATTGCAGGGGAGCTTTTCGGGACTATTCCCTGTAAGCCCCTGAAATTATTAAATATTATTAAATATATATTGCTATATTATTAAATATATAAAAATAATTTCTAATTGAGTTGGAAGCAGCTAATTGCTCTCCCACAGGGTGTATTATCGGCTTAGTTCTGAACTTCTTACTCAATTAGAACGTTTTTTTTCCTAGGGGGACTACCATTTGGAGTATAATAACTTCAGCCCCATGAACCGTAAACATCTCAAAATTTTTGGGGCGTACTGGGAAGAGTCCAAAGAAGCTTCTCTGCAATTTTGGTTCCTCTAGGATAAATTGTTTCATTCCTGGAGGAAAAATGGCATTTTGTTTCATAACAAAACATGTCCTATAGTTTTCTTGCATAACGAAATGACAAAACAGTGTTTCATTTTTGTTTTGTGCCCATCTCTAATTGGCATCCCTCAAAATTAGGGTGAACACTCTCTGAGGTTGTGAAGGGGTGCCCACTCTTCTTTTCTTTCTTCACCAGACCTCATTAGGATGTATCCATCACTTCTCCACAAACTGGAAATGAATGGAAGTTCCCTTCTACTTTTGATAACAGGCATTTCAGATCTCAACTAGTTCAAGGTTTAAGGCCGAAGTGGAAAGATGGGTGTGTGTGTGTGGGGAGGGTATGTTTGGAAGGTTGTTAGTCTACATAAATTCTGAACCAATACATAGGGTATATATAAACTCAGAAACAATTATCTTGTTGTCTGATTATATCATAAAATCTAATCAGGAGCTATTACTGTAACCTATATTCCATTTGAAAAGAATCATTCCCCCAAGATACCTAGCTCTTTCCCACATTGTGAATGCATTTCACAGAAGGTAAAGGTGCTGTCAGACCATTTCAGCTCAGCTTGCTTTTAAACATTCACTTTGCACATATTTTAGCTGTGTGTAATTTCTACAGAGACTTGTGGAGTTCTCCTTTCTCTCCTTCCAGGTAAACAGGTCCTCTAACCTTCACAACACAAACATGTTAAACCCATTCTAAATTATGGCTCTCAACAATCATCTTGTGTGTTTAAGCCTTCAGCTCTTTTATATGGGCATATGGAGCTACCTGACTTGTTGAAGTACATTTAGCTTGGATGATACCAGCTGCAGAATTCCGAGCCTGCATTGCCAATGACAAAGGACTGTGGGAGTTGTGGATTGTGGCCAGTTTTGACTACCCAGGAGACCAGTTCCACCAACCCAGTGGAGACACAGAGTCCACGCATGCAGCAAAGAAGCCAGGTGGATTGCTGTTGAAGACATTTTTACAGCTCTGGACAGGCAAGTGAAGGTAAGGAAGAGTCACTGAGTTTTCTTTGCTGCATGCGTGGACTCTGTGTCTCCACTGGGTTGGTGGAAGTGGTCTCCTGGATAGTCAAAACTGGCCTCCAAAGTAGGCGGCTGAAAGAATCCCTCCCCATTGTTCCCCGCCGTTCTGGCTTCGTGGCTTTGCCGTGTGCATGCGTGGACTCTGTGTCTCCACTGGGTTGGTGAAAGTGGTCTCCTGGGTAGTGAAAACTGGCCTCCAAAGTAGGCGGCTGAAAGAATCCCTCCCCGTTGTTCCCCACCATTCTGGCTTCTTTGTTCATTTGTAAAAAGCCTTCCCTGAAAGGGGTGCTTCCCTAAGCTCTCCTCTCCTTCTGGCTTCCAAGAACCTGGACTCAGGGGAACTCCAGTGAAGTCAACTGGGTCTCCCAAGCTGGCAAGTGATGCCAAAGGGATCACTAGCCAGATACTATATTTCAGCCCTATGAGAAAGTAGGGGCAAAGCTAGGGGAGAATGATGCTGTACCATTAATAAAAACTGTTCTGGGACAAGAAGCTGAGCTGGAGCCCACAACATTATGGCTGAGGTACCTGTACCCTGCTGGTAGTTGGCAGGTCACCCATTGGGTTGGCAGGTCACCCATTGGAGCATCATATTCTTCATCTTGCAACTGGAGAGCTGGAAGGGACCCTGTGGTTCAAAGAAGCATATTGAAGGATCAAACTCTCAGCTTCTTCCTCTGCAGGGTTTCCAGATATTAGACTGATTCAATATGTGCATAGATGTGTGCAAATGTACCAAGCTGTTGTATAGACACCGCAGCAATGCCAACCCTTGGTTGAAAAGCTGTCGTGAAGTATGGTTTGAAGTTATTGACTAAGAGAAGTAGAAGAAAACTTCAACCTATAACAACAGATTTTACAGTGAATGGCCTTCTCCCATGGGGAAAGATAAACAATGTAAAGAGAACTAAAATAATGAAATAACATAGACGCACTCAATTCTGTAGAGAAATAGAATACAGTGGTACCTTGGATAACGAATTTAATTCATTCTCCAAGGCAATTCATTATCCGAAAAAATTCATTATCTGAAACACGGTTTCCCATGGGAAAATTCAGCAAAGTGTAACACCAGAGCCTTTCCTTAAATACACTTCTGGCTGCTTGATTGCCTACATCTGCCTGAGGCAGCACAGACCATCAGTTGGATTGCCTCACATGTATTGCCACACCCCAAACACTCCTGTAGTGCCTTCTAGCAAGGAACAGGTAAGCCAACCTCATTCACAATATTTAATTTATATTTGTTTTAAATTGTATAAAAACTCAACAAAAGCTGGTTCAGAGTTTATGCAGATGAACTCACATGATTCCCTTCTCTGCCTTCTTCAACACATGCCCACCCCACACCCTTGCAAGCATAGTTGCCTATTATGATGATGATACTGCCAACCTGCTATCGTTCTGAGCAGAGCTCGGGCCTTTCTGCCCGTAGGTGGTGCTAGGAGGTTCTGTGCCGTTTGTAGCTCAGCCGGCAGATATTAATGGCACACAGGACTGTGGGCATTCCGAAAAACATCCTTCATGTGCCTACAGGGCCCATGGGGGGATTGCTCTCTCTTTGAAAACTGTTGTGCCCTTTCTCACTGCTAAAATAAGGTGGCGTGTAATCCCTGCCCTTATTAGTTAACCCGAGAGGCAGCGATTTACTGTCACTTCAGATCCATCAGGAGCTGCTCAGCTGTGAATGGATTTTTATGGTTTGCTAGTGGCGCTTCTGCACTGCAACACAGAACATTTGAGTAATTTGCTGATGCACACACCGGCAAAAATGCTTTCGTTGTTGTTTAGAGAACGGCTTATTTGATGCTCACTTCGGAATTGCTTTGAAGGAAGTCCCCCAGTTTTGGGGAAATGGAAAGTTGCCTTTGGACTGGTGCAAATAAATTGTGCTGGCAAATACATATTTCTTTCATGGTGAGAGTTGTCTTTAAAAGACCAAAATCATTTTGGCAATCATATTTAAAGGGAATGGGTACCCACCACAATCACCATGGAGGGTCCTGTGAATAATGGTTATGGCCAGAGATGGACACGAAACAAACGTTTTTTGTTTCCGTGATTCGTTATTTGTTTTGTTATGTAACGAAATGACAAACGAAATTTGTGATGAAAATGGAACAAAACGAACAGAACCATGGAAATTGTGTTCGTTACGTTTCATTTTCGTCAATGGCAACGCGCAATGAAATGAGCTGTTTTAAATGTTAAAAAACGCCCTGGACATCCATAAAAACGCAGCAATAATTATTTATACTGTCTGATAATACCTACCAGGGGGGTTGGGGTCCTTAAAACATGCTTTTATGTCTTTTCTCAGATCGCTGTATTTTTTTTCCTTTAAAGGGAGTTAGGGGACATCGAGCCAAAATGGCTCCCAGATGCCTAATATTGATTTCTTGGGTATTAAAACACCCTGGACATCCATAAAAATGCAGCAATAATGCAATAATTATTTGAAATTATTACCTACCAGGGGGTTGGGGTCCTTAAAACATTTGTTTTTGTCTTCTCCCATCGCGATGTATTTTTCTTTTCCCTTTAAGGATGACAAAATGGATGTCGCCACTCCAGCCACAACATGGAGGCAAGACATGTGATGGGATCATGTAAATTCTTGGACAACTTCAACCAATAGCATGCCCAGGTTGTAGACTGGGCAGGTCTGGCAGCCACAGAGGGCATAAAAAGCTCTGGCAGCCCCCGTTCTCCTTGCAGTCCCCGGTGGGAGTTAGGGTGGGATTGCTGTCTCTGCGACTCTAGCTTCAGTCCTGCAACCTCCCTGTGTGTGTGTGTGTGTGCGTACCTCTCGGTGAGTACCCTCCCCTGCCCCGCAGTGCAGTCACTCTGCGGCTGCCTTGCACCCTGGGCAACGCCCACCGCTGCCTTTGCAGCCTCCCTGCGTACCTAGTCTATACTGTGTCTCTGCCCGCGTCATTTTTTTAGTGTTTTCCCTCTGGTCTGGGGCATTGGGGGACGCCCCCACACGGAAATGCTTTAAAAATCACACAAAAAGCGGGTAGAAATGAAAAATGAAAAAACAAAAAACAAAAATGAAATTTTTCCAAAAATTCAAAAAAAAACGGAAATGAAATGAAACGGACCTCTCAACAACAAATGAAAAACCAAAACACCATTTTTTTTATTCGAGCCCATCTCTAGTTATGGCCAACAACTGGCATTTTCCTATATGGAAAGCTAAGGCACATGCACACATGCACACACAAGGAGTGAGTGCACATCTGCAGCAGGACAGGCAGATTGACCAGGAGGACACAAATAACACATCCAGTGCTACTGATCTGACCTATTCATGAAACAAGATAACAGCTAACTACATACTGCACTTTCTATTGCACAATTGAAATGCAGACATTGCCTCTTAGTCCAAGAACATCTGAGCACCCAGGTTTGGGAATCACTGTGTTAAACTGTCTTGGAGCTGGAACTATGAGCTGGAGGAATATGAAAGAATTTTTGGGAAAGGATCCCAAAAGAGGACAGGCTGACAGAGGTTGTAGGTCAGAAACCAGAATTCAGGAGAATAACATAGGCTAGCAATATTCTCTAGCTAGATAGTGGTGTCATGCACGTACATGTCTTGGCAACAATGAAATTCTGCAGACTGTTGTACAAAACTGGCTGATTTGGTAACAACTGACATAATTTGATTTCAAGAAAAGCAGGATTCCCTGTTCTGATTTTTTATTATTGTTGGTTCGTTCATTTTTCATCATTCTCAGCTCTTTCAGACTCTTTCACTGAAAGAGTGAATGGTCTTTGTGGGTTATTCTTCTGTCTGTTTGTTGCTGCTGTTCATCCTTTGTCATACCTGAGGCTGGGGAAACATTCACCTTTGCTTCTCATCATATTGCACACATTTCTTAATATCCACCCAAGTGCAATGCTTGCGTTTTCCAGCAACGCTGCACACAACTCATCCCGGCTGTGGAAATCATACCAAGAATAGCAAGTTTCCCTTTCCTTCTGTTTCTCCCAAAATGCATTGCCCAGTAATTCAAACAGAGAGGACATATTTATCCATATGATGCACAAGGCTGACAGCTGAGTGCTACTAAGAAAATTTAGCAGAGGAACTGGAATAGCATCAAGATCATCAAGAGGAAGAAGGCACGGTAAGAAGGCACCTAACAGCAGAAGGGAGGGTCGCCACTAACACACCACCCCAAGAAAGGATAGGCATCTCCAAAACAAGGGAGGGCAAAGTGAGACATGTTAATCTACAGGGAAAAATTGTGAAATTAGACATCACAGTTTTTATCTAAACAGAATTACAGTATAAGCCACCTGAAAGGAGAAAAATATGAGTAACCCCAGTCCCACGTCCCTTTAAAAGCAGTTTAAATTACCAGATAAACTGTGTTGAAAAAATGGCGTCCCCCGGCCACCAGGTAATGATCCCTTAAGTGAGGTTTCTGTGACTCGCTAAAGAGGTAGGGAAATTTTTGCCTCGCTTTGAAAATCCAGCTTTTAAGGAGGCAGATGCCATGGGACCACACAGATGATCTGGGTTTTTTTTCTTTTCTTTTTTCATAGCACCGACCGGCTGTTCCTGGGGCCGATGAGCTATGTTTTTTTAATTGCTTTTCACCTTCGGAGAAACAGGAAGCGCTATCCGGTCCTACAAGTTTTCATTTTCCCCAGGCAAGTGGTCCGTTTTTTTTCAAATGCTAGCGCCACCTGCTGGCCAAGGCAGCTGAACTGCACTTTAAAATTTAAAAAACAGCTTTTGACATGGGAACTCCTGTCCCACTTATTCAATCATGTGATGGGACGAAGAGGAAAAGCCGGACCTGCAGAAGATCAGGATCGAAACCCAGGTGTGACCACGGCCTTAAGTGACCTATTTGCCTGGCAAGTCTGCTTTCCAGATGCTACTCATTATGGATGGTCACCCTCAAGGACTCTGATCTAACTTGTGGTTCTTTTTTCCTTAAGACAGATCTGAATCCAGTTAGACCTCCCGACAAAACTGTCATGTCAGTAAATGTACATTAACATTGGGCCTGTCCAGGACGGCCATTTTGAATGTGGGATGGATTGGCGTACAAACGGTTTCCTGAGTTCAGGGGGAGAAACTAGGTGCCATCTGGCCCAACAACAAACAAACCCTTTTCACCCCATCAGTTGTCAATTAAGTCCTTCCCCTGATCGTCTGTGGAGGATCAGGGGAAGTGAGATTATTAATTTATTTACATTGCTCCTCTTTCCACAAGTGCCATTCCATTTTCTCTTCCCCTCATTGCTTCCCACTTTCTCCCCCACCCTCCAATTCATCATACACCACACAAACAGTCCAGTGCTGGAAGCCTTCAAGAGAACTGAATTGGCCAACCATCTGTCAGATCTGCTTGGATTTAGATTCATGCCTTGAGCAGGGGGGTTGGATTCTATGGCCTTATAGGCCCCTCCCCCTTCCAGCTCAATTGTTATATGATTCTATGATAGCCATATTCCAATGTGGACAGGCGCCAAAGGTTCGCCACCACTAGCTTTTGAGTGAACATAACAATGAACAATGAATAACAATGAACAAGAGATGTCTTATGAGGAACGGCTTAGAGAGATGAGAATGTTTAGCCTTGAAGAAGAAGAAGAAGAAGAAGAAGAAGAAGAAGAAGAAGAAGAAGAAGAAGAAGAAGAAGAAGAAGAAGAAGAAGAAGAAGAAGAAGAAGAAGAAGAAGAAGAAGAAGAAGAATGATGTGGGATATGATAGTTATGTTTAAATATTTGAAAGGATGTCATATTGAAGAGGGAACAGGCTTGTTTTCCATGGCTTCAGAGACTAGGGGCACTTTTACATGACCCCTAAGATCAGTTGGTCACTTAAATTCGGACCAGAGATCTTAGGGGTTTGTCGCTATTTGTGCGTCCCCACCCCTCCGCACATCCTGGCTGCTGGCTGCGTGAGGGGAGGGAGAAAAAAAGGGACAAAAGAATAAAGGCTTACCTCCCGATGCCGGTGGAAGCTGCCGGGAGCCCCGTCACTTCCTGGTTCCTTCTCTTAAAGGGGCGGGAGGCAAAAAACAACAACAAAAAGAAGCAAGGAGAGCCCGGCACATCCGCATCAAGATTTTTCACGCTTGGAGAGCAGGTACATGAAAAGTGCACTGGGACCCGCTTAGGTGGGCGTGGTCGCACTTAATTTTCAGTAAACTCCGGAGCTGGTGGGTAAACAATTTTAAGCTCTGGAGCTGGGAGACATTTGCGGCGGAGTTTAGGGGTCGTGTAAAAAGGCCCTAGGACTCGGGCAATGGTTTCAAACTGCAGGAAAAGAGATTCCATTTGAACATTAGGAAGAACTTCATGATGGTTACAGTTGTTCAGCAGGGGAATATGCTGCCATAAAGGAGAGTGGTGGCGCCTCCTCCTTTTGGAGGTTTTTAAGCACAGGCTGGATGGCCACCTGTCAGAAATGGGGGTTCCTGCATGGCAGGGGGTTGGACTGGATGGCCCTTGAGGTCACTTCCAACTCTATGATTCTATGATTCTTCTAAGCGGAAGATGAATCATAAAATGGAAATATGAAGTATGAAGGACAATTGGGGACACAGGCAGAGGCCTAACTCTCCATCCTCACCTTCAGTTTGTTGGCCTGGGAAGTGGAAATAAAGGTTATAGTTTGGCTTAATGGAAGGACTATGTGGTAAAATCAAGAGTGTGTAGGGCTCCCCCCCCCAAGACTCTCTTGATCACTCTCATTGTTGGGGCAAACACCAGCATTTGTGTCTTCTTCATGATACCTTCAGTTTTATAAAGTCTGCCAAGGGCTATGGGCATGACGAGAATGCTAAACCACATGCAAGAGTTATTTCCTACCCTTCCATATACAATTGTGCATACTTCATGCGGTGAAATTCAACATTCCACTCTCCTATCCAGTCCCTCCACAGGTTTTCATCCTCCCTCTCCAGCTAAAACTAACATTGTTTATCGGGACCCAAGCAGGCAAAACAAGTAAAAAGATCCCATCAGTTCACTTTGACTGCCAGAATGTGTGTGCATGCAGCGCTGCAGCGCAATGTTTTGCTTCCCCAAAACCAACATACATGGCTGACCTTTGAAACTTTTAAAGGTACAAAAAGAAAATCAAGGCTACACTTCAACTGATACCATGCTGTGATTGTTCCCCTCCAACACCTCTGCCACTTATTCTTTCCCCTCTTGATGAAATCAGAGACAGGGAGGAAAATCTGCCATGCTGGAAGAGATTTTAAGACAAAATGGCAAGGCTTGCAAATTCCCATCGCTGCAATTGCTCCCCAAATTGGCCAATAAAGGGGAAATAGAGATATCAGACTGAAAGATTAATGTCATCCCCCATTGGGCAACACAGAGATAGAAGAATAAGTTGCTTAGGCAAATCTCACTTTTCTAAGAATAATTTCCCTCCTGCTGCCATCAGTATCCCCAAGAAAAATCTCAGGAAATTAAGAGGGCTTAAAAAGATGCTTTATATGAAGGGGTTATGACAATTTTGTGCAGAACAAAAGACAGCAAGTATAAGAGTGCTTCCAGATTCTGGGAACAAATGGAGACGTTTCTTGCACACGTACAGAACTTCTTCACTAAAAACGAAACAGCCCTACCCCTTGTTCCTTTTCCTTTCCTTTTCTTTGTTTTTCATCTTTTTCTTCTCCTCCCTCCTCCCTCTGTTCTGTACTGTGATGTCGAGACTCGAGAGCAAGAATTCACGAGTACAATATACTGTACATTTACACTCCTCCCTTGAGTTGCACAGGTTGAAGCAACATGGCTTTTGTTCTACGTGGCTCACCAAACACTCAATAAATAAACAAATAAACCCTAAATGCACACACGTACCACACACAATGCACCATGCACCACACACACACACACACACACACACACACACACACACACACACACACACACACACACACACACACACACACTGCTGCTATTAATCTCCAGGAGATGGCTTGAAAAAAGTAGTTTTCACACTTTCCAAAATCCCTGTTGGTGGTATGGAAGTCCTCAGTTGAAATGCAGTGGCCCATTGGCCCAGGGAAACCTCTCTCCTGGACCCACAGGTTGAGAACCACCGATCTCGAACCCTCAGAATAAATGTTTCCAGCTGCATAAGTATGTAGAGCAGTGTTTCCCCATATGTTCCTGGACTGTAACTCCCAGAAGTCTTCATCACTAGCTGAGCTGGCCAGGAATTATGGGAGTTGCAGTCCAGGAACATCTGGGGACCCACAGGTTGAGAACCACTGGTCTAGATGCACAGAAGATGATGCATTCATTGACTGAACTATTTATCTGAGCTTGAAGAAATCAAGGATGGAGATTAAGGAGCTAGCCTCCTCTATTTCCTTAGATGTTTAACTTAAACCTCTACGATGGCTGGAAGGTGGCTTTGATCTCCATAAATTCTGATAGGAACTGAACAGATCCACCTCTCTCAGGTTACTATGCCCATCTCCAAAGGATGGTGGCACATTTCTAAGCAATTTAAAGGGATCCCATTGAGAAATGAGAACAAGGGTCTTTGAAACTATATAGATTTGAGCAGGTAGAGAAGTATGAATTGAATTATGTTTTCTTTCTCTTTTTCGTATATGGGAGATAACACAGATACTATACACGGGGCATATATGTGAATGCACATAAAACTGATCTAGACTGGAAATCATAACCATAATAAAACCTGTGGCCAAGTTCAATTCTGACTCATGTTAAATTGACCTCAACTGGAAATCATAACCATAATAAAACCAGTCATCAAGTTCAATTCTGACTCATGGTGACATTGTCCAAGGCTTTCTAGGCATGAACACTCAGAAGTGGTTTATTGTCCTGTTCTTCTTGGGATGCTCTGGTGCTGTGCAGGTTGCTGAAGGCTACAGAAGCTGACTAGTCTGTTAAAAATATAGCAGCCTTCCTGCCGGATTTGGTTGCATGTGATGTGTGGAAGGAAGTCGGAAGGAGCATCAGAAGAGAGGGTGCTCCTGCTGCCATTTCCCCATCCCATCTTTGTGTGGCATAAACTGCCTGGTGAACTAAACATCAGAATGAGAACGGAGTCAACGGTGAACCTGGGACATCATATAAACTGAGATGCTGCTCTTCCCTAGAGAGAAACATCAATGTTGTCCCAGAGGAATGCACCATAGCAAAGACAGATGGGGCTTGTTTATGTCTAAATTGTCTTTTTGTGTTTCTAGGGGCTGTGCGTTTAGAAATCAGTGCTTGTTGCTGTTAATAATGAATGTGCATTGTCTGTTTATTTACAACCCACAACCCTTTTCCCAGAGACTTCCTCAAGGCATAATTGTTTTCTATTTAAAGAAGAACAATTCGTCTGTTTGTCAAAAATGCAATTTTCCCAGAACTTCTGGGCGCAGTCAGAATCGCAAGCAGGGGAGGAGGATTTACTCAGCCATGGAAGTAACACATTTTTGTGTGTGTGTGTGTGGGGGGGATTGAAAATAATAATAAAAAGAGAAATGGGCGAAGATTAAGACTCCGGGGGGGGGGCATTTCAGGAGTGCATGTTTTAGGGATATGACATAGACATGGGGAAAGGGGTCATTTTATGTGCCTGAACTTCATGGGTTCATCTCAAGATCAGAATCTGAACACAGAATATACTGTGCTTATATGACCTTTTTAAGGATAAAGTTGGTGAGAACCTTAGCAGTCAAAGTGGCAAGAGTAGCTCTGGAATCTTCAGCTCTCCTGCTCTTTCTGATTCAAACCTCTTACTCACAGCCCTGTTCTTTCTCAGTTGGCCAGTTCAGGGAAAACATTCTACCTGTCCAATATGACAATGGAACCAATGACCTCAGGAGGTGGAGAGAGCTCCAACACCTGAGGCATTCGAGAGAAAATTGGTCAACCATGTGTCAAATATGCTTTGATTTGGCTTCCTACCTTGAGCAGGGTGTTGAATTCCAGTGCTTTATAGACCCCCTTCCCGCCAAGTGATTGTATGGTTTATAAATAGTACCCAGAAAACCTATAAAGCAGTGATACTGAAAATCTCTCTTTGATATTGTGTTGAAACAGACAGGAGCAGAACCAAGTTATATATTAAGCCATCTATTTTTAGGAAAGGGTAGAAGCTAAAATGAATCAGACATTTGGAATTTGAAACTCCATTCTCAGTATTGGTTTCTGTTAACATATATTCCAAATGAAATGGCATCTGCTGAAACCTTAGCTTCCCATTTGCCACTCCTTAATTTCCCTGAATTCAATATACCTCAACTGAATTTGTTTACATTTGCAAAAAAGAATGCAATGCAAGGCCGTTTAAGGTCAGGACATCTTGAAGTAAGAGCATGACTTCCTTTAGTGTAGTCAGTCAGAAGTAGAGTAGGCTCCTTTGAATCAATGGGACTCTTGATGGAGCGGACACACCAAATCCCTACTGTTTTAATGGGCCTTCTCTAGCATGCCTTACTACTTTAAGCAACTGGATTTCATAGAATCATAGGAAGATGAAGTTGGAAGGGGTCTACAAGACCATCAAGTCCAACCCCTTGCTCAAGGAATATAGATCAAAGGATCTCTGCCAGGTGGTTCTCCACATGTGTCTTGAATGCCTTCAGTGTTGGAGCAATCACCACCGTCATACTGTTCTAACAGTTAGGAAGTGTTTCCTGATGTTCATCCAAAATATGGCTTCCTGTAACTTGAGCCCATTCTTGTGTGTCCTGCAATCAGGGATGATCGAGAACAGATCCCAGCTCTCCTTTGTATGACAGCCTCCATAGTATAAGGCAAGATGATGGACTATTTGGAAAGTCAAAAGATAAATGTTCTCAACTCTTGCTCTAAGACGACGATGCTGTGAAGGCATACTGAGGTCAGCAATCTCTGTGGTTCACCATTATCTGCTGACTTGCTACAAATTGTTGCAGCTTGGAGTACTTTTGATATGGATGCTATTCAGCCAGCCAACCATGTAATTTTCTATAATCTTCTGTTGCATTCTTTGTCTGCTGAAGTAAAGTAACTCAGTATACACAGAGTTGCTTGAAGTTCTCACTTCCTTGTCCCTTGGATGCCTTCAAAAGGGGATTGGACAGATTACTAGAGGAAAGGTCCATCGCAGGTTACAAACCATGATGGAGATGTGTTATCTCCAGACTTAAAACTAGGGTACTTCTAGAGCCAGCTGTAGGGGAGTGGTATCAGGAGACAGATATCTAGTCTCGTGCACTCCCAGAAACATTTAGTGGGGCCACTGTGAGATACAGGAAGCTAGACTAGATGGGCACTTGGCCTGATCCAGCATGGCTCTTCTTATGTTCTTATGTAAATCTGTTGTACTCTGCAACCCAGAAGGTTCCTCTAAGCCTATATATTGTGTTATTTTTTTCTACCTTATATGTATGGTACGTTTTTGCTTCCTATGGTGGAAACACAGTTGGAAAATGAGTTTATTATTGTGTGCACTGGGATGGAGGCTCCTTGTAGCTCCAGATGTTACAGTGAAGAAATCCATCAGCCTTAGCCAACAGCTTGTGCTGTTGAGTTGGAAATTATTTATAGTGACTCTAATAGAGCTTTCAATGTAAGTAAGACATTTAAAGAGGAATTTGACCAGTTCTACTCCTCAGTATATTTACATGGCCAGATGGAGATTTGAACCCTGTTCTCCAGAGTCCTAGTCCACCCCTCTATCCACTACACCACACTGGGAATCCTTGGGTAGTTGACCTCTAAATATCAGGTTCTGAAGACAACTAAGGCTGATACTTCACATCCATCTCATCATTGTTCGCGGTCCCGCTTGGGACTGGTACGAAGTAATCTAACCGCATATCCATTGCGGGACAAGGGGAGTTCGTCCTGACCACGCCCCCTAAACTGCAATTTAAGTGGGATGAGAGATTCCCCTCCCTGGCCTCAGGAATGTGCTCATCATGCTTCTCATTCTGAGACAAGTGTCTGTGATGTAAGGCTCGTCATACAATGTGTCATTCTCAATCTAGTGGCAGGAGTGTGAAGTGCCATTCACCAGTACATTCCCTATGGAGTGAGCAATGCAGTGCAGACAGATTAAAAGAGAAATGCCTCAAACTTTACTCCGTAACGCATTGAAGGCAAGTCTTCGGAGAATTGAAACATCAAAAAAGGAAGGTTGGGGCCAGAAAAAAAAATGAAGAAGAAAGGCATGGAATTTCA
Organism: Phrynocephalus guinanensis; assembly: GCA_037367245.1. Taxonomy (NCBI): domain Eukaryota; kingdom Metazoa; phylum Chordata; class Lepidosauria; order Squamata; family Agamidae; genus Phrynocephalus; species Phrynocephalus guinanensis. The sequence goes on from CM074741.1 coordinate 8,544,076, forward strand.
CATCTCATTGCAGAATGAGGACATGCAGTAACAGTCATGCCGGTATCATCCATCACACCCATGCGTACAAGGGAACAGGGACAGAACCGGAAGAAGACTACGTGACCGTGACCGACATCAACACGCAACAAACTTCCTCCCGGGACGAGAATGGACGGGAAGTAACCGTCTAAGAAGAGAACTGCATCATCTTCATTCCCGACTTGTGAGATCACCCAGAAAGAGTTGGCTGGCTGCTGTTGGACCTTGTCTTGAAATGTCAACGTTCTTCCGGTGCATTTACGGGAAAACAGTGATAAATCAAATGACCCACGAACTGGCTAGTTCATGTCCGGTCTTGGAGACCTTCACAGTGGGCAGCTCTTGGGGTGCCTTTTTCTGTCACATTGAGAAATTCAAATGACTTGAAATGATCCAAACGCCAGAGGGGAATCTCAGCCGAATGTGCAAAGAACTGGAAACAGCCCTGCAGCACGCTGAGCTTGTTCACTGCCTATTTTATTAGCAGTCTGTTCACTGCATGCTATTTTCCCCTGGATCAGCTCTTTCGTGCTCCAAATGTTCTCTCCATCTTCCCCCAACTCTCATTTCATAAGTCATTGCAGCCTCTTAACCTTCCGGCAGCTTGCTCTAGGATATTGTCCTCCTATCTCGGAGAGTCACCAGCATCCGTTTGGTTTACAAGGTTATAACAGGCTTGTAATCTGGAGGTATGGTTCTAAGAAATCATGCTGTACTGATCTGTTATCATTGTTCTTGTTGTTGCTGCTGTTGCTTAAACATGCTTGCAGATGGAAGCATGAGAGGGATGCATTTTCCCTTGAATTCCCTCCCCTGCTTTAGAAATCTGAATCTCTAATCTTGACTGAAAGGGAGGAAGATGACCGGCCTTGATTGAGCCCTGTGAGAAACATGTCCTCCAAACTGTTCAGAAGCAGGGCCACATGCTCTGAAGACTGTGCAGAAACAAGGCGTGATGTGGCCTGACTGCTTTTGCTGCCAGCAAAAACTGACACCATGAAACTGGAGAGTTTTGGGGCAGAATCCAGCTGCTAATTGCCAAAGAAAACTGTGGCACACAGGTGGTACCCTCTGCAGTTACTCCAGCAATCTCTGGCTCATGGCCGCACACTCTAGAGAGGATCCTGATAGAACACATGGAGTTTATACATGGGCAGTGAGATACTGAACGTTCCTTTAAGGACTGGAAGGGGTGGCACCATGCACGCAGCAGGATCTTCCATGTGTGTGGGTGAAAACAACAGGGTTTGGGCTCTTACTTGCTGTGGAGTTGCACATATGGTCAAATTTCAACTTTTTATTCCCTTTCATTTGGTTCTGCTGAATGGTGCTGGTGGGAATTACAGCTTCATAATGTTTGGCAAGCTATAGATTCATCACCAACTCCTGAAATGTATGGGCAAAATGAATAAATGAGGAGAATGAGGCGATAGCTGAAATACAGGGGGGGGGGGCAAAACAAACAAAGGCTCTTAAAAACTAACTCATTCAACTTGGTTTCAACATTTGTGGATGGTGTTATTCTTTTTTTAAATGCCATCAGGCCAACTCTGACTTAGGATGACCCTGTGAACAGGTGGCCTCCAAAATGTCCTCCTCCCAAAAGCCCTGCTCAGATCTTGCAAACACCAGCCTGTGGCTTGCTTGGTGGAAAAACTTCTTAGCTGTTAGAGCAGTATGACAATGGGAACAATTACGTTGGGTGGTTATGAATGCTCCAATGCTGGAAACATTCCAAGAGAACATTGGGCAACTATCTGTCAGATCTGCTTTGATTTGGATTCCTGCCCTGAACAGGGGGTTAGACTTGATGGCCTTAGAGGCCTCTTCCATCTCCAATATTCCATGATTCTGTGGTTCCATGAGTCAATCCATTATCTATTTGCAATTCTTTCCCAGCAGCCTGCCCTTTTTTCCTACCATCATCGGGTCCATGCTCTGGTCACCCATGGATCTCCAGCCAGCCCAGGAGGCTTGCAAGGGAAGTGGCAGTAGCCACCCACTGCTTCTGCTTCCCTTGCAGTGACAGCCTGCCCATTGGGTGATATGCCCACTTATCCAGGTGCAGGGCTACAGCCCATGAAAACCTCTGCTAGATAGGTCATTGATCATCTTCAAGGTGCCACCAAATTCTTGAGGAAGAATCCTCTTCGCCTGTTGCACACACACAATGTCCTGCCATTTGTGCAAGGGAACATTTCCCACAGTTTCTGCAAGGAGGCATCCAGGACCTTCTTGCATGGATGTAAACCCTGCTGGAATCATTGAGGGAAGGATCAATGGCTGTCTAAGGAGCCAACCAGAGCCCTACAAATGTAATATGGCTCAAAGTGCACCTAAAATACAAGCACAAGTTCTCAAATGTCTTTTAATATGTGGATTGTACAAAAAAAGGAACCAGGGATTCTATACAATTTATTTTCCCTTATCCACCAAGTGGATAATGCCATTATACAAAACGATAGTAAGGCCGCACCTGGAGTATTGTGTACAATTCTGGTCAATGCATCTCAAAAAAGACATAGTGGAACTGGAAAAGGTGAAGAAGAGAGTGACTAAAATGATTGCTGGACTGGGGTACCTCCCTTATGAGGAAAGGCTAAAATATTTGGGGCTCTTTAGTCTGGAAAAAAGGCGCCTGCGGGGGAATATGATTGAGAAATACAAAATAATGCAGGGCAATGAGTCAAGTGGATAGAGGGCCACTGTTGTCCCTCTCACAAAATACCAGAACTAGGGGACATCCACTCAAATTGAGGGTTGGGAGTGTGAGAAGAAGACAAAAGAATTTTTTTCCACCCAGCGTGTTGTTAGTCTGTGGAACTCCCTGCCACAGGATGTGGTGATGGCATCTGGCCTGGATGCCTTCAAAAGGGGATTAGACAGATTCCTGGAGGAAAGGTCCATCACAGGTTACAAACCATGATGGAGAATGAGATGTGTAATCTCCAGGCTTAAAACCGGCATCAGGAGACAGATATCTAGTCTCGAGTGCTCCCAGAGGCATTTGCTGGGGCCACTGTGAGATACAGGAAGCTGGACTAGATGGACCTTTGGCCTGCTCCAGCAGGGCTCTACTTATGAGGTGTGACACTGGTGTGGTGGCTTTTGTTGGTTTTACAGCAATAGGTTAACACAGATAACTTTCTCCCACCAAAATTTTAAAAATAAGAATAAATGGACAAGTGCTTAATTGTATATTATATTCACATCCTTGTTCTCAGTTTTGCTTGTTTCAAGATCTTTTCTCCAATGCAAGCTGTAGTTTCTATCAGCACAGCACACTCTGTGGTAATTGTTATTATCTCCCACACAATTTTGATTAGTATTTGCCATTATGTTAGGCCTGTAACCTTTTATCAATCCCCTCATTTATCATCCTGAATGTTAAGGGTGATTTTTATTATTGTGTGTCCTTTCATTGGTGTTATTGTTCTTTATTACATGCGGAACAAGGTATGTATCTGTTTAAAGAGAGCTCCATTGCCAAGCCCATTGCGGTATCTAAGCTTGAAATATAGAATCATAGAATCATAGAATCATAGAGTTGGAAGAGACCACAAGGGCCATCTAGTCCAACCCCCTGCCATGCAGGAACCCCATCACAATATTTCCGACAGATGGCCGTCCAGCCTCTGCTTAAAAACCTCCAAAGAAGGAGACTCCACCACCCTTTGTGGCAACATATTCCACTGACAAACAGCTCTTACTGTCATGAAGTTATTCCTAATGTTTAAATGGAATCTCTTTTCCTGTAGTTTGAAACCATTTCCCCATGTCCTAGTCTCTGAAGCCATGGAAAACAAACCAGTCCCTTCTTTAATGTGACATCATTTCAAATATTTAAACATAGCTATCGTATCCCCGCTCAGTCTTCTTTTTGTAAGGCTAAACGTTCCCAGCTCCCTAAGCCGCTCCTCATAAGACATTACCTCCAGACCCTCTATCATTCCGGTCACTCTCCTCTGGACCCGTTCAAGATTGTCAACATCCTTTTTAAATTGAGGTGCACAGAACTGGACACAGTACTCCAGATGGGGTCTTACCAGAGCAGAATAGAGTGGTACTGTCACTTCCCTTGATTTAGACACGATGCTTCAGATGATGCAACCAAGAATTGCATTGGCTTTCGTGGCCGCCGCCTCATACTGCTGGCTCATGTTCAATTTGTGGTCCACCAAGATTCCCAGATCCTTTTCACAGGTACTATTTTCCATCCAGATATCATGGGGCCCTGCAACTGTGTCTAAAAGTGAGGGGTTCACTAGTCTACAAAAGTGAACCTTTTGCAGGCTACTCGTAGGGCAAACCACAATACAGTGGCAGCTTGACTTACCGTTGCTTTGACAACGGAATAATTTGACTTGCAAATGTTGCTCTCTGCTCCACATGACAAGTGACTTTGAGAGGTCCGATCTGTCAAAAGTCACCTATCTTGCAGAGCGGAGAGCAGCATTCCCATTGCCACCACCTGTTCCTTCTAGGTTGTTTCAATCTCTGCAAAAGATATTGAAGCAACCAAGACGGAGGAGGAGGTGGCCATTGTGCCTTCCTTCCAAACCACCTGGGCTGGCTAAAGTTGCATCGTTCCCAAGGAATTATGCAAATTTGGGCAGCCCGGACACCTTGCAAGGGAAGCGCTTACCTCCGGGTAAGCTGGAGTTAAGCGCTTGCCTTGCAAGGCGCCTGGGCTGGCTAAAGAGCAGAGGGACTATGGATCTTCGGCCAGCCCAGGTGCCTTGCAAGGAAAGCGGATGCAGTGGATTGCCACTACCACTTCCCTTGAAAGCTTCCCAAGCCGGCTGGAGATCAATGAGTGAGCAGAGCATGGGACCATTGGTCTTTGCGCAGATGGGTCCATGCTCTGCTCACTCATTGATCTCCAGCCGGCTTGGGAAGCTTTCAAGGGAAGTGGTAGTGGCAATCCACTGATCTTTGTGCAGCCCAGGAGGCTAGCAAGGGAAGCAGCAATGGAGATCTGCTGCCGCTGTTTGCCTTCCAAACTGCGTGGGCTGCGTGAACATGCATCCACCCCAGGAGATCCCTGGGACGGATGCATCTTCCTGCAGCCCGGGCAACTTGGAAGGGAAGCACTTACCTCCAGGTAAATGCTTCCCTTCCAAGGCGCCGGGGCTTCTCCCTCAATCAAGAGCAGCCTGGCTGCTCTCCGCAAACCCCCCCCCCCCACAAGCTGATTTTGACAGGTTGGACCTGTCAAAGTCAGCTGTCTGGCGGGAAAGCACAAAGCAGCCTTCCACTGCCCTTGATTGAGGTGGGTTGAGACAGCCTTCCCATAGGAATGCTTTGAAAACCTATTTTCAATGCATTCCTGTGGGAAACCACTGTTCAACATGACTTGATCGACTTCTGAAGATGCATTCAAAATGGATTAATGTCGTAAATTGAGGTACCACTGTATTTAAATCATGTATTGAAATGGCAGTTCACTGCCACTACCCTAACACACGTGGAGTCACCTTTATAAATACAATGTATGGAGTTTGAGAGGACAATGGACATATATAGAAAAGGTCACCTCAGATGTTCATTCTGTGTAGCGCCTGGTAAGTAATTACTGCAGGAAAATAGCATCTAGTAAGTGGAAAAATAACAAGACAGCTAAGTAGCAGCTACACCATGACCCAGTTCCTGTAGCACAGTTACACAAATGGCTCAACTTGTAGAAGAGAATTACAATAAATTAAGGAATCTCTTTAGATATTATTGCTTGCTTGCTTAGTTGCATGACTTGGCATGCAACAGACAAAGTCTATGCAATTTCTTAACTTAAGGAAATTCGCTTCCAGAAGTTAAGCTGTTTAATACCTGATTTCATCCCATGTATCTACCTGTGCTTATCAAAATAAGACATTTGATACTTGAGCAGAGTCATCCCAGCTATTCAGCAAACACACAAGTGTATGCTTCATCAAAAAGGACGTTGTAGGTCCGTTTCACTCATTTTTATTGCTCCTTAGTTGGGGGAGGGGCTGCTCATTTCCTCTCCCTTCTTACCTGGCCATGTCAACTGCTGGGGTTGTTAGGGAGTGCTTCTAGTGATGTTGTAGACCAGTGGTGTCCAAACTTTGGCCCTCCAAATGTTTTGGACCACAACACCCACAGTCCTTTGTCACTGGCCATACAGGCTTGGAATTCTGGGAGTTGTGGTCCAAAACATCTGGGTGGGGGGCAAAGTTTGGACACCCCTTTAGTAAGCGAATGATTCCCAAACTTGAGTCTCCATAAGTTCTTCGGCTACAAGTCCTAGACATCCTGGAAAAACTAGTGGAGGAGGCTTCTGGAAATTTTAGTCCAAGAACATCTGGGGACCCAAGGATGGGAACTATTGTCATAGACTGAGGTGCACTGCAAAACCTTCAGACCTGTCTAGAAGCAGTAGAATGTCAACATGTAAAATGGTGTATTTGGAGGTGCCCACCCTCTGAGTTCTCTGGTTTAAAGGATACAGAGGACAAGCAAAGATGTAGGAAAAGTCATATTTTGGGGTCTATAGGCCCCTTTTCTTTTGCCGGCATGGTCTCTAGCCATACTGCTGGGATGGTCTAGGAGTTGTGGTCCAGAACAGAGAGAGATTTTTAATATCTCTGAGTAGGGAAGAGTCCAGCATCAAGTGTCACATGTGTGTGTTGTGTCATTACAGTCGTGACCGACTCTTTGTGACCCCATGTCTATGGAGTTTTCTTGGCAGGAATACTGGAGTGGTTTTGCCAGTTCCTACTCCAAGCGCCTACAGAGCTTGGTTATTTGAATTAGAATTGTCAGAACAGGATTAATGGTTGGGTTTTGATAGATAGATAGATAGATAGATAGATAGATAGATAGATAGATAGATAGATAGATAGATAGATAGATAGATAGATAGATAGATAGATAGATAGATAGATAGATAGATTCTTTCCTTTAGCAATCCTGTTTTTTTATTTCAAAAAATAATGTTATTTTTATTCTTGACAATTTTTGAAAATAGTTGTCTCTCTGTGTTTTTAAAAACTATTTGTTTGAGCTAACATGAATCCACCACCTATAGGGAAAAGGGCAAGATAGAAATTGAATGAATGAATGAATGAATGAATGAATGAGTTGGAATTTAAATAACAATAAATAAATAAATAAATAAATAAATAAATAAATAAATAAATAAATAAATAAATAAATAAATTGTGGTTTCACACAGCTTACATTTCCTGCGTTGCAAAGAAAAGGCCAGTCACAACAGCTTAGGCTAGCTTTAAGATAAGCCTTATGAAACACATCTATTGTATCTGACAGAACATCTAAAACTGTCTAGTCCTTGAGAAACATGACTTCAATGCTGATGAAGAGAAATCTCCTGTGGGGGATGGGGACAGATTTCCCCCAGTGCTGTCTGATGGTTTCCTTTTTTTTTTAATTCATCTTGTTTGAATGTTATAGCTGCAGATCTTTTTTTAAAAAAACAGTCTTGTGAAATCAAAGACCACGTTGTCCTCATGGCTCTTTTCATGCTTTTAAATCCTCTGGAGCACCCATCCTCGCTGCCACGTGTCCAGGAGTCACTTCTCCAGCGCCTCCAACCTTTCCTGCATTCTGTTGAATGCCAGGTCAGTCCATAATAAAATCCCTATCATATATGATTCCATCCAAGATGGGCGGGCTGACCTGGCTCTTATTACCAAGACCTGGGTGGGTACAGAGGGGGGGGGTTCACTCTCCCTTCTGTGCCCACCCGGGTATCTGGTTCAGGGTGTGGGAAGGTTGGAGGGTCAGAAGGGAGGAGGGGTCGCTATCGTCCATCCGGATTCTCTTTATGTTTGCAGGGCCTCGACATTGGTTAGCCATGGGTTAGAGTGCCTTCACCTGTTAGTGGGACAGCGGGACAGATTTGGCATTGTGCTGGGTTACCGTGCTCCCCGCAACCCAGCACAATCCCTTCCAGAGCTCTCCGAGTTCATCGCGGCTGCTCTATTGAAGTCCCCGCGCCTTTTGGTTGCGGGTGACTTTAATGTGCATGCCGGTGGTGAACTTTCTGGTGCAGCTCTGGAGTTCATGGAATCCATGGCTTCCATGAGTCTGTCCCAGCATGTTGTATGCCCCACTCACAGGTCTGGCCATACCCTGGATTTGGTATTTTCCTCCATGTCGGGGACTTCGAGTCTGGAGGTGGGGGCATCGTCTCCCTACCTGTGTCATGGTCAGACTACCACCTGCTCTCTTTCCCCCTGGCGATTCCGGCCCCTCCTCGCGGGGACCATCGGCCTCCTGTTTTGGCCCGCCCCCGAAGACTCATGGACCCTTCTCGGTTCCAGGAGGTCTTCGGGGCGATTCCTAAAGAACTGGGCAAATGGGAGGCCTTGGGAGCCCCAGAACCTGAAATAAGGAGGAAATGGCTAGCTTTCAATTCATTTAAATCAAATTTGGCCTGTATTAGCTTCCACTGGTGTAAATCTGTGCAACATGGATGTGCTCAATGTTTTCTTCCTGGAATTCCTTTTTTCCCTTTTGTAAATACTTTTTGATTTGTAAGCAATTTGCCTAAGCATCTTAAAGAGCAGAGACATCACTTTGCCGACTAAGGTCCGGATAGTCAAAGCTATGGTTTTTCCAGGAGTGATGTATGGAAGTGAGAGCTGGACTATAAAGAAGGCTGATCGCCGCAGAATTGATGCTTTTGAGCTGTGGTGCTGGAGGAGAGTCTTGAGAGTCCCCTGGACTGCAAGGAGATCAAAGCTCTCCATCCTGAAAGAAATCAACCCCGAATGTTCACTGGAAGGACAGATTTTGAAGCTGAGGCTCCAGTACTTTGGCCACCTCATGAGGAGAGAGGAGTCCTTGGAAAAGTCCCTGATGTTGGGAAAGATTGAAGGCAAAAGGAAAAGAGGATGGCAGAGAATGAGATGGCTGGACGGTGTCATCGATGCAACCAATATGGATTTGACAAAACTCCGGGAGGCAGTGGAAGATAGGAAGGCCTGGCGAGCCCTGGTCCATGGGGTTACAAAGAGTCGGACACGACTGAACGACTGAACAACAACAACAAAAGGTAATCATGGAATCACTGAAATCTCAGACTTTGAACAGACAATTCTGTTCAATTTGGGGCTTTATAGACTGCACCCTACCCTACGACTTTGGACATACTGTTCAGTTCTTCCCTATGTCATTACTCCTGCACCTCCAGAATCCATCCATCCATCCATCCATCCATCCATCCATCCATCCATCTATCTATCTATCTATCTATCTATCTATCTATCTATCTATCTATCTATCTATCTATCTATCTATCTATTCCCATGATTGGGGAAACAGAAACGGTTGCAACTTGGGAGAAGGGTTGCACAATGTTACACAATGCCCCTCTGAATTATTTTTGGCAAAATTGTTTATTCTAATGCAATCCTTTGCCACAAGCACAGTCATTATTATTTTACAAGATTGCCGTCCCACAGCGAAAGCAAAGCGTGTGAATAAACACAGAGTGCAAACAATATTGAGCCACGCGTAGTCAAGGCAGAGGGGAGAAATAAAGCTATTCACAGGCTGCTTCAAGATCACCATAGAATGTCGCAAGCCAAATGCCAAGAGCACGGAATTCGGCAAGTGGGGGGCAGCAGGGTGGTGGAGCTTTCCCCATTGCTAAATCCTTTCCTCCTGACGAGTTTTCACACCCATCCAAAGAAACTATTCTTTTATAAGAGGAGGAATTTCTGGTGGGGAGAAGTGGGACCTTATTCTTCCAGCAAGCAAATTGTTGCTCTCGGGGTGCAGTGTGTTGCTGGGGAGATGGGAGTTGTTATCCCCCATGCTGACTAACTCCTTGAAAAGCAGGCATAAGTAACTCAATTTTTTTCCAACCAAGCAGTTGAGAATAAAAATAAATCAACCAGGGCAGCCAGGCATTGGTGAAACATAAGTCTTCCTGGGATCTCCCTCTGCCATCATTCTTCCTTACCTCTTATTCTCAGGAGCTGTTTCACAGGGAGGGTCACTTACTCAGAAACCTACAGTAACAATTAGAGATGGGCACGAACTGAAAAATGTTTTGTTTTGTTTTGTTTCGTTTTGTTAAGGAGTTTGGTTCATTTTGGTTTTTTTGCAAATTTTCACAAAATGTTTTGTTGTTTTGTTAATTCGTTATTTGTTTTTACCCAGTTTTTTTCCAATGCCCACTGTGCAGTCCCTGGGGCCCGGTCGGAGCTGGGGGGTGCCTACGAATGGGCGTGGGAGGAATAAAAAGGGGGAGCAGCGTCGGAGCCATGCTGCTCTGGCCATCTAAGCGTGGCCTCCTTCTTATCACCCCTCCCGATCGGACCCGCAATAACGGCCCGTGGGAGGGAGGCACAAGGGGGGCAGCTTTGAAGCCACACTGCTCTGGCTGCCTAAGTGCGGCCTCCTTAAATGCCCTCCTGATCAGCCCCACAATAACAGGCTGTGGGAGGGAGGTGCAAAGGGGGTGGCTTTGAAGCCGTGCTGCTCTGGCTGCCTAAGTGCAGCCTCCTTATCTCCCCTCCTGATCGCCCTGCGATAATGGGCCGTGGGAAGGAGGTGCAAGGGGGCGGCTTCGAAGCTGCACTGCTCTGGATGCTTAAACTCAGACTGCTTCTTATCTCTCCTCCCGGGGCTGGGCTGAGGCTCGAGCCCGCCACATCCCTCGATGGCACCGACAAGGTGTGTGCTCCTTCCGTGTGGCTCAGCGTGAACGGTCCTCCAGACCAGCACCAGGTAGGAGACATCTCCGCCCCCCATTAACGAAACAAACCTAACCGAACTAATTTTTCTTGGTTCGTTTCGTTTCATGTTAAATTTGCCCCAGGGTCGTTATTCATTTTGTTACGTAATGAAAACAATAGCGAATAATGAAACGAAAAAAATTCATTTCGTGCCCATCTCTAATAACAATATAATCACTAATAATCATGTGACACCCAGTCAATTCTGACTTACCCCTTTCCAGGGTTTTCCAGATAGAGAATACTCAGAAGTGGTTTGCCATTCTCTTCTTCTGGGTGTGCCCTGGGGCTGCATCGTTTCCCAAGGCCACACTGGCTGACTCTTCTCCTGGGAGAGGAATTGAACTATTATTCGTAGTAATAAATGTGTGCAATCAAGTCAATTCAGAATTGTGGGGACCCTTTTCCAGTATTTTCCAGGTATAAGGAACTCAGAAGTAGGTTTACCCTTCAGTTCTTCTGGGGGTGCCAGAGAGATTCTGTCTAAATATATTGTGCTATCATTTGTTCTGTGCTCACAACCTGGGGTTCAATCCCAGGTAGCCGGCTCATGGTGGACTCAGACTTCCATCCTTCCGAGGTCAGTAAAATGAGTACCCAGCTTGCTTGGGGGGGATGTGTAGCCTGCATACTGTAATTAAAACTGTAAACTGCCCAGAGACTACTTGAAGTGGTATGGGATGGTATATAAGCAGAACACTTTGATTTCTGGTGGCACAATGACATCCCATGTGGACAACATGTGCAAGGAGCTATCTGGAGTGAGTTTGCAGAGTGAGAAGTTCTGTACAGATAAATAGGTGGTCTTTACTGTGGCCCCCTCCCATTCAATAGAATAAATAACAAATGCATGTTGTCAAATTGGTTCTGACGGAGTGGAGCCCCCTTTTCCGGGGTTGCCAGATAATGACTATTCAGAAATGGTTCGCCATCCCTTCCTTCTAGAGGAGCCCCAGGATTGTACAGCTTGCCCAAAGCCACATAGGCCGGCTCTTCTCCATGAAGGCACAGTGAGGAATCAAACCCCCAACCTTTGGGTCTGTAGCCACAGTCCTAAACCACTGAGCTGTCCAGCCATTTGACTAAGACCACAGGAAATGTAAAAATTATTCTGCTTGTAAAATGCTGTGGTAGCACTCAGCTTTGCCCTGTGTTCCCCTTGGGTTATGCCCCCTTTCAATTCTTCAGAAAAGACTTGTTTTTAAGCTCGAGTTTCTATGAACAACTTTGCTCTTCTGTTCCCCAAATAAATAGGCTCATTAGTAGAGTGCTACCATTTTTTGATTTCTTAAGGCTCAGAAACATTTGAGCTCCTTCTCACCCTCTCATTTTCTCTCTCTTTCTCACAGAGAAATCAAAACCAGCCAGTAGATTACTGCAGTTATTGGGTGTTGCATGTATTCCCCCCTACAATTTCTCAGAAATAAAAAAGAAGGCTTGGGTGAAAGATCAAGGTGTCAAAAAAGAACAATGACAAGAACTAAAGATGCAGTTCCATTTAATGATTTATAGGAGTCCACGGAGTGCTAGCATGCTGTGGGTGGTGGGTTAAGAAAGAGGAGCATTGTAATTATATTTCTCGGTATTAAATTCTACTGTCAGGATCTGCAGGAAAACATTTTATAAAATAAATTAGAAAGATGAATGTGAAACTGTGTTGGTGGAGTTTGGAACACAATTCATACAGGTATATTGTACTGTAGATTAGTTTCTAGAAGCTGCTTCATACCTACTGGGAAGTAACCTGTAGCTGCGGAATTAAACTTAGTTCCTTACTGTTGTTGTTGTTGTTGTTGTTGTTGTTGTTGTTGTTGTTGTTGTTGTTGTTGTTGTTGTTGTTGTTGTTGTTGTTGTTGTTGTTGTTGTTGTTGTTGTTGTTGTTCAGTCATCCAGTCATGTCTGACTCTTTGTTTTAACTGCTTTCTTAAAGGCAGATAGGGACTCTGCAAGGCAGATCTCACTCGGGAGCTGATTCCATAGTGTCAGGGCAACCACAGAGAAGGCCTGACTCTTAGGCGGTTACTTCATGTCCTTCCTCATTCCGAGATTATGTTCGTTTTGTGATAATGTTGTTCGCGGTCACGTGGTCTTGTCCCAGATCTGTCCCTGTTTCCATTTACCCATGGGCGTGATTCATCGTATTGCGACAACTGTTACTAAACGTCCTTGTTTCGTGACAATTTCTGTACTTCCTTGCCTTCGTTTTCCCTTTGTTTTTTTGGCCCAACCTTTCGTTTTTCGATATTTCGATTCTCCGTAACTTTGCCTTTCGTGCATTAAGCGGCAAAACTCCCAGTTTCATGCTTTCTTCCCTCTCTGCGATGCATTGTTTACACCATTGGGATTGTACTGGAGAATGCAACTTTGCACTCCTGCCACTAGATGGAGAATATGTACGTTGCATGACAAGCGTTACTTCATGACCACTTGTCTCGAAACAGGAACCGAGACAAGAGAATTCCTGAGGCCAGGGAGAGCTATGGCTCATCATGCTCTGTTCCCAGTTCAGGGGGCATGGTCGGGATGAGATTCCGCTGTCACACTATGGATGTGGCGTAACCTTTTTTTGTACAGGTCCCAAGTGGGACAGTGAACCGTGATAAGAGGAACATGAAGTAACCATCTTAGTGATAGTTTTTCAGGGTGCTCTACACGTGGTCGCTCAGAGTGAGGACGCCTGCAACATTCTAGTGAGTCGGCCTGCAGCTGATCTTAAGGAGATTTGCTCCACCAGATACTCAGGTCCCAATCCATGAGTAGCCTACATCATGCCTGAGAATCATGAACTTGGAAGGGGCCTATAAGACCATTGAGTCCAAACCTTTGCTTAATGCTGGAATACAAATCAAAGGATACCTGCCATGTGGTTGTCCAAATTTCTCTTGAATGCTGGAGTGCTAACCTCCTCTAAGGGTAAATTGTTCCATTGTCATACTGCTCTAACAGTTAGGATGTTTTTTTTCCCTGATATTCCACCTGGTGGTTGTCTACATTTCTCTTGAATGCCTCCAGTGTTAGAGGAGTAGCAAATCCCCAAGGTCATTGGTTTCATTGCTCTAATGCAGTGGTGTCCAAACTTGGCCCTCCAGATATTTTGGACCACAACTCCCAGAGTCCTTTGTTATTGGCAATCTAGGCTTGGAATTCTGGGAGTTGTGGGCTGAAGTTTGGACACCCCAGCTCTAATGGTTGGGAGTTTTTTTCCAGATGTTCAGCCAAAATCTGGCTTCCTGTAACTTGAGCCTATTGTGACAGCCTGTGACAGCCTCCATTTCATGCTGTTTGCTTTGAGAGAAGAGTTTAGGCAATGAACTGGAAATACAAGAGTATTGATCATCTTGGAGTCCAGTGACACATCCTTACATTTGATGAACTTCTCTAGATGCTCTCCCATGCCTCAGTTTCCTTTTGATTTCTTGGCTTCAGCCTTCACCCAATTTAAGGACAGAACTAAGGTGTACAAAATCTTGACCCATTACAATTTTGTTATTGTCAGTGTTAAGTTTATGTAGCTCTTCTGCAGTCAAGAAGTTTAGTCTTCCTATTATTCAACTTCAGACCTGGTTTCCTAGAGGAGTCAAAATAACTCACTCTTGTCCTTCAAGCAGTTGAACACAGCAGTTTGTCAGCCAGGGGAGCTCTCAAACAAATTCATCTTCCAAGGCAGCCTAAAGTTGCACTGGAGACTTGAACTGCCTATTCTATCTAGATCTGGAGATTTGGCTGCAGCTCATGCTTAGAAGCATAATTTCAAGTGGATTTGTACATGAGCACTAAAACATGACAACTCTCTTTGACGCTACTACACGACTGCCTTTGGGTAGCTTTTTGCTTCTTGTAAAAATAGTGGTCATTAGACATGGGCACGAAATGAACATTTTTTTCGTTTCTGTTATTCGTTATTCATTTCATTACGTAATGAAATGACTAACGAAAATTGTGATGAAAATGGAATGAAACAAACAGAACCACAAAAATTGTGTTCGTTACATTTCGTTTTCGTTAATGGTGACGCACAATGAAATGATCTGTTTTAAATGTTAAAAAACGCCCTGGACATCCATAAAAACGCAGTGATAATTATTTATACTGTCTGATAATACCTACCGGGGGGGTCCTTAAAACGTGCATTTATGTCTTTTCTCAGATCACTGTATTTTTTTCCTTTAAGGGGAGTTAGGGGACATTGACCCAAAATGGCTCCCAGATGCCTAATATTGATTTCTTGGGTATTAAAAACCCCTGGTCATCCATAAAAATGCAGCGATAATGCGATAATTATTTGAAATTATTACCTACCAGGGGGTTGGGGTCCTTAAAACGTTTGTTTTTGTCTTCTCCCATTGCGATGTGTTTTTCTTTTCCCTTTAAGGATGACAAAATGGATGTCGCCACTCCAGCCACAACATGGAGGCAAGACATGTGATGGGATCATGTAAATTCTTGGACAACTTCAACCAATAGCATGCCCAGGTGGCAGACTGGGCAGATCTGGCAGCCACAGAGGGCATACAAAGCTCTGGCAGCCCCTGTCCTCCTTGCAGTCTCCGGTGGGAGTTAGGGTGGGATTGCTGTCTCTGCGTCTCTAGCTTAAGTCTTGGAGCCTCCCTGTGTGCGTGTGTGCGTACCTCTCGGTGAGTACCCTCCCCTGCCCCGCAGTGCAGTCACTCTGCAGGTGTCTTGCACCTTGCACAACACCCGCCGTTGCCTTTGCGGCCTCCCTGCGTACCTAGTCTATAATGTGTCTCTGCCAGCATCAATTTTTTTAGTGTTTTCCCTCTGGTCTGGGGCGTTGGGGGACGCCCCCGGACATAAATGGCTTAAAAATCGTGCAAAAAGTGGGTAGAAACGAAAAACAAAAAAGAAAGACAAAACAAATTTTTTTCCAAAAATTCGCAAAAAATGGAAACGAAATGAAAAGGACCTCTCAACGACAAACGAAAAACCAAAACACCATTCTTTAAATTTGTGCCCATCTCTAGTGGTCATTTCTGTGTGCATCACCTTGGCTTCCTTTTACCCACAGCTAATGTTATTTCCCAGCAGTGAAACAGTGGCTGCAATCCTGTTGGTGTTCCCATGCAACTTGCCTTGTCTCAGGCATGAGACCATGAAAGTGGCTCAAACCACTTTCTGGCGCCTTGTTGGTTAGCCACAACCATCTGGACAAGTTACACATTACACTTTTTAAAAATTAAAGATCAGCATTCAGTGACTCGGTCATGGGTAGGAGTGGGCACGAATTGAAAATGAATTCAAAATTCATTTTTTTTAAAAAAAATCACTAATTTGTTGGTTTATATCCCTCTCCAACCAATAGAAACTAACAGATTTTAAGGTATTGTTAATTTGTTGGAATGTAAAAGACACACACACACACACACACACACACACACACATACACACACACACACTGCCCCATGCACCGGGAGACCTCAAGCCTGCAGATAAATTTCCCCTGTTTCTTCTCTACATTCCCCCTAAGGTTGGTGAAGACTAGATTTTCCCCAAGGCAGCTGCTCAAGGGTAGTATTCTGGGGGACCCACTCAGATGTCCGAAACCTGACCTCCGGCAAACCTGGAGTAAATATAGTGGAAAGGCTGGGAGACAGGAGAAGTTTATCTGCAAATTTGAGGCATCCAGATGCCTTTGGGGGCATTATACAGGATTTTAAAGACAAAATTAATTGACAGGTCAATTCATCAGAAAAAAATCATAAATTTGTTATTCAGGATTTCTCAGCCTTGATAAATCTAACTGAAATGAATAGCCATTTCTAGTCATAGGTCTTAAAAGTCTAGCTGAAGAAGCTGATCTTTCTTCAGCTGTTGGGAGCTTGATAAAAAGGGAAGGGGGAAGCCATTCCACAACCTGGGAACAGCCAAAGAGAAGACCATCTCTCTTACGTCTGCATCAAAGCTGCCTCTGATGGCAACAGGATCAAGGGGATATCCTCTACTGAAGATCCTAGGAGCCAGGAAGGCTCACCTGGAGATGCATGGTCCTTCATCAAGTGAAGTCTTCCAGGAAGAGTTTCATAGAGAAAATAAGTTCTTAACAAGATGGCTGAAAAGGAGGATTTTAAGAGCTACGAGTGCTACCTTCTGCTTGCACCCATTAAGCAGGTGCCATCTAGCCGTGTTCACTTAGTTAGCACTGAATTTATTGCTTCTGCTTGTACTTTTCCACAGGGCCTCGGCGTTTCATCTGCTGCTATTTGCAGTCTGCTGCTATATTAGACAAGCCATGGACTAATGAAACACTGGGACTAGGAGTAAGTTTGAAGAAGGGAATATTATTTCATTTCATTTCATCTCATCTCATTTTAAAGTGCAGATCAAATGTTCTCTGTCAGCTAAATTCAGAGTGGCTTAGAACAGTTTAGATTATTAAAATTAATTTCATATACTAAAACCAAGAGCTGGGTAAAAAAAAAACATCATGGAGGGGGGCAGGAAAGGAATCCGTCAGCAACTCAACCAATGAAAGCTCACCAAAAATTCAGCAAATTCAGCCGATGCTCCTACCTCATTGTGGAGTTAGGACCGGACTCTAAGAATGCATGCCTTTTCATCGATACAACTGAGTCTGAAATATGAGAGCTAAAAAGTCACAACTTGGTCCACCTTTCCAGTAGTTGCATGCCCACAAATAATGGACCTTTCTCAGTATAGAAAGAGATATTTATTATTTTATTATATTTCATTTGTTTCATTTATATCCTAGCCATCTACTCCCTAAGCACTACCAGAGCCCTAAGCACTAAGCATGAGTAAAGTGGATAGAGGGACGCTCTTCTCCCTCTCACAAAACACCAGAACTAGGGGACATATACTCAAATTGAGGGCCAGGAGAGTAATGTTTTTTCACCCAGTGTGTTGTTAGTCTGTGGAACTCCCTGCCATAGGATGTGGTGATGGCATCTGGCTTGGATGCCTTCAAAAGGGGACTGGACAGATTCCTGGAGGAAAAGTCCATCACAGGTTACAAACCATCCTGGAGATGTATCATCAGGCTTAAAACTGGGGTACTTCAAGGGCCAGATGCAGGGGAGAGGTATCAGGAGACAGAGATCTAGTCTCATGCACTCCCAGAGGCATCTGGTGGGGCCACTGTGAGATGCATGAAGCTGGACTAGAGGGGCCTTTGGCCTGATCCAGCAGGGCTCTTCTTAGGTTCTTATGTTCTTATGGGTGGCTAATGACCGTTGCAGCACAGCTTCCCAATCCCATCCACAAGGATATAAATAAAGAGAACCAATAAACCTCAAAATGCAGGATGTAAAAAGAAAGAAAAAACCTAAGGAAGCTTGGAGAGAAAATAAAAATTGATAATTTATGAGCTCGCAAGGATGTTGTTCAAAGGGGGAAGGTATTTCTAAAGGCCTCTTCAAGCAATATAGTTTTTACCTGTTTTCTGAAAGTCAGGAGGAGGGAGCGTGGCATACATGTGTGTAATGCATTCCGTAGCATTGGAACCATCACTAAGAAAGCCCTGTTCCTGCTGGTAATTTTCCAGGCCTCTCTTGGGGGAGGCATCAGCATATGTGACATTTCTATGGTGGATAATCTTAGGAACATTAACTACTTTTTGTTTTTTTAAAGTGTTAAATTTATTCTCCCAAATCTCTCAGCCACACAGAGTCCTGCCCCTGCAGTGTTGAAATTAAGTGTTCACAGGAGAAGTCATGAATTTATTTTGGTTCAGGGAATCTAGAACTGAATTAGTTACCTTGCATATCAAAACACAAGTCTTTTTCTGGTGTAGAGGTGGGCGCAAAATGATTTTTTTGTTCCAGTTTTCAGTTTTCGCTTCATTTCCTAATGAAACAAAAAAAGAAGAAGTGGGTTTTAAAAAACAAAATGAAATGAAATGGAAATTTTCATTTAATTCTGTTTAATTTTTTAGTTTTTATTTTTTTTTATTTATTTTGACAAGTGCTTGTCAAAATAAATAATAAAAATAAGCACCGATCAGCCAGCAGGCATTTCAGAGATGAAAATTCATATTCCTCCTTTCTACTGCTGTGAACCAATGCAAAGCAGCTACAGGAGCATCTGTTGAACAGGAAGGCTTAGTTCTGCAACTGTTGAATTGGGGAGAAGAGTAAGAAGCAAGCTTTGGAGAATACAATATCAAAGACATTGAGGGAAATGCCTGAAAAGGAGGGCAAGAATGATATATGTAATGTATGCAATTAGGTTTAAACTAGACATGGGCACAAATTGATTCAACCCACCCACCCTCAGCCAGATGACCCACTCTCCATCTGTCATGCACTACTGGGGTCCTCTGGAGTTCAGTCTGCCCTTCCCCACCCCTTCTGATAAAGTGTGACAAACTAATTTGTGGCCATCTCTAGTTTAAAATATGGAGGAGTTGGGAGATGAACTATACCTGTTAAATTCCCCACCATCATCTATTAGATGCCCCATCTTTATGAGACATCTCAAGGAAGAATATATGAGCCACCCAATATTCTCCCACCTCCTGTGGGACAGCAAAACAAGCAAGCCCCCTTTCCTGCCAAGACCTCTGTAGTTTGCACAAAATGACTCTATAACAATCTGTGCAACAGCATTTGAGAAGTAAAACCCACACATATATAGCAGCACAAAGATGATGGGTCAATGATTTTAAAAAGACTGAAACAACCCATCCAGTGCTTCTAAAATCTTACTCTATGTGAGAGAGCTTTGCTTTTCAAAGACAAATAGCACTAGGTCTATGCTGACCACCATACAGGCAGTGTACAAAAATGACAGAAACTTTGCAAAAGTGGATGAATGCTCCTTGTGAGGAGTTGGTTGTATTGGTCCCCTTAAACCACATATTCATTATATATAACTTCTGTTCTTGACATAGCTGAATTATATGTTCTCCTGAATCAGTTCATTTAACAAGGCCAAATTTACTTTTAATTTCTGATCTATCTCTACAAAGAAGAGGGCCAAATTTTGGGCTTTCATCCCCCCCTTTCCTGATGGTTTTCTTCTGGAACGTAGCCAAATGTACTGTCCCATGGAGAGGGACAGTATAATAATAATAATAATAATAATAATAATAATAATAATAATAATAATAATAATAATAATAATAATAATAATAATAATAATAATAATAATAATAATAATAATAATAATAAGTTGTTGGTTATTATTATTATTATTATTATTATTATTATTATTATTATTATTATTATTATTATTATTATTATTATTATTATTATTGGGTTAAGTTAGGGGTATAGATAGATAGTGACCCACACTGATTAAACAGTGCTAGGGCATGGGTTATCTGAGAAGTTTGCTGGGCAGTGTGTGCTGAGGGTGGAGCATTTATTGGTCATTCTGATATTAGCCCCTGTAGGCATGAGCTATAGAGAGATGATGGGGTACAACTGTCAAAGTTGGGTTTGGAGTTATTCTTAGCGGACCTGCGCCGGGGACGGCTGGCCAAAGTTATCAGCCAGGGGGAGCAAGGAGTACAGCTAGGCTGACTTTCTTGCTATGGCAGGTAGTGGGGGGGGGGGGGCAAGATGTCGGTGAGTCCTTACTAAATGCTATTCTAGCCCACTCAAACTTATGACACTGTGGATTGGAAGATCCAGCATTGTGGTAAGGATGCAGTGGGAAACCCTTCCAGGTCAAGGGCCATTAAGGTTTGGGAGTTTGGCCAGCTGGAGGGGAGGTTTGGAGGATTTGCTGGCTCTTTAGAGCCATCTGTGGATGGCGATCGAAGCATCACGACTGGGGGGGGGGTTAGCGAGTGACCTCACTGTCCCAGCCACCACCACCCACACTCCTGCAGTCCCCGTACATGGTCTATTGGGTTCAAGTTGGTTTTAAATAAAGTGTGGCCCGAATTATCCTATTACCTTGTCTCGCCTCTTTATTCCAGGTTAGGGGGGCAATGCTATACAGCACCGGGAAAATGGGAGGATTTCCCTTGAAAGAGAGGGACTTCAGAGGTCAACTGCAGAATCAAAGGATTGGAATGAACAAAGAATCAGGGCTGGGACAGATTTAAAAACCTGAACTGGAGGAACTCTCCCACTGCAACTCCCTTCTGGTTTTGTCTGGCAAGGCCTTTATTTATGTTCGTACACATTTTTTAAAAAAATCTGAGGCTGCTATTTCATCTCTAATTTAAGTGTTGACATTTCATGTGAAGCTCCAGGGCTTAATACATTGATACAAATAGTCCCAACCCCAACTTTTCTTTCTCTTGGTATCTCCTTGTTCCATCAAAACAGAACGGAATGTGGAAAAAGACACTGCAAATGAGTTTCTCCTCTATGTGCATTACACCTTATTTTTTTTTTCCAAATCTGAATGTACTCTTCATAATTTCTTTTTGGTACTCTTTACAAACAACAGAATAGCTTGTTAATAAAATGTTAGGAGGAAGGAGGCACAGCATTATTTAAAAGAAGCAATAAAGAAGGAGCTGTCAATAGAAATGCATATGGGATGAATCCCTTTTAATCAACAGAGTACAAAAAAACAACAACAAAGCAAAGCAAACCAAAAGTGCACTGGCCTCTGAAAAATAAGAAAAGCATGAGAGGCTGAGAGAAAGTTTTAGCCTGGTTAATCCCATCAATATTGAAAAACTTGCCAGATGTGGTGGTTTTGGTGCTATTGTGGTCTTCTCTCCCCCCCCCCCATTATACAAGACCAAAACAAATGTTCCAGCCTGAGGACCAGAGGTGCAAAAGGAAGTTGGTTCCTAGTGCTATTATTAATGGCCACATAATTAATAATTATTGTCCAAAGGATGAACATGTCTGTGATGCCAGAGAAAGCCAGTGCGGAGTGAAGGGAATTGCCATCATTCTGAAATGGCTTGATGCAATTTGCTAATGCGAAAATGAAATAATATTTCTGGTTAATTATGAAGACCTGCAAAACTAATTAGGCTGCTCATCCGTGACTAGCCTTTTTCTCCTGCTCTTATATTAGCACTGTCTCCCTTTGGCATTTGGAGTTCCACTATCACTCCACTGGAGGGATAGGTATACTCCCAGTCTCCCTCCCATTATGTGGTCACCACCATCTGTTGGGCCTCATCCATCTCCTCCTAGACATAATTCATACTACTTCCCCTCCATGCCGGAGCTGTTCTTTCCCACCCACTGTTTCTCATCCCTGTTGTCACTTCTCTCACCCCCCCTTACACAGCTGTATTTGAACTTCCTACTAACTAACCAAATTACTCTGTCAGGGCTCAGGCAAAGGCATCAGGACCCAGGCCAGGGCCAGACTGCAGGATCAAGTTCCTGAGACACAGGAGGCTGAACTAGATGGGCCCTTGGCCTGATCCAGAATGATTCTTGTTATGTTCTTATGTTCTTATGTTAATAGTCCAACCACCAAGAACACAGTCTACCAGACTAGTAGAATGAGTCCAGATGAGTGATGGCCAAGTACAAGGGTTTAGGAAAACCAGAGCCAAACAATCCAAGAGTCATGAGCCAGGTAGAGCAACTAGGGCAGCAAGTATTAGCACGATCCAGGAGCACAAAGGAAGATGAAGCAGGAACATGGAAGGGATGGAGCCAGTGCTGGTTTACTACCTGGGTAGCAGGAACTGAGGCCAATCTGGAGCAGGAATAGGAACATTGGAGCAGGGAACCACAAGCTTCGTTGCTGAGGTGGCAGGCATCAGCAGGACCCAGAAGGATGAAGGAAGGCAAAGCAGGAACAGGCAAGGGACAGAACCGGAGCAAGGTTGCTACCTGGGTAGCAAGAATCCAGGCCAACCCCAAGCAGGAACACCAGAGCAGCCTTGTTTGAATCTTTCTGTTTCTTTGAAAATATCTAATTCAGGGGTGTCCAAACTTTTTGCAAGGAGGGCCAGATTTGGTGAGGTGTAAATGTGCGGGGGCCGACCATTCAGCAGCATTTGGCCCACAGGCCGGACTTTGCACAAGCCTCTAGGACAGGCATGTCCAAACTTTGGCCC
This sequence comes from Phrynocephalus guinanensis, assembly GCA_037367245.1. Lineage (NCBI taxonomy): Eukaryota > Metazoa > Chordata > Lepidosauria > Squamata > Agamidae > Phrynocephalus > Phrynocephalus guinanensis. The sequence continues at coordinate 8,566,795 of CM074741.1, forward strand.
TCCTTTGCTACTGGCAATCAAAGCTTAGAATTCTGTGAGTCGTGGTCCAAAACATCAGGAAGGCCAAAGTTTGGACATGCCTGCTCTAGGACATGCAAGGAAGCAGGGAGGACACTGCAGCAACATAGCTGGGGGTGGGTAGGCTGGGCAAGTGGCTGGGGGGATGGACGGAGGCAGGGAGGGCAGGCAAACTGTAAAACTGCAAGCTGACGTCTCCATCTGGTATGGGGAGTGGCCAGCTGGCGGAGATGCATGATAGGTGGGGAGAAGAGGTTGCGGGCCACTCGAAATTTGAAAATGGGCCGCATTTGGCCCCTGGGCCTGACTTTGGACATGCCTGATCTAATTCCACTCCATCTGTAGTTGCCGTGACCACTGCAGTCCTTCTTCATAGAAAAGAACAAGGTCTTATGTACAGATATAAAATGCAAACAAACACACAAACAAACAAACACAGATAATTCAATAATTCAATAAATCAATACATTCTTTCTTATATAACTGTCATTCCATGGTCAAAATAGTGTTGTTTAGCGTAGTAAAGCACATTAGAGTTGAACTAAAAAATCAACGGGGATTCAATACGTCAACTGGTCTGAACTTTCCATTCATTCAAATGGGCCTACTATAATTACAGCCTACTATGATAAATTACCCCTTCAATGGATCACTGCCTTGTCACAGTAAAGGGGCTTGAGTAACTCAGAGAATCTATGAGTGATCCCATAGGGCATAGTGGAGAGTTTGACTAAATGTGGTCCACCTGGGGTAGGAAATGGCAAGCCACTCCAGCATCCCTGCCAAGAAAACCCCATGAGGAGAAACAAAAGGCTAAAAAATATGATGCTGGAAGATGAGCCCCTCAGGTCGAAAGGCATCCAACATGCTACTGAGGAAGAGTGGAGGACAAGTACAAGTAGCTCCAGAGCTAATGAAGCAGCTGGGCTAAAGCTGCAAGGACGCCCAGCTGCAGACATGCCTGGAAGAGAAAGGAAAGTCCAATGCTGCAAAGTAGGGATGAGTAGGAAACAAAAAACTAAATTCTGTTTTATTGTTTCATTATTTAACAAAACAAAATGAAACAAGGAAGCAGCATTTCATTATAGACTGGGCCAGGTTTAAAGGGCTCCAGCCATTGACAGAGCAGCAGGAGCCTTCAGAAAATGGTGCAGAGAGCAGCACGATTGGGAACTCCATCACCCTCTATGGGAGCATATTCCACTGCTGAACATGTCTTCCTAATGTTCAAATGGAATCTCTTTTCCTGTAGTTTGAAACCATTGCCCCGAGTCCTAGTCTCTGAAGCCATGGAAAACAAGCCAGCCCTCTCTTTGATATGACATTCTTTCAAAGATTTAAACATGGCCGGTTTGCAAGTCTCCATTGATTCAGTGGGCCTACTGTAATGTAAATAACTACACTAAGCCACAGGATTGTCTTGTTGAAGGGTAACCCCCACCCTCACCCCCAAAAAATGTCCAGCTAAAAATGTGCATTTGGAGAAACAAAGGGAAAAAATAGAGAGTTTATTTGTCTTTGAACAACTTTAAATGGCTGACAATGCTCTGTTTTTGTAGTTAAATCAAATTGCCCAACGGTGTTAGAATAACTTCATTTTGGTTAAAAAATTAAAAAAACAACAAAAAAATATTTTCCAGTTCCACAAATCTGCCCCTAAAGGACCACTGACTTTCTGGTGGTCCCTGGGCATTCCCAAGTCTTTTTCAGTGGGTGGCATGTCCCTTATATGAGGAAACAAAATGGGACCAGAAGATTTGCTAATTCTATTTTTTTATTTTTATTACTGTTGTGTATTGATCTGTATTCCTATTATCTGTAATGGCTTATGTTGAAGTAACTGCCTTCCTGTTCCAAAGGGAACAGGCCTATTGGTTATTTCTAGTTGCTGCACTTGGATCCTCAATCCGATTGGTTTCCGCCAAAAGGCAGCTTTGTGATTGCTTGTAATTGTTCCCTCCAAAATGTATCTTTCCCTAGCCTGTCCTCGTTCCTATAAACGTAGCTCCCTCTCCCCAGTCCCCAGTCTTGTTCTCTCCCTGAATAAAGAGTTGTTACAATAGAAGCTGTCTCCAGCCTACTATGCCACAGAGCTGAAATCACTTGCTGAAATCACTAAACCCCACACTTTTACAATTACTGCAAAGACAAAGGGGGTATGTCAGAGTATGTGCTGTTCAGAGTAGAGATGGGCACGACTCAAAAAATGGTGTTTCGTTTGTCGTTTGTCGTTTGGGGGGCGTTTTGGTTTGTTTTTGTTTTTTGTGATTTTTTTGCAAAAAAATTCGTTTTCATTTCGTTACATAATGAAACAAAAAACAAAACAAAAACGAAAAATTGCTGTTTCATTAGCATTCATTACAGTTCAATGTATTTGCCGCAACAAAAACGAAACGCACGACAAAATTTCTGTTTCGGTTTGTTTCGCTTCATTTCGGAGACAAAATTCGTTTTTCATTTTGTTACATAACGAAACGAAAAAACGAAAATGAAAATGAAAAATTGCTCATTTCGTGCCCATCTCTAGTTCAGAGTATGAACAGCCAATTGTTCAATAATAAATTGTTAGCCAGAGACAGAGTTTTCTTAAAACCAAAGAATTATATTCCAAATGTACAAAAATATATCACAGCATCACAGAACTTCTACAAAGTTCAACAAAGCATAGAGGGAAAAATCATATTAGTACATTGATACAAAATTCAACAGCATAACAGCATAATAGCATAGAGTGCATAGACAAAATATATGACAGAGAAACAAAGTGGGTGCCTTTACTGCACTTTTTACAGACTCCATCTTTAAATCAATTAAATACTCACCAAATGAACAATGATTTAAAGAACATTTTATACACATGTCTGTCCAATCATAAATGGCTTTACCTCACAGCTATTGCAACCTCTTGCATCAGCCAAACTTCATTCTTAACATCTATACTCCCTTAGAAAAAACTATACATTGAGTCACTGTGACTTTGCACTTTTTACAGACTCCATCTTTAAATCAATTAAATACATATCAAACACATATAGAACATCACGTCTAATACATATATTTCACTAACTAATATCTGACAGGGTGGGATCTGAGAGTTATTGTTTTTTTCTTTCTTAAAAACTATTCTTTGGAACCTGGGAGGCTCACCCCCCTGATTGACATAGCAGAACAAAGAGGGTTGCCGTCAAAAAGATTGTTTTTATCCTTTGGGTGACAGACTTTGCCTGCCGTTTAATAAAGAGGCTTGGTTTTATCTCTCCGTTTCCCCTCCACAATGCACTTTGTTATTACCAAGCTTCTGATAAACATTAGCTGGGTCTCAGGAGGTGGGGTGGGTGGGTGGGAAGCAGGGAGGGCTAAGATGTGGGCAGGGAGAAACCAGGCAGGGAAAGGGGGGAGGGCCTTGGGTTGAATGCTCAGAGTGATTATTAATCATTAGCTGATCCACCTTCTCTGCTGCAAAGCACCGATTTCCAAACACTTTTTACATTTTATTGTAGAATGCTCTTGACTAATCCCCCTGAAGGGTTGTAATTTGTAACCGAGTTGAAGAGAACAATATTATTTTACAGCAAAACAATGTAGCATTAAAAATAATAATATCCACAAATACGTACAGGCAAGATCTTCTGCAATTCAACAGATAAAAATTCAATTTGATGAAATTAATTATACTCCAGAACAGAGGATTTCTCTCTCTCTCTCTCTCTCTCTCTCTCTCTCTCTCTCTCTCTCTCTCTCTCTCTCTCTCTCTCTCTCTCTCCCTCACCCCCTCTCTCCCTGCCCCCCCCGAGGTTGTTGGACATTGGCAATAAATATGCAGTTAACAATTAGCCTAAATAATTTGCTCTTGGGAGACACAGGGATGCCAGCAGCAGCTGGTGATCATAAAGTGGAATCCATTGTCCATCTAAGGGTGTGGTGGCTCAGCGGGATAGAACACTGAAAACTTTCACCTGCAAGGTCGGCAGCTCGGCGGTTCGAATCCCAGGTGCCAAAGCGAGCTCCCACGTTTAATCCCAGTTCCTGCCAATCTAGCAGTTCGAAAGCATGTAAATGCAAGTAGATAAATAGGTACTGCTGTAAAAAGCGGGAAGGTAAAACAGTGTTTCCTTTCAGCCATGCTGGCCACGTGGCCACGAACTTGCACAACACTGGCTTTTCAGCTTGAAAACGTAGATGAGCACCAGCCCTAGAGTGGGACACGACTAGCACACATGTGTGGGGAAAACCTTCACCTTTACCTATTGTCCATCTACAGATCATCTGCTCTATAATTGCCTGGATAGCTCTGTGGTTTAGGGACCTGGCTACCAAGCCCGTGGTTGGTAGTTCAGATTTACACTGGGCCTCTGACAAAAAGTTCACCCTGTGTGGTCTTGGGCAAGCTACAGAGTCCCAGGGGAACCTCAAGAGTGATAAATACTGGAAAATCCTGAAAGGGGGTCTCCGTAAGTCAGAACTATTATTTATTCTGTTGACAAGGGAGACCTCGTAGAGACCATCCATTAAACTAGACGGAGCTTCTCTCTCTGCAGACTCATGTCCAATATCTCCTTGCACAAGTTGTCTGCAGGGGATGCCATTTTGCCACCAGAAGCAAAATGAGGGCTGGGAGAGTGAGAACAGACAAGAGAATATATATATTTACCCAGCATGTTGTTAGTCTGTGGAACTCCCTGCCACAGGATGTGGTGATGGCATCTGGCCTGGATGCCTTCAAAAGGGGATTGGACGAATTCCTGGAATGATGGAGATGTGTAATCTCCAGGATTAAAACTGGGGTACTTCAAGGACCAGATGCAGGGGAGTGGTATCAGGAGACAGATATCTAGTCTCGTGTGCTCCCAGACACATTTGATGGGGCCCCTGTGAGATACAGGATGCTGGACTACATGGGCCTTTGGCCTGATCCAGCACAGCTCTTCTGATGTTCTTATGTTCAAATTGAAAGGGATTCTGTCCATTATATTGAAAATGGCATCTCCAGATTTAGAGGCAGTGAATTTGAACACCAGTCACTTTCAGGGCTGAGGACAGATAGAATCTGCTAACATCTACTTGGTGGTGTTCCTATAAGGCATTCTGACAGTGCTTCAATCATGGAGCTGTGCTGTCGGGGGGGGGGGGATTTATGACTAACCTACCCATGTCAAGACTTAGAGAATTGCTACTTATAATGTTCCCAAGAGTAGAAATACTTCTGGTTTTTTTCAAGAAGAGAAGTGGGCCCCGATTATGACTATCCTGCCCAGTAGGCATTCCACCCCCCTCCCACCCTTGTCTGCCTTCCCTCAGTGACCTCACCAGGACCTGCCCTATGACCTCACCAAGGCCTTCCCCTGCTGTCAGGTTTCGGACCTGAAATCCCAGAGAAAGCAATGTTGATGACCTGGAGATTCACACAATATCTATGTGGAACATAGGATTCCCATTTGGTTCCTTGGAATTACCAAGGTGTAGCTTATGTATCAGAAGGTATCAGAAGGTGTAGCTTATATATCAGAAGGTATGCTAGGGAGTCTCTCTTCCAACTTTGTACTTGATTTTGGGCATGCTTGGCCCAAGGAATAGCTACTGTGTTGGAATACACAATGCATGCATTTTTTTCATTTGAGCAATTATTGTATGTGTTTGGGCCATTGTCAGCATTTTGGAGACAGCTGGGCATGAGACAGGAAGCCACAGCAAGTGTCTGGCTGCCTTCCTCTCCTGCTGTTAATCTAACATATTCTTTGCTTCTCTCCAGAACTGAGAGAAAAGTGTGATTCCTCATTGTTATCAAACCGCTACAGGTTCTCTCTGAGCGCTCCAGCAAGTGCACTTCATTTGTTATACACACAGCTTTATCTTGCCTTGCCCAGAAGCACAGTTCTTCTCTCCTAGCCAGATGCCGGAGGAGCTTGGAAATGGCCTCCTCTGTGTCAGGGGACGTACGTGGCGGGCAGGCTGCCTTCCACCAGTCAAGAGAGATAAAACCCCATAATGTCCATGGCTGTCTATGATGGCTGAGGCAGTAGATTTTGATAGGGTTGTTCCACAGACAGAACGGCCCTCGAGGGGCCATGGATTGCATGCAAATGTTGCGCAAGATCTGGTAGAGCTCAGCTCATGAGAGGGGTGATTCTGAAGATGTACCAGAAAGGACTATCAGTAAGAGCTGTTCGATAGTAGAACATATTTCTTCAGGAGATGAGTAAGCTCTCTTTTATTAGTAATTTTAAAATAGAGGCTGGATGGCAATATGTCAGAGATGATCTAGCTGTGGGTTTCCTTCATTGACAAGAAGTTGGACTAGAAGCAGGCATGTTCAAACTTTGGCCCTCCAGATGTTTTGGACCACAACTCCCACAGTCCTTTGCCATTGGCAATCTAAGCTTAGAAGTCTGGGAGTTGTGGTCCAAAACATCTTGAGGGCTGAAGTTTGGACATGCCACTAGATGGTGACTAGAGACCTCTCCAGCTCCACTATTCTGCGATTCAGTAGTGTTATCTTTCCCTTGATCACCCTATGTCTTGTTGGCCATTCTACAAATGGCGACTTTTGGTAGGCTCATTTTTTTATAATAAGAATAATTTTCAAATCTGAAATACATCCATAAGAAAGGCTCTTCACCTGCTATGGGTAGGAAAAAAGTTTCCCCAAAGCAGTGTCCAGATCTATGCAAATTTATTTCATTTAATCTTGAGGTCCAGCATTTCTCGATGGCTTTGACATAGTACTGTAATATTTTTCAGAACAACATAATAAGCCCCGGTTCTCCTTTCTTCCAGTTTCTGCTGTTTCTTTCTGCATTCTGCATCTTTTCCTACTACAGCGTTCTGTCTCCCACTGATTGTTCATTAAGGTAATGCATTTAGCACACAGCCAATTAAAGCTGATGCTATGCACTGCTATAATTCTCACCCATCCATACAAATTGCATTGGTAGATTCCAGGCAGAGAGACCTCGTAAATCATCTACCAGAGCCATCGTTGTGAGTATTTCTCCTGGGCACCTGAACATAAATCCTGTGCCTTAGTGATTAAAATTCCAGCTCTAATCTTCCAGGATTCCTTTTAGTTTCACTTGAACAAGATAAATAAAATAACAAATGCTTAGCAAAGCTATCTGCCTGGTGCTTATCCTGGGAGGACAGAACGAAAGAACAGCCAGCAATGCAGGTAACACAGTGTTAACCGGGAGCTAGATGTTTGCCTCCCAAATACCAGCTAAATCAGGAATGCATTGTTCAGGGAAGCGTACCCTTCCACCACTTCCACCATTGGGCAGCACACCAAGAGAAGATGGCTATGATGCCTTCTAGCCGAGGTAGATCATCAGGATCGCTGAGGAGACTGATCCCAAGAGAGGGCCAAGAGAGATAAAACAAGAAACTGGGCCTTCTCGGTGGTTGCCCCTCTGCTACAGAACCAATTGCCAGTATCTGTTCACCTGGACCATTCACTGGGGATTTTTAAGAAAAATGAAAACCTGGTTGTTTTGACAGTCCATTTCAAAGTCTTCCAGCTACTGAATGTGAGGAGACCAGATATTTTCCTTATCCTGCCTGGAATGCTTCTAATATCTTCAATATCTAATATATGCCTGGAATGCTTCTAATATCTTCTAATAGCCAAGATGCCTTCAAAAGGGGATTGGACAAATTCCTGGAGGAAAAGTCCATCACAGGTTACAAACCGTGATGGAGATGTGTCATCTCCAGGCTTAAAACCAGGGTACTTCAAGGGCCAGATGCTGGGGAGTGGTATTAGGAGACAGATATCTAGTCTTGTGAGCTCCCAAACACATCTGGTGGGGCCACTGTGAGATACAGGAAGGTGGACTAGATGGGCCCTTGGTCTGATCCAGCATGGCTCTTCTTATGTTCTTATGTTCTTAAGTAAATGTTTCCCAAAAGTTTTGCCTGAGAAGTAACCTCCAGAACCACTGCTCATTTGCCAATGGGCAAGTTGTGTAATCCTGGTGAAAATTCTCTGCGCAGGAGTAGACCAAGGATTTTTATATTTTCATGTACCAAAATCTTATCCAGAGGTCACCATTGCCCTGAAATCTACTTTCCTTTAAACTATCAGGATAGAAAAAAAGGAGTAACACTTCCAAAACCATTTAGTTCTGCAGTCAAAACCAAAGGTCAGGAATGCACAAGAATGACATGAGACTACAAACCATATCTTTTTCATTCAGTGATGAAGGTGCATACTAAGAATTGTTGTATTGTTGTACTGTGTTAACAATTGTACTGTTGTACAGTGTTTTTATTGTTGACTATCTGATTCTTATATTTCCTTTTATATCGAGAGCATATTTTACCAAAACAAATTCTTGGTGTGTCCAACCACACTTGGCCAATAAAAGTATTCTGATTCTGATTCTGAATGGGCATGAAATGGAAAAATAGTGTTTTGTTTCACTCCGTTTCATCCCCCCGCATTTCATTTTATTTCGTTTCATAAATAACTTTAAAAAACATTACTTATGAAACAAGATGAAATAAAATGAATCCCCCGCAGCACCAGCGCTCTAGCTGGTGCCTGGGGGATTCAAAAACCTCCTCTCCACTGCCTCCCAGCTGATTTTGACAGCTTGGGCTGTCAAAAAAATTCAAGCTGGTTGGCAGGTGGCTGGAGAGAACTGAGCAGCCAGGCTCCTTTCTGATTCCAATTAGAGAAAAAAGGCTCCTGGGGCACCCCTTTTGGAGGGCTCAAAGAGGAGAGTCCAAGGGAGCTACCAAAATTTTTGGTGCCCCTTGGACCCTGAGAAGCCCATTTTAATTAGTAATGAAACAATTCATTTTCAACTAAAAAAGACTGTTTCATTAGGGTCCGAAATGAAACAGAGTCTCTTGTTTTGTTAGCTTACAAAATAATATGTAAGCTAACGAAGTGATGAAACAGCATTTCATTTTCATTAGGGGGTCCATCCCTAGTGCACACATCTTGGATAGAGAACATGGGGGTTCCAGGGAGGGGTCAGAGATGCAGATTAATTCTATACACATTCATGTGTTTATAGGAAATCCCTCTCTCAAAAGGAGTGGAGGATTTAGGCCCAAACTGTCTCCCATTTATCATGCTGCCTCTTATCTATGAACAGAAAATCAAGTCATGTGGACAAACTGAGTCGGTTTGAAGAACAGCATGCCCAACAACAGGGTCTTGATGTGTTTTATGGTGGGGGAAAGGCATACAGGTGATCACCACATATTTAGATGATTATTTATTTTCCAGGAAAGCTGGCACTCAACAGTGTGCAACCTTTAAACTCAAAAGATTGCATGGGAGTTAGGCTTACGTTTGGCGAAGGACAAGATGGAAGGTCCAGATACGATTTTGACATTTTGGGGGAGAGAATTGGATACCATTAACCAAACCAATAGGCTCTCAGAAGCTAAGCTCATTGATCTTAAAAACATATCTCAGATTTGCTCCAGAGGAAAAAAGTAACTGAAGGAACTACAAGCGATTGTGGGTCATTTGAATTCTGCAGGTAGTGTAGTAGCACCAGGCAGGGCCTTTTAAAAGAGGTTATGTGAGGTCTTGTCTTAAAAGACTCCATCATAGGTGCTGTATATCTAATGAGCTGAAGGAAGATCTTAGTGTTTGGTTAAAATTTCTAGAGGAATTTAATGGTGTATCATTCTGATGTGCTGAACTTCTCCTAGGAGCATATTTGGAGGTTCAGACTTATGCATCCAGAACTTTGCATTTTAGCTTATATTGTAGAGGCCAGTGGTATATTGGAATGTGGCCACCTGAGTGGGTGCAAATGGTTTGACTCAGGATTTAACTTTTTAAAGAACTTTTTTCCAATGGTGTGTGTGGTTTGGCTATGAGCACACAGCTGGGCTAATTCGGCAGTGCACTTATGGTGTGAAAACTTAGTGGTAGTTCATATAGTGAAGACTTTGTCATCAAAATGGAGTAGAGTTATGAAGCTAGTTTAGGCATTCATGTTAAAATATCTGCAGTTCAACATAGTTTTCTACACATGGAATGTCCCAGGTGTACAAAATGAGATTGCTGATGCCCTGTACCATCAACAGATTATATGGTTCAGGTTGCTGCCACCTCAGGCTTTGCATGACCCAGATATCCTACCAGAAGAGGTAAGAGTTTAGCATTAGCACTAAGGATGTGACATAGTTATTCTTCAGTGTGTGTTAAGTTTGCAAAATTTTGCACCAGGGAGGGTTTTAAACAGTTATGGCCATCCCCGGACCAATTAATGCAATTTGCAGTATAAATATAAAGGAATGGCCCCCAGAACTATACAGTAACCCCCCGCCAATCGTGGGGGTTAGGGACCCACCCCACCCACAATGCATGAAAATCCGCGATATGCGGAAGTGGGTGGGGGGCCTGGGGGACGGGGGGGGCAATTGTGCTCCTGTCTGAGAAGTCTTGGTGCGGCCCATCCTAAAAGCCTTAGAGCCATGTGGGGGTGGTGTTGCAGGATCTGACCTCCCACTGCCACCCGCCCGCGCCAACCGAGACTTCTCAGAGAGGCTGGTGGCTTCGGGGAACAACCTGATCACTCCCCACCCCCCCACATGGCTCCAAGGCTTTTAGGATGGGCCAGGGGAGGCGTCAGAGAGCAACGCGATCGTTCCCTGCCCCCTTGCGTGGCTCTGAGCTGCAGGTACTGCGATCCCGCAATATAGCGGGACCGCAGTACCTGAACCACGAAATGGTGGGGGATGACTGTACAATGAAAGCTGTCTGCTCTTTTCTTTTATGCAAATGCCCATGGTTATGATAATCCAGGAAATGAATTTAGAATCCAAACAATGTTAGAAGGATAGTCCAAACAGAAAGGGCACTCAAAAGACATTAGAAAACCTATTTCACAACAAATGTTATTTACACTCAGTATTGTTTCAACTCAGATATATAGGGATGACTATGAAGTCACATTGTTCCATGCCACATCATTAATTGCTTCTCTCTCTCTCTCTCTCTCTCTCTCTCTCTCTCTCTCTCTCTCTCTCTCTCTTTGGAGTGTTAAGGGTCAGTGAGTTAGTTCCCTCCTCTAAGACTGACCAGTCTAGATGCTCCCTGCAGATATCTCACCTGGTGGTGGAACAGGATAAAATCATCATTACCATATGCAGCATCCTCTTGAATTGGAAATATCACTGAATACATTGGGGGTGGCAATTTTATCACATCTGCTAATGCCCACTTGTGCTACATTACAGGTCCTCTTGTTAGTTAACTGGCAAACCACTCTAGTATTCCTGCCAAGAAAACTCCATGGACGTGGAGTTACAAAGAGTCAGTCATGACTGTAATGACACAAAACACACACACACATATATAAACATTGATATTGATAAATTGTGGCCCAATTTTAATCCAAGAACTCTTTATTTCAGACTGGGTGGGCAAAGGGAGAGATCCTACTTCCAGTTTCTTGTGGCAATGGGATAAGGCCATTAGCCATCCCAACCTCTACATTTTTCCTTCCATGTGTGCTGAAAGAAAGAAAGAAAGAAAGAAAGAAAGAAAGAAAGAAAGAAAGAAAGAAAGAAAGAAAGAAAGAAAAAAGAAAGAAAGAAAGAGTCCAGCTTCGGAGCATAAATATGAAACATCTCTAAGAATATAACTAGCCCTTAACTTATAAGGAACTACAGTGGTACCTTATATAAAGGAATTAATTGGTTCCTAATGAAAGTATGTTAAGCAAATTTTCCTTTATACAAATTTCCCATAGGAATGCATTGAAAATGGAGTAATCCCATTTTTATGCTGTACGGATTCACCCCATAGGCGATTATGGGTGTTTATACACGACCCCTAAACTCCGGGGCAAATGGCTCCCAGCTCCGGAGCTTAAAAATGTTTCCCCACCAGCTCCGGAGTTTGCAGGAAATTAAGTGCGACCACGCACACTTTAGCGTGTCCCAGCGCACCTTTCAAGTACCTGCTCTCTGGAGGTGAAAATTCTTTGATGCGGGTGTAACGATAGTGAGTGCGTGGCTCTCCTCTCTTCTGTTTGTTGTTTTTTGGCTCCCGACCCTTTAAGAGCTACTTAAGAGACTGGAATGTTGCCATGGCAAGAGCGAGAGGCAGAACGGAGGTGAGCCATGTTTCTTTTCTTCCTGTTTTTTCTCCCTCCCCTCACGCAGCCAGCAGCCAGGAGTGCGGAGGGGGTGGGAACGCAGGAACAGCGACAAACCCCTAAGATCTCTGGTCTGAATTTAAGTGACCAGTGGATCTTAGGGGTGGTGTGAAAAGGCTCTATGTTAAGCAAATTCTTGCTCCGTGGGCGGTTCCTCCGCCCAGCCGGAGCAACCTTGCCCTCTCGCGAGAGGGGCGAGAAGAGGAAGGGACACACGGGAGCGTCCGGTGGGGGGAGGAGCGCCCTATAAAAGGGCGGCTCCGCCCCCCACCTCCAGGCTGTTTTAAGTTGGCGTTCCCCACCCGCCCACCGCGTAAGGACTAGTGTGAGTGTTACTGGTCGCCTATTATTGGGGCCGGATAGGAATTTTTGACCCGCTTTCCGAATTGGCCTGGGAGAGCGGGGATTTTTTGCCTATCCCACACTGGTACCTGGGTGTTAGGGATATCCCTGGTGCTTATTGGTCACACTGGCGGCAGAAGCGGATGGAGAGCAGTGGTGAGTATCTAACAACATCTGTCCCCGTGTAACCATAACCACAGCACTGCGGATCAGGAGGTCTTGGTGCTGGGGCGGATACAAGGGGGCGCCTCCCTGCCCTGGGAATTACCCAGAATTGGCCACTGTATGCAGGGAGGTGTAATGACATCGACTGGCCCGGTGGGTGCTGTAAAGTTACCGCACCACCTGGGGGTTGTCTCGCCCTAAGCTGCCTGGTTGGAGGGCTCTTGGGTGACCCCTGGGTTCCAACCATGTGTGCTGATGCCCGACCCCTCCTCCTTCTTCTTGTTGTTGTTGTTGTTGTTGTTGTTGTTTATTCAATAAAGTGTGACCCAGTTACCCCAACTTCCCAACTCGTCTCGTCATTTCAAGTGGGAGGGCAATTTTCCCTATCTCCGGAATTTTTTATGTTGTACAGATTTTATGTTATACAAACTATTTGGTATACAAGGGTCCACTGTATATAACAAGCCATTGAGGTTGGGTTATTTTTTCAGTGTTGTCACAGATAAAACTGACTGGAACTCAAAGAAGTAGATGTGGAAATTTACCACTCAGGGCAGGGGAAACAGCCTTGCAAATTCAGTTTATTTTCCCAATTGTTCACATTTTTATTCCTGATGGTGCTGGGGGAAAAATTAAGTCAAAAGGTTTTGCTACAGCAAACAGGGCAAGTTCAAATACAACAACCCTCTGCAACAGAATTTAATGTTTTCCGGTGCTTAGTTTCCTGCGTGGAAAGTTTACTATTATGCTTTCTGTCGGTTATGTTTATGCTAAAAGATATACAAAATGCATAGCCTCTAAATGGCCTTTAAAGTTTGCTCAGTCACTCATTCTGGAATCGACTGCCAGCCTGACAGCGTTTTTTTAAATTCAGCGAAGTGACATTGTAAGGCAGTTGAGTCCCCGAAGAAAAATCAGTGTCATTATTTTGCTGCTGTTAAATTCCTCTAATGAAATACATTCCAATTTTATGCTGCCTTTGCTATAATATATAGCTCACTATGGACTATAGATGTTCCAGCTGTCTGGTATAATGACATTCTAAGTTTCTGCCCTCGAATGCAGTCTGTATGAATGGGATTCAATGATAGTACAGACACTCATCAGAGGATAGTTAAGATGAAACCTTCTTTCTTTCTTTCTTTCTTTCTTTCTTTCTTTCTTTCTTTCTTTCTTTCTTTCTTTCTTTCTTTCTTTCTTTCTTTCTTTCTTTCTCCCTGAGAAAGAAGTATGTTGGAAGAAATTGGACTTATAAGCAACAGAGAAGCCAAAATGGCTTTTATTGTGTCCTATTTTCTTCCTTTGGGGATGGAATGACACATGAAAGAGCTCTCAAAAATGGAAAGCCTTTATAAAGTTATCTTGGGTTTGTTTTCCTTAAATCTGTGGACTATGCCACAGATTTAAGGAAAGCAAGTTCAGGTGAAGTCAGTAAATTAGAGAAGATCCCATGCCGGTTTCCACTTGATACCGTGGCAAAATCTTTGGGGGCTTCCATTTCACTGAGAAAGGCACTGACAAACAAACACACAAGCAAATTAAAACATGGCCCAGTGAGTATTCCCCTCCAACTTCTGTTTGCAAAATCTGGTGGGTTGCCCTGGTGCTTAAGCCATCTAGCACATTAAAAAGCCTCAATGGGGATGCAGCAACAACATGAACAGTAATACTACAAGTGATTACTTAGATCACTAAAAGTGAAAGAATCAAGTTAACGAGCTGTTCAGGCTCAGGTTTTGCAAACAAAGGGAGTTTGCCCTATTGTTGAGTTAGTTCTAGTTTAACTCAGTTCTAAACTGGAGATAATTAGACATAGCTTCCATTTTGGTTTCTATTTTTGCTCTTGCTTCTTTTTCCCCTTCCCCTCTTCTTCTTTTGCAAGTCAGCAAAAGAAGAAAAAGCAAAACACGTAAAAAATAAGAATAAAATAATTCCTCATAACAATGTTGCAGAATGTTTGAACTTCTGCTAATATTATTTCTGCTATGCAGCTGATGTACAGAGATTCACAGACAAACAGTCCACCCCTTTCTCGTTAACCGGCACTTAAAGTCTCAATCACTTGCTTTGAGACATTTGTAGGAGAATTAAAAAAAGAATAAAATTATTTCATTAATTGCAGTTAAACAGTTCAAAAGGAAACTAGCTAAAGAAACTGACTTTCAACTGACTAAAGTGGGGGGGGGGAGAAAAATTGCAGCAAAGAGGCTGGGTTTCTCTTTAAAATTAGAGGTGGGGAGGAAGGTTTGGTTAGTGCTGGATAGACTGACAGTCATCCCAGCCAACAAAGTCCCCTCCCAGTCACTCAAACCACCAGCAGCATGCAAGGTTGTGAAATCTTCAACACATGATCATCTTATAATTCTTGTTCTTTCATTGATGTAAAGTAACTTTTAGCTTGTAGGAAAGGTGATCTAGTAACCTAGGTAAGAAATAATAAAACCCAAGAGTGTGACTAAAGACTTTTTGGGAGTTTAGCATTACATCGGGGCTGTAATAGGTAAATTTCCTACAGTCAATATTTTTAATTTTACGAGTGAATCCCAACACATTAGTCTAGAAATTTCCATCAAGAAGGCCATTCGAATGCACTAAACTTTTATGGCTGTACTAGCAAATAAGCCATCCCTCATGGCTACTGTTTAATTTGTCGCTTCCTAAAATTTATCCTTTGGCTTAAAGTTTCAGGTCACTCTGACCTTTAGTAAACATTGTGTAACAAGACACACAGCTGCTAACACCAGACATGCTGGGTGATCTAATTTCAATTAGACACCTTCATACATCTTCTGCTTCTGGCTTTGGGAGATGATAAGATGACCTCGTAATTCACACCTTCCTCCACTAAGGGACCATTAGGTTTCTTCACATTGTGCAGTATATGTGCTCTCTGTTACAAAAGGAAGACTGCTTGAAGTCATGTTTGCTTACTGGATATCCAAGAAAGAACATTATTTCCCTCCTTTGTCATGAAGTGCCATCAAGTTGTTCCCAACTTTTGACAATCCCGTGAATCAGCCTCAGGTCCCATTATTAACAGCACTACGCAGGTTTTGCAAACTCAAGGCACTAATTTAGACTACGGCAATGCACTGCATGTGGGGCTGCCTTTGAAGACTATTCAGAAACGATAGCACCTTCTGGTCCCAATTCAGTATTATGTATAAAGCCTTATACAGCTTGGATCTAAACATATGAAACTTCTTGGCTTTTGAGGTCTTCTGGGGAGACCCTTCTCTTGGTTCCAACACCTTCCCAAGCTTGTTTGCTGAGAGGGCCTTCTCAGTGGTTGCTTCTAGGCTTTGGAATGAGCTGCCCCAAGAGGCAGGGTTGATCTCCTCGCTTTTTCTCCCCCTTCCATCATCAGGCATAGACCCTTTGCTTCAGACAGGCAATAAGGAGTAAGTTATGTTAGGAATGTTGGTATTTAACTTATAGTGTTCAGTATTTTTACACCTGTTGTTTTATCTTTTGTGACCCACCTTGGGTCCCTTCTGGTAAGAAAGGTGGCATGTACATAATAATAAATATATAAAAATAATAAATACTTGAGTCAATCCATCTTACCTCTAGGCTTATTTATGTTTTGCCTTCAGACTTTTCCTGTCTGTATGTCTTTTACATTATCAACATTGTCAACGATGTCTTATGAGGAGCCTCTTAGGGAGCTGGGAATGCTTAGTTTTCCAAAAAGAAGGTTGAGAGGGGATATGATAGCTATGTTTAAATATTGAATTGGGGTCTGGCTTGTTTCCCATGGCTTCAGAGACTAGGGCTCGGAGCAATGGTTCCAAACAACAGGAAAAGAGATTCCATTTGAAGTTTAGGAAGAACTTCCTGACAGTTAGAGCTGTTCAGCAGTGGAATATACTGCCACAAAGGAGGGTGGTGGAGTCTCCTTCTTTGGAGGTTTTTAAGCAGAGGCTGGATGGCCACCTGTTGGGGGTACTCTGGTGGTGGTTCCTGCATGGCAGGGGGTTGGACTGGACAGCCCTCGAGGTCTCTTCCAGCTCTATGATTCTATTCTATGATTGCGATGCAAAGTTTGTATTAACAACAAGAATAATTAAAGGATCCAAGTGATATATAAATAAATAAATAATAAAATAAATAAATAATAAAATAATAATAAAATATAAAGAGCCATCAATAATCATTTCTAGCTAGCTCCTTCATTCATTCCTTTGCATAAATCAATGTGTCTCCTCCTTTGATCCACATGTTGTTCTCTTCCCAGGCCAAGAAGTTCCAGTCAAGATTCTCAGTTACCAGGGATTCAGGGATTTAGACCCAACATCTAAAAGCACTGACTACAATGTAGAACACCATAGCACATCCATCATACTTAAATAATAGACCTGTGAAGGTAACTCAACAGCTGCAATTTCTTCCTGCCTTGAGACCTGGAAGAACATGGAGAGGCCTTCACACAACATGCTGTCCCAAAAAGCCGTTATTGTTTATAACAATAAATGAAATAAAGCAATGGATTTTAGCATGGATCTGCACAGCACCAGCTAGGGAAGAAGAGGAAGGAAATTGTGTTGGCATCATATGCTGTTTTTGGGCTTCTGAGATCAAATTTACCATGACTCCAGAGTGGCCCCAACACTTTTCATGGATGATGCCAGTATCTCCGAACAACAGTCATTCTATTACTCTAATGTATGTGTGTTAGCATTTCCCCCAAGAAATCAGTCAATTCAATGTTACTTACAAAATTCACCTATTATATATCCCATTCTACTTGTTTCCACAAACTGATGTATGATATCTCCGTTGGTGCTCGCATCCTACCGAGACTTACGGGAATATGAATAGGCGTCATTAGCCATGAAATGCGTATTTTGTCACCTTTGGAGTCAGAATATTTCACATCCTAATAAGGATAAATGTGTACATTTATATGCTTATTTTACATATGTAAAGCTGAATTGTGTGCTACCCGGTATGCTATAACCCTGTAAACAGGAGTTGATTCATGATTGCAGCATTAACTCTCACAAACCCATGAATTACGGCTTGTATAAATTCTCCTTTGCATTTTCAGTGTTGCCCATTTTTTCTTCCAGCTATACATGTAGAGAATGATGTGTTGCACAGTGAAAAGATTATTGCCATTTAATTATCTTTTTATTATACATGAGGAAGGGAATTGCCTGACCCCCTCCCTTCCTCATCAAGTCTCTTGCCACCATGAAAAAGCAGGATTAATTTAAGGTGGAGGGGGGGGAAATGCCACATACCTCCTCCCATTTCCCACACTCCACTTTGTATAAATGCTGAAACAACTTCTGCTTTTGATATGCCCACATCCTTTTTACACCATTTCAGGTCTTAATAACGGGATGTTGTTAAGATTTACTTAAAGGGATGGGCACCATATGAAAAATGACACGCTATTTCGTCATTTCGTAAACTTGGGAAATGTTGCAAAATGAAAAGAAATAGCAAACAGTGTGTCGTCAAGAAATGAAACAAAACACCATTTTGAGTTTCGGAAAAGAAATGATTCGTCCTAGTGGCATGAAGCCTCTTGATCCAGCCATCTTGAGAACAGGAGGTTTATTTTTAAACTGATTGATTTGTTTTCCTTCCTCCCCTCCCGGGCCTCCGCTGTGTCACTCTGATCTTAATCTGCCTGCCTACAGCTAGCCAGCAGCTGAGCTCTTCCCTTCCCTGTATCCGCGAGTTGATTTAAAGTTTAAACTGATTGTTTTCCTAACTTTCCTGATTAAGTAGGGATAGGGAGAGATTTTTAAAAATATATTTTCCTTACTCCCCGCGCTGATCAGCTGTTGAGCTTATCTTTCCTCTGATCTCTCTGTGCAGCAGCTAGCCCTTAGGTTTTCTGCTTGTTTACACAGGATTCTTTGTTTAAAAGCAAATTGATTGGAATATTTAAGGAGAGTCTTTAGTTTAGGGCATTGGGCTCCCTGTTAAATAAAAAAAGGGAAAGCTCCCCATTATGTATAGCCTTACAAATTGTTACATTTCATGATGAAAATTATTTTTAAAAAATAAAGACTGAAATGAAACGAAGCACTGTATTTCCATTTTGTACACATCTCTACTTACTTACTTACTAAATCATATAAACAAGTGGTTCCCATATGAGTCTTTGCAATTTGTGCAAGTTGTCTTGGGGAGAAAAAAAAATTAGGGTGCTTTCTCTCCCTGAAGCAAAGCACAGACACACTGCAACAACTTGTGGGGTATTAAAAATGATAGAAACAAACAGCCTTGCTGATGCTTCGGGTCCTCAATAGTATATGCAATAAAGCTGCAACCATTGCCATCTCATGGAATTTTGATAAATCTTAGCAAATATATGGAGGAATTGACACACCAAATTCCCATTGAAGCTTTGGCCCTAGTCTTGGGTCATTGAATTGGCTACGCTACAAAACAGGATTTGGGCAATAAATAGGCAGAACATGTTATCTTTCTACCATCACAAAGTTATCTTTAAAAAGCTTCAGAAATGAGACTGAAGAGATGGGCAGGTTGAACCCTGGTGAAATTGGCACACCCCAGAAATTGACTAACCATCCTCTCCCAAGCTAGATTGTCTATTGTCTCTCCTGATCACATATATGACTGAGGCATCACAGGAGGATTTGAACTGGAGGCAACTGTTTTTGTAGCTATTCAATGCCCAGTGTCCATTGTTGTTTCGACAGAGAAAGGTTGATGGATGGTCTGGTGAGCTTCCATAGTTCTGAGCTCCAAAGTTCCCCACATGAAGGAAGGGGTTCAGTGGGAAACAGCTCAGCCCACTCCAGGAGCCTCTTCAGAGATCACCAGAAGGTTCTTTTGGAAGATGAAAATCCCTGCCTCCCAACCCCATCATTTCAGATAAACACACTTTCATTCAGTCTGACAGCCCTCCACTTCTATTTTACATTTTCATTTTCTTGCAAAATGTTATTGCCTGCCTTAGGCTGGATTATACGTTTAAATAAATAAGTAGATAGAAGAAATAAGAACACTAAATCCACCTGGTGCATTTTAAAACAGGAATGGATGGGAACAGCGCTATTATGCCAATGAAAACTGATTCCCAAAAGGCCACCTTCTGAATTGTAATTGAGTCAATAGATCTATATCTCCTTGCCAAGCCAATCATGAAAAAGCAGATAAGCTATTATTTCTTTAACCACGCTTCCAATCAATACATTAAGCAGTGATGCTACTTGAAGGAGACACTTGGGCTTTGAGGGATTTCAAAGTGGCTACTAGTACATTTTTAATCCATTTATAAAATGTCAATTAGCGCAGATTACTGAAGGAGGAAGATATATCGATTTCTAATTTTTGTTTTTTCCCCTTTAATGCCTGAACATTGTTATAATGCCTGAGAGGTTAATAGAATTGCAACAGATTGTGTTGCGTAGATTTTGTTTCAAATTGACCCTACTGCCAAGTAACTTTCCTCACTTGAACAAGTTTCTAAAAATTTGCAACAATCTAGATTCTAATTGTTTTTTCTCTCCCCCCTCTCCCTCCCTCCCTCCCTCCCTCTCTCCCTCTCTTTTCTTTCTTTCTTTCTTTCTTCTTTCTTTCTTTCTTTCTTTCTTTCTTTCTTTCTTTCTTTCTTTCTTTCTTTCTTTTTTGAAAAACACTGTTGTTACCAGTCTCAAGGACTAGGGTGCCTGAGGATGACTAGGTCAGTGGTAGCGTACCTTTAGCAGTCCATATGTTTTGGACCACACATTCCAGAATGCCTAGATTTCCAATGACAAAGCACTGTGGAAGTTGTGGTCCAAAACCTCTGGAGTGCCAAAGGTTTACCATCACTGGTCTAGGTCATTAAGTGAATTGGTTATGTCTGTGAAGGTTCTCAGTGATCCAGGTGAGGTTATCTGGAAGTTACGTCATGCCAACAGGACAACTTTTCTTGAGAGAGTGAAACGTTTTGCTACTCATTCAAGCAGCTTTGTCAGTCTGAGGGAAGTTAGTGGTGAATCCTCCATTTAGTTCACCTTCATTTCATACCACTCTGGTCTGAAATGGACAACTCGAGGCTAACTTCTCTCAGACTGATGAAGCTGCTTGGATGAGTAGTGAAACATTTCATTCTCTCAAGAAAAAGAAGTCCAATTACCATGACCCAACTTCCAGATAAGTGAATTAGTTGTTGAGGAGATGTCTTGTGTTATTTTGAGACTGCCTACCTTGCAGACAGGCCAGAGCTGAGAGGCTCTCTGGGAGGCCAGGGGAGAAGCAGAACCAAAATAAGGGAAACATAGAGATGGAGATGACTGACACTCTGTCCCCGCTAGGGTCTGTAGGAATGATTACACATGGACACATTATTGGGTTCAGCAGACCAGGCCCTGTGCAGCTCCTTCTCCTCTGCTAGCCTGAGCACAGGGCTTTATTGTTTACAAAGACAGAGCCTCAGAGGGGTGGAGACAGGGCTTATGTGCCAGGGGTCTCGTAAGCTGGGGAATTCCTGGGAAGGCTTATCTATAATGGCAGGGTCTTTGGGCTGGTCAGGTAGCCAGCTTGGTTTTCTACATACCAATCTCACAGGCTTCCTGGCTGATCTGGGGGAAGAGATAAGACCAAGCTGGCTTCCCTGAGCATATGGGCCCATAGAATTCATTTCCTTCCATCCGGGGCCTCCCCGCTCAGATGGAGAGATTTAATGATTCCCAAAGGCCTTACCCATGCTGCCAGCTGGGTTACTGTCTCAGCCCCAAGGGGACATCTCTATAAGGGTCATTTCCCTCCCCAGTGGAGGCATTGTGATTCAAATCTATTCCTTGAAAGCAGCAGAAAAGGAGTAACACCCATTCCATGGTAGCAGCAGCAGAGAAGGAGAAAGGTGATGGTGGGATGTTGTAGATGTGCTTTCTCCCTGCTGATCTGCTGACAAGGTCAGTACCAGAAAGCAGAAGCAGGCTGGATCCTTTGGCCCAGGCCTCATGGTCTGGAACAGCAGTTTCTTCCTCAGGCAGCAATTAATTGATGGCAATTAGTAATGGGCACCTTACGAAAATGTCACACTGTTTTGTTTTGTAACATTTTGAAGTGCTTCAAAGTGAAACAAAACAGCAGACAGTGTGTCATTCCGAACTGAGCCAAAATGATGTTTTTGGTTTGGAAGGAACCGAACTGAGGAGGCACCACCAGATCTCGCTTCAGCAGCAAGATCTGCTAGCTGTTTCCCTGCTCAGTTCTTGCCCACTACCACCTCCCAGCTGGTTTTGACATCTCGAGCTGTAAAAAAATTCCAGCTGAGAGGCGGGGGGGGGGGGGCTAGGGAAAACAGAGCAGCCAGGCAACAGTAAATTCACTGCCTGACTGCTCCTTTGTCCCCTGCCACCCCCCTCCTCCTAGGGGGTGTTTTGGACAGAGAGTGTTGTGGGCAGTGGGGGCAGCCCACAAAGGGAGGTTGGCTAGAGGCTTTTTTAAATATCCCGCCACAACAGGGAGAGCGCTGTTGCAGCGGAGGATTCAAAAAAGCCTCCAGCCCAACACTCATCTCTTGATCTTCAGAGCCTTTGGGGAATTCATTTCATTTCTCATTTCATTTTGTAATGATTTTTTTTAAAAAAATCATTAATTACAAAATGAAACAAAATGGAATGAGAAACGAAACAAAATGGTATTTTTCCATTTCGTGCCCATCTTTAGTGGCAACAGCTTTGGTTGTAATTCTGAGCAGTCATTAAAGACAAAGGTTGTTAAGTGAGGCATGGCTGTATACTGTAATTATCAAAAGACCATGGTAAATTTCTAAAAGTTCTCTATGATTAACCTCTCTCTTCCATTGCTTACTTATAGTGCTGTACATAACAACATAAAGACAAGTAGTGGGGAGCAGACACTCACACCAGATTAATACAAAGACCAAATATCAGAGGTAGACATGGGCACGACTTGGCGAAATTGTTGTTTCCGTTTTCAGATATCGTTTCCGTTACATAACGGAAACGGTAACGACAATTAAGCTGTCAGAACTCGAACTCGAACCGAAAAAAGAAAAATTGGGTCTGATTTGTCATTGTCGTTCCTGGCATCGCGGGGCGATCGCGCAATGCCAAGCGGCACAGAAAAAAAGTTTTAAAAAAACCTGATTCCCGGCCAAAAAAGCAGGCGAAAATATGCCTGCCTCAGGGCACCTACCAGAGGGTTGGTTTCTGGGGGGGGGGGGTCCCCAGCCTTCCCCGCCTCCTGTCCTGGGCTGCTGGTACCGGGCTGGGAGGGGGCATCCTCGGCATCTCCATTTGCCATGCGGTGGGGGGGGGGAATCCAAAATGGCGTCCACAATATTTTTTTTGAAAGCGTGGTCCAAAAAACCACCAAAGCACCACAGAAACATGAGAAAATTAGCTATTTTAAATGCTTGAATTTTTACAGTAGCAGCAGTGGGTTTTTTATAGCAGTAAAAGGTCACACTGATTTTATTTTATTTTATTTTTATTTTTATTTTTTTACACCTGTGCAATGATGGGCTGGCCATGGGATGGGACCATGCAAATATTTGGACCCATTCTACCAATCGCATGGCCAGGTTTTTGACTGACACTTCTGGATGTGCAAGAGGGCATAAAAAGACGAGGCACTCCCAGAAGAGTCGCAGTCCGGGCTTGGATGTGGGTGGGAGAGGGCTGTGTGTAGCTGGCTGCTGTGCTAGACTAGTTTCGATTTCGCGGAGCCTTTAGATTTCAGTTAGGCAGGCAGGGAGGGAATTGAGTCAATTGAATTTTTAGGAAATAATAATAATTCCTTTCATTCTCTGTCTGCTGTGGGGAATAGCAACACAGTTTATTCTTTTTTTATTCTCCTGCAGTTTGTTAGGATTTCTTTTCTGATAGTGCTTCAAAGGGGGGGGGAGGTTTGAGTGGGAGGGGAGGTGTGGATTTATTTTAAAATTTTCATTTGCTTGGTGGCAAGCCAAGGTCCTTTCATACCCTGCCTGCAGCTCTGCTGTGGGTGCACTGCCCACTTTGTTTGCAAAAATTGCAATTGCTTTATTCGATGCAGTCTTGTGCAGCAAGTCAGTTTAAAGTGTTTTCTGCCTGCTCTGGGTGATTGTGGGACCCACGCCTGCCGCCCGCATGCCCCCGCACGCGCCCCTCCCCCCTGCCGCTGCCGCCGCCCGCCCATACCCCCCTACCTCCCCGCCTGCCGCCTAGGGCGCAAAAACACCTAGCGCCAGCGGGACGCCACTCGCTAGGACATCAAATCGTGCGAAATCGCGGCGGCGGTAACGACAAACAACACGACGAAACGACAATTTTTTTAAAAATTTTGCAAAAAACGGAAACGACTGGTCTTGCCCATCTCTAATCAGAGGGATCCCTCCCAAAGATAAAGATTTTCTGATGATATACTGGAATGGACTTAATGCATTTCATCTTAGTCATTTATTTGAAGCATACTTTCTCAGACACCTCTGTAGACTTTTTATTCTCTGTGGGAGGCTCTGCAGTATATATTAGGCCCAAAGACATCAGATGCCTCCTAAATTATGAAGATCCATTCTGCTTGGTGGGATTTAGGGACCCAATCTCAATTTGGTTTCATCCATGATATCTTAAAGATCATCTGAGCCTAGGGATGCATCCTAATTTTTGTATGGAAAATGAGAAAACTTTTTGGAAAGTCCTCTTTGCTGTAACGAAAGTTGTTTGCAGCATGGAAAGCATTACAGAAGATAGCAAAATTAGTATGCCAAATAAATTGCTCGTGTCTTTCTGATCAGTCAGATTAGTTTCTCTTTAACTAACCTTAGAAGTATTTGTCTTCTTGTGTGAGCCTTGAGTGATGAAGCTTGTTGGCCTTTGTCCCTTTCTTTATATGAACACCACCCGTTTCTGGATTGGCAGGACTTAGCCAACCAAACCCCCAGCTGGGAAGGGAAGATAAGCAAACTTTGTAGGAAGTGGCACAAACCCCAGAAAAGTTGCAACTCTTGCAATTTGGAACGGTGGGTCCTCTGCTCATCTTCTACCACATTTTTATCGCAACATGTACCTTCCCACTCACTGCCAGTTATACAGTATCCATTTGAGTTTTCCCATTTAAATGAATAGGAACCTTGGTGGTTCATATTTCTTATTTGTGATCAGATATAGGATCTGGATCAGATCAAAATGAAGGGAGCCCAGTCAAGAGCAATGAATTGGTCTTCAAAGCCAATTGAGGATCTGCACATAGCCCTTCTTAAAATGCTTTGAATGCCTGCAAAAATAAGGAGGATTTCAGAAAAGTGCAAAGAATGGACCTTAACATCTGAAAGGTAAATTAAGGGGGATGTTTTGGAGGTAGTGCAGACAAAGATGTACCCGTACAGATCTGAAGCTCAGCACCTTATTCTCTCTCTTCTCGCTTTCTAAATTTAGAAGGTAGTTCCTTTTTATATGTGTATTCTGAATTGTTCAGCCAGCCAGCTCAACAATCTGAATACTGGATAATTGAATTAAGCTGTAAGATTGAACAGACTGCAGGTACATATCTGTGCAGCTCTAGATAACAATGTGATGGTTTTACAAATCTAGGAACATAACCCAGTGGCTTCCTGTAATATACTTGTCTCGGAATGATCTGCATTTCAGAGTTTATAGCTTCATTACAAAATAGCTTTAGTATACCGGACACATTGGAGCTTAATTCCAGACTGCATTTTAATAGTGCCATAACATTTTCACTCTTCCCTTAGGAAATGCATGT
The DNA here is from genome assembly GCA_037367245.1 of Phrynocephalus guinanensis. Taxonomy (NCBI): domain Eukaryota; kingdom Metazoa; phylum Chordata; class Lepidosauria; order Squamata; family Agamidae; genus Phrynocephalus; species Phrynocephalus guinanensis. The sequence goes on from CM074741.1 coordinate 8,592,132, forward strand.
CAGGTCCCTCCTCTCCTAACCCCCCTGCCTTTCCCAAACAGCTTTGAATATCTAATATTATATCTCGAGATCCAAACAAGGCATTTAGCTGAATACACCTAACAATATGAAAGATGATGTGCATCATCCCCACACCACATTCCTTCATCATCAGACCTTGAGTGATGGGATAAGCATTCGGCTTATCAATTTATCCCCAAATAATTCAGGAATTTGCGATGCACACAGCACACTCAACCAAGTTAACTTGCTGACCAAACTTTTCCAGATCAGTGCAGAACATAGAATCCTGATCCCCACTAACAGGCTGCAAATGGTACAAGGTCATAAAATTGTATGAATGAAAAGATCTACAGAACCCAAGGAGCCATTTATTCATACCACTTGCCGGTAGTGGAAACTAGAGATGGGCACAAAACGAGCAATTTTTCGTTTTCATTTTCATTTTTTCGTTTCTTTACCTAATGAAACGAAAAATGAATTTTGTCTCCAAAATGAAACGAAACAAACCGAAAAAACAGAATTTTTGTCGTGCTTTTCATTTTCATTGCGGCAAATACATTGAACTGTAATGAATGCTAACGAAACAGCAATTTTTCGTTTTCATTTTCATTTTTTCATTTCATTACGTAACGAAAAGAAAATGATTTTTTTGCAAAAAATTCACGAAAAACAAAAACGAACCGAAACGGACCCCTAAACGACAAATGACAAACGAAACACCATTTTTTTGAGTCGTGCCCATCTCTAGTGGAAACTCATTGGTGATGCACCCAAGATAAATAGCCACTAGGGATGGGCATGAAATGGAAAAAAATGGTGTTTTGTTTCATTCCATTCAGTCCCCCCAAATTTCATTTCATTTCATTTCATTTTGCTCTAGCGGTGGGCCTAGGCCAGCTGGCCAGGCCTGCTCACCAGTTGGCTGGTGGGGCTCTGGCAGTGGTGGCTCCAGGGGCGGTGGTGGCTCCAGCAACGGTCCTAAGCTGGTCTGCCAGGCTTCCAGCCAGCTGGACCCACTCACCAGCAGGCTGGCAGGGCTCCAGTGGCAGAGGCTCTGGTGGCTCTGGTGGTGGGCCTAGGCTGGCCTGCTGGGCCTGCTCACCAGCTGGCTGGCAAGGCTCCAGTGGCGGTGGCTCCAGCGGCGGTGGCAGTTCTGGTAGTGGCTCCAGTGGCTGGCCTAGGACAGCCTGCCATGCCCTCTCTCCAGCTGGTTGGTGGGGCTCCGCCAGGGGCTGCTCCAGCAACAGCTCAGGCAGTGGGCCTAGACCGTCCTGTTGGGCCCGCTCACTAGCTGGTTGGTGGGCTCCTGTGGTGACAGCTCTGGTGGTGGCTCCGGTAGCTCCAGCATTGGCAGTGGTGGAGGGGGCGAGGAGGGATACAACCAAGCAGGTAATGGAGCCATTTTACAGACAAATGAAACAGTTCATTTTAATGGAAAAAACCCACCATTTTGTTTTCTCTGTATCAAAATGCTGCTTCTTCATTTTGTTTCATTTCATTTCATTTCATTTCATTATGTAATGAACCGATGAATCAATATTTCATTTTTTGTTTTGTGACCTTCCTTAATGGCCACAAAATCTGTATGTAAAGACCTCTGACAGAGGAAAATTCACCATCTTCTGAGGTGTTCCATCCAATCTTCCAAAGTAATAAGCAAAGAAGAATAAAAACATACTCAATTCCTTGCTGAATGACAAATATCTGAGGTGAGCTATTAATGGAGGCATCTAGGAATCTAGTAACAGATGACTGGTGATTTGTATGCAATTACTTTTTCCAGCAGGTTTCTTTTCTTCATTTGTATTGGAGAGTGGCACAATTCAAAATCATTGACAAAGTCTGCATTGATAGTATTTTCATACATCTTGAGACTCTGTCTCCCATTGTACTTTCACCACCAGCAGGTGCACCAATGATTTTAGTATACTTCTCTATATTATGCAGGGAGCTGGAAGCATTTGAAATGTGGACATACAAGATATTTAGTGGATAGGCAGAGTCACTAATGTGGCTGTATTACAGCATATCAATAAAAAGCTAGAAATGCTCAATACCATAAAGAGAAGAAAACTGCAATATTTCGGTCACACAATGCATAATAACAAATACCATCTGCTGCAGGTTATCCTTCAAGGAGAACTAGATGAGAAGCATAACATGGGAGATAAAAGAACATTCTGGTTTAGGAATTTAAGCCAATGGTTTGTAGTGGGCACAGCTTCTCTATTTAGAATGTGTGTGTGTGTGTTGTGTCATTACAGTTATGTCCATGGAGTTTTCTTGGCAGGAATGCTGGAGTGGCTTGCCAGTTCCTACTCCAGGAACCTACAGCACCTGATATTCCCTGGTGGTCTCCCATCCAAGTACTAACCAGGGCCAACCCTACTTAGCTTCCAGAATCAAGCGAGATCAGATGTGCTCAGGGCATCTAGGCAGCTCTCTTTAGAATAGCTTTAGATAATTTTAAAAAAAACAGATCGTGCTACTGATCACCAATGTTCTACAAGGACATGGCACTTGAAGAAGAAAAAAAAAGAATGCACCAATTCCCTCTGCATTGGTTCCTATTTATGGGATGCAATTTGCTCAAAGGATGTAGTCCCTCAGATCAACCAGTGTGCTGGTCTCACTAAACTCCCTAAAATGAGGGCATTATTTTCTGTTCTGGTACTATGGTTGATCCAACTGGTTAGGAGTCCCTGAAACAATGGAATATTGTATTTTTTTCAACCCTTCTTTGGTGATTTATATGTTGGTCCAATGAAAATTTTTATCAGTCTTCTTGAAAAATAAAACTGAACATCATTTTCACTATAGCACATGTTCTTCGTTTTCTTCTGATGTTCCTCAATCTATGCAATGAAGCAAGGTGGGTGAGACACATCATTAATTCTGTATATTAGAGCCTGGACATTGCAAGTTAAGAATAACTCGAGAGTTGGGTAATTTTTACAATAACTGAGGCATAAGTATGTGACTTTGCAACTGTACTTCAGCTAAGGATAACATAGAATCACAGTATTTCTGAGAGTTGGCCATCCAGCCTCTGCTTAAAAACCTCCAAAGAAGAAGACTCCACCCTCTGTGGCAGCATATTCCACTGCCGGACAGCTCTAACTGTCATGAAGTTCCTCCTAATGTGTGGGGATCTGATAGCTGGGATTCAGCCTAGAAGGCATTTCCATTTCATGAGTACGAAAGCCCACTTGATGGAAATTCTTCCTGCCTAAATCCACATCCTCCAGACTCCAGACTTTGGAATCTAACCCAGCCTGGGTTACCTATTATTTGCCTTTAATTTAGTCAGCTTGTTCATTCCTGACTTGGCACTGCCTTCTCATCTTCACTTATTTACTGTTGGTCACTGGGATAATTCCTGTTTGCTTTCATTTCTCCTTACCTATTTTTGTCTTCCCTTCATCTATTGTCTCATAATTAACTCATCTTCCTCTGTCTCATTAACTCACCTCCATGTGCAAACAGCTAGAGCATGGGTTATGGCAATCAATAACTGGGCAAGGCATGCTCCGTTCACAAGGCAGTCACGAGGTAATCCTCTATACAGCATCCTAGCCAACCAGCATATGTAACTTATGTAATGTTTCCCTAGTAACCAATCACTGATTCTGTGCATACTGTGGAATGGAAATGATATGTAATAAAACCCGAAAGGCAAGGGGGATGAGGATCATCATCATTGCTCCGCTGGTTGGACAACTGGACTCGAGTCTTCGTTTCTTCATCAGGATCCTCCCTCACTAATGTTCAAATGGAATCTCTTTTCCTGTAGTTTGAAACCATTGCCCCGAGTCCTAGTCTCAACTGGTTCCAAGAGTTGGCTCCTTTTGTATTTCGTGATTTGCTGCGAACAAAACCCCCTCTTTGCAGGGCTCCTCTACCCCTGCACACCCACAGCAATCATTTTCAATCATTTGGCTCTGGTTGTGATAAAACCAGCACTGGGGGAGAGTTATGCACAAGTGTGTGGGAGCAAAGACCAAAGGAGCAGAGCTTCATCTACCGGGGCTTTAGAAGGAATGTTGGGTTTGGGTGTTGAAAGGACAAGAAGATGGATGGGAGGTTGCATAGTATTCATGATATTGTAAGTCAAAGGAACTTAAAGTAACTAGTCATTTTTAAGAAATTGAAAAGAAAATAATTGCTTTTTTACTTCATAATAAGACATGGGCATGACTCAGCAAAATTGTTGTTTCCGTTTTCAGTTATCATTTCCATTATGTAATGGAAACAGTAACGATAATTTAGCCGTCAGAACTCGAACTTGAACCAAAAAAAGAAAAAATTGGTCGGGTTTTTCGTTTCCGTTTGTGGCATCACGGCGACTGTGCGATGCAAAGCACAGAAAAAGTTTTTAAAAGTTTTTTTTAAAAAAAAACCGGTTCCTGGCCAGAAAAGCAGGCGAAAATATGCCTGCCTGAGGCTTTGCCACCTACCAGAGGGGTGGTTTCTGGGGGGTCCCCGGACTTCCCCCCCACTCTTCTCCTGTCCTGGGCTGCTTGCACCAGGCTGGGGGAGAGTTATCCTCGTCCTCTGTCTCTCGCTGCATGCCATGCGGTGGGGGGGATCCAAAATGGCTACCACAATTTTTCTTTTGAAATCGTGGTCAAAAAACACACCAAATCACCACAGAAACATGTGAAATTTATTTATTTTAAATGCTTGAATTTTTATAGTAGCAGCAGTGGGTTTTTTATAGCAATAAAACGTTGTATTGATTTTATTTTATTTTATTTTATTTTATTTTTTATTTTTTTTGAACTGCCCATTTGGGCTGGGCATGGGATGGGACCATGCAATTTTTTTGAACCATTCCACCAATGGCATCACCAGGTTTTTGACTGACACTTCTGGATGTCTCGGAGGGCATTAAAAGCCAAGGCACCTTCCAGAAATCGCAGTCGGGTCGGTGTATGGATGTGGTTGAGGGAGGAGGGCTGGCTGCTGGTGCTGGTGTGATCCGATCGAGATTGAGAATGAGGAGGGAGGCTGGAGGCTTTAGGATTTAAGTTAGGCAGGCAGGGAGGGAATTGAATTTAGAAAATAATTTCTTTGATTCCCTGCAGCTTTGTCTGCTGAAGGGAATAGCAGTTTATTTTTTATTTCTTCTCTGGCAGTTTGAGGATTTTTTTCTGATATTGGATAAAGGAGGAGGTTCGACTGGGAGTGGGAGGTGTGGATTTATTTTAAATATATATTATATACTACCATATATTTTCTATTTTCCCAACTTCAATTTGCTTGCACACACACACATTTGGGGTGCAAGCCAAGAACAGAACCTCTATCCTAAGTGATATCCTAACTGCCACTCGCCCGCCCACCCGCGCCACCACCTGCCTGCGGCCTGCGCCGCCGCCCGCCCACTCGCCCGCCCGCGGCCGCTGCCCACCCATCCCCCCCGCCATCGCCGCCCGCCTGCACCTCCCCCCCCGCCGCCCACCCACCGCCCGCCCGCCGCCTAGGGCACAAAAACACCTAGCGCTGGCCCTGATTGCGGGACACCCCTATGCTCTGGGAAGCCAAATCGCGCTAAATCGCATTGAAAATAACAAACGACAAACGGAAACGACAGATTTTTGAAAAATTTCGCGACAAACAGAAACGACCCAAAACGGACCCGTTCCGACAAACGAAAACTTGAAATGTCATTTTTTCTGGTCGTGCCCATGTCTATTCATAATTATAATTATAAATATCTCAGGAAGGGGGCATTTCCAAATGGTGGTTGAAACTAACTGATGTAATGTCTATATTTCAGACAAAGATGCCACCTTTCTTGCAAGGAGGGAAAATACCCTGAGCTCCATGGGTGTATGTGCGTGTTAGAAATGTAAATTTAACATTTACTGGCATAAGAACATTGATGAAGAAGCCCTTTCTAACAACTTTTTATGGACTCTGGAACATTGGCTACGACAGTGATGATGCATTACAATCTGATTAAAGAAATAAGCCTCTTCGTCTTAATATTGTCCAAAATTTATTACTGACTGAGCCAACGAATAAAGCATTGCTTTTTAGGAAGGCTAAGTGTATTAAAACAAAATCCAAGGTTATATAGGCATCGAGTTTTGAAAAAACTCAAATCAAACCTTTCCCTTAATATGCTGACCAGTACTTAGGTGCTATGCAAGTGTCTGGCCCTTCACTCCTCATTGAGTTGGCTGAAGAAGCCATTATTTCCGCTCCCCTTGGACACATGCCCAGACTGCCTCCTTAAATGGCTGCTGTATGTGGTGATTAAGAACTGATGTTCCCTCAGGAGAAGGTAGTGAAGAAAGACACGGAAGATGTGGCAACAGAAAGAAAGCTCTCCACTTCTGAAGGAACCTGAACGGTTGCTAAAATCCAGCAAAGGAATATAACCATCCACGGGTTGCAGTACATAATAGGCTTTGGCTTTTTTTGGACAGAAATGCCCAGAATTTGCCTGGAATTCTCCCCAGGCTGAATTGTGGGAAATACAGCCAAAACCAAAAGTAGACAGAACAGGTCCAATTAATTACTTGAGGTCCCTATCCATGACTCGACTTTCAGGAAGAAGGAGGAAGCTGCCCCAGTGGTGACTAGAAGTGGCAAGGTTGCAAAAGTAATTGTACTACCCATTCATCTCTGTATAGGGTGCCTGCTAAAGGTAATCCCATGATTCTTTGAGATTGCCACGCAGCCTTACCACTCTCAGCCATCACTAAGCTTCTTCTTCTTCAAAGTTAGATAATGGACAGGAATCCCACATGCAGGTAATGAGGCCTCCTCTGAACATTTCAGGATTTGGCTGGATCTCCCAGAATTCTGTGTGAGTGAATTCTGACAGCTAGACTCCAAAAGAAATCACAAGTCCCATGACTAATCCATACAGGAGCTGTCCTAGGTCAGTGCTCCCCAACCTTTTTGTCCCAGCGGACCGGGAAATTTTTGAAAATTTTCCTGTGGCCCGGGGGAGGGGGGGGGGGGAGGGGGGGAGAATGCGAAAGGGGGGTCCGGCTGGGAGGCAAAAGGGGGGGGTGAAAGCAAAGGATGGGAGGGAGGGAAGGAGGAGGGGGAGGCACGAGAGCAGCGGCGGCGGCACTTACCGGCTTGGGGCATCGGGCGTGCCACTCCCCCCCACACACACACGGGCGGGGTGGGGGGGAACCCGGGGCTCCTGGGCAGGCGGGCCCCCACCTCCTCCTCCGGCGCCGGGGCCAGGAGCCGCGTGCGGGTCTCGCTGCTGGCGCCCCCGCTTGCTCCTGCTGCCGCCGCCGCCGTGGGCCTCCCCCTCCGCTGGGGAAAGCGAGCGGGGCGCCAGCAGCGAGACCCACGCGCGGCTCCTGGCCCCGGCGCCCTGCGCGCGGCACCCGCCCGGCCGCGCCGGGAAGCGCCCTCGCGGCACCAACGAGCCGCCGCCTCCTCCTCCTGCTCTGGTTCCTCCTCCTCCTCCTCCTCCCGCCGCCGCCGCCGGAGGAGCAGCAGCAGCCACCCCCCCGCAATTGCCCCCCGCCGCCGCCGCAATCGCCCCCGTCCCGCCGCCGCCGCTACCCCCGCAATCGCCCCCGTCCCGCCGCCGCCGCCGCCACCCCCTCCGCAATTGCCCCCCCCCCCGCCGCCACCGCAATCGCCCCCGTCCCGCCGCCGCCGCCACCCCGCAATTGCCCCCCGCCCCCGCCCCAATCGTCCCCGTCCCGCCGCCGCCGCCGACACTCCTCCGCAATTGCCCCCCCCGCCGCCGCCGCAATCGCCCCCCCCCCGCCGCCGCCGCAATCGCCCCCGTCCCGTCGCCGCCGCCGCCACCACCCGCAATCGCCCCCGTCCCGCCGCCGCCGCAATCGCCCCCCGTCCCGCCGCCGCCGCAATCGCCCCCGTCCCGCCGCCGCCGCGCCACCCCTCCGCAATCGCCCCCCCGCCCCCCGCCGCCGCAATCCCCCCCCTCCCGCCGCCGCCACAATCGCCCCCGTCCCGCCGCCGCCGCGCCACCCCTCCGCAATCGCCCCCCCGCCGCCGCCGCCACCCCCCCCGCAATCGCCCCCCCCCGCCGCCGCAATTGCCCCCCCCGCCGCCGCCGCAATCGCCCCTGTCCCGCCGCCACCGCCGCCACCCCTCCGCAATCGCCCCCCCGCCGCCGCCGCCACCCCCCCGCAATCGCCCCCCCCGCCGCCGCAATTGCCCCCCCGCCGCCGCCGCAATCGCCCCCGTCCCGCCGCCGCCGCGCCACCCCCTCCGCAATCGCCCCCCCCCGCCGCCGCCGCCACCCCCCCGCAATCGCCCCCCCCCCCGCCGCAATTGCCCCCCTGCCGCCGCCGCAATCGCCCCTGTCCCGCCGCCGCCGCCGCCACCCCCCCGCAATCGCCCCCCCCGCCGCCGCCGCAATTGCCCCCCCCGCCACCGCCGCCGCCGCCGCCGCCCCCCCCGCAATTGCCCTCACTGCTGCTGCTGCTGCTCCTTCGGCGGCGGCGGCGGGAGGAGGAGGAGGAGGAGGAGGAGGAACCAGAGCAGGAGAAGGAGGAGGAGGAGGAGGAGGAGGCTCGTCGGTGCAGTGAGGGCGCTTCCCGGCGCGGCCAGGCGGGTGCCGCGCGCGGGGCGCCGGGGCCGGGAGGGGAGGAGGGAGGCAAAGGCAAAGGCGGCGGCGGCGGCTCCTCCTGCGCTCCTCCAGCCTTCCTCCTCCACCGGCCGCCCGCGGGAGAGAAGAGGAGGAGGAGGAGGGCGGCGGAGGAAAAGGGGAGGAGCCTCCCCGGCCTCCCCAGGCGGCCCGGTGCCGACCGGTTCACGGACCGGCACCGGTCCGTGGACCGGGGGTTGGGGACCACCGTCCTAGGTGATTTAACTCTTTAGGGATAGAGTTAAAGGCTCATTGTGATTCTTTGCTTCCCATTGTACAACACTTTTAATGTCTGGTCTAAAACTGAGAGCTGATTCACCACCACCTGAAATTGGATGTTATCTGGAGTTCATAATTTGTGAGGAACATCAGCCTCTTGGACAGTAGCCATTTTAAGGTCAATGTAGTGCCACCTGTATGGAATATTTGCACAAGCAGACCATTTCACAAGTCTAGAACTGGAGTTTGGAAGTCCCTTTGATGGACTACAACTCTTAAAGTATGCCAAGCAGCATAGCCAGTGACTAGAGATGGGCACGACTTGGCGGAATTCCCGTTTCCGTTTCCGTTCCTCGTTTCCGTTACGGAATGGAAACGGTAACGGGAATTACTCCGCCAGAACTCGAACTCGTACTGACTAAAGAATAATTGGGTCTGATTTGTCGTGGTCGTTCCTGGCATTGCGTCGATCCCGCGATGCCAAGCGGCACAGAAAAAAAGGTTTTAAAAGTTAAAAAAAATCCGATTCCTGGCCAAAAAGCAGGCGGAAATATGCCTGCCTGAGTGAGGGCTCAGGACACCTACCAGAGGGGTGGTTGACCCCCCCCTCTCCTGTCCTGGGCTGTTCTGGTGGTGGGGGTGGGGGAAATCCTCGTCGTAGTCGCTCGCAACAAGTACCGGACTCGCCGCCGGCCACCGCAGTTCAAGCGGAAGCGGCACAGAAAAAAGTTTTAAACTCCCCCCCCCCCATTCCTGGGCCAAAAAGCAGGTGAAAATATGCCTGCAGTGCAGAGTGCACCTACCAGAGGGGTGGCTTCTGGGGGGGGGTCCCGGCCTCCCCTCCTCTCCTGTCCTGGGCAGCCGGACTCGAGTCGCCATGCCATGCGGTGCGGGCGGGGGATCCAAAATGGGGCGGCGACCACAATTTTTTTTTGAAATCGTGGTCCAAAAACACACAAGCACCACACAGAAACATGCGAAAATTGCTATTTTAAAACTGCCAGAATTTTTACAGTAGCAGCAGTGGGTTTTTCTTGCAACAAAATGTCTCCTCTATCCTCTCTCCATTGATTTTATTTTATTTTATTTTATTTTATTTTATTTTATTTTTTTTACACCTGCGCAATGATGGGCTGGCCATGGGAGTGACCATGCAAATTTTTGGAGCCATTCCACCAATCGCATGGCCACTTGGCCAGGTTGACCACAGAGACTTCTGGGATGTGCCAACCGGGCATAAAAAGCCCACTAACCGTAGCCCGAATCCTAACCCTAACCCAGTAACCCTAACCCATACGCCAGTACACTGTCCTTCTAAGTGGGTCAGAGAGGCCCCCAGAGGTGCACCCCAATACTCACCCGAACCTCACCCGTAACTAGCCTAACCCTAGCCCTTGCGCTAACCCTGTTGCCTAAGCCAGATCTGTACTTGCATTGCACTAGCAAGTACAATTCCCTTCTTAGTGAGACACAGCGGGTGCAGAGAGAGTCTGCCAGTCCGCCACTTGTGGCTCTGGGTGACTCCTGCACAGGCTTGGCTCGGCCGGCAGCATGTGTGACATCATGCAAACCATGCCCCCGAGGCCTGACTGATGCAGGGAAGGCAGTATGCACCCCAAAAAGAGGGGTGCCTCTGCCAGTCTGCTGTGTCTCTGCGTGCAACTGGGTATGCAATCATATCCATATGGATATGCATGCATGCCCTTTTGCAGCAGGTGAGGAGAGGAGACCCCCATGTATGAGGGGTCTCCAGGAGCCTGCTTTCCCTAGCAGGTGAGGATAGGAGGCACCCACCCCACAAAAAAGAGGTGCCTCCAGGAGCCCGCTACCCCCCCAAACCAGTTTAACAACAGATGAAAAAACGAAAAACAAAACGACAAATTTTTGCGAAGTTTCACGAAAAACGGAAACGAACCGACACAGGCCGCCTCCGACACACGACAACTCGAAAACGTCATTTTCCCTAGTCGTGCCCATCTCTACCAGTGACTGTGCCATCTGGAGCATTCTTGGAATTATAGTCTTAAAAAGTAACTTCTGCAAACAGTGCTTGTTTATAGCTGTTGTGATTTTTTTAGGTTGCTTGGGCTTGTTCTGGAAGTTTGTCTTCCTGACTAGAGATGGGCACGACTTAGCGGTATTCTAGGGAAGGATGGTCCTATGGGGCTGGACTTGACAGGCCAGTTCAAACAAAGAGTGGCATGGTATGGGCACCTCCCTCTTGCTTACATCCATCATCTCCCTGTTGCTTCATGGTAGAGATGGGCACGACTTAGCGGTATTCCCGTTTCCGTTTCCGTTACTCGGTTCCGTTACTCTACGGAAACGGTAACGGGAATTACTCCGCCAGACTTTGAGCTCGAACCGACGAACGAACAATTTTGGTCTGATTTGTCGTGCTCGTTCCTTGCATGTTGAGGGGTCTCTTGGAGCCTGCTTCCCCTTCCTAGTGGGTGAGGATAGGAGGCACCCACGGGTGCCTCCAGGAGCCCACTTTCCCTTTATAGCGGGCCAGAGGAGGCACCCACCCCACAGAGGTGCCTCCAGGAGCCTGCTCCCCCCCAAAAAACCAGTACTAACGAAAACAAAAAAACGAAAAAATGAACCGACTAATTTTTGCGAATTTTCGCGAAAAACGGAAACGACCCGAAACGGAACCGGCCCGACTAAGTCGTGCCCATCTCTATTCCTGACGTTTCAACAGACTCTGTGGCTGGCATCTTCAGAGGGCAAGGAGCTCAGGGAAATAGGAGTTCTCTCTGTGCTCTGGGGTATAGAGTGAGTGAGACAGTGAGGTTTCAAAGTTGTGGGAAAGGGGGGAAACTTGTCCTATGCAGGTGAATAGGTATTAGTCAGTGTATTGTGATAGAGGGATTAGGAAGTTTCACTGCAGTCAGGGGTGGCAGAGATCCTTCTCTGTTTTTGATGGGTGTTTTTAGCTGTTCTGTTGTGTGAACTGATCACTAGTATTTGTGGCTGGGTGGGAATAATTGAACTTTGATCTTTTGCAACCTATAGTTTTCATTACTAGAAACCAAGCTTTGTTTATTTTTAGACTTTCTTCTTTTTTGTTGAAACTGTGCTTGTGTTTGTGGATTTCAGTGGCTTCCCTGTGTAGTCTGACATAGTGATTGTTAGTGTTGTCCAGTACCTCTGTGTCCTGGAAGAGGATTTCATGTCCAGTTTGTTTCAGGGTGTGTTCAGCTACTACTGCTTTTTCTGGTTGTTTTAGTCTGCAGTGTCTTTCATCCTCTTTGTTTCTGGTCTGGATACTGTACGTTGTGGTCCCAATATATACCTGGACACAACTACAAGGTATTCAGTATGCTCCTGCAGTGGCGAGTGGTTCATTTTATCCTTTGCTGACCATAGCATCTGTTGTATTTTTGTGGGTGGACCTAAATACTATTTGTAGGTTTTGTTTTTTCAAAACTTTGTCCATGGAGTCTCTGACTTCTTTTATGTATGGCAGAAATACTTTGTTGGGGGCTGTTTTTATTCTTCAGTTTGATGTTTTTTTCCGGTTTCATGGCTCTTTTGATTTCATTCTTGGAGTAGCCATTTGCCTGCTATCAGATCCTGGCTGTGAAAGCCTTTGAGAATACAGTTCTTATTTACATGATGAGGGTCAGAATGAAGATCTGGAAAAAGATCTTGAAAGCAGCTTTGCACGAAAGGAAAACGTCCAAAGATAGCTACCTAGAGTGGCGGAAATTGCTCTATGATCAGTTCTTTCAGGAAGTCATACAGAGAGGCAGGGTCTGCTCTCAGGTGTCGCAGCGTGCAGCATATGTAACCATGTAGTCAAGCTACAGAAGCCACATGTGGGCTGAAGATCAGGTAACACTTCTTAACACTTAGAGCAGTACCACAACAGAACCAGTGACATTAGGAGGTAGTTAGTGTTCCAATGCTGCAGGCCTTTAAGAGGAAACTGAATGACCATCTCTCAAATCTGCTTTGATTTGGGTTCCTGCCCGGAGCAGGGGGTTGAACTCAACGTCCTTATAGAGCCATTTTCCCCAACTTAACTGTTGTGTTCATAGTGTAACCTGCCTGAGTTTGGTGTATATTAATAAATAGAAAGGAAGGCTCCAAACTTACCTTAGCTCCAGCCAAGCTCTAGCTGGGCCCCAGCCGGGCGAGGCCTGATCAAACTCCCAAGGACAGGCAATGGGAGACAGGTGTGGGATGTGGGAGCTGGAGGCTGGAGAATAACTGAAGGGCAGGATTCTGGCTTATCCAATTGGGGGCCAGCAGGCTGTTTAAACCATCCAATGGCCAGCAACGGGGATATCCTGGGAGTGTATATAAACAGGCCTTTGGGCCATTTTAGCAGTTGCTTTTATCCCTATGCAACCTGTGTTTCTGTCATGGAATAAAGAGCTGAATTTTCACTTTGGGCGTTGCCTGGTTTCATCAGACCCGCTATATAACATTAACAGAGCATCCAAAAAGATCAAAGGCCATGGGACAGATGAGCTATTTTGTGTTCTTGCCACTTTGGGTTGAAGTGGGGGCAACTGGTCTTGATTTGCTCGGGGGTGGGGCTCTAAGTCTTGGAACTCGAACTGTTCATAGACTCACCGTTTCACTCAGCTGGAAGCCTAGGTTGTGCTATGGAAATGACACATATGCATACCCTCCAAGACATACAAATATAAAAGGAAGACAACGGCACGCAACACTCCTGCAATCAATAAAAGCTCCTTTCCTCTTCTCTGTTGCTAAGAGTGACATTTAAAGCTTGCACGCGGTGACCTGTATAAATGATATTGCTATCAGTGTTCTCACTACTACCAGGGACAAAGACGAAAACATATTACTCATTGTTCGGCTAAAGATTGCACAGCATTGATTTACTTGGTCCCTGTTTTCTTTCTCCCATGTATTAAAGAAGAAGGAGAAAAGGCAGCCTTGTGGTGTGTTTGCTGTGTAAATGACACAGTCACTTGTAAGTACCGAAAAAAGGAGTAAAAAGAAAAGAAAAGAAAATAACTGGTATGGTTGTTATTATTTAGGGTCAGATCAACTACAATGCTTTCCTGTCTTGCATGGGCAAAAGAGATGGACATGAAACACCAGTTCAGTACCAGTTCATTTGTTGGTTTTTGTGCCCCATGCCCAACCTCAGCAGGCAACGATTCATAAAAAGCATACTGGCTTCTCTGCCCTATCTCCTGCAGCAGCTGTTTTTAATAATAATAATAATAATAATAATAATAATAATAATAATAATAATAATAATAATAATAATAATAATAATAATAATTATTATTATTATTATTATTATTATTATTATTATTATTATTATTATTATTATTATTATTATTATTATTATTATTATTATTATTATTTCACATAAAGAGATAACAAACAGGTACAGTAAACCCCCACCTATCGCAGGGGTTAGGGACCCAACCCAACCCGCAATAATTGAAAATCCGCAATATGCGGATGCTGGGTCAGGTCGGGACTGGGCGGGCTCTCTGGGGGCTCTTGTACTTACCCCATGCCTGGCACTGCCCCAAAAGGGCCTGCAAGGGGCTTTCCAGTCCCCCAGAGGCCCCAAAAGTGCTTTCTAGTGATCTGGAGGTCTCTTCTGGTTTACCGGAAATCACTTCCGGTTTGCGGGGAAGCACTTTTGGGGCCTTCAACAGGCCTTCCTCCTTACCCCAGGGGGCTTTTTTTCATATACTGTGAACTCACGATATAACGGGACCGCAGTATATGAACTGCAAAAGGACGGGGGACAACTGTATTGGTTGGCTAGGATTCTATAGGTTAAAAAAAAAGGAGAGTGTTGCATGGCATGTTTACATTAATTCCATTATTTTGCCAATGGCAGCTATGTCTCTGCTTCTGAGTGGGAACCTGCCAGGAGGGACAGTGTGTGTCGAACCACCCAATGCCTGTTTGCAGTGGTAAACAAGCCAGGGCAAATCCCCAAATTGGCGCTTTGTGCACATGCCTTCATGGGAGCATCGGCAGCTTGCAGAAGCATGTGCCTGTCACAATTAGGCTTCAGTGACTCCCAAGGCCACCCAGAAGAGGCAATGGGGAGGAGCTTGCATATCAATTTTTCCTTAGAGATCTCATGTCGACTTATAGGGGGTTGCCTCATTTCCATCTCCCATGAGATGTTAACATGAGTGATGGTTGCTATTCTAATCTGATGGATGGATGGATTGTGTTTTTTAATTGACATTCTGTCCAGCACTTCCAAAGCAATTTACCAGTACCAGGGCAGCAGCAAAATTTGCAACAGCCAACCTACAGCCTAGGGAGGCTTTCTGGAAGGGTTTTTATTATTATTTGCATCAGAAAGGAGTCCTGGGTTTTTCTTCCATTTTGTTCTGAGGTGAGGCACCCAGGTCATCCTTGCATGGTTCTCCATTAAAAGAAACCACCATGAGTTGGAGACGACATGCAGATCTCAGTTTGCCCTGAACTGTGCCACCTAGATGCCTAAAATTCAGGACTAAAGCAGATGTGAAGGGGTCCTTGTAAAGTCACAGGGATTGTCTTTTGTGACATCACAGGTTTGGGTTGCATGGCAGAGACATAGGGGGTGAGGAGCATAAGGGAGGAAGGGGTCTACACAATATGGATAGCAGTGTAGCTGCATGGATCAACAATGAGAATACCTACATTCTGATTTTTGTAATAAAATTATAGAATCATAGGATAATTAAATTAGGAGAGATCTATAAGGCCACTGATTCCACCACCTTGTTCAATACAGGAGTCTAAAGCAGATCTGACAAGTGGTCCATTTTCTCTTGAATGCTTTCATAGTTGGAGCCATTCACCACCTTCTAAGACCATTGGTTCCACCGTCATATTCTTCTAACAGTTAAGAAGTTTTTATTGATACTCATCCAATATCTGGTTTCCTGTAGTTGAGCCAATTTTTGCATCTCCTACACTCTAGGGAGTGCAAGAACACCTGCCCCTCTTCTTTATGACTACCTTTCAAGAATTTGAAGGGTTCTATCATATATCCTTTGGTCTTCTTTTCTTAAGACCCCAAAAGCTGTGCAGGAGATGCAAATACATGGGTTTCAGTTGCAAGAAGGGAGGAGATGGTTGTCCCAGGCCAGTGCAGTCAAGAAAATTTAACTTTCACCTCCATCACTGCTTGCAGTAATTGTTTCTCTCCTTTCCTAGAGACCTAAGCAAGAAGATTTCAGCTAGTGTTCCAAGACCTAACAACTCTACTGGAGCTACTGCTGCCCATGGTACAGTCCCTAAAAATGGTCAAGTATGCGGGCACTGCAGAAACAAATTCTGGAACTTGAGTAAGAACATTTTCAAAGTGACCACTCTCAGATTCCAGAAGTTATTATCTGGAAGATAATTATGTACAAGCTCTGGCCTGAATCCAGGGCAGGAATCTCCTCATGTTCAGATGCTGAAGGAAACAGCAACGTTTTCTAGTCTACAAACAGCGTTGCATGCCCCTTTGAACACAACTTCCCCTACTGTGCAATAGATTGCTTCTCATTTCATGGAATTTAAAGGCATGGCCTTTCACTTGAAAGGTCTTGCCCAGTTTGGGGGCGCCACCTTTGTTCTAATCAGCTGGGAGTTTGTTTCCAAAACATGATCCTGAAGGCTTCAGGAAGAAGCCAAGGTTACGTGAAGTCAAAAGATCAAGGAGATATTTTAGCATTATGACTAGCACCGCAGGAGATGCATTCAGAAGGACAGGCAAGGATCAACAAGCATCTGACCTTTAACGTTTTTCTAGTCTGCATTGAATGGTGGAACACAGTAAGTGACATGGGAACGGTGGTCTGTGCATAGAAAGCAATGAAGAGCTACTAGTTTTTGCTGAACCACAGAAGGAATCACTTTAGCGGGTCTTCTGGAGCCTGAAAAATTAGTAGACAAATAGTTGCACTTTCAGCTATATGTCAATTAGAAACTTGAGCAACTCATCTTAGAGCAGTGGTTCCCAACTGTGTGTTCCCAGATGTTCTTGGACTGCAACTCTCAGAAGTCCTGGCCTGCACTGCTAGTGGTGAAGGTTTCTGGGGGTTTTAGCCCAAGAACATAGGTGGTGAACCTTCAACACTCCAGATGCTTTAGACCACAACTCCCACAGTCCTTTGTCATTGACAATACAGGCTGGTACTTCACATCCATCTCATTGCTGTTCGCGGTCCCGCTTGGGACTGGTAAGAAGTAATCTAACCGCACTTCCATTGCGGGACGAGGGGAGTTTGTCCCGGCCACGCCCCCTGAACTGCGATTTAAGCAGGATGAGAGATTCCCCTCTCTGGCCTCGGGAATCTGCTCATCACGCTTCTCGTTCCGAGACGAGTGGCCATGAGGGAAGGCTCGTCATGCAATGTGTCATTCTCCATCTAGTGGCAGGAGTGTGAAGTGCCATTCACCAGTACATTCCCTATGGAGTCAGCAATGCAGTGCAGACAGATTAAAAGAGAAATGCCTCAAACTTAGCTCTGTAATGCAGTGAAGGCAAGGCTTCGGAGAATCAAAACATCGAAAAGTGGAAGGTCGGGCTGAAAAAAAAAAAGAACAAAGGCATGGAATTTCACATCTCATCACGGAACGAGGACATGCAGTAACAGTCATGCCGGTATCATCCATCATGCCCATGCGTACACGGGAACAGGGACAGAATCAGAAGACCACGTGACCACAACTGACATCAACACGCAACGAACTTCCTCCCGGGACAAGATTGGATGTGCAGTAACTGTCACAGGCTTTGAACTCTGGGAGTTGTGGTCCAAAACATCTGGAGTGACAAAAGTTCACCGCCACTGCCCTTGAACATCTGAGGAGCTCTCATTAGCCACAACTAGTTGTAACAACTTAGATAAAATGTATGTGAACACTAGTAGGGCGGTGGCTATGACATCAAAAGGTAGCTGTTAAAATTTGAGTATGATCTAGCTTTCCCTGATTGACTGGCTGTCTGAAAAGGATTTTTGTGCCTTGTTACTTTTGTATCATTGGTGTTTATTTTGTTTAGAATTGTTGTGTGGTATTTGTTTGATTCTTTCCAAATATCTGTAGATTTACTGTTTTTAGTTTTTACATGTTGCCTTTTAATGATGTCAAGTGCCTTTGGTTCTTTTTATGGAGAATAGTGGGGTAAAAATATTTTTGAATGGATGGATAGCTTTTGTAGTACTAATCTGCTTCTATATTCTGGACACCATAGTAGATGAAAGTAACTTTGTTTTGTGTATTTTGAATTGGGACTTGCAACAAATTAGAACTCATGTAGATAGTTAAGCATTGGGGGAATGTGAAAATAACCTGGATGATAGATGTGCTTAGCACAGAGGTGTCCAAACTTTTTGCAAGGACGGCCAGATTTGGTGAGGTGAAAATGTGTGGGGGCCGACCATTCAGCCACATTTGGCCCCCGGGCGGAGTTTGGACAAGTCTCTATAACATGCAAGGAGGAAGGGAGGATGCTGCAGCAACGGAGCCGGGGGTGGGTAGGCTGGGAAGGTGGCTGGGTGGTGGTGGACAGAGGCAGGGAGAGCATGCAAAATATAAAAACTGCAAGCTGATGCCTCCATCCAGTATGGGGAAGGGCCAGCTGGCGGGGTTGCATGACAGGCTGGGCCAGTGGGGAGAAGAGGCCCATGGGCCACTCAAAATTTGTAAACAGTCCGCATTTGGCCCCCGGGCCTGACTTTGGGCATGCCTGGCTTAGCACATTACATCTTGAGATATTAGCTTAAATATACAAGATACAGATTGGTGAATTTAATAATAGGGATGTTAACTTGTTTTATCTCTCAATATGTGATGCAGCTGTTTCTTAAAAAATAATTCATCTTTCTTCATAGAGCACAATAATTTCACTTGCCCCCAAAACTAATCCTCTAGGATGGGATGACAGTAATCAAAACAGCTGCACTTCTTACATGGTGTTTAATAAAATTGCTTCTTGTATAAAGGTCTGCTGTTAAATATTTGATAGCTTCCCATGAAACAGATTTGTGAGATGGAAAGATAATTATAATCAGAAGAACTGTCCCCATAAATGTTAATGTTTTCCTTCTGCTGCATTATAAGCCAAGGAATGCCCAACCACTACGGTGGAATGGCACACACCCATAATTTGTTTAATTAAGTATTTTTTATTATTCACATTGGTGTGCTTCTCCTGGGGCATGTGGAATATGGCCTGGGGTTCTCTCGTCTGGACCTACAAATCATATAGCTATTTCCATAGAATCATAGAGTTAAAAATTGTAGAAAAATTGAATTGGAAGGGGCCAGAAAGTCCATCAAGCTTGGACCCCTGCTCAAGGTAGGAATCCAAATCAAAGCAGATCTGACAGATGGTTGTTCAGTTTTCTCTTCAAAGCCTCTAGAGCTTGCCGCCTCCCAAGGTAATTGGTTTTCATTGTCATACTGCTCTAACAAGGATTCCTGATATTCAACCAAACTCTGACGTCCTGTAACTTGGACTCTGGGATGATTGAAAACAGCTTCTGCCCATCCTATATTTATTTAATTTTATATAATCTCATCTGATTTTGAAACCTAAGCAGGGTTGGGAGACCACCAGGGGAAAAAGTGTTCCGCTTAGATACTGCCCCATACTACTTCAAGTAGACTCTGGGCGGTTTACAGTTTTTTTAAAAAAAAAATTACAGTATGCTGGCGTCACATTGCCCCCCCCCCAGCAAGCTGGGTACTCATTTTACCGATCTCGGAAGGATAAAAGGCTGAGTCAACCATAAGCTACCTAGGATTGAACCCCAGGTCGTAAACATAGTTTTACCTGCAGTACAAGCATTTAACCACTGCACCACCTACAGGTGCTGTAGGTTCCTGGAGTAGGAACTGGTAAATTACTCCAGTATTCCTGGCAAGACAACTCCATGGACATGAAGTCACAAAGAGTCAGTCATGACTATAATGACACAACACATACGCACATGCGTGCACACACACACACACATTTTATTTTGAATATTTTTGCCCCACCTTTCTCCTTGGAAAAGGACCCAAGGTGGCTTACAACAATGAGGGACAATATACAGCCCACCACATTTAAGACATATTCAAATTAATAACAGGTAATTACGAGAGGCATCATAGAATATTAAAATGTAATATTAAAGCTACAAAGAGCACACAAAAAGAAAAAAATCATTGTGAAGGATGGACACTAGCATGGAAATCACTTGTGTTATCAGTCAATGCAATCATGTATGGCAATCAGAGGTGGGCACGAAACAATTTTTGTTCTTTTCATTTTTCGTTTCATTTCAGAACAAAATGAATAACAAACTGATTTTTAAAGAAAAATGAAACAAAACAAAATGGAAATTTTCCATTCATTCCATTTCGTTTTTCGTTAATGGCAAGGTTTCCCATAGGAATGCATTGAAAAGCAATGCATTCATATGGGAAACCACTTTAAACAACCCACACCTTCCACCCCATTCAGGCATATTGAGGGGAAAGGTGCAGGTTGTTTAAAATGTCTTTGAGCCACTGAGGCTACCTTGGTGGCTCAAAGACATTTTAAAAAAAAACAGTACCTCCCCCCTCATCAGGTGCATTGGAGGGAAAGGCACAGGGTTTTAAAAGTTTTTTTTTAGCCACTGAAGGAAGTGGCAATGGCCACAGCATTTTGTGCCCATCTCTAATGATAATCCATAAAAAAGTCACATAGTAAGTAGTCCCTCATTCAGGGAAAGCTTCCCTGAAGAGGAAGGTCTTTGCCTGCTTCCTGAAAGAAGTCCTTTCAATTATAAAAAGAGGGTTATCATATCTCCCCTCAGAGATAGTCTTTTCTCAAGACTAATCTTAGCTACCGTATATACTCGAGTATAAGTCAACCCGAGTATAAGCCGGGGCCCATAATTTAAACCCCCAAAACTGGGAAAATTTATTGACTCAAGTATAAGCCTAGGGTGGGAAATGCAGCAGGGCCTGGCAACTCCTTTGTGAGCTGTGTGTGTGTGTGATGTTTAAAATGACTTTTAGCCACCGAGGCAAGTGCTTGAGTTGGTGGCTAAAAGTCATTTTAAACATTGTTTTAAAATGACCTTTAAAAAAGTCGTTTTAAACATGGGGGGGGTAGGAGAAGTGGCACACAATGTTTAAAATGACTTTTAGCCACCGACCCAAACACTTGCCTCAGTGGCGAAAAGTATTGACCCGCATATAAGCCGAGGACCTCTTTTTTCAGCCCAAAGTTAGGGCTGAAAAACTAGGCTTATACTCGAGTATATACAGTATCTAATATTTTAAAGGGACCAGAATGGTTAGATCTATTAATTTTTACTGTCCTTCCTATTTCAAATTTGTAATGCTAAAGTTCCTTGTGTTCTGCATACAATTTTTTTTGCTAATGTTGGTACTTCTTTTCAAAACAAAGAGCTGCATTATCTCCACCACAACCTTTTGAACTGAACAGATTCAAGGCCTAGAGCTTTCTGAGCAAAGAGAGGGCCATCATGCTTTAAAATATGTTTCCAAATAATAATTTGATAATTATCATTCTTTTTTTCTGCATCATGACAGCCTGTTGACAGAAAAGCAAAAAAAAATTAAATACTTTTGATGAATAAATAAATAATCCTGTTGTTGTATTCTCAAAGGCTTTCATGGTCAGGATATGATAGCTGTTGCAGGTTTTTTGGGCTGTTTGGACATGTTCTGGAAGTTTTTCAGAACATGTGTTCTGAAAAACAGATTTTTTTTGTCATGTGATTGTTAATGTGGTGTGCTATAAAATATAGATGGCAACTCTAATTCCATGGTACATTGGAAAATAACCCAAGGGTCATCTCCAGACTTCTAAAAATTAAGTACTGAAATTCCTTGGGGCCTGCATTAATAAATATGTCCGTTTCATTCTCTCCTACATCTGATATTGTGAAGTATCTAGTTTTCCCCCTTGCTGATAGGAAGAAATTTATATTTTCCCCCAAGTGAAAATCAGAGTTCTCCCTAATTAGAGGGTGAGATGAATTTCGGTAGTAAATTAGCCAGACCTAATATTTTTTTTTCAGATATTGATATTGCTGTTGAAATCCTTGGATGAGGAAATAAGTCCTGCTGAGTTGGAGATTCTGGGGAGTGGTGATCCCACAAAATCAGTTTTCCAAATCTAGGTCTTAAGCTTAAACCTATACATCTCCCAGATCTCCTCCTTGTGATATTTAAGCTTGCCTCTACTGCTGAGAACCTTGGTTGCTCCCATGTGTCACCTATGCTGACACAGACCTTGTTCCTACAAAGCATAGTTTTTCTCAAAGAAACATGTAGACCCCCAGGAGATTTCCTCAAAAAAGTATAGAACTTGTTCATCATGATGGCAGGCATACCCCACCAACAAACAATCTACCTCGTTAAGTAAAATTAAACATGTTTTTCATGAGAGGAGCTCCCACCTGCTCTTGTTTCTTGCGTTGTTTTTACTTCTGCTTCCCCCCCCCCCCTTTCCCACAAAATGCTGAACCAAGAACTAATGTCTCCCTCACCCTTTCTGGATAATTGACAGATTTTTGCTGCTGTTGCCATGGGAATTGTTACTACGGAAAATAAAAATGCAAATAAGATGGAGAGAAATTCTTGACAAATTAACTCTGACTGAAATACCTTCTCCTTCTGGATGCTTCTGGCAACTTGCCTATGGCATATCACAACTCTCACCTTAATCTCATCTCAGGAGGTAAATGCTCTGTGGTTTTGTCCCTCAGACGAACTAGTATTTTGTAGTCCACTAAAAGGCTGACTTTTAAGAAGGTGCGTTGAGAACTGAAAAAGCCACTTCAAACTCTCATGATAGACCAGAAGTACAATCGATAAATCTATTCACTGACAACATCCTTTAGTGAGAACCAGCAATCTCCAGGAGAAGAAGCTGTGAATATGGGTCTTGAAGACACACCAGACTCCTCTTCCACTTGGGTTGGGGTGCTGAATCACCCCATTGCCTGTTTGGGTCTCATCCTCCCCTGATCATGAACAAAGGTGTGTTGAGGTCTACAGGAGGCATCTTTCTAATCTCATTGCTCCACAACAGTGCAAGCCGTAATTATGAAGTCTCTCCTGCAGCTTGAAAGTAAGCATTATTTCCAACCATTAAGTCCCCATATATTCTTGGACTAGAACTCCCAGAAATCTTGGCCAGCACAGCTAATGGTGATGTCTTCTGGGACTTTTAGCCCAAGAACATATGGGGACCCAAGGTTGGGAACCATTGGTCTAGTTCAATCTGAAGGATGGTGTTGAAGAGACTAGAACAGTTCCTAGTGGATGTTTCATCGGATCAGTAAATAAGCACTTGGTTTTAGTGTGTACTTTACAGACATTATTCCTGGTCCTGAACCCCATTCTCCTGTTAACTTCAGGAGCTTGGATAGCTCCTTCAGAATTCAAACTAAAGATGAGAGAAGATTTCACCCCTGTGAATCAGGAATTAGGAGTCTTCACTAAGATTTTCCTCAATTCTTGAATTCATTCACTATTGTCTCTCAATTTGTCAAACACAACTGCTAACCTTCTTAAGGCTATTGTATTTCCTTGTAAAACAGATTTGCAACATTCATCGAAATAGTCATCAATGGTCTACATATCTGTAGCAAAGCAAAAAGCAAAGTGGGCGTTTCTGGGCGGTTTACAGTTTTTTAATTACAGTGTGCAGGCTACACATTGCCCCCACCCAGCAAGCTGGGTACTCATTTTACCGACCTCGGAAGGATGGAAGGCTGAGTCAACCATGAGCCTGCTACCTGGGATTGAACCCCAGGTCATGAGCACAGTTTTACCTGCAGTACAGGCATTTAACCACTGCGCCATGAGGCTCATTTCACATTCTTCCATCCAACATTGGAAAATGCCTGAAAATTGATCTCCTTTCTGCGGTAGGAGGGGCATGGTTTGTATGGTTAAACTGCCTGGCTACTGGGCTTGCCAGCTGAAAGGTCAGCAGTAGGGATGGGCACAAAACAAAAAAATGAAAAACTGTTTTGTCGTTTCATTACATAACAAAATGAAGCAGCATTTTGTTACAAATGATTTTTTTAAGTTAAAACAAACTGTTTCATTCTCTCTGTAAAACAGCTTGCTGCCATGGGTAAAAAAAAAAAGTGCCAATCTGGCCCATGGGCCAGCTGGTCAGTGCTATGGAAAAAACAAAAAAGCACTGACCTGGCCCATCAGCTAACTAGTCGGCAGGAGAAAAAAACACGGCCATGGCCCCAAGAGTATTAAAAAAATTTAAAAATATATAAAACGCAAAATGAAAAAAATCAAATACAAAACAAATACTTTTTTAAAAAATTGTTTCATAATAAATAGAGATGGGCACGACCAGGAAAAATGACGTTTCGAGTTGTCGTGTGTCGGAGCTGGCACGTTTCAGCTCGTTTCTGTTTGTCGAGAAATTTTTCAAAAATTTGTTGTTTTGTTTGTCGTTTTTTCGTCTGTCGTTAGTACTGGTTTTGGGGGGTGGTGGGCTCCTGGAGGCACCTCTCTGGGGTGGGTGCCTCCTCTGGCCCGCTATGAACGGAAAGCGGGCTCCTGGAGGCACCTCTCTGGGGTGGGTGCCTCCTCTGGCCCACTACAAAAGGGTACGCATAGCCAATTGGATATGCATACCAAGTTGCAGTGACAGGCACAGGCACCTCTCTTTCTTTTGGGTGCCTCTACTGTGACTCACTGGTGTACGGTGCACTTGGGCTGGGGAAGTGAGAGAGGACCCCTATGGGCGCCCTGTGACTCACTAAGAAGGGAAGTGTACTTGCTGTAGTGCAATGCGAGTACACAGATCTGGCTTAGGGTTAGGGTTAGCGCAAGGTCTAGGCTTAGGGTTACGGGTAAGGTTAGGGTGAGTTAGTGGGGTGCACCTCTGGGTGCCTCTCTGACCCACTAAGAAGGACAGTGTACTGGCGTATGGATTAGGGTTCGGATTCGGGTTCGGGCTAGGGTTAGTGGGCTTTTTATGCCCGACTGGCACATCCCAGAAGTCTCGGTCAAAACCTGGCCAAGTGGCCATGCAATTGGTGGAATGGCTCCAAAAATTTGCATGGTCTACTCCCATGGCCAGCCCATCATTGCGCAGGTGTAAAAAAATCAAAAAATCAAAATAAAATAAAATAAAATAAATGGAGACGTTTTGTTGCAAGAAAAACCCACTGCTGCTACTGTAAAAATTCAGGCAGCTTTAAAATAGCTATTTTAACATGTTTCTGTGGTGCTTTGGTGTGTTTTTGGACCACGATTTCAAAATAAATATTGCGGTGGCCCCATTTTGGATCCCCCGCCCGCACCGCATGGCATGGCGAGTTGGCGAGACAACGAGGATGCCCCCCCACCAGAGCAGCCCAGGAGAGGAGAGGGGGGGAGGCCGGGGACCCCTCCCCCCAGAAACCACCCCTCTGGTAGGTGCCCTCACTCAGGCAGGCATATTTTCGCCTGCTTTTTTGGCTGGGAATCGGTTTTTTTTTTAATTTTTAAAACTTTTTTTCTGTGCTGCTTGCCATTGCGCTATCGCTGTGATGCCAGGAACGACAACGACAAATCAGACCCAATTTTTCTTTTGTCGGTTCGAGTTCGAGTTCTGGGGGAGTAATTGTCGTTACCGTTTCCGTTGCGTAACGGAAATGAGGAATGGAAACAGAAACGAGAATTTCGCCAAGTCATGCCCATGTCTAATAATAAATGAAAAGAAGTGGGGGGAGAAACAAACAAACAAAAGAAACAAAATGCCATTTTGGTGTTTGGTGCCCATCCCTGGTCAGCAGTTTGAATTTGCTGGATGAGATGAGCTCCCATTGTTTGCCCCACCCCCTACCAACCTAGCCGTTCGAATCCATGTAAAAATGGGAATGTATAAATAAGTATTTCGGTGGGAAGGTCAGCACTTTTGCATTTAATCATGCTGGCCACATGACCATGGAAATATGTTGATGGGTAGATGTTCCCTCCATGCCTGTACGAGTGAGAACCCAATCCAATTCTTTTGACCCTTTGTTTGATCTGGCCTGCGAAGTCCAGCCCCATTGGACCATGCTGCTTCGTGCCTTCCAAGAAGAAGCCTGGCATCCATCTTGCCAAGTGAACTTTTAAGAACTCTCTCCTGGCAAAATATATCCCTTGCCATGCTTGGACTTTTAAACCTATTTTGGAAAAAAAAAGGGGGGGGGCACTTACCCTCGAAAGCTCCGCAACCTTTTTTCCCCTAGCAGCCTATGAAGGTGTCTCCCATAATCTAATCTTGCTTTTGACCCTCCTATGTATTTCCCTGTTTCACTGAGCCCCTCATACAAATCCTAATAGATTTATACAGAGCAGCTAGGAGGTGGGTTGAGATCAGCGATTTCCACTTCTTCATCTCCTCGACACTGGGAACAACAGGCAAAATGCAAAAAGTAAATAGAAATGCATAATGCCCCTAGAACTTACTTCTACCTTCCTTTAGGCAGCGGCAATCTTTTCCCCATCTGTCAGTGGAATGATAAATTCAGCTTGAATGTTCAAAAGCCCATTCCATAGGGAATTACAGCACTCATAAAAGTGGAGCATTATCCACCTGTTGAGATACATACATCTTTTACACAACCCCCAAAAATCCGAGGCAAAGGGCTCCCAGATGTGGAGCTTAAAATTGTTTCCCCACCAGCTGCAGACATTTTAAAAAATTAAGTATGACCATGCCCACCTAAGCGTGCCCCAGTGCATTTTACAAGTACCTGGTCTCCAGAGGTAAAAAAAAAATCTGATGTAGATTGTAAAGCTGTAGGTGCAGATATGAAAAGGATCATATGGATCAGGGGTCCTCAAACTACAGCCTGGGGGCTGGATGAGGCCTGCTAAGGTCCTGAATCTGTCTCGCTGACCATTTCAGAACCCCCCATTCCCCAATAAAGTGGCCGTGCAGCAGCATCAGCAGCTGTCGCCTCAACCACCAATGCAAGGACAAAGCCCACCATTCCCTGTAGCATCATCTGGGGGATTTGTGCAGGATGGGCCCTCCCCTACCTCCCTTGGAGCCACGGGAGAAGTGGAGCTGCAGGCGCTGGGCTGTGGAGTGGGGTGGAGTGGGGTGGGGGTGGGCCTTCCCTCTCCCCCCTCAGAGCCACACCAGGGAGCTGCAGGGTCCATCCCCCAACAGTGTCTGAGGGACAGTGAACTGACCCCCTGTTTAAAAAGTTTGAGGACCCCTGCTATGAATCATGGAGTCCAGCCCATGCCAAGGAACAATAGTCGGGATCCAAACTCCCAACATCTGACTCTGCTTTCGAACTTTAATTAGAATGCAAAAAGTATAATTATGCTCCAAGAATGCAAATAAGATTTCATTTCAAAAAAAAATGTTTGTAGAGATCTTCCGTCATTCAGGTGAGGTCATCAGGAAGTTGAGTCATGACAACTGCACGTCATTTCTTGTGGGATCGAAACTTTTTGCTACTCACCCAAGTAGCTTCTCTGTGCCGGCAGCACAGGTGCAGAAGACTGAAGAAGCTTCTTGGATGATTGGCAAAATGTTCTGATGTGTGTTGTTCTAATTCAGTGGCTCTCAACCTTCCTAATGCCACGATCCTTTAATACTGTTCCTCATGTTGGGGTGACCCCTTGCCCTGCTTGGAAGAGGCCACAAGCCGCTTTTGGCAGGCCACTGCCACAGGTGCCATAGACATCTTCTCTCTACAGCAGTCCTGTCCAGACTTCGGCCCTCCAGATGTTTTGGACCGCAAGTCCCAGTGATTTGTCATTGGCAATCTAAGCTTAGAATTCTGGGAGATGTGGTTGAAAACATCAGGAGGGCCAAAGTTTGGACATGTCTGCTCTAAATGCACCATCAGCCAATTTCAGCCTCTGGTGCCATTGATTGACATCCCCTCCAACCTATCAAGCTGTAACTCACTCTTCCTCTCTTCCTCCTCCCCTCCAAATCCAAGCCATTTGTGCTGTTTTCTTCACTGGCTCATGGTGACCCCTGTGAAATGCTTCTTCAACCTCCAAAGGGGTCCTGACCCCCCAGGTTGGGAACCACTGCTCTAGGTGGTGGTGAACCATCAGCATGCCAAATGTTTCGGACCACAACTCCCACAATCCTTTGTCATTGACAATCTAGCTCAGAATTCTGGGAGTTGCGGTTCAGAACATCTGGAGTGCCGAAGGTTCACCACCACTGCCCTAAAATGTTTTGCTCTTGGCTCATCCATAAGGCAGATGAATTCTTCTGGACTGAAAGATAAAAAGTGAAAGAATCGCTCTTTTAGACAAATTATGCTGTGTTATATTTATGGGGAACTAAAGATGGGTCCTTCACAATAGCTCTTGATTGTGTTGTTGTCCCAGTATTTCCAGTAGTCTTTCCTACTTGGAGTCATTTATTTGCATCTATGCATGAAGGAACAGCAAGCATTTCATTTCTATACAGGTGGTTTTAAATAAATATTTTTCTATGAACAAACTTCTTAAGTTCACAAATCTATCTATCTATCTATCTATCTATCTATCTATCTATCTATCTATCTATCTATCTATCTATCTATCTATCTATCTATCTATCTATCATATTACTTTAAAAAAACATACACTCCTCTCATATGGTCCCAGTTATTGCTTTCACCTGTTCCTTTTAGGGAGGAGATGAATAAAAATGGATTAGTAAGACAATGGACTGACAGCTCTTAAGACCCAGCAATCTTAATAACTGATGGCTCAGGTGTTTGATGGTTATGATGATGTGAGCAAGGTAGCCAAATTTAATGATGAGTGCATAAAACAAAAGATATGTAAGTGGGGAGAACAGAACTGCAAATACCTCTGAAAGAAGGACCTCTATGGGATAGACTGAAATTGTTTTTATGGTTGTGGTTTCCACCGTCCATCCTTCAAACATGGTATGGCCATATTTCTTCATTGTTCCCTATCCACCACTGCTACATCTACTCTCTACATTCTCAGTGGTCAAAGATGTACAACAGAAGGCTCCTCATTGGTCTGTTCCACAAAACACCACAGGGTGAATATTACCATGGATGATGTACACATCTGGCCAATCAGAATGATAAGGAAGCAGCTCCTTTCAAGGATATTCAGCACTGGAGATTGCTTGCCACTGAGCTACCTCCCCCTGCTGTTTTTACAAGTGCCATATTTAACAAGAGGTATCTAGAGGCAACAGTAAGCAGAAATAAACTCAAGGAATTGAGTGTTCCTAATTACACTGCAGTAACAATTCCTGGCCAGCATAGATATTGAGCCTCTGGAAAGAACAACTGTTACAAGAAAACAGCTGCAGATGTTTCCTTTCAGATAAAGGAGATCCTACCAAGCAAAGTCTCACATTATTTAAGGTGTCTTTTTGCTTTACCCTATCGGACTAGTTGCAACCTCACATGCTGCCTTTAGTAGTTTGGCTGAGAGAGACCTTTCATGGGTTGGCGGTGACTATCAATCTATTCAATCCCTAACCAATCATTCCTTTTCTGCTTCTGAATCCAAAGAGAGTCCTGCCTTTCTGTACTATGACTCTTTTTCTCTCTATTTTTCTGTTGGAAATAGCCAGTCAGTCCGCTAAGGCCTGTTACTGCTATCAGCCATGTTTTGTTTTCTGTTTGATCTGTTCAATTGTAAGCAAAGATAATGGCTTTTATTCTTCTCCTATTGATATTTAGGTCAGTGACTGCGGCTATAAGTGCCAGTTAATGAGAAAAAGACATGGTCTCATTTGGGGAACTTGAAGCTGCTCTGTGAATTCATACAATTCTGCTGCACAGGTAAAGAAATTTAACGACGACAACGCAACTACAACCACAACTACTAAAAGAACAAAATTCTGCAACATGTCCTGACCAGGGCCGGCGCTAGGTTTTTGTTGTTGTTGTTTTTTGCACCCCAGGTGAGGGGTGGGTGGTGGGGGGCAGGGCAGGGGGCGGCAGGGGGCCAAGGGGCAGGTGGTGGGTGGCAGGGGGTGGCGGATGGTGGGGGGTGGCAACAGGCACGGGGGGCGATGGGCGGCAGGGGGACGGATGGTGGTGGCCAGCGGTGGGGGGCGGGGGGCAGCAGGCTAGCCAGAGCCCCCTCTCCATTTTGGTGCCCTAGGCAACTGCCTAGTTCACCTTAGTGGATGCGCCAGCCCTGGTCCTGACTTCACCTACTTCCTCATCTCCCTGAATGAGGACAAACTTCAGGTTGGAGTGTCATCCAAAAGCACAAGAAATTCTGGGCACCCATCTAAGACAGAGAAATGACCTTCAGGGAACTAGGGCTAGGAAACAAGCCCGACCTCAGGACTTGATTGCTGCCAAAGTTGACAAAACTGATGACCAAACTCAGTGTAAAGCTGCTCACTGTGCTTCTAAGTCCTAATTACTGGAAGAACCGGGTTTGACAAACTTTGTTAACTACTAGAAGAGCCAAAGGTGGAGAAGCCCCTAGAGACGAAAACCCAACATCAAGCCAGGGGATTTGGAGAAACATGCTCCGAAATGCAATTTTCAAAAGTTCGGAGCATGTAATGGAATGAAGCAGGTGCTATTTAATGCTTCTGTTCCATGACTAAGAAGGCTGCATGCATTTTTGCATGCATGCATGGGCGGAGGCACACACACTGACTTCCTGATGGAAGGGTAAGATGATTTCCGGAAGCAATAGGACCTCAATCTCCCAGCTCCCCACGTGCTGGGATTTTAAAAAAGTTTAAATGACTGGAGTTGGGTACTGTCACACATCTTCTTGGCCTGATTCCAAAAACTCTGTAACCCTTCCCTGGCTCATCTCTGTTCCCGCAGCCTTAGAAGCTATCCAATCCCTGCAATAAAGGAAGAAAACCTTGAGTGGGCCTTGAGCATTGACACTGGTTACCTGTTTGCTTCCATGCCAGCATCAAGGTGATGCTGCTGATATACAAAGCCCTGAATGTTTTGGGACCTCGATACCAGGCAGAATGCCTCCTTCCATTGAGATCCACTTGACCTACATGATCTTCCCAGGCTAGGCAGTTGAGAATATTGACCCCAAGAGAGGCCTGGAAAGATAAACCTGACAACTGAGTGTTCTCATTGGTCAGTCTCCATCTCTGGAATAATCTACCACCTGAAATTTGCCTGGCCCCTTCACTGGTAATTTTCAAACGGTCCTTCAAAACTTGGTTCTTCAGATAGGCCTTCCTGGAACCTATAATATCATAAAACAATGGTTGCCTATACATTCACATTATGGATGGGCACAAAATGAAAAACGAAATGTTGTTTTGTTGTTTCATTACATAACAAAATGAAACGAGGAAGCAGCATTTTTTTACAGAGGAAACGAAATGTTTTTTTGTTGTTGAAACAAACCATTTTGTTCTGTCTATAAGCCACTTGGGGGAGGGAAATAGTTTTTTTTAAAGCGCCAGGGTTTTAAAAAAATACTTTTTTCCATTCCCCAAGCCGCACCAGCTGATCGGTGCTGGGGGGGAGCTTCCCCCCCACCCCAGTGCTGAGCAGCTGGCAGGCAGGGCTTGGGGGGGAGGGAAAAGGTTTTTTTAAAAAAAGCCTGGGGCTTTAAAAAACTTTTTTCCCTCTCCCCAAGCCCTGCCTGCCAGCTGATGGGTGCTGGGGTGGGGGGGAGGATTATTCCCCCACCCAAGTGCCTATCAGCTGGCAGGCAGGGCTTGGAAGGAGGGGAAAAAATCCCTCCACCACTTTCTGTCCCCTCCGAACCATTTCATTAGTGGTTCATTTTGTACAAATATTTTTGAAAAAATCCATATGAAATGAAACAAAAAATGTGGAGGGGGGGAGGAAAAGAAATGAAACAAAACATAATTATTTCATTTCATGCCCATCCCTAATTCACACTATTGGTTCTGTCAAATAGCATGCTAGAAATCAAACCTATTAAGGTGAAACACTTATTAATGCACATGATAACTCTAGCAATAATTTTATTCACTAAATATTGGAAAACAGTAGAAATGCACAACCGACAAGAGCTCCTGGAAAAATGCTTTGAAATAGCAGAGATGGATATTATAGGAATTGCTGAAAGTTAAAGATCTACAGGAGGAAATAGAAAGCTGGAAGCAACTCTACAATTTTTATGGGGGAAAAAAGAAATTTATAACCAAATGGCTCCAATAATATATCTGGAAGTTGAGTCATGGCAACTGGACTTCTTAAGAGATCGAAACATTTTGCTACTCATTCAAGAAGCTTCATGATGAAGCTGCCTGGATGAGCATCAAAATATTTCCATCTCTCAAGAAAAGAAGTCCAGTTGCCATGACTCAACTTCAAGATAAACTCACGTGGATGACAGAGAATAGAGATGGGCACGAAACAGAAAAAAATAGTGTTTTGTTTCGTTTCATTTCTGTAATAGTTTTGTTTCATTTGTGATGATTTTTTAAAAGTAGTTTTTTTTTTACAAAACAAAATGATATGAGATGAAATGGTATGCTCCCTGGGCCTTAAAGAACCATAATTGCAGGAGAGCTTCCTCAAGTGATTCTAGGTAAGCCCTTGAAATTTTTAGAGGTTTGGGGTTCAGGGAGCTGAGTTACTAAGGTCCAAAGGGTGTGCTCCTAGGGGAAAAATCTTTTCAATTGGCTTCGGAAGGCAAGCTGGGGGTGCTAATTGCTCACCCGTGTGAAAGACTAGTGGCTTCTCACTCAATGAGAAATATTTTTTCCTTGGGACACCCCTTTTGGAGCTTAATAACTCAGCCCCCTGACCCTTAAACCTTTCCAAATGTCGGAGGCTTACAGGGAAGAACTTGAGCTCCCCTGCAGTTGATTCCTCTAGTCTAGGATAAATTGTTTCATTCTAGAGGGGGGGGGGGATGGTGTTTCATTACAAAACAAAACAAAACATGTCCTGCCATTTCGTTACGTAACAAAGCAATTTGTTACCTTACAAAATGACAAAAGAGCATTTCATTTTTCATTTCATGCCCATCTCTAATACGCTCCCATAGTATACCAGATACATAACTGTTATTGTCAAAATAATGGGAAAAGTGTAAACTTGTCATATAACGCCCTTTTTTTTTAACCTTTAGAACCCTTATCTATTATCCATCCCTGTTAGTTGGAGCCACGTTTATGTGTGGAAAATATAAATAAATAAATAAATAAATAAATAAATAAATAAATAAATAAATAAATGTTGACTCCATAGCCACCAATGCAAGCAGTAAGGCAGATGCCAGGACAATTGAGCCATCAAAACTAGACTCATTTGCTGGTTATGTAAAAAAAAACGAGATTATTTTGGGTGTTAGTTAAACAAATGGTAGAAGGTGTTCTAGAGATAAGTCTTGAATTTAAACCAGAGATTTTCTTATTGAATATGTTGCCTGAATCACTAGAACAAGGAAAAACATATGTGGCTATTCATATGATAACCGCAGCAAGATTAGTCTTTGCCAGATACTGGAAGGAACCTGGAATACCATCTGAACAGGGATTAATGTTTAAAATTTTAGAAATAATAGAGATGGATAAATCAGAATGCTTAGATGTTTCCAGGAAGAATAATCACCATAAAGTCTGGGAAAAATACTATGTATGGATGAAGAAGAGAGAAAATAATAACAAAAGTTAGAAAACTAAGAAAAAGCATTATTGTACATACTTCATGATAAACATGAGTCAGTTTAGATGTGTAGAAATATTTAAACGAGTGGCAATTAGATATAGGTGACTACCAACTCACACCTCTCTGTATTTTGTACTCCCCCCTTGTTTATGTTTCCCTATACCCTTTCCCCAATTCATCTGTATCACAAATAATAAAACATGGGGGGAAAAGAGTAGACCCATTTGCTTCCATCTTTCCTGGAAGCATGGTGATCCACATTTCCTTACTTGTGATGAATAAGTCACTGATTTCACCACAATCCATTTTAAATAGACTGCAGAGTAACAGTGTTTGCAAAATGGTCCCATCATAAAGGACATCCTTTATTGTCTGCAGCCAAAGACATTGCACTCTACGGAAGAAGATAGGGTGGGGTGAAGGAGGGGAGGCAACCATGGGCTGTTGTTATGAAGCCAAAATATGTCAACAAGTAGATATAAAATGCTCTTGTGCCATCGTTCATTAAAACTGGTGACATATCTATATCTGTGCACATCAGTGTGAGGGCGGGAGAGGGTCCTATAAAAATAAGTATTGGAAAAGTAATCATCATAGGGTTGACACTTTGGAACTGGTGGTTAAAATTAGCATTCTGTCACCGGCCCGCACTATAATGTGTGTGATTGAATAGCTGTTTTTAT
This sequence comes from Phrynocephalus guinanensis, assembly GCA_037367245.1. Classification (NCBI taxonomy): domain Eukaryota; kingdom Metazoa; phylum Chordata; class Lepidosauria; order Squamata; family Agamidae; genus Phrynocephalus; species Phrynocephalus guinanensis. Next base: position 8,626,196 of record CM074741.1, read on the forward strand.
TGGAACAAACCGATTTATCACCTTCTGGAAGGTGTAAAAGTAAAATCAAAGGCAGCATAATAAAAAGTTATAGGGGCTGAATATAATTTTATTGGGTTCTTTGTATACTGTATACTGTTTCTCAAACAGAAATGGAATGTGAAAATTAGTTTAAGTGAATTAGTTTTTCCATTGACTTTTCTTGGTCATTTTTTTTAAAAAAATCTAGATGACAGACAAATGAGGCATTGCTATTTTTGATGTCTATCTGCATGGACTGGCGTGTTTCCAGTTGAAGACCTCCAGCTTTATGGATAATTAATATAGGTCAGGGCTGCCCAACGCGTTGACCGTGGGCAACTGGTGCTAAGAAGTCGCCCGCCAGGTCCCCGCCCACCTCCCGACCTGGGGGCGCTCCTCCTGGTGGGGGAGAGGGCAAGCACCTCGCGGGCTAGGAGTCGCTCCTCCTCCTCCGCTGCTGCTGCCAGCATCATGGAGCTTGGGGGCAGGGGCTGAGCGGGCGCTCCTCCACCTCCACCACCACCACCAGAGATTGGTGGGTCATGGGGGGGGGATGAGTGAGTGTGTCGCTGCCATGGTGCTTGTGTGGGGGGCTAGCGGGCGTTCCTCCACCGCTACTGCCGGGAGCTTGGCTGGGAGGTGAGCGGCCGCAGAGCTTTATGGGGGAGGGGCGAGTGACTGCTCCTCCTCCTCCGCTGCTGGAGAGCTGGGGGTGGGGAGCAAGCGGGTGCGCTGCCACTTGTGGAGCTTGGCAGGGGGCGAGTGGCCACAACATCAGTGCTGGGGAGCTTGGCGGGTGGGGGGCGAGCGGGCACGCTGCCGCCGCGAAGCTTGGGAGAGTGAGTGGGCATTCCTCCTCCTCTGCTGCTGGGGGGCGAGCGGGCATGCCGCCACCGCGGAGCTTGATGGGTGGGAGCTTGGAGGTGGGGGGAGCAAGCGGGCGCGCCAGTACTGTGGAGCTTGGTGGGGGGGTGCGAGCGGTAGGCCACCAGCGCAGAGCTTGGTATGAGGAAGAAGTGCTCCTCCTCCTCCTCTGCCGCCACCAGCCCCGCGAAGCTTGGTGGGGTGGTGGAGCAAGCGGAGCAGTCTGGAGGACTGTGTGCGTGCACACACTTGCACGCGCATGCTTAGAAAGGGAGCCCACAAGAACGTTCCATGAACAAAAGCAGCCCGCGGGCTGTTCAAAGTTGGACAGCCCAGATATAGGTGTTCATCTGCATGCCCCTCAAGAACTGCAGAGGAAATTGTGTCAGGAAGCAGAAGTAAACAACCCACGTCTCAGTGTCAAAATGTCCATCTATAGTTTGTTTCCTTGAGAGGATGAATTAAAAAGGAACTAAGAACAACCTGTGTGCAGAGACCTTGTCACGAGGGCAACTCAGAATGGATAGAGAAAGGCAGAATAACTTTAAGGAGCTTTCTTTTCCCTCAAGGCTGTTTGCCCTGAAATGCATCTCTCCACCTGAAAACCCAGGGATGTAGGGGGATTTCACACCAACATCACTCAGCTGAAACCCTTGCCTCTTTTAGCCCTGAGATTCCCTGTCTTCCACACATTGCAAATTCTGAGCTCTGCACATGTTCTTATTGATTGCAGCACATGTTCTTATTGATTGCTGCACATGTTTTTATTGATTGCAGCACATTTGTGAGCATTTAAAACTCTCTTCTGGGGCACCTCCCTTATGAGAAAAGGCTACAGCATTTGGGACTTTTAATCTGGAAAAAGGCTCCTGAGGGGAGATATGATTGAGTCATACAAAATAATGCAGGGCATGAATAAAGGGGAGATAGGGACACTCTTCTTCCTCTCACAAAATACCAGAACTAGGGGACAGCCATTCAAACTGAGGGTTGGGAGAGTGAGAACAGACTTTTTTTTTACCCAGCGTGTTAGTCTGTGGAACTCCCTGCTACAGGATGTGGTGATGGCATCTGGCCTGGATGCCTTCAAAGGGGGATTGGACAGATTCCTGGAGGAAAAGTCCATCACAGAAACCATGATCAAGATGTGTAATCTCCAGGATTAAAACCAGGGTACTTCAAAGGACAGATGCAGGGGAGTGTGTCTGGAGACTATGTCTCGTGACTGAGCTCCCAGAGGCATTTGACAGGGCCACTGTGAGATATAAGAAACTGAACTAGATGGGCCCTTGGCTTGATCCAGAATGGATCTACTTGTGTTATTTTTTTCTTCATTTAGCATCCATTTCGAAAACATTTGCATTTATTCAATGTGTTTTTTCCCTTGCCGGAGTCACACTTAAGCAGACGCAGAACACTGCAAGCTTAAAGGCAAATCCTTTCCCAAAAATATTTTTCCATTGTCTCTGGTAAAGTCAACAATGCTTGGAAACACTGAAGGCGGTAGGAAAAGAGGAAGACCAAATATGTGATGAACTGGCTTCCTAAAGGAAGCCTCGGGTCTGAGTCTGCAAGAGTTGAGGAGAGGATGTTCTGGAGATTGCCCAGTCATAGGGGCACCAGAGGTTGGAGTCCATTTGATGGCACATAACAACAAGATTGATTCATATCCTCCTGATTGCCCGCCTGTACTTCCAGTTGCATGTCTACCATAATGGATGATTATTAGGAAAGCGGATTTTACAGAAATTGGGTTTCTAGGGTTGAGCCTTTTCAGTCACTTGCTCTGTGGATCTTCAGGAATGATTCGAAAACTTCTGCTTTCACTAGCTCAATCTGCATATCTCTGTGTTCCACCCCAGCCTGGAAATAAGAGATTTGTGGGATTTAAAATAGGGCCACAATTTATTGATTTTAATCCACACTATTGAACCTACTCTAATTCCAAGGGGACCTACAAGTGCAAGTGGCTGTAGCTTCACAAGGGGGGGGGGCAGCCCTTGTAAATCATATTTGGGGCAGGATCATAAATCATTATGATCTGTCATATATCATAACATGTTCACTGGAAAAGGTCAAGGGTTGCCATTGTACTAACTGTAATGCTGGCTACTTCTCTCCTGAGTTGACATTGCCACTTGCACTGACCCCTAATTGTGACCGAGTTTAAGAGCCTAAGGGACCCCATATAGAAGAGAATGGGATGGGCGAAAATGTGCCACCGTTCCCAGCCAATCGGAGCTGTGACCAAAAATTCCCATCCGGCCCTTACGTGACCAGCTAATCTCATTCTCTCCCTGGGGAGGGTGGGCAGGGAAGCGCCTGCGGAAGAAAGAGGCTGGACCCTCTGATATAAGCCCCTTAAGAGGGGTCTCTGACCACCACCGGTCAGGTGACTGGAATACCTGCCTTTTATGGGTCATTCTGGCTGTGGGCAGTCGCCTCTGACCACCCTGACCCTTCCCAAACTGTCACATCACAAGCGGGTGGACAATGGAGCCCCTCCCGACACAGGGTCTGTCGGAGCCAGCTATGTTTTCATTGACACAGTGCGCCCTTTTGTGAAATGTTGGTATTCACTAATTTCAGCATTGACATTCTCCCATGGGGAGTGAGGTTTGGCAGTGTCGTTACATAACAAAAGGCACCCAAAGCTAAAGCAGAGTAATGGCATTTCCATCACTCAGAATTTGCTTTGTTTATCATCTGTAATAGAGATGGGCATGAAACGAACAATTTTTCGTTTCCATTTTTGTTTTTTCATTTTGTTATGTAACGAAACGACAAACAAATTTTGTCTCTAAAATGAAACAAAACGAACAGAAACACCGGAAATTTTGTCGTGCGTTTCGTTTCCGTGACTTCAATATAAGTGAATTGCTTAAAATCCTTTTAAAAATCACAAAAGAATGAAATAAATGGTAACAAAATGGTAACGAAACGAACGAAAATGAAAACAAATTTGTCCAAATGACAAACGACAAACGAAATGCCATTTTTTTTTTATTTGTGCCCATCTCTAATCTGTAATGTCAACTAGATGCTTAAATTTCATGGGCTAAACAGAAACATAGGAAGTCGCCTTATAGTGAGTTGGACCAAGAGTCCATCTAATTTAGAACTGTAATTTAACAGATCAGCCTGACTGGAGAAATATGATTTTCATAAGCGTGTTCACGAAAAAGAATAATATTTTGTAGAGATAAAATACAGAGAGGTTTTGTAGAGATAAAACAAATAATGACACACTCTTTCATCATGTTGTAAGGTTACAAAGTGTTTCGTAACTTAATGAAAAACCAGACAGCATTTTGTTATGACATGAAATGAAATGCCGTTTTTTTTAACTGTTGAAACAAAACAAATAATTCTCCCTTGCTACCCCACGCCCAGGTGGGATGTTTTTACTTATTGGGCTGTGGCGAGAGGGGGGCCCTTCCCCTCAGCCCAACCTATCAAAAAAACCCACCTGGGAGGTGGGGCGGCAAGGGAGAATGGAACAGGCAGCGGTAAATTCAAACCCTGCTGTGTTCTCCAGATCTCACTCCCCTACCATCCAGCTGGTGTTTTTTGTTTTCGACAGGTCTGGCTGTGGGGAGGGATGGTGCCCCCCTCTTCACAACCCGACCTGTCAAAAAAACTCAGCTGGATGGCGGCAGCTTCCGAATCGTTTCATAGCTCATTTCATTTCATTATGAAAATTCTATTAAAATCCATTAGTAATGAAACAAAACACAGTGAGTAACTAAATGAAACAAAACACTATTTTTCTGTTTCATGCCCATCTCTAATATTTTGTTTTAAATGTTAAAAATCATTTACATGTCAAGTGCTGAGCAAATTTAATCTGTTCTTCGAAAAAAAGTCAATAAAATTGACAAATGAACTAATTAGCCAATTTTCTATTTTGGACACAATTCACTTTTTAGCTACACAGTGGCCTTTTGAGCAACCACCTCTTAGGAAAATGTCCCAAGGTGTACCAAAGTTGACCATACCAAAATTGTGATCTACAGAGTCCCAGAATGACTACTTTTCACACAAAAACTTTCTAAAACACAAGAGAATCATTTTTTAAAATTAGCTGTGACTGATGTGTTGATGAAATCTTTCAGATGCTGTGTGATGCCATTGCATATCATGTCAAAACAAGCTGGAGGCCTAATCATTCTTGGAGGGTTATATTTCTCCTGTCAGATTCAAAATGTAGATAGTCCACCAAGGCCTCTACACCAATTTTGTTCCCTAGTGAAGCAAGGACTTTTTTGACACTTTCATGTTGCTATATGAAATCACAGGATCCATGATAGTAGGGATTTTCAAGAAATATACTCTGTTAGATTCTTAGGAGGATTTTCCAGGAGCCAAACTTCCTCGACAGAACATGGGAGAGATAGTTTTCATATCAGAGAGTTCCAACATCTTTGGGCAAATGCAGTTGCATCAGATAAAATGAATATATTTGAAATGAATGAATACATTAAGACTCACATTCAGATTTGCAGAAGCATAGCACAAATCTGTGCACCCAAAATATGCAATATTTCTAAATTTTAAAAAGTGCTGAGAAATAAATAAAAAGAAAAGAATATGATAAAAATTGGAACCACAATGTACAACATATGGATCTGGGTAAGGAAAAAAGTCTGGAGAATTTTGTAATGTGCATTTCCTTCTAGGGCAGTGATGGCGAAGCTTTTAGAGACCGAGTGGCCAAACTGTGATTCAAAACCCACTAATGTTTCACAAAGTGCCAGTACAGCCATTTAACCTGAATACAGGTGGCTGTGAAGGGACGATGTCGGGTGCCCACAGAAAGGGCTCCGAGTGCCACCTTGGGCACCCGTGCCATGGATTCGCCAACACTGTTCTAGGGTAGCAATAGAAATGTATTTAAAAATGATGAATTATGATCCCAGAAATCTGATGGATGAGAGAACTGTAGATCGCTTAAATGACCTTTCTGTTTCTAGGTAGATTATATTATAGGCATAAGATTCCTATATGCTATCTTTGATGTATTGAGATCCTGTATCAAGCCACCGACATTAACAGAAATGGGTATGAACTGGAAAACTGGTAATTCATGGATCATGTTGGTTCAGGGTTCATGGCAAACTATGAACCACAAATCGTCACAAACTCCTGGAAAAATGACCCATTTCACCTAAGGAGAAACTAAATGTTTGTGCCTCTGTCTCCTCTTCTGCTGCCTGCATACTCCTTTTCCACTGCCCCCTCCATTCCCTACCTGGTCCTGCTGCCGCTGCTGCCCTGCTGTCACCACCACTAATAGGCAGGTGCATGCAGAGAAACCTCATGGATGTCACTTCTCTGTTGGTGCTGTTGGAGAGGGCTTTGCATGCACAAACTCTAGCATTTTCTCACCTGTCATATAAATATGAATAAGAACACTGAAGAAACAGACCTTGGCCGTGGTCAAATCTGCCTTTTTTCATTTGAGGCAGATGGCGCACCTTTGCCCCCTTCTTGACAGGGAGTTTCGAATAACTCCGGTTCACACATTGGTTCTCTCAAGGACTGACTATTGCAGTGCTCTCTATGTGGAGCTGCCCTCAAAGGCAGTTCGCAAGTAGCTGCAAGCGCTAAAGGAAGCAGCCAGGTTGGTCACTAATAAATTTAAATCTGACTCTATTTCTATATTTCCCCCAGCTGCTAGATGCCCTAAGCACATCCAATCTCACCTGACTTTGGAAGCTAAGCAGGGTCGGGCCTGGTTAGTACTTGGATGGGAGACCACCAGGGAATACTAAGCACTGTAGGCGCCTGGAGTGGGAACTGGCAAACCACTCCCGTATTCCTGCCAAGAAAACTCCATGGACATGGGGTCATGAAGAGTCGGTCATGACTATAATGACACCACACATATTTCAGCCATCCTGGCGTGCCTGCATTGGCTTTCAGTATGCTTCCAGGCCAATTTTAAGGTTCTGAATGTTAACTTATACTGCCCATTATGGTTTAGGACCTCGCTATCTGTCAGAGCACCTCTCCGTCAGGGCATCCTCTCATCCCACTCGCACCTCCCCACCCTTGACGCTGCGGATGGCCACTCCAAGAGAAGCCCAGAAGTCATCAGCTAGAGGTTGGGCCTTCTTGATAGTGGCCACCCCACTCCAGAACTCCCTTCCTGTGGAGGTGCCATTGGACCCCAACTTCCTGAGCTTTCGGAAGCAAATTAAAACCATTCTTTTCACCCAGGCCTTTATAAACCTCACTTCTTTGTCATGTTCATTTCATGATCTATGTCATCCATAATTCACTGTGTTTGTCTGATTATTTTAAAATCATGGTGTGTGCTTTTTGTTGGGGGGGGTGGTATTTTCTTAAAGCTGGCCAGAGAAGTGGCTTGTCCATTAAATGCGAAGGGTGTAGCTTTAAACAACAATAAATGTTGTGGCATTGAGTATGCAAGGTTCACCACGAGATATCTAAGTAAGCAAAGAGTCCCATAGAACATAAAATTATTACAGAGGAAAGTAGGGATATAAAGATACACACTCAATTCTCATCTATTTGAGCTGGGTTGTTGACTGAAGAAGACACCACTACATGGAGCTTTCCAGCCCTATAAATCATCTCAAGATGGCAGTGAAACAAGAAACACTGCTTTATCCCACTTAACTATAGCCCCAATCTACAGAGAGGGTAAGAGGGAGTGAATGAGTTTGTGTGTGTGTGTGTGTGTGAGAGAGAGAGAGAGCTTTGCTTTCTGGGATTCTACACCGTCATCAAACATTCAGTCCTCGAAAGCAAACCATCTGCAAGTTGTTGCCTGCCATTTTTATTGCTGCACTGTCTGTTGTGTGTGTTTTTTAATACATTGAACTATTAAATGCTACAGATTCAGAATCGGTGGTTTGTGAAGCATAGAGGAAAGACACTGTTAATTATGTCATCAAATGAGGTAGCTTGAGGTGTCTTGGGAGTAGAGATGGGCACGACTTGAAAAAAAAAATTTCGAGTTGTCGTTAGTCGGGCCGGTTCCGTTTTGGCTCGTTTCCGTTTTTCGCGAAAATTTGCAAAAATTAGTCGGTTCGTTTTTTCGTTTTTTCATTGTCGTTAGTACTGGTTTGGGGAGGGGGTAGCGGGCTCCTGGAGGGAGCTGCAGGAGTCAGCCAGAGCCACAAGTGACGGACTGGCAGACTCTTTGCACCCGCTGTGTCTCACGTACTTGCATGTAGTGCAATGCAAGTAGATCTGGCTTAGGGTTAAGACGGGTTAGCGGAACGGCTAGGGTTAGGCTAGTTATGGGTGAGGTTAGGGTGAGTATTGGGGTGCACCTCTGGGTGCCTCTCTGACCCACTTAGAAGGACAGTGTACTGGCGTATGGGTTAGGCTTAGGGTTTGGGTTTGGGCTACGATTAGTGGGCTGTTTATGCCCGATTGGCACATCCCAGAAGTCTCTGTGGTCAACCTGGCCAAGTGGCCATGCGATTGGTGGAAAATTTGCATGGTCTACTCCCATGGGCAAGCCCATCATTGCAAATGTGCAGGTGTAAAAAAATAAAATAAAATAAAATCAACGGAGACTTTTTTTTGCAAGAAAAACCCACTGCTGCTACTGTAAAAATTCAAGCATTTAAAATAGCCAATTTTTGCATCTTTCTGTGGTGCTTTGGTGGGGTTTTGGGCAACGATTTCAAAAAAAATATTGCGGTCGCCATTTTGGATCCCCCCCCACCGCATGGCAAATGGATGCGCCCTCCCAGCCTGGTACAGTCAGCAAAACCTGGCCATGCGATTGGTGGAATGGCTCCAAAACTTTGCATGGTCCACTCCCATGGGCGAGCCCATCATTGCAAATGCGCAGGTGTAAAAAAATAAAATAAAATAAAATAAAATAAAATCAACGGAGACTTTTTTGCAAGAAAAACCCACTGCTGCTACTGTAAAAATTCAAGCATTTAAAATAGCTAATTTTCACATGTTTCTGTGGTGCTTTGGTGGGGTTTTGGGCAACGATTTCAAAAAAAATATTGTGGTCGCCATTTTGGATCCCCCGCACTGCATGGCAAATGGATGCGCCCTCCCAGCCTGGTACAGTCAGCAAAACCTGGCCATGCGATTGGTGGAATGGCTCCAAAACTTTGCATGGTCCACTCCCATGGGCGAGCCCATCATTGCGAATGCGCAGGTATAAAAAAATAAAATAAAATAAAATAAAATAAAATCAACGGAGACTTTTTTTGCAAGTAAAACCCACTGCTGCTACTGTAAAAATTCAAGCATTTAAAATAGCTAATTTTTGCATGTTTCTGTGGTGCTTTGGTGGGGTTTTGGGCAACGATTTCAAAAAAAATATTGCGGTCGCCATTTTGGATCCCGCGCACTGCATGGCAAATGGATGCGCCCTCCCAGCCTGGTACCAGCAGCGCAGCAGTAGCAATAGCCAAGGAGAGGGGGGCGGGGAAACCCCCCCCCAAATAAAACACCCTTCTGGCCTGGTAGGTGCCCTCAGACAGTTTTCGCCTACTTTTAGGGTCGGGAATCGGGTTTTTTTTTTACTTTTAAAAACTTTTTTTCTGTGCCGCTTGGCATTGCGCAATGCAAGTAACGAGCACGACAAATCAGACCAAATTGTTCGTTCGTCGGTTCGAGCTCGAATTCTGGTGGAGTAATTCCCGTTTCCGTTTCCGTAGAGTAACGGATACGAGTAACGGAAACGGAAACGGAAATACCGCTAAGTCGTGCCCATCTCTACTTGGGAGTGAACAACATTGGAATAGCTTCTCAGGCAGGCAGTGACACTGAGTATGGAATACGGGAGGAAGATGCATCAACATAGAGGCAGAGAAAATAGTTGGCAGATGGGAATTGATTTATTGATTTATATACTGCGACCATCGAGCAGAAAGCTACTCTGGATAATTAGTGGCTGTTGTCCTGTGATGTCATGTTGTTGTCATCATAATTTCTTTGTTGCATGGCTCCTCATCGTCAATCGAGGAAGTTATGATTAACTAGAACTTAGAAGGCATCAAAACTCTGTGAAGCTGGTCATTTTTGACTGCAGGATGGACAGATAAAAACATTCTTGTTTCTGAGTGAATGGAAAGCAAAGCAATCCTTTGCATATATTAAAAGAAAGAAGTATTGTTCTCTTCAACTTGACTTTGCTTGCAGGTTAGTATGTGTGAGATACTACCTATAGCTTGAAGGGGGATCTGACAATATACTATGATACACTGTTAAAGGCAAATGAATTAGGTCACAAAATAAAATGGAAATGGGCAGCCCAAATGACTAGACAGACATGAAAAAATTGGTCAGCACTAGCATGTGCCTCAGCTTTGAGATGAGAGAAAGGGACACACTGAAACAATGCAGAGAAACATTTCTGTATTGATGGAGCAGATTTAGGGTGGCTCAAGAAATGCTGAGTCATGCTAAGGTTGGTTGGGAAAGTAGGCTCTATGGTAGAGCTATGCCCGCTACATGCATGTTCTGGGGTCCAGTGGTGAGATCAAAGGTTGCTTCTCTCCCTAAAGATCAAGGACAGTGGAGCTCATAGTTTCGGTGCACCCTGGCTTGCTGATCTATAGGGAAGTGTTTGTTTGTATGTTTGTTTGTATGCCACACCATCTAGTGGCATGCCATTTCTCAGGGCACTTTCTGACAAAAGAATTAACATAAACCTAAAAAACTGTGGGAGGATCCTGAAGAAAAAAGACTTGAGTCCAGTTGTCCGACCAGCAGAGCAATCACGCCCCTTGCCATTAGCACATTTTATTACATATGGTTTACATCCAATAGTATGTATACCATCAGTGATTGGTTACAACAGTTACAGAAGTAAAGGTGGCACATGATGGTTGGGTGAACTATAGGTAATGTTTCATGAATAGAGCATGCTTTGCACAGTTATTGATTACAATAACACATGTCCTTGCTGTTTACAGACGGAAGATGAGTAAATGAGGAGTAGACAAGAATAGGTAAAGGTAAATGAAAAGTAAATGGAATTAGCCCAGTAACCAAGAGTAAATAAATGAAAGATGAACAGAGTAGAGTGAGTAAACAAGCTGAGTAAATGAAAGGTAAATGAAGCTTGAGCTGAGTAGTAAATAATAGGTAAACGAAATTTACCTGAGCTGGTTTAGAGGGATTACCAGGTCTGCCATGTGTGGATTTGGCCAGAGTTAATCTGGAGAGTTTTCTCTCTCATGCAATGTCCTCTAGGCCTCCTCCCACCTGTCTGAACACTTTCCGACTCCATCACAAAACAACCATCACCGCACCCACATCACACTAATATAAAAAGTGACTCACAGAACACAGAAGAGGCTGGCCACAGAAAATCTAAACGTGGCAAAATAAGTCATAGCATAATAAATTACTAAGCAAGGCTGTCCTAAAAGGCTTCTCTGAACAGCACGGTTTTTGCACCTTTTTCTGAATGTCACGAGAGTTGGAGCCTGGTGTACTTCCATAGGAAGAAGATTCCACAGAGAGGAAGCCATAAACCAAGAAGGCTCTGTTCATGGATGAAGACTTCCTGGCCTCCTAAAAGGGATGTCCACCCACAGCAGCAAAGCCTGCGATGTGTGGATGGGACAGGTGGAACATTTTAGGGACAGGCACTCTGACTGGTACTGCAGTCCCTAATAGACATGGGCACGACTTGGCGAAATTCTCGTTTCCATTTCCGTTACTCGTTTCCGTTATGCAACGGAAACGGTAACGACAGTTACTCCCCCAGAACTTGAACTCGAACTGACAAAAGAAAAATTGGGTCTGATTTGTCGTTGTCGTTCCTGGCATCGCAGCGATCACGCGATGCCAAGCGGCACAGAAAAAAAGTTTTAGAAATAAAATAAAAAAACCGATTCCCGCGCAAAAAAGCAGGCGAAAATATGCCTCCCTGAGGGCACCTACCAGAGGGGTGGTTTCTGGGGGGGGGGGTCCCCACTCCAGCCTTCCCCCCCCTCCTGTCCTGGGCTGCTGGTACCGGGCTGGGAGGGGGCATCCTCGGCGTCTCCATTTGCCATGCGGTGCGGGGGGATCCAAAATGGTGACCGCAATACTTTTTTTTTTGAAATCGTGGTCCAAAAACCCACCAAAGCACCACAGAAACATGCGAAAATTAGCTATTTTAAATGCTTGAATTTTTACAGTAGCAACAGTGGGTTTTTCTTGCAACAAAACGTCTCCATTGATTTTATTTTATTTTATTTTATTTTATTTTATTTTATTTTTATTTTTTTACACCTGCGCACGCGCAATGATGGGCTGGCCATGGGATGGGACCATGCAAATTTTTGGAGCCATTCCACCAATCGCTTGGCCAGGTTTTGCTGTGACTTCTGGATGTGCCAGAGAGGGCATAAAAAGCCCACCAACCCTAATCCTAATCCTAACCCTAACCCTAACCCATACGCCAGTACACTGTGTTCTTAGTGGGCCAGAGGCACCCAGAGGTACAGCCCACTAACCCAACCTAACCTTAACCGTTACCCTAAGCCTAGCCCTTACCCCCTAACCCCATGCTCTGGGAAGTCAAGTCGCGCTAAATCGCGGCGGTAACGACAAACGACACGACGAAACGACAAATTTTTGAAAAATTTCGTGAAAAACGGAAACGACCCGAAACGGACCCGTCCCGAAAAACGACAACTCGGGGGGGGGGGATTTCTGGTCGTGCCCATCTCTAGTCCCTAACCATTCAGGGCTTTATATGTCAGCCTAACTATCTTAGACTTGGCATGGAAGTATACAGGCAGCTACAGCAGGTGAGCCAGGACTGGGAATATATGACTGCATCTGGAGGTCCCTGAGACCAGCCAGGCTGCCACATTTTGCACAAACTGCAGCTTCTAGATGACCTTCAATGGCAGTCCCACACAGAGAGCATTGCAGTAGTCAATTTTTCAGATTACCAATGCCCGAACCAGCATTGCTGCTTAGACCACCACCTTTTGCAAGCCTGCTCTTTTGCAGTGGCAGGGTTTTTGAGGCCTGAAAATTTGTGTGTGTGGGGGTTGAAACCACCATGATTCAGTCTGGGTTATATGTAGAAAATCCTGGGAGGTTCTGTTCTATCTGACACCTTCCCACTGTGGATACAATTGCGTAGCATCCCCCATCTAATGCAAGAGCCCTCTGTTTCCCACAGTTTCATCCCCCACCCCCTAAGTTAATCATATAAATAATTACAGAAGAGTTCAGACTGTCTCCCAGTTGGTACAGGGAATGTTTAGGTCAGACCAGACAGTCTTTACACACCCTTATTCAGTACCCTAGAAAATATCCTTGGCAAATGGTGAGATATTCGGGCTCAAACCTATTCCTTATTGTTTTATTTCTTAATTAATCAAAATATTTCTACCCGGCTCCATATCAGGATGCTTGAAGGCCAATTTAAAACTATTTGAAATACTTCGTTCACTGTATCTCCCCTCAGAACTCCACACAGGCTTAGACAGATCATGATTTCAGGCCCTGAATGCATCAGCAAACGTTTGAACTCAGTACAGAAGCAAGATCGGCATTGTTCATAACGGGGCTTCTAAGGGAAAAGCATTCCACAACTGAGAAACTGCAATAGTGAAGGATCTTAAAGAGTTAATCTCCACCTTTTATTTTCAGTTCCAAAGAAATTGACATGAGTTTTCAGACATCTTCTTTGAAATATCCCTCCTTTTTCCAGCTGAATGGAAGGTGTTTGATTAGTGCCTTTGGAACAGATATAAAAAATGAATGTTTGGTGAGCTTGACAGTAGAAATAATACGCCATAAGACAAACTGCTAACAAAGATCTCGCCTGTTAAATCTTGCAGCACAATAAATAGAAACAGCACATGATATGTGAAGGAGATGCATGACTGCATGATTCTTTCCTGCATATTTCTTTAAAATGAGAACCTGAATGCGTATTGTGAGGTTTTCATATTCAGACATACAACTATGGTGCCAGAAGGAAAGGTAAATCACCTTGAATGGGTGTCTTAATTTGAATGAGTGCCATATCTCTAGCTGCTGCAGGAGGTAATTTATAGAATTTCGGTAGAATCATAGAATGACAGAATAATTAAGTTGAAAGGGGCCTATAAGGCCATTGAGCCCAACCTCCTGGTCAATGCAATGGTCCAAATCAAGGCAGATCTGATTGAAGGCAGCCCAATTTTTCTCTTGAAGGCCTCCAGTGTTGGAGCACTCATCAATGTCATTCTGCTTTGGTTCTTCCAACTTCGTTCTAAAGCGCTGTAGATTTGTCAGATGAAAGGATTGGTAGGAAAGTTGTGCTGGATGAGATCAAAACCCAGCATTCCATTTGGTTCAGGGCACCACTGTCCTCCCAACAGCCAATCAAATGCCCCCCCCAGAAGCCCCAAATGAGGCAGTGATGTCATAGCACCCTGATGCTCATGTTTCCCAGCAATTATATTCTCCCAAAGTACCGGGTGGGTGGGTGGGAATGATATGGTGGTCTAAAAGAGAGATGACAGGACACTGTCAATAAGGACATGAACATTGTCAGCCTGCACCCCGAAGATGTGGATAATTGGGCAAAATGGCATTTTTAGAATCTAAAGAGCAGACCCCACCACACAGACCTGCAGGAAAACGCTGGGAAGAACAGGAAGCTCTTTCAGAAGTACATTGTCTCCAATAGCAGAGGTAAAATATCATCATTGGGATGAGGGACCATTAAACTGTAAACCGCCCAGAGACTACTTGAAGTGGTATGGGGCGGTATGTAAGCAGAACACTTTGCTTTGCTTTCATTTGTCTTTAGTAAGCCAAGTGCAATCAAGTCAAAAGCAACATGTAATAAACTCAATAGGACTTCCAGGGCAAGTGAGATATTTAAGGAGTGGTCTTATTAGTTCCACTCCCACAGTGAGTTTCCATGACTAAGCCTGTTGTCTAGAGACCTAGTCTTTCACTCCATCCATTTCACCTCTTGCCTACCTCCCCCCTTTTAAAGTAATGTCCACCACTATATCCTGCAGCACTTGTACCAAATAATATGCTTGAGTAAGGAACTGCCCATTTTTGTTCTTTTTGGGGGGTGGGTTATGTGAATTCTTCTCTTTCATCGCAATTTTGAGATATGTGGCAAACCTACATGTGTTGGGTGTGTTGTGTTGTTACAGTAGAGACTGACTCTTCATGACCCCATGCCCAGGAATATGGCAGGAATACTGGAGTGGTTTGCCAGTTCCTACTCCAGGCGCCTAGAAGCAACTGGTATTCCCTGGTGGTCTCCCATCCAAGTACTAACCAAGGCCGACCCTGCTTAGCTTCCAAGTGAAGTTTTCTGTGGCAAAAACAACAACAAAAAGACTGTGGTGCAAGACACCTCATCAAATCTGTGCCAGATGATTCTGAGCTGAGGGTTGCCTGTATTTGATTATCATATGCAGTGATACAATCCATGATTGTGGATGGATACATGCAGTGGGAAACTCAATATTTATTTTGGCCTTAGCCATGCTGGTTGTGGGGATGTGGACAACGTAATCCCAAAAAGTAACTTCACCGATCTCTTTTGATTTGGGCTGCCAGGTCTCTGAAAATGGCTACATTTTCCTTGGTGTATATATATATATATATATATATATATATATATATATATATATATATATATATATATATATATATATATATATATATATATATATATATATATATATATATATATATATATATATATATATATATATATATGTTTTCGTAGATTTTCACGGGTATAGGTATGCATGTTAGGGTGGATTCGGGTTTCTTCCCGTGTAGAAATCTGGTTGTTTTGGCGACGTTTCGACGAGGTCTCACTCGTCATCTTCAGGCTGGTGTTCTGGCTTCTTTCTTCTTGAAGCAGAGCGTGATCTCAGTAGAAGTCCTTCTTTAAATACTGCTGGGGGTGTGTGGTTTGCTTGCTCTGTTGCTGATTGTAGGTTCGTTTGTTCTTTTGTGATTTGCTGTGTGGCTGAGGCGATCGTTAAGGGCTTAACTGCTGGTGGGTTAGATGGCTGTTTAGAGACATCATGTGTGGGTGAGGTGCTGGATGTGTGTCTATTAGCCTTTTGTTTCTTAACGACCTTGGTGATGGGTGTTCTGGCAGCATCCTGGGCTTTGGTAGAGTGGGGTCCTGTGTCTTGTGAATTCATTTTGTTCTGGCTGCGTGTCTGTGGTCTCCCAATGTTTTTTTGGCGTGTGTAAGTGTGCTCCATGTGGTGGCTGGAGTGGGGAGTAGCGGTAGATGGCGCAGTCGTGGTTTTGTTATTGGATGGTGGTTTCGTTTCATCTGTGGGAAGGGTCTGGGTTTGTGTTTGGTGTGGATGGAAGGTGGTGGCATCTTGTGTCCTTTTGGACCTGGTGTCAGTCTTTGTGACAGAGGCTCGTCTGTTGACCAGGGTTAGTTTCCAGATGTCTGGCAAGCGGGAGGTGTCATCACGTTTATTCATGTTGTTTGGGTGTTTCTCTATTTCAATGGCTTCCATGATTATTCGACTGTTGAAGTGTTCAGTTTTGGAGATGAGTTTGGTTCTTTTAAAATCAATTTCATGACCTGTTGTTTTTATGTGCTGGAAGAGAGAGGAAGATTTTTCTTCTTTTTTGACTGCGTTCTTGTGTTCTGCGATGCGTGCGCTTATTCTCCTGTTTGTCTGTCCGATGTGTGTGGCTGGGCAGACTTTGCATGGTATTTCGTAGACTCCTTGGTTTTCTAGCTCAATCTTGTCTTTGGGGTTTCTTAAAATGTTGGCTATTTTTTGTTCGGTGCAAAAGGCTGTCTTGATATTGTGTTTGTGGAGAATTTTGCTGATTTTGTCTGTGGTGCCTTTGATGTAAGGGAGGAGGGCAGTGCCGTTGTTCTCTTCTGTTTCTTGGTTCTTGGGGGGTGTTTCTTTTTGGATTAGTTTGGTGATGGTGTTTTTTTGGAATCCGTTCGCAATTAAAGCATTCGAGAGAGTGTGTAATTCAGTTTTTAGGTGGTCTTTGTCAGCGAGGCGTTTGGTTCTGGAGATGAGGGTTTTTGCTACGGAGTTGATCTGTGCAGGGTGGTGGTGTGATTGTGCATTTAAGTAGCGGTTTGTATGTGTTTTTTTCCGGTAGATGGTATGTCCTAAGGAGCCGTCGGGTTTTTTTGTAGATTAGGACGTCCAGGAAGGGAAGTTGGTTGTTGGCTTCTATTTCCATAGTGAATTGTATTTTGGGGTGTAGGCTGTTGAGATCAACCCAGATGAAGCCAACAAAATCAGACTCGAAGTCACCAATATCCTCTGCTCCAGCAAACCACCCAGAAGCAATTTACACAAAGAAGAACAAAAAGCCCTCACCAACCTGAGGAAAGACAACAACATAATCATTCTCCCAGCAGACAAAGGCAATGCCACAGTGGTGATGAACACATCTGACTACCAAGCCAAACTATCCAACCTACTACAAGACCCTGCTTACATACCTTTGAACACAGACCCCACCACCTACCTGGAAAAAACCACCAAAGCCAAAATAAAAGCCTCACCCTTAAGTGAAGAAATCAAGCCAAGCATCATCCCCAGAGAGAAATCTTCCAGATGCCCCAAGCTCTACGGCCTCCCCAAGATTCACAAAGAAGGAACACCTCTCAGACCCATAGTCAGCTCCATAGGCTCACCCCTACAAAACCTCGCCAAATTTCTTGCCAAACAACTCCAGCCCTATGCAGAATCCATCACTTCATACGTACAAAACTCGTTCCACTTCATAGAAATTATAAAGAAACAAGACCTACAACCCAATGACCTACTCGTGAGCTTCGATGTTGTTTCGCTCTTCACACAAGTGCCCATTCAAGAAGCCTTGACAGCTATCCACAACAAATACAACCCCCCAAGCACATCCTAGATCTGACCAACCACTGCCTAACCAACACATACTTCATCCACAATGGACAAAGATACAAACAGATAGAAGGAGCACCCATGGGATCACCCCTCTCACCGGTCATCGCAAACCTATATATGGAACACTTTGAAACCAACGCGTTACAGAAATCCGAACATAAACCGAAACTCTGGCTCAGATATGTTGATGACACCTTTGTTATCTGGCCACACGGGAAAGACAAACTGAACAACTTCCTCACACATCTCAACAGCCTACACCCCAAAATACAATTCACTATGGAAATAGAAGCCAACAACCAACTTCCCTTCCTGGACGTCCTAATCTACAAAAAACCCGACGGCTCCTTAGGACATACCATCCACCGGAAAAAAACACATACAAACCGCTACTTAAATGCACAATCACACCACCACCCTGCACAGATCAACTCCGTAGCAAAAACCCTCATCTCCAGAACCAAACGCCTCGCTGACAAAGACCACCTAAAAACTGAATTACACACTCTCTCGAATGCTTTAATTGCGAACGGATTCCAAAAAAACACCATCACCAAACTAATCCAAAAAGAAACACCCCCCAAGAACCAAGAAACAGAAGAGAACAACGGCACTGCCCTCCTCCCTTACATCAAAGGCACCACAGACAAAATCAGCAAAATTCTCCACAAACACAATATCAAGACAGCCTTTTGCACCGAACAAAAAATAGCCAACATTTTAAGAAACCCCAAAGACAAGATTGAGCTAGAAAACCAAGGAGTCTACGAAATACCATGCAAAGTCTGCCCAGCCACATACATCGGACAGACAAACAGGAGAATAAGCGCACGCATCGCAGAACACAAGAACGCAGTCAAAAAAGAAGAAAAATCTTCCTCTCTCTTCCAGCACATAAAAACAACAGGTCATGAAATTGATTTTAAAAGAACCAAACTCATCTCCAAAACTGAACACTTCAACAGTCGAATAATCATGGAAGCCATTGAAATAGAGAAACACCCAAACAACATGAATAAACGTGATGACACCTCCCGCTTGCCTGACATCTGGAAACTAGCCCTGGTCAACAGACGAGCCTCTGCCACAAAGACTGACACCAGGTCCAAAAGGACACAAGATGCCACCACCCTCCATCCACACCAAACACAAACCCAGACCCTTCCCACAGATGAAACAAAACCACCATCCAATAACAAAACCACGACTGCACCATCTACCGCTACTCCCCACTCCAGCCACCACATGGAGCACACTTACACACGCCAAAAAAACATTGGGAGACCACAGACACGCAGCCAGACCAAAATGAATTCACAAGACACAGGACCCCACTCCACCAAAGCCCAGGATGCTGCCAGAACGCCCATCACCAAGGTCGTTAAGAAACAAAAGGCTAATAGACACACATCCAGCACCTCACCCACACAGGATGTCTCTAAACAGCCATCTAACCCACCAGCAGTTAAGCCCTTAACGATCGCCTCAGCCACACAGCAGATCACAAAAGAACAAACAAACCTACAATCAGCAACAGAGCAAGCAAACCACACACCCCCAGCAGTATTTATAGAAGGACTTCAACTGAGACCACGCTTTGCTTCAAGAAGAAAGAAGCCAGAACACCAGCCTGAAGATGACGAGTGAGACCTCGTCGAAACGTCGCCAAAACAACCAGATTTCTACACGGGAAGAAACCCGAATCCACCCTAACATGCATACCTATACCCGTGAAAATCTACGAAAACAAATATGTTGAGTGCCTATCTCTATCCATTTCCAGCTGGTTCAGCACAAAGTTGTTTTCATGTGTGCCAGATCTGATAAACCAAAAATAAAGAAATGAGGGAGATGGTTGGAATGAGAGCCAATGAGTGGCTTTTGGAGCAAGGCATAGACTGCAGAACCAGCTCTGTGACGTCTGAAGCTTCTTTTCCTATCTGGGTGTGAGTTTTCATATTACTGGTTAATATGGTTTTATCCACTTTCTGGGTACATTTCCCTGGATTCCTAAACAGGTCAGTGTCCTCAGAAGCATTTTGGCTCACATGTAATTCCATCTCTATGTTTGTCTCCTCCATCTCTATGTTGTCACAAGGTCCTACCTCTTGATCTCAGGTTCCCTCCATCATATCCCAGGAAACACGTCATTGCTGATGCAGGAAATCTGCTGGCTATGCAGCTTGTCACAGGCTGGGCAGTATCTGTTCCCTGCCACAGGATGTGGTGATGGCACCTGGCCTGGATGCCTTCAAAAGGGGATTGGACAGATTCCTGGAGGAAAAGTCCATCACAGGATACAAACCATGATGGAGATGTGTAATGTCCAGGCTTAATACCAGAATACTTCAAGGGTCAGATGCAGGGGAGTGGTAGCAGGAGATACATATCTAATCTCATGCGTTCCTGGACACATATGGTGGGGCCACTGTGAGATACAGGAAGCTGGACTAGATGGGCCTTTGGCCTGATCCAGCATGGCTCTTCTTATGTTCTTATGTAGCTGTGCTCCCCAATTTTTGCCATTCCCGCATGAACAATAAACCCTTCTATATACAGAAGGAGATAAAAGTCCACCTTGTTTTCTCATCAGGGTGAAAAGCAGGACTCCTCATTTATGTGTGTACATGTACAAGTGTTTAGTCTTTTCATTTAAGAAGGAGGAGACCCTTTCGAAGATTAACGTGTCAAAGGATGAAGAGCTGGAATTGACTGATAAAGAGAAGAGAGCCCTAAGTCATTTGGGCTGGATGATATGTTAAGTATCCAGGAGTCTGGGAGGGATTTAAGAGGTCATATGCTATCCAGAGGAATCTTTCATTAATATCAGGGACTACCTGAGAATGAAAGGCCAGTAGCAAACCCAACCACTCCTTCCAGCTTCTCTCCTCTGTCCTCAAGGTGCTGGGATTAACTCTGAGAATTAAACCAGGTTCAGAGAAAGGTTGAAAATACAATTAAGAGATAGGGAGATGAAGATGATATCAAAGGGACAAGCTACCGAGGTTCTTCAAAAGGCAGAGCTGCTGCATATCTCTTATTCGGTAGAAGTTCCCCGGTCTAATCATCCAGAGGGAGGCTGTTGGATTGTCACTGGCTGTGCCTTCCTCATGGCTCCGGATGTAATTCCTTCAGAAGTTTGCCCTTGTTATCACAAAGTCTTGGGTCAACACTCGAAAATGACTTTTTTCATGTCTGTAAGGCAGAGCATGGAAGTACCTGCTTGCCGGTGACTAGTTAAGCCCTTTCCCCAATTGTGGAGAATTTTGGCTTAAATTCCATTGCACAGCCATGCACGTGGCATAACTTGAGCAGCTGTTTGTTAGATCCCTAAAGTAGCAGTTCTCAATTTTTAAAAAAAGATCGTTTTGGCCATTTTATTCTAGCCAAGTAACCTATGGCCTCCCCTTCTACTTCTGCATTTTCAATGGGGTAAAATTATCGTTTCTCAGAAGGTAGAGGGTTTTTTTCTTTCCCAGGGGCCTGTTTTTCATACATACACATACGTTAGTTACTATCCTGCTCCAAAAGGTCAATGAAAAAATTATTTAACATATAAGGGGACTCACAACCTCCATCCAGAAAAACACTTCGCAATTCTCTTAGCATGGCTCTTCTGGGAGCTGATTCCACAGAGTCAGTGACACCACATAAAAAAAGGCCCAATTTATCCTCTAAGACATTTGGGCCTTTTTCAGAGTGACTACTCAGAGCAATGAAACGCATAACAGAAAACCCCAGCTATAACAATAATTTCTGGGGCTTATAAATATAATTAATTATTGTGGGGGTTTTTTTTTTCAAATAATTTGCTCAGCTTTGGCAAAGTGCCAGAATTTAAACAGAAAATATGCTACGTGAGGGAATTCTGGGAGCCGTCGTTTAGGACCAAACACTGCCGTCCACCGCCGCTGTCCACCAGCTTCTGAGGCCCAATTGTGCAGGCAGTGCCAAATGAGTTTTCCTCTCACATCAAATGCCTCTGACATGAATTGGTTGAAAAAAGAAAGACACTATAAAATAAGTGCTGCACAAAAAAAAAAAAATTGATGTAAGCTCATAACCTTGGGGGGAAATGGATAACATAAGATGATGAAGAGCAAGGAGAAAAGTAGTACCATCACAGAATGAGAGTTATAAAGGGAAACATAAAGAATATTCAACAAATGCATCAAACAAAATTTCTACATAAAAAGAGAGAGAGAGAGAGAGGGACGCTTCCCTCCTGTTGCTGCGTCTACAAGAATGCCTCAAAGGGGAAGAAAAATGGTCAAAACATTCTGTGACTAGATCCATTTGTTTCCTTGATGATAGTTGTCGGAAAAAAGTAATGCTTAACATGATAAATGCCTCTTCACTTCAATCTTCCTTCGAAAAACTTTTAAGTCATCTTCTATTAATCCTCCAATGAAAAAACATGAGGGGAAATGGATGCAAAGATACCCAATGATTCAAAGGAAAGGGGGATTCTGTTGAGCCCAATCTGCTTTATTTCATTTGTTTTGTGGATCCGTTTGTCAAGGCTATGTTCACACACCTGACAACGCAGCTGTTGCCTAGGTAAGGGCCCAACGGTTGTACCGTTTTTGGAGATATTTTTCTACTCACCGTCTTTGTGCTGATATTTCTACCTGACCCATGCCAATGCTTGTAGTCTAGTCTGGAAAAAAGGCGCCTGAGGGGGGATATGATTAAGACATACAAAATAATGCAGGGCATGAATAAAGTGGATAGAGGGAAGCTCTTCTCCCTCTCCTAAAATACCAGAACTAGGGGACATACACTCAAATTGAGGGCTGGGAGAGTAAGAACTGACAAAAGAAAGTATTTTTTCACCCAGCGCATTGTAAGTCTATGGAACTCCCTGCCACAGGATGTGGTGATGGCATCTGGCTTGGATGCCTTCAAAAGGGGATTGGACAGATTCCTGGAGGAAAAGTCCATCACAGGTTACAAACCATGATGGAGATGTGTAATCTCCAGGCTTTAAACCAGGGTACTTCAAGGGCCAGATGCAGGGGAGTGGTATCAGGAGACAGATATCTAGTCTCATGCTCTCCCAGATGCATCTGGTGGGGCCACTGTGAGATACAGGAAGCTGGACTAGATGGGTCCTTGGCCTGATCCAGCAGGGCTCTTCTCATGTTCTTATGTTCTTGTAGGTTTCTAAATATCTAGGAGGAAACCCATTCCAGTATTTGGGGGAAACAGAAGGGCATCAGTTCAAAATAACATGGCTGCCATTCATAGAGTCACAAAGAGTCGGTCATGACTGTAATGACACCACACACACACACAAACTGACTGACAGATATGACAGACAAGATTCTGGGCCAGGCGAGTGGCAGTCTGTAGAGTTGGACACTATGTTTTCATTCCAACAATGGTGGCTTCTTTGCCCCACCCCCCACAGCTTTTAAGTCCAGTAGACAAACTACCACATCCCATTATTCTCCCACTGCTAATACCTACTAAGTCATTATTTTGAGGTCCTCTACCCTCTCCAACCTCGTTCCACGGGGATGAGGTGTTCCAAACTGGATGCCCCTCAGCTCCTGTCGGCTTTCCCCCAGTTATCAATTTAAAAGCTGCTCTGCAGCCTTTTTGATGTTGTGTGCCAGCAATCTGGTCCCATCATGGTTCAAGTGCAACCCGTCCCTCCTGAACAGGTTTGGCTTGTCCCAAAATGTCCTCCAGTTCCTGACAAATCTGAAGCCCTCCTCTTGACACCATTGCCTCATCCATGCATTGTTATATATACCAACAGAGCACAGAGCACCTACAAACCAATAAATCAGAGCATTTGCCCTCTTGATTGCTTTTATTCAATGTAATTTTTGTGTGTATGTCCACTGCATTTTTTTTGTTGATACTGTTTCTAATTTATAATGTTAAGGGCATGCTTCTTATTTTATATCATCTTGTACTGCAGGTAAAACTGTGCTCACAACCTGGGATTCAACCCCAGGTAGCAGGCTCATGGCTGACTCAGCCTTCCATCCTTCCGAAGTCGGTAAAATGGGTACCCAGCTTGCTGGGGGCGGGGAGCAATGTGTAGCCTGCATACTGTAATTTAAAAACTGTAAACCACCCAGAGATTACTTGAAGTGGTAAGGGGCGGTATATAAGCAGGACACTTTGCTTTTTGCTTTGCTTTGATGCTATTTTATTTTATTTTATCGTTGTTGATTACAGTGGAACCTTGACTTACATACTGCTTGACTTGCATCATATTTGACTTGCAGCAAGAAGGGGCCTGTTTGACTTGAGTCGCAGGCTTTGACTTACATCTCGGAGCCCCGGCACAAGGTACCGGAATTGGGCGGCAGCCACAACCCAGCATCGCGGCTGCCGCCTCCAAACTGCTCCTGCCTTCTTCCCCTCCTCCGGCAGCGGCGGCTTCAGCAAGGCCAACTACGAGCACCTGGAGCTCGTCCTTGGCCTCACCGAAGCCGCCGCTGCTGCCGGAGGAGAAGAAGGGCCGGGAGCTCGGGGCTGGCCTCGCTGGTTAGACAGTCGGCTCAGGCTTATAAAAAATCTGGCTGCAGAATTCTGGTCCACAATGGAAGCATTTTAGTTGGGGATCTGTACAGTTGTGGGACTCTAATGGTATAGGGTTGTTCAGAACTTGGAACATCAGGTTAAAAATCAGTAAAACTTAAATGTTAGATTGTTGCTATGAACATTAAAAAGTGGAGGCATATAACTTGTGGACTATAATTCCACTGCCTCCTCCTCTCTTTGAAGAGACATTTCATTTACATCCCCAGAAGGAATCTCCTATCCCAGTCAAATTTGTGTTAAATTGCTGTTTTCCGGGGTCTTTTTCATCATCTGGAACGGATTAATCCACTTTCCCATTACTTTCTATGGGAAATGTTCGTTTGACTTAAGTCATGTTTGACTTAAGTCTAGACCACTGGAACGGATTAATGACTTAAGTCAAGGTTCCACTGTATTGTTCTGTTTTTTGTTGTGAACCAGAATGGCCTTAGTAGCCTGATGGATGGTATATAAATACAAACAAGCAAAACCAGGAAACTAAAAACTGGCATGGATTTAGACAGGGATTGGCTTTGGAGTATATCCAAATAAGACACAGGGAGGGTTAAATCCTGATCTGTGCAACCATCCCCTCTTTTTTGGACACTGGTTGGTTTGGGAGGTCAGTGCATATAGGATGAAAGAAGCTGTCTTACATCCCATTAGTTTCCTCAATATTGCAACTACGACTGGTTGCAGCTCTCCAAAGTGTGAAGTTGGATTCTTCCCTAGCCTTTTCTGCAAATCTTTGGCAATACGAATCTGGTCTAACTTCCCTCTTCGCAAACTAGAGAGGATTAATATTTTCAGGCTTGTCTCGTAGTGCACCACTATTTGAAGACTAATTATTTTTTTCCGGGAAAGGCTGTTGTATTCATGAGGTGGTATATAAATCAAATGAATATATGAATTGTGAACACATTAGCTAACATCCTTAGCAAGACTATGACTGGGAAAAATCACATTTCCACAAGTGTAACAGAATGGGGATGGGGCAGCTGACACACATTGTTCATCATTGTTGCTCTCCACAAAATGAAAACCCAAGAACAACTTAAGAAATTTTGATGTGGCCAGTAGGGAGGAGGGTATGGCATAGGTTCCACAGGAGCAGAAAAGGAATCACTGAGTAATAGGATAACAGGTTTCGAAGGAGCTTACTTATAAGGCCATCAGTTCCAATCCTCCTGCTCAATGCAGGAAGTGAAATCAATACAGATCTGACAGATGGCTGCCCAAATTTCTCTTGAACACCTCTAGGGTTGGAGTGTTCACCAATTCCCATGGTCATTGTCATGCTGGTCTATGAAGTCTTCCCCGATATTCTACCGAAATCTAGCTTCCTGTGACCTGAGCTCATTATTATGCATGCATCCTGCACTCTGAGATGGCCAAGGACTCATCCAGCCTCTCCTCTGTATGAAGAATGAAGTGACGACTGAGAAGCAGTTCAGGAGGAACATCGGATCACACCATGGCTGTTGGCTAATTGCTGAACCATGGCGGAGGGCTGAAAGGAGAACTCAATGTGGAATTCCAGTTGTGACAAACCTGTGGTCACTTAAAAAAAAACTGTCCCTAAAGTGTTGGAAGTGTGGTAGTGTCCTGCGAGTCTTCCTGTGTGCTTCTTTTTATGCTTCTGTGCTAACCCATTGCGCCTCTGTTCGCAGCTTTCACTTGCTTTGAAAATCCTGAAAGGACTGCTCAAACGATTTGGAATTGTGGGTTTCGGGGGGTGGGTGGGGTGATCTACGGGGAGAAGAAAGGAAATAAAACTAAGAAATACAGCAGGCAATTGACTGTGTCACAGCCAGCTTGGATTACACCAAATCGAACATAATTTGGTTGGCGTTTGGCTTTATGCGAGCTGGCTTTTCTTCAAAAGCTGAACGTGCCCAGCACAATCTTTTGTGGTTCCCCAGGAAAGGACTTAGCGGCTAAATAATATTTATTACACGGCTGCAATGCGGGCTGAGTGAGCGGCGTGCCGTGTAGAGCGCCAGCGCTGTTCTCCAGGACGTTTGTTTTGTTTTGAAATGTGAAAATAATAGACAAAGCGCACTGGCAGAGGCCCACTGGTTAGAGAGAAATGTTTTGCACGCAACACTGTGAGTTGTTCAATCCCTTGGAAACACCTGCCGAGAAGTATGTAATTTACAAGGCGCGTGGTATGGAAATAATAAAAGTCCAACCAGGCAGTTTTTAACATCAAGGTTTTTTGGGGGGAGGGTGGGGCCACTGTGAGATGCAGGAAGCTGGACTAGATGGGCCTTTGGCCTGATCCAACATGGCTCTTCTTATGTTCTTAAATGTGTGTATGTAGATAGATACATGGTGTTGGGAGAGAGGTACTACTGCAAGCTGGGTACTCATTTAACTGACCTCAGAAATGATAGAAGGCTGAGTGAACCTTGAGCCTGCTACCTGAGACTGTACCCTAGGTCGTGAGTAGACATGGGCACAACTCGGCGAAATTTTCGTTTTTGTTTCCGTTTTTCATTTCCGTTACGTAATGGAACCGGTAATGATAATTAAGCCGTCAGAACTCGAACTTGAACCAAAAAAAGAAAAATTTGGTCGGGTTTTTCGTTTTCGTTTGTGGCATCGCAAATAACCTCCCTTGACGCTTATTGTTGCCTAACAAAAAAACAAACCGCCACCTTTCTAGCGTGTCCTCTGGAAATCCTACTAAAGAGCCTCGGTTGTTTTCGCTTTCTCCCCATTAGTGAAGGTGCTTCTTCTGTCCTCCCCCCTTCCCCAAAAGCCTTAATGGCAAAGCGGATGAGCAGCTCCGGCCTCCCTTTTCTCACCAAAGCCTCCCCCCTGCAAATGCTGGCAGCGGGACAGGAAGGGCGCAACGCCAAGCGCCGGCGGAGGATTAAGCGAGGAAGGCGGGTTGCTCGGAGGGAGATCTTTGATCACCGCACTCTCGCTCTCTCTCTGCCCCCCCCACAGCCTGCAAGGTGGGAGGGTGGCGCGCCTTCCTCCTCCTCCTCCCAACATGGTGGAGGTGTGTGTGCATGCCGGAGCCTGGGCGCGCATGTGTGCACGTGCATGTGTGTTTGCTCCAGCCGGGGCTGCTGCGCTGCGGCTCCTTTGTGTCTCCCTGCCTTCCAAGGGCGGGCGCGTACAGCCTCTGCGACGACGAGGAACCCGCGGCTGCGGCGGTGGTGGCAACAGGATGAGGGATGAGCAATCCCAGTCTCCCCCCTTGCTGACGCGCGTGTTCGCACGCGGCTCATCAATGGGACTCCGGGCTCGGCCCACCTGCGGGTTGGTTTATACTGCAAGGCGCGGGAGCGTGCACAATCGCCCTCCCTGGGTTGCAGCTCATTCATCCCAACCAACCCTCTTGCACCGCCGCCCTCGTCAGGGCAATTACCTGTCTGCCTGCTCTGCCTCCCTCGCTGATTGACGGCCTGGATCACGTGAGAGTGGGGGGGGAAGAGGCTTAGGAGGAGGCAGAGGAAGAGGCGAGGATGGCGGGGTGGGCACTCGCACCTGGAGCTGGAGGAAAAAGGAAGACCCGACGGGGATGCGCTTGGCTGGGGTCACTGAGTATCTGCGGTGAGCTCTCCGGGTAACCGCTCCCGCCGCTTCCATCTCTCCCCCTTTCAATGCTAACAATGGGCTCGGCTCAGGCGGTGGAAACGACAAACGACAAATGACAAACGAAATGACAAATTTTTGAAAAATTTCGTGACAAATGGAAACGACCCGAAACGGACCCGATTCCGACAAACGAAAACTCGAAACGTCATTTTTTCTGGTCGTGCCCATCTCTAGTCGTGAGCACAGTTTTGGCAGCAGTACAGCCTTTTTAGCCACTGAAGGCTCAAGAGAAGGAAAGATGTGCTATTATTTTTTCAAATGCAAATTCAACAGCACAACCAACAAAGATCCCAATTTTCCTGAAGAGCCCATGAAAACTGCAGAATTTTTCCAGCCAGCTTCACCAGAGGACAGTCCAACGAATGTGTGTGCAGCATTGTCTTTGATGAAGTGGATTTCTATAACCCATCCTCAGGCTGAAGTGAGATGAAACAAGCAAGGAAGAGTCTATACCTCACAGATATACAGTACTGGTGTGTGTGTGGGGGGGGGGACAGGTTGATACAAAAATGGTAGGTTCATGATGACTGCAGGCTACATGTTTCTCACTTTGCAAACAAACAAACAAACAAACAAACAATTATCAAAGATTTTCATGGCTGGAATCTGATAGTTGTGAGTTTTTTCGGGCTGTTTGGCCATGTTCTGGAAGTTTTTCTTCCTGATGTTTTGCCAGACTCTGTGGCAGGCATCTTCAGAGGGCAAGGAGCCCAGGGGAGCTAGGATTTCTCTCATTTTATACCCCAGAGCACAGAGAGAACTCCTAGTTCCCTGAGTTCCTTGCCCTCTGAAGATGCCGGCCACAGAGTCTGGTGAAATGTCAGGAAGAAAAACTTCGAGAAGATGGCCAAACAGCCCCAAAAGCTCACAACAACAACCAAACAACCAACCAATCAATATTGCCCTTCAAGCTTAGTGGACCTTGGTTCATGATGCTTCCTGAAATAACCCTAAATCCCAGGGCAATCTATTTTGTGTTATGGAACATAAAAGGCTACTCTGGAGTGAGAATGAGTCAATACCAAATGTACTGTTCATATTCATTTTTGAATGAATGTGTTCTCACCCAAAAAGGGGGGGGGGGGTAAGGAAAGAAATATTGACAATAATAACAGTATATGTCTACAATAGGGGATTTGGGTATAGAAGCAATTTTTCTCCTGGAACGCTCCTTAATTGCCCTGGACTGATGTGGGGCTTTTCATTCCACTTATTTCAAATCACCCTGCACAAGGTTGTGTTGTCTCTGAACAGAGTGCAATTGCTCCAGTGGTGAAATAGTATTTAATACTAAGGCTGCTAGGCAGGAGAACGGGCTGTGCTCCCATGTAGAGCATCAAAGGCCTTTGACATGTGGAAATAATAGATGGGGGGGGGGACCAGAGGAGGCCGCTCTCCTTGGCAGGGAATGTTCATGCAAAAGAGCACTGGCTTTTCAGCCTTTGGAGGACTCCCACTGTGCCATTTAAACATGCTTCACGGGAAAGTTAAAGAAACGGGAGGGGGTTTAGCACAGGGTGGCAGAGCATATGCTTTTTTGCTTGCAGAAAACACCAGGTTGTATGCCAGCCTTCCTCACTGAAGGGAGCTCATAGGGCGGAATCCTGTGTGTGTGTGGGGGGGGATTTATAACTGCTGAAATGCCATTCGGAGAGCTTTATGGTTGACAGCTTTGTGCAAAAAATAGTTCTCCTAGCTGTGTTTTCTCCCCAGATTCTGGTGTTGCCAATGAGCTAGCATTGTTGTCTCTCTGAAGTCACCACGGCACTTGTTTTTTGCTTTTGCAATTTCACTTAGATCCTTGTAGTTTTCAAAGAGGTTTCCCTCCACTTCTTGGTCTTTCAGCTCCTGAACGGCCCTCCCTCCTTCTCTGTTATGACCGGCGCATGGAGAAAACATGGAGAAAAACAACTGGAATGGGATTCCCCCCCCCCCGACACTGAGATATCATAGATTAAATCCCTTTCTTGTAGAACAGGCAGCAATTATATTTTTCTGCTGTCATTTCTCGTATGTGTGTGTGTGTGAAAACCAGTCCTGCTCATCTCTTCTCAGAAACTAGAGGCTTTCCCCACTTCAACAGGGGCTGTTGTGTTTGTATGCTAACTGTGTGTGTGTGTGTGTGTGTGTGTGTGTGTGTGTGTGTGTGTGTGTGTGTGTGTGTGTGTGTGTGTGTGTGGTTACAGTCATGACCACTCTTCATGACTCCCTTGTCAATGGAGTTTTCTTGGCAGGAATACTGGAGTGGTTTGCCAGTTCCTATTAGACATGGGCACGACTCGGCGAAATTGTCGTTTCCGTTTTCGGTTATCGTTTCCGTTACGTAACGGAAACGGTAACGATAATTAAACCATCAGAACTCAAACTCGAACCGAAAAAAGAAAAATTTGGTCGGGTTTTTCGTTTCCGTTTGTGGCATCGCGGCGATCGCATGATGCGAAGCACAGAAAAAGTTTTTTAAAGTTTTTTAAAAAAACCCGACGCCCGTCCAAAAAAGCAGGCGAAAATATGCCTGCCTGAGGCTTTGCCACCTACCAGAGGGGTGGTTTCTGGGGGGTCCCCGGCCTTTCCCCCCTCTTCTCCTGTCCTGGGCTGCTTGCACCAGGCTGGGGGGGGGTCATCCTCATCGTCTGTCTCGCTGCATGCCATGCGGTGGGGGGGATCCAAAATGGCGACCACAATTTTTCTTTTGAAATCGTGGTCAAAAAACACACCAAATCACCACAGAAACATGTGAAATTTATTTCTTTTAAATGCTTGAATTTTTATAGTAGCAGCAGTGGGTTTTTTTATAGCAATAAAACGTATTGATTTTATTTTATTTTATTTTATTTTTTATTTTTTTAGACCTGCCCATTTGGGCTGGGCATGGGATGGGACCATGCAAATCTTTTGAACCATTCCACCAATGGCATCGCCAGGTTTTTGACTGACACTTCTGGATGTCTCGGAGGGCATAAAAAGCCGAGGCACCTTCCAGAAATCGCAGTCGGGTGTATGGATGTAGTTGAGAGAAGAGGGTTGGCTGCTGGTGCTGGTGTGATCCGATCGAGATTGAGGAGGGAGGCTGTAGGCTGTAGGATTTAAGTTAGGCAGGCAGGGAGGGAATTGAATTTAGAAAATAATTTCTTTGATTCCCTGCAGCTTTGTCTGCAGAAGGGAATAGCAGTTTATTCTTTATTTCTTCTCTGGCAGTTTGAGGATTTTCTTCTGATATTGGATAAAGGGGGAGGTTCGACTGGGAGTGGGAGGTGTGGATTTATTTTAAATATATATTATATACTACCATTTATTTTCTATTTTCCCAACTTCAATTTGCTTGCACACATACACATTTGGGGTGCAAGCCAAGAACAGAACCTCTATCCTAAGTGGTATCCTAAGTGCCCACTCGCCCGTCCGCCCGCGCCGCCACCTTCCTGCGGCCCGCGTCACCGCCCGCCCACTCGCCCGCCCACAGCCATCGCCCGCCCATGGCCCCCCGCCACCGCCGCCCACCACCCCCGCTGCCCACCCCCACCCCGCCTGCCGCCTAGGGTGCAAAAACACGTAGCGCCGGCCCTGAGTGCGGGACGCCCCTATGCTCTGGGAAGTCAAATCGTGCTAAATCCGGTGGAAACGACAAATGACAAACGGAAACGACAAATTTTTGAAAAATTTCACGACAAACGGAAACGACCCGAAACGGACCCGTTCCGACAAACGAAAACTCGAAACATCATTTTTTCTGGTCGTGCCCATGTCTAGTTCCTATAAGAACTTCCTTTAAGAGCTTTGTGGCACAGTGGTTAAACTGAAGACAAAACCCTGCTCACAACTTGGAGTTCAGTCCCAAGTAGCCAGCTCAGTGATCCTTTTGAGATCAGTAAAAGAGGTACCTAGCTTGTCAGAAGGGCAATGTATAGCTTGCATAATCATCATGTAATCTTTAAGTGCTATGGGGTGGTAGATAACCAGAATGCTTTCATACACTACCCTGAAAGGTCAGGGCAGAAATTATTGAATGAGATCTGCAGCATATATAAGATCATTTACGACTCACCAGAAAACATTTTGTGACTCCCTTGGAGGTCCGGACTGCAAGGTTAGGAACTACTGGTTTAAGACATAGCTCAGGAAACCCACACCATCTATATCCCCCCCATGTGCACAGGCATTATGTGTTGAGGGTTACTCTTGTGACACACTGAGGACCCAGCCCTTTGACATCAACTGGGCTTGCTCTCCTCTCAGATTTTGGCTCTGAAATAACAAGGAATTGGAAACTTCTTACCTGGAAAACTGAGCAGACCTGATCACGGTGAGTTTAGATTGAACAGGCATCTTAGATCCTTCAAGTTACATGATCTTCCTTTTTGATTTGATTTGCAGCTTCATTTGAAGTCCTCTGGAGTAAATGTCTTACGAGGAGCGGCTTAGGGAGCTTGGAATGTTTAGCCTTACAAAAAAAAAAGACTGAGAGAGGATATGATAGCTATGTTTTAATATTTGAAAGGATGCCACATTGAAGAAGGGACTGGTTTGTTTTCCATGGCTTCAGAGACTAGGATGTGGGGCAATGGTCTCAAACTTCAGGAAAAGAGATTCAGTTTAAATATTAGGAAGAACTTCCTGATGGTTAGAGCTGTTCAGAAATGGAATATGCTGCCACAAAGGAGGGTGGTGGCATCTCCTTCTTTGGAGGTTTTTAAGCAGTGGCTGGATGACCACCTGTCAGGTATCCTGTGATGGGTGTTCCTGCATGGCAGGGGGTTGGACTAGATGGCCCTTGTGGTCTCTTCCAACTCTACGAATCTATGATTTTATAATTCTCTTTCATCAGAGATCACTTGGTAGTGGGGCAGCAATTTTTTTTGTAAATTAATAAATGAATAAATAAATGACTTATTTAAAAAAATCCAAGACCTACTGAATCCAAGTCCAGTTAATAGCAGGAGTTATATGGGCCGGATGGGGGTGGGGGGAGGATTTTCTCTCAATTGCACTCTTGGCAAGACTCATAATAGAACGTGATCCCATCATCTGATGCACACAGATGCAAATTCCCTTTTTTGTGTCACTTGTAATGTTAGCATGAGTCATTTGGCCAGCCTTGGTCCAGGCACCATAGCTGTGTTTTATTGGCTTTTTTATGAGCTTTCCTGTGATGCGCTTGCAGCTGCCCTTTACATTTCTGCCTTGTCTAATATTGTCTCAAAGCTCATGCAAATCCAGGTTTTTCATTAAAGCAAGAGACGCAAGCCCTGAAAGGAAATGTATGGGTGAGCATGAAGGTAGGGGTTCAGCTAGCATTCCCATCTTGAAGTCAAATTAAGACTACTGTACATTCAGGCAAACCTAGATAGCAGCCTAAAAAGCAGAGACATCACTTTGCCAACTAAGGTAAGGATAGTCAAAGCTATGGTTTTTCCAGTAGTGATGTATGGAAGTGAGAGCTGGATTATAAAGAAGGCTGATCGCCACAGAATTGATGCTTTTGAGTTGTGGTGCTGGAGGAGAGTCTTGAGAGTCCCCTGGACTGCAAGGAGATCAAACCTATCCATCCTGAAAGAAATCAACCCCGAATGTTCACTGGAAGGACAGATTTTGAAGCTGAGGCTCCAGTACTTTGGCCACCTCATGAGGAGAGAGGAGTCCTTGGAAAAGTCCCTGATGTTGGGAAAGACAGAAGGCAAAAGGAAAAGAGGACGACAGAGAAAGAGATGGTTGGATGGTGTCATCGATGCAACCAACATGGATTTGACCAAACTCCAGGAGGCAGTGAAAGACAGGAAGGCCTGGCGAGCTCTTGTCCATGGGATCACGAAGAGTCGGACACAACTGAACAACTGAAGAACAACAACATTCAGTGTACACTAGTCTTCACTAGTACCTGCTGATCTAAGTGAAATAGGGGCATGGTGGATCAGCAGACTAAGGCTTCCAAAAACCGTTGGCTGCAAAGTCGACAGCTTGGTGGTTTGAACCCTGGGTGCTACGCAGCACAGCGAGCTCCCGCTGATAATCCCAGCTCCTGCCAACCTAGCAGTTCGAAATCATGTAAATGCAAGTAGATAAATAGGTACCACCATAAAAAGTGAGAAGGTAAAACAGTGTTTCCTTGTAGCCGTACCAGCCATGTGGCCATGGACTTGTACAACACTGGCTCTTCGGCTTGAATACGGAGATGAGCACCACCCCTAGGGTCAGACACGACTAGCATGCATGTGCAGGGGAAACCTTCACCTTTACCTTACATTCAGTGTAAAAATAAACAAGATCCTCATACATTTCCAAACTTAGCACCATACAGTGAGATCTAGAGATCTTTTGGGCTTAAATAGACATGTGAGAATTTCTAGAAAATCTAGATTTCCTTATATAGGTCAGGATAAATTTACCGATGTTGACATTTCAAAACAGTTTAACATAACTTTAAGTAGAAGTGAGTGTGGTGGAGGGTCCAGGAGATGTACCAGTAACTACATCTACCCCCTTTCCCAATCCACGAAAGACTGGAAAGTCATTTCTATTTGAGAGGAAGAAAGCTATTTTCAGACTTTAAAAAACAGAGGATATACTTTTGACTTGGTTTCTGGGGTTAGCATTGTCCAATATAGAGGATTTTATTCTCAAGAATAGGAAGGCCGCTCTGGATAGCTGGTCCAGCAAGTGTGTTCAAGCTCTCTCAATTCATTTTGTTTCTGAAAACCAAGGGTATTCAATTGAAATGACTAATCATCTAATCCAGTGGTTCTCAACCTGTGGGTCCCCAGATGTTCCTGGACAGTAACTCCCAGAAATCCTGGCCAGCTCAGCTAGTGATGAAGAGGAATGGGGAAAACTATGGAAGGTTAATAGAAAGATCACTAAGTCAATAGCATTTAAAGAGAATCTCTATAAAATGCTTTATAGGTGGTATTTAACACCTGATAAGCTGGCGAATCAGTGGTTAATGAATCAGTGGATACAATGTCCTACTGTAGGCACAATTAGCTTCCGCACAAACACCACACAAAAATTGTAAGACCACTAAAACTGTGGGCGATGCATTGAAAAATAAATGGCCTTACTCTTTTTGATTTGGCTTTCATATAGTTGAAATTTGCAGCCCTGATATACTCAGAAGGAGAGACATACCTGCCAGATTTCAGACACCTACAGTCAAAATTCCACACACAAAGCACCTTTAAAAAAGAAACAAAAATACTTGGGCTGAAGCCATTTGTGCCCTGTCTGTTGTGATTTGTGACACAGAGATGATATGATTTGCCAAACCACTTCACTTCACTTCACTCCAAAATGGAACAGATCATTCCGCTATGCCCCAAACCTCAGATATATTGGTCCAGGATATGCTGCTTTGGTTTGTCATTTCTCTGACTCCTGGGCACACATTTAAATCATATCACTTTATTCTGCTTGTGCCAGACCTGGACTCATGTGTCCAGTCCGGCAAGGATTCTTAACTTCATATATTGTATTTAATGGGTTAACTACTTTTGTACTCTTCTTGTCTCCAATTTCATATAGCGTCCTTCAAAGTTTTATTACAATAGGACTGAAAGCCCTATTTATGAAGTTACAAACCTTCAGGTAATCAAGAGGTCATATGGGTGCCCTGTGAAGCTGTCACCATGTCTCAAAACTGGCACAAATACTTTCCAAGCCAACATGTTCTTTCACTGGATTGACAGAATCCTGACTCTTTTCCAAATTGACAGGAACAGTTGAGAGGTGGCATATTTAGTCTGCTTCGACTGATAGCATGATGTACAGTTGGAGCATAGGAAATTATCTTAATAGAGGCACGATAATGCCGATATCTGCTCTTCTAAGCTGGGCACTCAGAGGAGGAAGAGCTGACTGCTTTCTTGGTGATCACTGTCTGATGATGCCCCGTGCATTTTAAGATGAAGCAGAAATCTTTAATTCACTACCACTTGGATTTCATTCTTGTTTGTCAGAATTGCATCTTTCATTTTTATCTCTTAAGAGAATTATAGGACAGAACCAGTCGCCACCACCACCACCACCACCACCACCACCACCACCACCACCACCACCACCACCATCATCATCATCATCATCATCATCATCATCATCATCATCATCATCATCATCATCATCATCACTCTATAGCTCACCAAGTCCAACCCCTTGTCAAGGAGGCAGAGTAGGGAATCGAACTCCCAACCTTTGGCTCTGTAGCCAGATGCCTAAACCACTAAGCTATCCATGGCTCCTTCTGGAAGCCTCCCAGAAGTAGAGATGGGCACGACTTAGCGGTATTCCCGTTTCCGTTTCCGTTACTCGGTTCCGTTACTCTACGGAAACGGTAACGGGAATTACTCCCCCAGACTTCGAGCTCGAACCGACGAACGAACAATTTTGGTCTGATTTGTCGTGCTCGTTACTTGCATCGCGAGATCGCGCGATGCCACACGCGGCACAGAAAAAAAGTTTTTAAAAGTTAAAAAAACCCGGTTCCCGGCCGAAAAGCAGGTGGGAAAATGCCTGCCGTGCCTCAGGGCACCTACCAGAGGGGTTGTTTCTGGAGGTCCCCGGCCTCCCCCCTCATCCCCCGTCCTCGGCTGCTCTGGTGGGACTCGCCGCAGGCTCGCAGCCAGCAAAAAGCCCAGTCTCGCCGGCCGCCGGCCGCCGCAATTAAAGCGCAAGCAAGCGGCACGGACGACACAGGAAAAAACTTTTAAACTCTCCCCCCACCCATTCCCGGGCCAAAAAAGCAGGCGGAAAAATGCCTGCTTGACTAAGGGCGCAGGGCACCTACCGGAGGGGTGGTTTCTGGAGGGGGGGTCCCGCCTCCCCCCCGTCCTGGGCAGCCGGACTCGCGAGTCGCCATCGCCATGCCATGCGGTGCGGGCGGGGGATCCAAAATGGGGCGGCGAACGCAATATTGTTTTTGAAATCGTGGTCCAAAAACACACAAGCACAACAGAAACACGCGAAAATTTATAAACTGCCAGATTTTTCACAGTAGCAGTGGGTTTTTTCTTGCAACAAAATGTCTCTCCTCTCCTCCTCTGTCCTCCATTGATTTTATTTTATTTTATTTTATTTACACCTGCGCAGTGCGCAATGATGGGCTGGCCAAGTGGCCAGCCATGTGGGAGTGGACAACCATGCAAATTTCTGGAGCCATCCCACCAGTCGCATGGCCACTTGGCCATGGAGACTTCTGGGATGTGCCAAAAAGCCCCCTAAAACCTGCCCTAACCCTAACCCTAACCCTTGACTCCGTACCCATACGTCACAGACTGTCTTCTTAGTGGGTCAGAGAGGCACCCAGAGGTGCAACCCACTAGCCCACCGTTACCTTACCCGTCACTAGCCTAACCCTAGCTCTTGCACTAAGCCACCTTAAAGCCAGATCTACTTGCTTGCATTGCACTACACGCAGCAAGTACAATTCCCTTCTGTGTGAGACATGGTGGTGCCAGAGCCTTGTGAAGGGCGGGTATGACCCTATCACTCTCACACTGGTCTCACTGTCTGCACATTATGTTATGCAATATCCATATGGCTATTGCATAGCATTTTGCAGCAGCAGCAGGTGAGGAAGGGAGACCCCCATGTAGAGGGGTGTCTCTTGGAGCCTGCTTCCCCTTCCTAGTGGCAGGAGGCACCCACGGGTGCCTCCAGGAGCCCACTTTCCCTTTATAGCGGGCCAGAGGAGGCACCCACCCCACAGAGGTGCCTCCAGGAGCCCGCTACCCCCCCCAAAAAAACCAGTACTAACGACAACGAAAAAACGAAAAAACGAACTGACTAATTTTTGCGAATTTTCGCGAAAACCGGAAACGACCCGAAATGGGACTGGCCCGACTAACGACAACTCGAAAAAAATTTTTTTCAAGTCGTGCCCATCTCTACCCAGAAGTAATAATAAAACCACATCTATGACTTCTAAAATGGGCAAATCCCAGCTTTCCACCTACACTCATTTCAGCAGGAAGTATGGTCCCTAGAATTTTCAGGAGGGAACAGTATGCTAGCATATTAACTGGCTGGGGTTTGTGGGCAGAGAGAAATCATGAGTACTGTACTTTTTGGGGACAAAAAAAAGCCAGCCATGGGCAAACTGGTATAGAGAACTCAGAAGTGGTGATAAGCCACTCCTGAGTTCTCTATACCTAGGAACTCAAGGTGAGAATCAACTTGATGACACAAAATTATTATTTAGTGGCTGAAATCCTGTTCATGAGCTCTGCATGTGCAACTCCATGCCATGGCAAAGGGGGTGGAAACTGTAAGTAGGATGTTATGCACTATTCACAAAGTGCTTTCATGTGCCTGCCACACAATGGAGGATGCCGAATGCCTGGGCATATCACCCAGCAAGCTTCGACTGCATAACTTTATGTAGTTTCAGCAAAAAATGTACAGGATTTCAGTCATCATTATGTTATGTTGTGCCTCTAAATGGCTTTTTCTGGGTGCTGCATCAGTTTCCTACTGTATGTTGTGGGGTTTCTAGTTGCAGGTCCTAATGAGAAAAATGAAGTCCACCAAGGGCTAAGAGGTCAGATGTTGACTTTGTCATCACTCCGAAGAGAAGATGGGGGATGCTGAGGCAGGACAAGGCTGCAGAGAGGTGTAAACAACAAAAACCATTGTGTCTTTTTTGAGTGCTCACTTGGAAAATTGAAAAATAAATACTTTAATCCTTTTTAGGATGAATGGGAGGATGATTGCCTACCTCTAAGATGAAGAGTCATCATGGTTATGTGCAGGAAATGAAGACATAAATTAATGGCAGGAAGCTGAAATTCAAGTCTGGATCAGAGCGGAATGGTCTCATCCTAATTCAGGATGAAATAAAAAGGTCCAAAGTAATCCAGCTCAATTAGGCAAATTGGATGTCTAATCATGTGGGAAATAGAAGAAGATTGTGAGAATGATTGATGATGCTGTGATAGGGGTGGGGAGGTAGGAAGTGGCCCCTTTGCTCTTTGGCAGCTCCAGAGAACAAACTGAAGCAATCTAAGGCTGATACTTCACGTCCATCTCATTGCTGTTTGCGGTCCCGCTTGGGACCGGTACGAAGTAATCTAACCGCATATCCATTGCGGGATGAGGGGAGTTCATCCCGACCACGCCCCCTGAGCTGCGATTTAAGCAGGATGAGAGATTCCCCTCCCTGGCCTCGGGAATCTGCTTGCCACGCTTTTCCTTCCGAGACAAATGCCCGTGAGGTAAGGCTCGTCACGCAATGTGCCATTCTCCATCTGGTGGCAGGATTGCGGAGTGCCATTTGCCAGTACATTCCCTATGGAGTCAGCTATGCAGTGCAGAGAGATTAAAAGACAAATTCCTCAAACTTAGCTCTGTAACGCATTGAAGGCAAGGCTTCAGAGAATCGAAACATCAAAAAACGGAATGTCGGGCCGGAAAAAAAACCCGGAGAACAAAGGCATGGAATTTCACATCTCATCACGGAATGAGGACGTGCTGAAACAGTCATGCCGGTATCATCCATCACGTCCATGCGTACATGGGAACAGGAATAGAACCGCAAGAAGACCACGTGACCGCAACCGACATCAACACGCAATGAACTTCCTCCCAGGATGAGAATGGACATGAAGTAACTGTCTAAGTGAAAAGGAAAGGAAAGGAGAGAGGAAAGAAGACTAAAACATGGCAGCCACTTCCTCAGACATGCTTGCACCCAGGAAACTTGCACAGACTGACACGGTTAACTCTTCTGCAACTACAAAACTGAGGTGTGACTTTCATCATCACTCCTTAATCTCAGTGGTTGAAGGGACAACAAGCATTTGCTGTACGACCAAGGGACACAGTGAGCAGCAGCAAAGATGGCAGAGGTTGGGGCCAGGGGGAATGAGTGGAGCAAGCAGGAAGCCACGGCTTTGCCCGCCACCCAGGCGACGATTGGAGGCTAGGAAGGGAGGTCAGAGGCAGGGGGAATGGGGGGAAAGAAGTGGGAAGCCGCACGTGCCCAGGCAGCATGTGGCGGCAAGGCAGGCAGGTTGGGGCTGGGGTGGATGGGGGAGACAGCATCAAAGGTGTGAGGCTTTGCCCACCAATTTGGTGACATGGGGCGGCGGCGGTGGCAAGCAAGGAGAGGTGGGGGCTGGGAAGGAAGGCATGGAGGCTGTGCTGGTGCCAACTGGCTTTTGTTCCCGCTGCCTGGGTGTCCGGCGGTGGCAGCAGCGAGCAGGGAGAGTAGAGGGCAGGGAGGGAGGTGCCACTGGTGCTGCATGGCTTTCGGCTTCCCACCACCCAGGTGTCTGGCAGCAGCGCAGGCAGTGAGACCAAGCAAGGCGAAGTGAGGGCTGGGAGGGAAGTGAAAGAGGCGGCACTGGTGCCGCCTGGCTTTCAGCTTCGCCCGCCGCCTGGGTGTTCAGTGGCAATGGTAGCAGTGAAGCAGGAGAGGTGGGGCCAGGGGGAGGGGGCAACCTTGGCAGGGGTGGGGGAAGAGTTCACTTTCAAAGTGCACTTTGTAAAGAGGTCTCAAAAAAGGCTTCTTCTTTTTTTGGCCTTTTTTCCAGACCCCCGGAACGGATTATAATGGTTTCCCATTCATTTCAATGGGAAACCGCATTTTGGATAACGAATTGCTTCAGATAATGAATAACCTCGGAGAACGAATTAAATCCGTTATGTGAGGTACCACTGTACTTTA
Organism: Phrynocephalus guinanensis; assembly: GCA_037367245.1. Lineage (NCBI taxonomy): Eukaryota > Metazoa > Chordata > Lepidosauria > Squamata > Agamidae > Phrynocephalus > Phrynocephalus guinanensis. Next base: position 8,666,717 of record CM074741.1, read on the forward strand.
GACCTTTAATGGGGATCTCCCTGAGTATCACCTGGGATATGGATCTCTTAGTGAGTTACCAATCGCAACCTATGGCACTACATAGGCTCCCTTATCTCACAATAGTTTTAATAAAATGTTAATAAAGTTGTGGCACTTGTTTAACCCAAAGCTGTTGTCTCGCCTCTTTATTTCAAGCTGAGAGGGGGCAATGCCTCAGTACTAGGGTTCATGAGATTACACTCATGGGGGTTAATGTACTGGGGGACTTTCTGCACCACTGACTACCAGAGATTAAGAAGTATGGTCAAAGACATAGCTAGGGCTTCCAGAGCCCAGGGCAACATTCAGTTTTGCGCCCCTCACCATCATTGCAAAATATAATCTGGATGGCGGGGGGCAGTGCGGGGGGGGTCAGTAGGCAATTTGGCTCCCCCTAATTGATGTGCATGTGGTGTCATGCTCCCCTTGCCCTCCCCATGCTACGCCCCTGGGTATGGTGGGCCAAGGGGGACCTTGCACCATTGCCACCCAGGACCAGGCTGTCTTAACGACAGGCCACCTTCAGGGCTTAGGACTCACCCAAGGTTGGTTGGAGAGTTTGTCATGTGTGGCAACAGACTCCAGGTTGGTTATTCCACTCCAGGGCAAGGCCCTTACTTTTGGGTCTGAAGTTCAAGCCATGATTTTAATACAGTGTGGCTCTAGCTTTCACCCATCATTTGCATCTCATCTCATTTCTTTTGGACTGGGGAGCAGTGAATGGGTAAGTGCTTTTTAAGAACCATATCATGGTTTTTTTGGGAAGTGGGGACGTTTCAAAACTAGCTAATGTACAAAAAACAGAATCCAGTTGTCTGAAACTGGCAAGTATATGGTATTTCCCTCTCTAGATTGCATCACATTTCAAAATTTCAAACATCAGTGCAAGAATGTACAAGTTACAGTGGTTTTTATTTACTAAGGCAAATGAAAGGAGGGCAAATCACATTTACAAATGGGCTTGTGTCTTGAGGATATATTGAGTCAGAGGGGATTTGAATATCTTCAAACCCAAATTAGAATCCATCATGAGGCAGCTTTCTCCTGAGTCCCTAGTAGAGATGGGCACGACTCAAAAAAAAATGGTGTTTCGTTTGTCGTTTAGGGGGTCCGTTTCAGTTCGTTTTCGTTTTTCATGAATTTTTTGCAAAAAAATTCATTTTCGTTTCGTTACGTAACAAAACGAAAAAATGAAAACGAAAACGAAAAACTGCTGTTTCATTAGCATTCATTACAGTTCAATGTATTTGCTGCGACGGAAACGAAACGCACGAAAAAATTTCTTTTGTTTCGGTTCATTTCATTTCATTTGGGAGACAAAATTCATTTTTTGTTTTGTTACGTAACGAAACGAAAAAACTAAAACAAAAATGAAAAATTGCTCGTTTCATGCCCATCTCTAGTCCCTAGCCCTGTGCATGACTTGAATGTAAATAATAGTTCATTTTCCATTATTCCAAAATATCCTGCTTAATCCTTAGGAAAACATGAAGAACTTCTTTCTATTCTTAAATTGTCCCAACATTTTGTTAATAGTACACTCATCACTCCACTCCTCCAACAGAAACAATGTTATTTACAGAGACTGACTGGCTGTTTTCTTTCACATCTGAAGTCCTCATTGTCTGTGCAGCTGTTGCCGCACAATACAGAAATCTCAGTAAGACTGTTAATCAGATTAATAGCCATGTAAATGCTAGCATCCACATGAGTGGTCCATATCTGGGAGATATCCCCCGCCTTGCATCACACAGAACCTTTGCTTGACCCAAACAGCCTCAGGTCCATTTGAGTCGTAGCTTATTAATCAGAATGAGCAATCCTGGTGAACCAAGACTGATGTCTTTTTAAGGCAATGGTTCAAAGAGAGTGCAGGAGAAAATTGCCTAAAAATAACCCTACTAACTGATGCAAGTTCCAGCTTCTCCTTAATTGTAACAGAGAACCATTTGAAGAAGTAGAATTGGGAGAAGACTAACAGAAAGGGATCACATTCAGCCTAATTTTAGCTGTGGGACTTGTGCTGGAGTGAACTATGGGCAGTAATAAGGACTACTTTTACACAAGCCTTAAAATCTGCTGCAAAATGCTTGCAAATGCAGAGGATAAAATTGTTTTCCCACCAGCAGCGGACTTTTAAAAAAAAAAAAGTACGACCATGCCCACTTAAGTGCACCCCAGCACATTTTACAAGTACCTGGTCTGGAGGAGGTAAAATCCTTGTTGCTGTTCCTTGTTGCTGTTTTAAAGCATTGTATGGCTGGCCCCCCTCCGCTTTTTGTTTGTTTTTGTTGGGTCCCCCCCTCCTTTAACAGACAGGAATCCTAATGGGCTGGAACAATTAGCTGCCGCCGAAGGCAGGCGGAGGTGAACCTTCATTTTTTCTCTCTCTCCCCTCACCACAGACAGAAGCAATAGAATCAGAGTGCAGGAGGTGGGAACACAGGAAGCAGAACAAAAACCACGTTGGGTGGATCTGCATTTAAGTTGTCAGCGGATTGTAGGGGTCGTGTAAAAGCAGCCTTACAGACAACTTTAAAGTTTTATTTTTATGTCTAGATTCAAATGTAGAAATCCAGACTGTTGTTGCTCAGACATGTTGTCAAGTTGGAATCAGTTTATAGCAAGCCTAATAGAGCTTTCAAGCTAAGTAAGATATTCAAGGTTTTGCCAGTTCCACTCCCCCAGTCAAATTCCATGGCTAAGCTGGATTCAAAATTTGGCCTCAGGACTCCTAGTCCTTCACTTGATCCACTGTACCACATGGGGTACCTATACAACAGAAGGCGCAGGCTATTACCTAGGCTGAAGTGTCAACATCTCACTGAAGTAAGAAAGACTATGACCATGTGATCCCAACAACACAAAATCCCGAGGGTGCATGGGTAACAGTCTGAATGCAGACTTGATATCATATTTACCCAGTTCTTCTCCCATCCCACAAGCCTTCACCATACGCACCGCCGAATCCAAGGAAGTATAATGAACACTGCACAATTTCCTTGGAATCATGTCATCCACAGATCTGCCTGTAGGGTATGACAAGTGGCAAATTAACCGGAACTCACCAGGGGTTTTATTGCGCACCACCCCTAGTGGAGAGACCCAAAATTCTTGAATGTAGGCATCTCAAAAGGGCCTGCCACCCTACCCTCTCTCACTTCCTTCCTGATTTTTCCCTCACTATGTCTTCATGCCCCTTGACAGACTTAAGATTCCATGCCCTACTCCCTACACAGACCCCTTCTGCCAGAATACAAAATCCAGCTGTAAAACCTAAATGTAAAAAACTAGCAGCCTCCCTACCTGGGTAATCACCGAGCCAGCAACACAAAACATAAACCTTAATTGGGCTGGGGCCCTTTTGGATTGGCACCCAGACTGGGGGGGGTCATATTCACCCCACCATCTCTACCATTCACCCAGCTGCCCCTGTTGGGTCTTTCAATCTCTAACTCAATGGCAATGCAGCCATACATGAAGAAACCTCTTTCCCCTTTAATAGCCTGCTTCTTCTAGAAGCTTGTCTTTATCCTGCCGTTAGAGATGGGCACGACTTGAAAATTTTTTTTTTCGAGTTGTCGTTAGTCGGGCCGGTTCCGTTTCGGCTCGTTTCCGTTTTTTGCGAAAATTTGCAAAAATTAGTCGGTTCGTTTTTTCGTTTTGTTGTTGTTGTTAGTACTGGTTTGGGGAGGGGGTAGCGGGCTCCTGGAGGGAGCTGCAGGAGTCAGCCAGAGCCACAAGTGACGGACTGGCAGACTCTTTGCACCCGCTGTGTCTCACGTACTTGCATGTAGTGCAATGCAAGTAGATCTGGCTTAGGGTTAAGATGGCTTAGCGCAACGGCTAGGGTTAGGCTAGTTACGGGTGAGGTTACGGTGGGTATTGGGGTGCATCTGGGTGCTTCTCTGACCCACTTAGAAGGACAGTGTACTGGCGTATGGGTTAGGCTTAGGGTTCGGGTTTGGGCTACGATTAGTGGGCTGTTTATGCCCGATTGGCACATCCCAGAAGTCTCTGTGGTCAACCTGGCCAAGTGGCCATGCGATTGGTGGAAAATTTGCATGGTCTACTCCCATGGGAGAGCCCATCATTGCAAATGTGCAGGTGTAATAAAATAAAATAAAATAAAATAAAATAAAATAAAATAAAATAAAATAAAATCAACGGAGACTTTTTTTTGCAAGAAAAACCCACTGCTGCTACTGTAAAAATTCAAGCATTTAAAATAGCTAATTTTCGCATGTTTCTGTGGTGCTTTGGTGGGGTTTTGGGCAACAATTTCAAAAAATATATTGCAGTCGCCATTTTGGATCCCCCCCCACCGCATGGCAAATGGATGCGCCCTCCCAGCCTGGTACAGTCAGCAAAACCTGGCCATGCGATTGGTGGAATGGCTCCAAAACTTTGCATGGTCCACTCCCATGGGCGAGCCCATCATTGCGAATGCGCAGGTGTAAAAAAATAAAATGAAATAAAATAAAATAAAATCAACGGAGACTTTTTTTGCAAGAAAAACCCAGTGCTGCTACTGTAAAAATTCAAGCATTTAAAATAGCTAATTTTCGCATGTTTCTGTGGTGCTTTGGTGGGGTTTTGGGCAACGATTTCAAAAAAAATATTGCGGTCGCCATTTTGGATCCCCCGCACTGCATGGCAAATGGATGCGCCCTCCCAGCCTGGTACCAGCAGCGCAGCAGTAGCAATAGCCAAGGAGAGGGGGGCGGGGAACCCCCCCCCCAAATAAAACACCCTTCTGGCCTGGTAGGTGCCCTCAGACAGTTTTCGCCTACTTTTAGGGCCGGGAATTGGTTTTTTTTTTTAACTTTTAAAAACTTTTTTTCTGTGCCGCTTGGCATTGCGCGATGCAAGTAACGAGCACGACAAATCAGACCAAATTGTTCGTTCGTCGGTTCGAGCTAGAAGTCTGGGGCAGTGATTCCCGTTACCGTTTCCGTAGAGTAACGGAAACGAGTAACGGAAACGGAAACAGGAATACCGCTAACTCGTGCCCATCTCTACCTGCCGTCATCTACACCTGTCCCTCCTCTTCTGTTAGTATAAGGGAAGGTTCTACCTTAGCTTAGTCATGGGCATCCAGATCTTTCTGGTATAATCCCTCGGTGTATTCTTGCCATCTCTTCTTGATGTCTTCTGCTTCTGTTAGGTTCCTACCATTTTTATTGGGAGGGGATTTGATAGCCATATTTAAATGTCTGAAATGATGTCATATTGAAGAGGGGACTGGTTTGTGTTCCATGGCTTTAGAGACTAGGACTCGGGACAATGGTTTCAAACTACAGGAAAAGAGATTCCATTAGGAAGAACATCATGATGGCTAGAGCTGTTTGGCAATGGAATATGCAGCCATGGAGGGTTGTGGAGTTTCCTTCTTTGGAGGTTTTTAAGCAGAAGCTGGATGGCCACCTGTTGGGAGTACTGTGTTCCTGCATGGCAGGGGGTTGGACTGGATGGCCCTTGGGTCATATATTTGCCTTTTTGCCACTGCATCAACTGTTGGTTCAGATTCAGTTATGGTCTACAATAATTCCAAATTCATTCTCATGGGAAGCAATATTGGGTCAACTGGCCCATGGTGTTTTAACTCTGCATTTGCTTTGCTTTCTGAGATGTGGAACTTGGCACTTACCCTGGTTAAATTCCATTTTATAGTTTGATCCTCTCAAGACCTCTTAAATTTTTGTTTTTGGCTTCTAAGGCATTATCTATTCCACACTTTGCATGTCTTTTCCAAAAAGATCCATTTCTGGAATGCATTTTGATTGCCATCCAAATTACAGTGTTCAGTCTGTAAAAGCAGCTGCTGACTGAATTTGGGTCTATGCTCAGCATTGGGATGAGCTAATTGGGTAGTTTCGGGTCAAAAACGAACTGGAGCAAACTTCTGAATCAACCCTAATTGTTCCGAACAGATCTGCAATAACGACATTCATGGCTTTTTGCTCCTCTCGATTGTGCATTCCTCTTTGTATAAAAACATGGACAAGTAGATCTCATTTTATCTGAGAATTGGACTGGAAGGTAATGAACAGGGCTAAGTCACAATAACATTTATTTCACTGCCCTGTTTTCAGTCATGAAAATGTGAAGGTGTTTTTGTTGGTGTTTTTATGATCTCCCATGCTCACTGGATAAGTTGCAGCTAGGAGTGACCTTTCTTGGCTCATGTGACTGTCAATCTATCCAGCACTAACCAATCTGAATTAAAAAAGAACCCTGCTTCTCTATTCAGGGATTTTCCCCTCTCTAAAGTCTGCTGAAAGTCTGTTTCTGAAAGCAGTCATGTTTGTCAGTTCTGTGTTCAATCTTTCAATTATAAGAATGGCCTTGCTGTCCGATGGCTGGAATAAATAAATAAATAAATAAATAAATAAATAAATAAATAAATAAAATTTTAGTCTTAATGCCTCAGAGTCAGTGAATCCTTGCACTTCTGCTACACAGTTAAAGGAATGTAATCAAACATTCAATCCTCTGCAGCATGTTTTTTTTTTTGGCCATTTCTAGAAGCATGGTGGTGGTGGTGGTGGTGGTGGTGGTGGTGGTGGTGGTGGTGGTGGTGGTGGTGATGGTAGGACATGTCATAAATTGTGAAGAAATAGACTTGGATGGAGAGAAGCAGTCTTAAATGTTGCTGATCTACCCCAATCCCAAATTGCACAAACCGTGAAACCGCTCACCTTGTCAGAAAGTCCACAAAGATTTGTGGTTCATGAATAGTGGCTGGTCATTTTCCCGGTTTCTGTCCATCTAAAGAACTGCTGGCCCACACCAGTGCCTTGAGAATGACCTTAGAGCTGATACTCAATCTTCTGCTCATGCTCAAGTAACTTGTACAGATTAGGGGTTGTGGCCTGCACAGTACTAGACTCTCTGGATGTCCTTTCATCATACAGAGTTCCATCAATGCAAGACGAATTGCAGATGGTGCTGAAGCTAATTGCTGTTAATTAACAAGATGCTGGGCACATCCCAAGGATGTACCAGGCAAGGGAACTTTTTTATTGTTATCCAAACCTGTGACAGGCAAGTGACCCTCGCTTCATCAGCCACAGTGACTTCTGCAATTCCTTACATGAGAGAATAAAACCCAATAGGATCCCGTTCAAAATTTACTTAGGATTAGAGATGGGTGTTTTGTTTCAGAAGGGGGCTGGTTCCAAAACCAAAGAGGGAGGTGAGAAAAGAACATAAGAACATAAAAAGAGCCATGTTGGATCAGGCCAAAGGCCCAGATAGACCAGCTTCCTGTATCTCACTGTGGCCCTGCCAAATGCCTCTGGGAGTTCACAAGACTAGATCTCTGTCTCCTGATACCGCTCCCCTGCATCTGGTCCTTGAAGTAACCCAGTTTTAAGCCTGGAGATTACACATCTCCATCATGGTTTGTAACCTGTGATGGACTTCTCCTCCAAGAATCTGTCCAATCCCCTTTTGAAGGCATCCAGGCCTTCAAATATTTCTTTTGTCTGTTCTTATTCTCCCAGCACTCAATTTGAGTGGATGTCCCCTAGTTCTGGTGTTTTGTGAGAGGGAGAAGAGCTTCCCTCTATCCACTTCACTCATGCCCTGCATTATTTTGTATGTCTCAATCATATCCCCCCTCAGGTGCCTTTTCTCCAGACTAAAGATCCCCAAATGTTTTAGCCTTTCCTCATAAGGGAGGTCCCCCAGCCCAGTAATCATTTTAGTCGCTCTCTCTCTTCTCCACCTTTTCCAGTTCCACTATGTCTTTTTGAGATGCGGTGACCAGAATTGTAGACAATACTCCAGGTTGGCCAGCACCAGGGAGATGGAAAGACGCGTTGCAGGCTGCTTCCTTGTTGGGGTTTCGCCCCGCAGGAGGTAATGCAAGGTAAGACAGTTGTTGATTTTGTTCCAGAGGGTTGGACTGCATTCTGAATGCTAGCTCTGCTTTGGAACCAGTCCCCTGCCAAAATGAAACACCAGTGTCTACTTAGCGTGTGGTGGTGCAAAGCCACACTGTCTGTCTTTCATGCATCACCTTGTTATGCAATTGACTATTTACCATGCTCCTCCTGTGTGATATAGTAACCCCCCGCCTATCGTGGGGGTTAGGGACCCACCCGCCCCACGATACAAGAAAATCCATGATATGCGGAAGTGGGTCGGGTGGGGGCAGGGGGCGATCAGAGGGGCCTGGGGACGGGGAGCGATGTGATCGCTCCCTGCCACCCTCCCCGTGCGGCTCCGAGGCCTCCCGGACAGGTCTGGGGGGCGGCGGGGAGCGATGCAATTGCTCCCTGCTGTGCCCCCCCCGCAGGTACTGCGATCCCACAATATAGTGGGACTGCAGTACCTGAACCGTGAAATGGCAGGGGGTGACTGTATTGCAAGCAGAGTCACAAATGACCAGCAAGGCATGTGCCCTGGACGCTGCACTGGGAGGGAGGGCACCACAATCCCAACGTAGCATTTGTACTTTTGACTATTCCATGCACTCCCAGGTGGAGGGGGGGGCATGGAATGCATGTTTGCCCCAGGTGACACAGACCCTAGTTGTGGGTCTAAACACAAGGCCCTCCAAGTCTCAGGCACTGACATGCAAGTTGCTTTGTGGGATGAGACTGACCTGTCATTACTGAGCATGGCCAGTGCAAGACACATTTTAACTCCAGATTTCCCTTTTCGATGGAGGGGTTTCAGCGGCTTCCCTAGCATAGGATTTTAATATGACTTAAGTGAAATAGGAATACACCATCATGTGGAAATAGCATTCATTTTCTCCTATAATGCAAGTCTTATAACATGGTTTATGCTTCTCATAAACTTGCCAGGACGTACAGGAGCAGAAGCAGATCTATAAACATGAGATATCATTCTGCAGCTGATTGCATAAGTTGGCTCATTTTCTCTCTCTTTCTTCTCCCCAAACTCCTGAAAAAAAATTATGCTTTTGATGTGAATGCCTCTTCCCTTTGGGAAAGAGGGACCTAAACTGCAACAGTGGCCCATCAAGCCACAAATGACAACCACCATTGATCATGTGTGTGTGTAGGTTCTGTCTTGTCAAGTCAGAACTAACGTATACTGATCCTAACGGGATTTTCAAGGGAAGTGAGACATTCCAGAAGTGGTTTTACCAGTTCCACTTCCCTAATGGGTTGCCACGGCCAAGTGGGGATTCGAACCCTGCTCTTCAAAGTCCTGGTCCATCTTTCATTGAATCATAGAATCATAGAGTTGGAAGAGACCTCAATGGCCATCCAGTCCAACCCCCTCCCATGCAGGAACACCCCACCATCACAGCATTTCTGACAGATGGCCATGCAGCTTCTGCTTAAAAACCTCCAAAGAAGGAGACTCCACCACCCTCCGTGGCAGCATATTCCACTGCCGAACAGCTCTAACCGTCATGAAGTTCTTGCGAATGCTCAAATGGAATCTCTTTTCCTGCAGTTTGAAACCATTGCCCAGTGTCCTAGTCTCTGAAGCCATGGAGAAAAAAAACCAGTCCCTTCTTCAATATGACACAGCACCACCCTGGGAATTCATTTATCATAAATAGACACAAATGGAGGACAGCTTTGGGAGGCCACATGGCAATCGGTAATGTCCTTTTTAAATTCCCCAGCGTTAATTTTCTAAATCAATCTATTATGGATTTTTTAAACTGAAACCTCACAAAACAATACCACCACCACCTGTGAAATTGCAGTGTGCTATTATGACTTAGGACATTGATTAAAACAAACAAACAAAACTTATGGGATTTCCATTGCTCTGCATGCGAGGCCATTTGCATGCTAGAATCTCATTTATGAGGCACATAAAAGTCTGGGGGATTTACTTTACAATTTGGGGGAGGCCATTTCAGATGTTAAGTGCCAATTTACAATATCAACAATTATGTTTGCTGTAAAAAGTCAATGCTTCTCCGTAGTGTGGTTTCTACCTCCTTTTCTTGCTTGGGTTGTGAGTCCCTAAACACTTGTTCAGCTATGAACTATCCAGAAATTCAGCTTTAGGGCTTGTAAGAGACCAAGAGATTCGGATTTGCTTTCGTTTTTAAAACCTGTATCTTAATTTTCCGATTAGACCACCACACTGGATTTGACCAGATATTAAGGTACCAACCATGTGTGCCATGGAAATCTGCCAGAAATCAGAGCAAACAGCCCAGGCTTTGGTCACCGTGCAGAAGGCACTCTCACTAATCCCCCACCCATCAAATTCAGGATTCGGAGATATTAAAACGATGTGACGTGATGAAAATGACACAAGGAAAATGAATAATATCTGGAATCTTACTGAGGATTTGTGGCAGCCTCAGTGTCATTGTGTAAATCGTGACCACACATTCCTGCTTAATTTTTTAAAAAACTTGTCATTTCTTGTTAATTTTTTAGGCACTATTGAAGACCTGTTTGTACAGAATGGCCTTCCCTGATTCTTCAAACATTTTAGTAAGGCACTATTTTATTTTTTACCACTTTTCTTCTCTTCTCTCTCTCTCTCCCCTCCCCCCCCTGCCATTTTATCAATCCCCTGCCATTTTTATCTTCATTTTATCTTCATTTTAGTTTTTTTGTTGTTGATTTATGTATACTTTACTTTATTATTTACCTTGTATTTTGTTTTTTAAAATGTATTCCTTTGTTAATTGTTATGTTATCACATGTTGTAAACCGCCCAGAGTAGCCCTAGGTCTAGATGGGCAGTATAAAAGTCAAATAAATAAAAAATAAAAAATAAGGTGAACAGCGGCAAAAACCATTGAAACAAAACTAATTAAAACAAAAACATGTGGCACTTTAAAGACTATTATGTAATGTAAGCTTTCGTGGACAGATCCACTTCATCAGACATATGGGGGGGAGGGGGAATGAAATACTAGACCACAAAAATTCTGATGGTGGCATACCTTACACAGAAAATGCAAAAGGGGCCTGAAATTTTGACAGTAGATGAGGGAGCTGACACTTTTGGCTCACAATGAAACCCAATGACCATAAGTTCTCTGGGTGACATCACTGGGCTGCCAATTCCTTTACAGATGGTTTTTGCGGCATTGGGGTCAGCAGCACGGAATATAGCATTAATAGCATACCACCTAGATCTAAGACTAATGGTTTTCAACTTTGGGTCCTCAAATGTTATTTGAACTATAGTTCCAGCTATTGGTGAAGGCCTCTGGAAATTTTAGTCCAAGAGCAACTGGGAACCCTGATGGAAACCACTGCCTTAGAATTCTCAGTTGCATTCTCAAATTCTATATCTGTTTTAATACGTATTCATGATTAATAGGTATACATCTATGAATCTGAATCTTAATTCCTGCCAAGAATACTCCATGGACACGGAGTCACGAGGGGTCAGTCACGACTGTAACAACACAACACAACACTGGCTCTCCACAGGGCTGTGTGCTGAGTCCCATGCTGTATACTCTCTATACTTATGATTGTATTCCCTCCTATCATAGTAACATTATAGTTAATGTTTGCAGATGACACCACGGTAGTGGGGCTTATCTCAGAAGGAGACGAGTCTGTTTATAGGGATGAGGTGGAGCAGTTGATAGAGTGGCGCAGAAAGAATAACCTGCTTTTGAACACATTGAAAACTAAGGAGCTCATAATAGACTACAGGAAGAAGAAAACAGATCTTCAACCACTATTCATCAGTGGGGACGGTGTAGAAAGGTTGATAGACTTCCGTTTGTTGGGAGTCCATATTGAGGAGAATTTAACCTGGAGCGTAAACACCTCTGAGCTGCTGAAAAAGGCCCAACAGAGTCTGTACTTTCTGAGAGTGCTCAGAAAGAATAACATCACTCAAAGGCTATTGGTGTCTTTTTATCGATGTTCAGTAGAAAGTACACTGGGATTACTGACGTACTGCATATGTGTGTGGTCTGCCAGTTGCACAGTGGCTCAGAGGAAATTACTCCAGAGGGTTATCAATATGCCCACTCCTCACATTGGAGGAATTACACAGTTCCCGCTGTCTTAAGAAAACACAGAATATTATAGGAGACATTTCTCATCCTGGACACTCTCTGTTCTGTACTGTTGCCGTCAGCAGAAGGTATAGATTTATTAGAACAAGGGCAGAAAGATTCAGAAACAGTTTTACCCAATAGCAGTAACCATGCTTAATTCTGTTAACAATTAAGTTGATGGGTAATATCACTGTTGAATGTGTAACATGTATATTGTATGGAGGATTGTGTAGTTGTTGTTTTTTAAATTGTAGTTTTTATGTATTGGGCATGAATGTTGTCGGGTGAGAGAGTGTAGTGCTGTGTGTGTGTGTGTATGTTTGGTTTTATGTCAGTTTTAAATGAGTACAAGTGATGTTCTGCGTGTGGATGTAGCAGTATGTGTATGGATGTTTCTTCTTAAATGATAGATTTGTATACTCGGGTGTGTGAATGAGCTGACTGGATGGCACTTTTTAATCTCATTGCATTTTATACAATGACAATAAATTCTATTATATTGTATTCTATCTAATGTGCATGTGTGCAAGGATTGTTTGGTTCTAAACAGTGGTTCATTGAGAACTTCAGTTTTAACGCCCCACTGTCTACTGTTTTTAGTGTTTAATTAGGCTCTGAAAGGTAAGCAGAGCTTGGAAAATTAGTTGTATTCAGGCTTTTTTTAGAGGGTAAATTTGAGAGCACAATTAGAAAGAGTTGTAGAAAGAGACCCCAGTGCGCGTGCACGCACGCACACGCGCGCGCACACACACACACACACACACACACACACACCTCTTTTGAATGCCAAAGGGAGACGAATTGTCTACAGTGAAAACCTGTACAAGCTCTTAGGGTCCTGAAATGCTCAGGTCCTGACCATGTGAAAGGTTGCACATGTAGCAGATCGTCTTCTCTTCAGATGGTTCTCACAGAGACAGAGTTCCCCTGGCCACACTTTGAATGCTGAATGCTTGAGCAGGGCTTTAGCTAGTTCTGTTTTGTAAAGTTTCAAAAACATATATGATTGTCCGCATTAAAACATTCTACATACTGTGCCTCTTTTAAAAAGAGGAAACACTTTCTGTTTTTACTCCTCAAGCATAACTCCATGGGCTACTTTTAAAATTACAGTGGTACCTTGACTTAACGGTTGCTTTGACAACCGAAAAATTCAGATTATGAAGCGCTCCACCGCTCTGCAAGACAGCTGACTTTCAGAGGTCGGACCTGTCAAAATCGGCTCTCCAGTGGGACTGTGGCGATCACCACCTCCTCCTTCATCTTGGTTGCCCTGCAAGCCTCTTGTCCTGGCCGGAGGTCATTGAGTCCCTGCTCTGCTCACCAAAATGGTGGGCAGAGCATGGACCCATTGATCTTCAGCTAGCCTGGGCACCTTGCAAGCACACTTCCCTTCGGAAAGGGAACCATGATTGCAAAGAACTTCGGCCAGCCCAGATGCCTTGCAAGCATGCTTCCCTTTGTGCTTGCAAGGAGCCCCAGCTGGCTGAAGAATGATCAGTCCCTGCTCTGCCCAACATCGGGCAGAAGAGGGAGCGATGGATTTATGGCATTGCAAGGAAAGCAAGGAAGGAGGGGGGAGGTGATGGAGGCATAGATGGCCACCACCTCCTCCTTCTCCTGGGTGCTTTGATCTTTGAGACCAAAGCACCTAGGAGAAGAAGGAGGAGACAGCAATCTCCCTCAATCAAGGGCAGCTGAAGACTGCTCTCTGCAGCTGCATCACACCTGGACCTGTCAAAGTCAGCTGTCTGGTGGGGTTGTGGAAAGTAGCCTTTGGCTGCTGCTGATTGAGGAGGGGTGGGACAGCCTTCCCATAGGAATGCATTGAAAACCTATTAATCCATTCCCTCCAGAGGGAGGTACGGATTAATTGATTTTCACTGCATTCCTATGGAAAACTGCTGTTCGATTTACAAAAAAAAACAACTTAGCTAGGCCTAGCTAAGTCTCAAATTTTTAACCTTTGTCCAAGAAGTATCCCACTTAAGTGTTTGTAAGGTGTCTGCAAGATAGACAGAACTCTCAGAATGGAGAATTACTGTATTTGTAGTCCACTAAATCTGAAAACCCCATCCTTAGCCCCATCACTAGATGTTACTAAAACTAACTAAAGTTACAGTTACACCATGAGACACAAGCTATAAATGTTATGCACTATATTTATGACTCTGCTATTTATTTTTATTTTTATTTTTATTTTATATAGCTTGTATGCCGTCCACTACCCAAAGGTCTACCCAAAGGAAAAGGTCTATTGGGAAAAGGAATTAATTCCTTGTTATCTGCAACAATAATCTCCAAGTTCTGGAGACTTCATGTGACTTCAGAACCTGCCTTTCCTGTCCCTAAATACTATTGCAGGGATGGCGAAGCTTTCTGCCACCGAGTGCCCAAACTCGGCGGCGGCACCAGCAGCGGTCGAGATCGGCAGCAGCGGGGAGCAGGGCGTGAAGGCAGCAAGGGTGACAGAGGGGGTGAGGTCAGGGTCATTGTTGTCGGTGGTGGGAGGGGCAGGGATGGTGGCAGTAATGGCGGTGGAGGTGGGGTCGGGTCGGCAGTGGCAGGGGTGGCAAGGGTTCGATGGCAATGGGGATGGGGCAGTGGGGGGTTTGGGATCTGTGGCAGTGGGGGATCAGGGGTGGGGTGAGGTTGAGGGCAGCAAGGGCAATGGGGTCAGGGTGATCAGCGGCAGTGGTGGTGGCGGGAGGGGCAGGGATGGTGTTGGTGATGGTGGTGCGGTTGGCAGAGGTGGGGTCAGGGGCGGCAGGGGGCGGCGGCAAGGGCGGCGATGGCAATGGCAATGACAGGGTTGGCCTGGCACCTGCCATGCTCCCTGCCCCCCCCACTTCCCCCTCCACAAATTCCTCATGGCTGGTCCAGTGGAGGGGGAAGTGGGGGGGAGGAGCATGTCGCGTGCCAGGCGAAAGCTCTTTCCATGCCACCTTTGGCACACGTGCCATAGGTTCGCCATCCCTGTAGTATTGCAATGAATGGTCCTCTCTAGGAGCAGCCACATAATTGGAAAATTTATGGTCTGTGCTTTTTTATTATTAATTTTTGGAGTCGAAATCGCACTTTCCCCTCCATAAAAATGAAACTTATAGCAGCAAAATGGGTGGGCAGCCCCAAATGATATAAAGAGATGTCCTCTGCAGGGTTGAACACCATTTAGAGCACCCATAAAAGTGTTCACTTCCCTGAATTTTATTTGCAAATCTTTAAAAGGCTCAGTCGTTCAGCACTCAATCTGGAAGGCTCCAAGCATATTTGAACTCTCTCTTTTTTTCGGGGGGGGGGGCTGCTGCTGTTGCTCATCTCTCAGGAAAATACTGCAATGTTTTCCACTTGCCTCCAAAATCCTTCAGAGGAGAGTGTGTTTCACGAGACCCTTTGTCCCCGCTCTGTGTTATGACCCCCTCTGTCTGGGGGACATGGTTATTTGATAACCTGTCAGCGGACTTGAAGCAATATGCTCCAGAGGTTTGAGTTGATGCCCTTCATAGAAGTTGAGCTTTGCATTAGGGGCAAAGTTCACAGAAAGCAGTTCAGTGGCATTTTTAAGTCGAGAAAGCCAGAGGGGCTCAGGAGTTCAAAGTCTCTGAAGGGACACTCTGCTAGCCAAACAGAGTCATTTTTTATTTGAGGGGTTTGGAAATGAAGAGCTGAGGAGCACACCATTTTGTCCCTAGTTTACTTTTCTGTATTTAGTAGCAAAATCAGGAAAAGGCCATCTGGTGGGAATGATAAAAATGCAGGAGCAGGTGATGCTTTTTGTTGACCATTAGTAATATTAAACAAGTACAAACAGTGAATTTTCATTGCTCAATCATCTCATGAAGTTCTTGTGGGTCATTCCAAAATTATACGTTGTTCCTAATGTTCCGAATTCACATGCCTGATGGTGAGGCCCCGTTAGTGACTTAATTGAGAATGGCTGTAATATGTATATTGGTTTCAAGCTCCTCCTCTGTCAGTTCTGAATTTATTGCCCAACTCTTAGGCTGCTTTCACACGACCACTAAAATCCGCTGCAAAGTGCTTCCAGATGCAGAACATAAAATCATTTTCCCACAAGCAGCAGACTTTAAAAAAAATTAAGTGTGACTACGCCGACTTAAGCACAACCCAGCACGTTTTACAAGTGCCTAGTCTCGAGGTGGTAAAATCCTTGTCAGTCTTCCAATGTGGATTTTAAACCGTTACTCAAGTCTGTGGGAACACGGAAAATCTGCACCAAAACCTTTTCACCCCCATTATGGTGTCTTTGCTGTCATTCTCATTTGTGGGATCAGAATGGTTGCGGATTTTCATAACGCAACCATGGAAACATCCAATCCACGACATCAACCACGTGACCACTCCAGGGGACGATTCGGATCAAAGTTTGCTGCAGATATTCGTGGTTGTGTGAAAAACTCGTTAGTCCTCATGGTGAGGCAGAGGATGCTTGTGGAAGCCCAGTTATATATATTTTTTGCCGCCCGCATCGCCTCTTGTGGAGGGTCTCCCCCTCCTTATTTTACCAGTTCTCACTTCCTTTCTTCTTTTTAGTTATATTCTGTTGGTTTTATTTTAATTGTAAACTGCCCAGAGTTCCGTCTGGAAGATGGGCGGTATAAGAAATACAACAACCAACCAACCAACCAACCAAACAAACAAAAAAACAAACAAACAAACAAACAAACAAACTAAATAAATAAATAAATAAATAAATAAATAAATAAATAAATAAATAAATGTGTGTTCAGCAACCTTAAGTAGTTGAGCAGAGGGGTAGGAATTTAATTCCTTGCTCAGGAATGCCACTCTTTCTATTCATGCAAGAGATGTTACTTTCTCTTGTTATCAGTTGAGAGTTCTTATATTTTGAAGGACATTTTTGCACAAAACTGTGCAAAAGCATGGCACCTCCTGTTGCCTTGTGGCACTGCATATTTTTAATTAGGAGCATCAAATGGAATCTGCATCTCTAGAACCAATTAAGAAGTACTGCTGCATCTCTTCAAAATCCTCCTAATCTCTCACTCTCAAGAGATCCCCCATTTTTCACCTTCTCCCCTCCTCTCTCTTCCAAGCCCTCTGCTCATCCTTACCCTGATCTGGTGTCTGCTCTCTGTGCCCAAAACAACACAAGCCAAATCAATGTACCAACATCCAACACCCAATGAATCTTTGGCATGAAGCTTACATTTCTTTGTATATTACATTGAACATCTCATTCTGCAGCTATATTTCTGAAGAAATGGACCTGATCCATGAAAGCTTACATTAAAATATAATAGCATTTAAGATGCCACATGTTTTTGTCTTTTTTCTTTTCTTTTAATTTTGCTCGTTCTCTGTGTGCTGGAGTGATCATGCACAAATTGTGTAGCCCACAATGATCACAACAGAACACACACAGGCTTGTTCTCATGCTGAAGGCCAGATGCCTCACAGGAGTCAGCTGTTTTTCAACATGTTGCCATGAAATTCCAGGATGTCCAGGCTTATCAAGAGAAAGTAATGCTTCTAAGTCCGTAACATCTGTTTGGAGTTGAAGTATTTGATATTGTATGAATTCCTCCTCCAACAGGGTGGTCTTGGGATTGTTTGGCTCAGTGCTTGCCTCCTCTAGAGTCTGTGTCAATTCCTTTCTCCTCACTGTGGACTCTCCCTCTACTCTCAACACTCCTGTCTGCATTCCCCATCAACCTGGTTCACCACATTCCCCACTTTGGCCCATCATCATCTCCTCACACAAGGGGGTCCTACCAGCCTTCTTCTCCTCCTACCCAGGCTAGCTGACCAGCTTCTGCACCTGCCTGAGACCTGGTAAGTACTGCTTCTGGTGGTCCTCTAGGACAGTGGTTCTCAACCTGTGGGTCCCCAGCTGTTCTTGGACTGCAACTCCCAGAAACCCCTTCCAGCACAGCAAGTGGTGGAGGCTTCTGGGAGTTGCAGTCCAGGAACATCTGGGGACCCACAGGTTGAGAACCACTGCTCTAGGAGACCTGGAACAAGTGCAGAAGGCCCACCAGGGTAAACCCTTCATAGGCTGATACTTCCCATCCATCTCATCACTGTTCGCGATCCCGCTGGGGACCGGTAGGAAGAAATCTAACCATATGTCCATTGTGGGACAAAGGGAGTTCGTCCCCACCACGCCCCCTGAGCAGGGCGGGATGAGAGATTCCCCTCCCTGGCCTCGGGAATCGCCTCATCTTACTTCTTGTTCTGATACGAGTGCCTGTGAGGTAAGGCTCGTCACGCAATGTGCCATTCTCCATCTAGTGGCAGGAGTGTGAAGTGCCATTCACCAGTACATTCCCTATGGAGTCAGCAACGCAGTGCAGAGAGATGAAAAGACAAATGCCTCAAACTTACCTCCGTAAGACATTGAAGGCAAGGCTTCGGAGAATTGAAACATTGAAAAACGGAAGGTCAAGACAAAAAAAATGGAGAACAAAGGCATGTAATTTCACATCTCATCATGTAATGAGGACGTGCAGAAACAGTCATGCTGGTATCATCCATCATGCCCATACGTACATGGGAATAGGGACAGAACCTGAAGAAGACCACAACTGACATCAACATGCAATGAACTTCCTCCCAGGATGAGAGTGGGCGTGAAGTAACCGTCTAAGAGAAGCTCTTTCCTGTCACTCTGGCATCGTCTTTCCAATACATAGTAATGATGTGAAATGCTACTGTTTTAGATTATAGCTTCCTCCACCAGCTGAAAGACCCACTAGATGACCTTCTGGAATCCTTTTTGATTCTATGCTTCTACTTCTGTTTCCTTGCTTCCCCAGAGCGCAAAACCCTCTGCCTATTCATATTGCTGTGGAAGACAAAAATGTAAACACTTTTAAAAATGCAAGAATTCCGCAGCAATCCTTTCACGGCAAGGGAGATGCCTCAAAGCAATTTTGATTGGCTTCCTTTTTCAAAATACCACTTCTCAGCAAGCATTCTCTGCAGGCCACCTGTAGGGAGCCCAGAGAGAGCTTATAGACACTTCCGGACTTTCACCTTATTACATATGCACCGTTTGCCCTTTGAGATTTGCTGAGCTAACCAAAAGCTACGTCTGTAGTTTGAAAGGGATGGGATGGCCTCCAGATCACAAATGCTTATCTGAATCAGGCGAATTGTACCCTGAGCATTCCTAATCGCCCATCAAAGCAAACCAGCTGCTGCCAATTTTGGAGGGAATCACATTATACATCAAGTGGTTGCATGTCTAACTCCTGTGAAGCAGTTGGTTCAACCCCCTAGGGGTGGGACTATGAAGAGCAGAGCTATGAGTAAGTTATTTGAATCAGAAAGAACAAGAGAACTGAAGAAGCTGGAGCTGATGTTGCCACGCAGTCTGCCAAAGTCTGCCCTTGCCAAATTGATTGATGTATACTTCTTATCTGCTTGTGTTGGAAGCGTGGTTTCACATACTGAATCCATTCATATGTAATTGAATTGATATTTTATTCTAGTGATGATAATTCTGCTATGGATGCCCAG
This sequence comes from Phrynocephalus guinanensis, assembly GCA_037367245.1. Lineage (NCBI taxonomy): Eukaryota > Metazoa > Chordata > Lepidosauria > Squamata > Agamidae > Phrynocephalus > Phrynocephalus guinanensis. The sequence goes on from CM074741.1 coordinate 8,686,230, forward strand.
CCGGCTGAGGAAGATGGCTTGAATTTTTATCTGAATTAGAATTCAAAAGGACATTAGGACTTTGCAATTTTCTAAGCAACCTCTGGGATGAGGCTACTTTGTTGTTATAATTGCTCAGGTTGTCTGTTACATAACTGGGGTTAGGAACACTTGTTTTGTGAAATTGCATTTGGAAGCTTCATGGGTAGATGTTTAAGGAAACAAGCCACCCCATGGAGTCTTACACATGCTGCAAACATGCGACACATGACTATCCCTAGCAATACATATGAAAATGAAGCCCACAGAGCAACCTGCATCCAGCTCCTTCAGACCTTTACAAAAGACAGATCAGGCTTCCGTTGAAAGCTGAAATAGGCTACCTCGAGTATGCCACGAAGATTGTATGCCTTTTTCCGGACCTTAGAGAGAAGACTCCCTCTACCCCTACCCTTTTCCTAAAAATAAATAAATAAATAAATAAATAAATAAATAAATAAATAAATAAATAAATAAATAAATAATAATAATAATAATAATAATAATAATAATAATAATAATAATAATAATAATAATAATAATAATAATAATAATAATAATTTCATGCAGTTTTTTTAAAGGCAAAGGCACCTTGTGCCCTCTAGTGGCCAAAAGTATATATTTCAAATAAAAACAGTGGGGAGATGGTGGTCCTTGGGATGTAGAGGTCCCTTGATTTATGCCAGAATTTCCCCCATTCCCTAAATGGCACCAATGATGTATTTCTGGAAACACCTTTGCCCGTTGCAGGAGGATGAGTGTGCCTAAGGATGTTGGGCCCATGTGGGTGGCATGCAGCTTGTAGGCTATGGGTTTCCCACCCTGATCTAACGCACCCAAAACTCATCCTGAGTCCTGCAGAAATCCTATTTAATTTAATTAATTTAGTTATTTATTTTTTATTTATTTTTGAACTGCACCGATTTCCCCTGTACGTGGTCCTTTGTACTTTCAAAAGATTGTTACTTGGTTTCCTTTCTTTTTTTGTCAAAACCTTTTAGAATAGATAAAATGAAGCTACTTGCATTGAGTTCTTGATACTCAGCCATCTAAACGTAGAGAGGTTGCCCTTGTGGGTTGTGGCAGGAGTTGTGACTCAGATGAAGGCCCCTGTCGTTTTCTCCTTCCATCGTCTTTTGAGAGTGGGCAGGAGAAAAGTTGAGCCAAGCTCAGTAATATGGTTAACACATCATTCAAAGCAGAGGTTCTTTATTTATTCATGCTCTCCTCTCCTCCATTGTTGGAGAAGACTCGAGAGTTGAGCCAGTGAGATTTCTCTTTTCCTTCCCTCTGCAAGATCACATCAAGCTTATGGTGCATCCCAGCAACGTAATGTGTAGAAGGGGGCAATCAAAAATTCCAGGACCACATGTTTGCTTCACCATGAAGACATATCACTAACCAGTCCTACTAGAGGTCAGGATGGAGAAAGGATGGTCTAGCTCTCTAGACCTAAGGGTGTCTTGACATGATGAAAGAGCATAATGCAACATTTCTAAATCCATGGGAGATTCTTTGTTTATGGCCCTGTTTGCTTCGCTTCGTTTCTAATTGAATCACATTTTTGATGATTTGCCTAAAATCTAGTAGCCTTTGGTTTGGGCTGGAAACTATGGCTGCTTTCACATGACCACTAAAATCTGCAGCAAACTTTGATCCGGATCAGTCCCCCCCCCCCCCGGAGCGGTCATGTCACGTTTTGAAAATCCGTAATACTTCCGATCCCACAAATGAGAACCACAGCAAGGAAACCATAACGGGGATGAAAAGGTTTTGGTGTGGATTTTCCATGTTCCCACGGATTCGAGTAATGGTTTAAAATCTGCATCAGAACAGTGACAAGGATTTTACCACCTCAAGAACAGGTACTTGTAAAATGCTCTGGGTCGTGCTTAGGTGGGCGTGGTCACACTTTATTATTTTTTAAGTTTGCTGCTCGTGGGAAAACGATTTTATGCTCAACATCTGCGAGCACCTTGCAGCAGATTTTAGTGGTTGTGTGAAAGCAGCCTAAGTGCACACAGTCCCGACCTGTGATGAGCAGGGAAGGAGAAGGAGAATGCACAAAAGGACTGGTGTCTAATGCTACAAAATCTGGTAAATCTGGCTCATTCACACCATTTGCAAAATTTGCAAAATGCAAAGTATGCACTTATGCATGAAAAACAGCTAGTTTTGCACAGAAATGAGTTTTGCATGGACAGCATTTGCCAACACATGAATGTGGACAATTTCCTCCCCATGTTCATTGGTGGGAAAAATGCTGCACTTCCTTCCACTTGCCTCTGAGGGTGAGCTGAGCGAAGATTCAGAAATCAGATAGCAAGAGCAAACAGGCTTGGATGTGTTTGGAAACTTCTACTTCATAGCTTTTTTTAAGGACAGTTTGACTTCCCTGTGGAGTCCAGGGCTGCAAACATCTTTGAACATCTCATAAAAGGAGATTGTTTCCTTCCTGCTTTTTCCAGCCGCTTCTTTTTTTTCTGCTCTTCCTGTTCTCTCAGGCAGCATGTGAACTGCCAGTTTTACAAATGGATGGTTCCTAAGAGGGTAAGCAGCTCACTGAAGGAGTGTCACATTTTGTCTTCAAGGAGTGCTTTATATACTGCAAAGTATGATGGAAGCCATTATGAGGATTATAGTTACCGGCAAGGAATACTTTGTCAGTCTCTCAGGGAAACCACAACAGCGAGCTGGTCTGAGATGGGCTCAGTTATTAGTGCTCAGAAGAGAACACCGAGCTGTTGGTGCTTCCTCCTTTGATACTATGTGAGTAAAGGCAGGAATTGGGCTACCACCCAGATTGTGAAGCCCATCCAAGCTGATGGCTGGGATGACAGTGAGAGGAGCAAATCTGCTTCAGATTTTCATCAGGATGTTGAAGATCCTCAAGATGTTGAACCTATTTCAAGGAGAGCTTTCAGCATCTTGTAGAGCCCCTATAAAGTTCAGGGTACTGCTCAGAGCGGACTCACAGGCCCTGGACATCAAAGCCAACAGCTACAACTGGGAAAATGTAAAATGTACTGCTTGCAGATCACTCCACAATGGTAAAAGCACTCTCTAGGCAGTTTACAATTCAATAATGCAGGCTACATACTGCACGTCCCAGCAAGTCAGGGACTCAGATTACTAACCTCAGACGGATGGAAGGCTGGGTCCACTTCAAGCTGTCAACCTGGGATTGAACCCCTTTGCTCCATGTCTCTTTCTCTCTTCTCTTTCCTCTATTAGAAGATGCCAGCAAATTTGTTGAAATCTAATGCTGTGAGCAGTCATGTGTCTCAATTTTGCTGTTTGATTTTTTTTCACTTGTAAGTATTGCAGGGTTTTTGTTTCTTCTCCAACTAATGTCTCAGAGTTGGTGATTGAGACTGTAAGTGCCATTTGATGAAGAAAAGAGTGGACTAATCTGGGGAGGATGAGGCTATTCAGTGAATCCCTGTGTTACTGCTGTCCAGCTAAGCTATAACCAAATCAATTAAACCCTTCTTGAGCAATTTATTGGAGAAACCAAATAGCCACTAAACAGCAGGATGGCCCAGCACAGGAGAGGCAAAAGCTCACAAGCAGAATCAGCAAAGTACCTTCATTTGAAGGACAAAAACAGTCATTAAAATACAAGGATGTACACATATTAGACAGAGAGCATAGGTAGTTCAAGCTAAGAGCCAGGGAAGCCATTTGAATAGTATAGAAAATCCCTCCCTCAACAGGGGTGGGGCATTTAGGCACAAATTGTACCCCATTTCTCATGGTGCCCTTTAATCATTCCCTAGACAAATTAGAAGCACTTCACACTTCCACCAGGAAGGCCCAGGCTAACAATCGATATTTAATGGGTGCTGGGAAGGGTTACCTAGGTGGGGCTTTCACAAACCCCTGGCCACCATTCATCTAAAGAGCCTATTTAGATCTGGGAGGGGTGCAACCCAGGTGAATTATATTTAGGAAGCCTCCTACCAACTATCCTCAGACCAAAGAAGCTACTTGGATAAATAGCAAAACGTTTTTGATCCCTTAAGAAAAGAAGTCCAGTTGCCATGACTCAACTCCCAAATAAATAGTATTGTTTTATCTGTGGTTGACAGATTTCACCGGAATCCCCAGGAAGGAATTTAAGAGGGCAAAACTCCTTCGCTGTTAGATACTAACAGGCACGCTCAGCTTTGCAGATGAGGGACATCTTTTCAAATTCCCTGTCTAGCAGACTGCACTTGTGCCAGGTTATGATGATTGATCTAGTAGTGTACAGAATATAATGTCAGCATGTTGGCCAATCCCCACCTCATTTAATCTTACTTATCACAGTGCGTTAACACCACACGGGCGGATGCATTGGGGAGATGGAATACATCTGTAGGGGAGAAGCATCGTCCGTACTGGAAAGAGAAAGAGACAGAAGTCAGAATTCATTTTCAGCAGATGGTAACTTTAAGGTTGATGGTACTGATGCAGATAGTGCTCCCGTGGGAGAAGCACTGATACACCTGCACCACCAGCGAAACCGTGAATATCTAGAATGGCAAACGTGAGGATAATTCATGTTTATCTACCACAGAAAGAAGAGCAAGGGTGTCCTGTTCTCGTGGCATGCATTAAAAAAACCAACCACCTTGTATTCATAGTTTATTTATTTATTTATTTATTTATTTATTTATTTATTTATTTAAATAATTTTGTGCTTATTAACCGCCCGATTTTCCCGCGGGAACTCTGGGCGGTGTACAACACGTTGCAAAAACAACTGTCCAAGAATGAAGGAAACTCATGATGCCTTCATGAAGTCATGTAAGAAGGTAGTGGATGAGCTCATTCTAGTACTAGAGAAACAGAAATTGCCTTAGGAAAATGCTCCAGAACCTTGTCCCTTGAGGGAAACTTTGTGTGGTGTTTGTGTATAAGTCTGCTGTTCCGGCTCAGGTTGCCAAGGTATTAACTGGTGACTTTCAAGGTTTTATTTATTTATTTATTTATTTATTTATTTAGTTAGTTAGTTAGTTAGTTAGTTAGTTAGTTAGTTAGTTAGTTAGTTAGTTAGAATATTTTTACTCCGCCTTTGCAGAAAAGTCGACAGTGTCACAGAGACAACATAAATGACAAGAAACAAGAGTGGTAAAGGGTGTTCATGGTAATAAGCATAGATTAACAAGTAGCCTAAATGAATGAGGTCAAGGTATTTAGCAAAAAGAGAATTGCACCCATCATCCTATATTATAGATGTGGCTAAAAATGTGGTCCCAGCTATGGAAAACATGGAGGTTATATGGCTGTAAAAAGTATGAATGGACATTCCACAGAGGTTCTTCTGAGTGTTAAAGGCTTAAATTAAGCCTTCATAACTTCTTCCACTTCTGTCTATGGTCCCCCCCCCAAAAAAGACAACAACCCTGAAATTATGTTTTATAGGTTCCCTGGGACAATGTTCAAAAGCAGCATGAGGATTGTGAAGAGAGATAATTTGAACTGGAAAAGACAGGTTCTTGATTGAGACCTGTCAATGAAATCCCTTTGTAAATAGAGTAGACCTGGGCATGCAATGGACCACAACTCCACCTCCAAATTAGGTGTTTCATGATGTTTCATGGAAGCATGCCTGGCCAGAATGAAACAAAACACTGATAATCACCATGGGTGATTCACATATGGGCTAGAACTCGTATGTCCCAAATCCAATCTTCTCCAGACTTATTGACTGATTGATTTACAAATAATCATAATCATAATCATAATCATAATAAGCCATCTCACTACCAAGTGGTCTCTGGGTAGCATACAACAAAATATTAAAACTATAAAACAACATAGTTATTAAAAGCCATCAAAACCAAAACAATTTAAAACAATCTATAGATTAGAGATGGGCACGAAATGAACGTTTAGTTCATTTCGTTATTCATTATTCATTTCAGTACCTAACAAAACGAATAACGAACCCCAGAGTGAATATAGAATGAACCAAACCGAACTGAAAAAAAGGTTTGGTTCAGTTTGGTTCATTAATGGTGGCGGCGATGTCTCCTACCTGGTGCTAGTCTTGGTCTTCCTGGCTGCAGGGAAAAGCCAACCGGCCCGCTCTACAGCTGTAGTGTGGGCCACGTGGTCAGAAGTAAAAAATAAAATAAAAATAAAAATAAAAATAAAATAAAATAAAATAAGAGGATTGCCCCACCGCTGCCACTAACGCCACCACCTGGTAAGATGATGATGACGAGGATGTGGATGATGAGGATGCTGCCAGTCCAATTTGTGCAGTTGCAACATCTGTGGTTTTTTATTTTATTTTTTGGATGTTTTATCCCCCCATGTACTGTCAAATTGATTGTGGGAAAATGTGGGGGGATAGTGTGGGGAAATGAATAATGAATCAACGAACCAATGAAATGATTTTTTTTAAAAAAAATTGTTAAATATGAAACAAAATGAACCCAAAACTGAAAGGAACCAAACCAAAACGAATCACCATAAGTTTATTACGGTCATATGACCCAAAACAGTTGAACAGAACAGTACACAGAATAAAACTATAACATAACATTGCCAACAGTAGATTACAGTGTCATTTATCTGCCGCTATCATAGCCCTCCTATGGATTGCTGCCAAGAGGAATTTAGCCACCTGGGTAGTTACATATGAGTTCTTATCTGAGAGGCAGTACTCTACCAAGATCTTATCTGGACAACTTTGAAATTTAAAAAATAAAGGATAAATCAGGTCTCTTCTGATTTCTTTGTAAAGGGTACAATATAAAAGGGTATGAGTTAAAAATTCAGGTACCCCAGCTCCACAGGGGCATAAACGTTCTTGGCGTGGGGTTCCATTATATCTACCCTGAAGCATAGCTGAAGGAAGCACATTGAGTCTTGCCAAACAGAATGCTCTGCAGACTTGTGGGGTTCCTAATGAGGATAAATAGTTCGCTTGTTTCCGATACCCTGGTAGAATACCGTGTGCCTGGGGTGAGCAGGTTCTATTTGCTGAGGCAGTCAGTTCTTGTCTCTCAATGTCGCCAATTCGCTGACTAAGGGTTCGGTAGGCCTGATGTTGATTTAACATTAGAATGGACTCGAGAGGCATTCCAATGGATCTAACTTTGTGTTGGATTATCTGTGACCACTTACTCGTGTAGGAATCAGATAACATATGGTATATGTAACCCAACTGCTCAGCCTGAAAATGAATTCGCAACCAGAATTTCAGGGTTTGATTCCATGCCCTAGTCTCTAAGCGATCTAGGCCTGTCTCCAGATATAAAGCTGCCCATCCCACACAGTTAGGGACCCCCAATATTCGGCGCAAGAAGGAAGACTGTATATTCTCAACATTGGAATTGAATGCGCTTATCCAGATTGGTATGCCATACAGCAACTGGGGCCTAGTTTTTGCTGTAAAGACCCGCACAGTTTTTTCAGTTCGTGCTCATCTCCAAATAAGATAATTAAATCCTGTTACGCATGAGTCCAGCTCAAAAGATCATTATCTAACTAAAATGCTGGGCGAACAGGAAGGTCTTTGTCTGGCACCAAAAAGCCTCAAGCCTCGGTGCCAGGGCATTCTCTGCTGGGAAGGCATTCCAGAGTTCAGAAGCAACTGCCGGGAAGGCCCTGTTTTGACATGCCATCCCCCTCAACTCTTTGAAGGACTTGAAGGCAGTGGGGAGGAGAATCAGCCAAAGAGTCAATCCAAGTTTGGCAGATTTGGATTCGGGAACTCTGAGTTATTGCCCCCCCCCCGAGGACTTTCCAGGGGGAGATCTGCTTTTTATGGGAGGGGGATATACCTCAGAGGAAACCTCTCCCTCCCTTGTTCCACCTGGGACTGTGCCTGGCTAGAGGTGGGTCTGTGCCTTGAAGTCTTCAGCTCCTGCTCCCTCGAGAGAGGGCTCAGAAGACCGGCTGGAGTCCCCACAGAGAAACCTCTCCCTCCCTTGTTCCACCTGGGACTGTGCCTGGCTAGAGGTGGGTCTGTGCCTTGAAGTCTTCAGCTCCTGCTCCCTCGAGAGAGGGCTCATAAGACCGGCTGGAGTCTCCACAGAGAAACGTCTCCCTCCCTTGTTCCACCTGGGACTGTGCCTGGCTAGAGGTGGGTCTGTGCTTTGAAGCCTTCAGCTCCTGCTCCCTCGAGAGAGGGCTCATAAGACCGGCTGGAGTCTCCACAGAGAAACGTCTCCCTCCCTTGTTCCACCTGGGACTGTGCCTGGCTAGAGGTGGGTCTGTGCCTTGAAGCCTTCAGCTCCTGCTCCCTCGAGAGAGGGCTCATAAGACCGGCTGGAGTCTCCACAGAGAAACCTCTCCCTCCCTTGTTCCACCTGGGACTGTGCCTGGCTAGAGGTGGGTCTGTGCCTTGAAGCCTTCAGCTCCTGCTCCCTCGAGAGAGGGCTCATAAGACCGGCTGGAGTCTCCACAGAGAAACGTCTCCCTCCCTTGTTCCACCTGGGACTGTGCCTGGCTAGAGATGGGTCTGTGCCTCCTCCCCTCCCCTCCTCCCTCCCTCCCCCCCTGGCCTCCTCCCCCCCCTAACTCCCAGGTGGTCTACATCTCTCCTGGCGCTTTGCCCGTTTTGTTATTTATTGTTTGTTATTTATTGTTCTACCATTATTATTATCATTATTATCCCTTTGTCTGTTCATAGTTTTGCTTTTTGATTGTAACTTATTTATTGTATTACTTGTAATTTTGTTGGGAGTGTTTATATTAATTAGGTTGAATTGTTGTTAGCCGCTTAGAGTCCCATGTTGGAGATAAGCGGGATACAAATATAACAATAAATAAATAAATAAATAAATAAGTCCCTAATTCAATCTCTGCCAAACATGAAAGGGGTGAAGAGAAGAGCCAACACAAGACTCACTGCAAATTTAGCATCTCTAGACAGGGACAGAACTTGGTGCAGGCAAGTGAGGTATATGCCCTGGGTGTTATACTGGTGTGTGTGTGTGTGTGTGTGTGTGTGTGTGTGTGTGTGTGCCATCATGACAAAATGGTGTTTGTACTTTGCACTATTGTGCAGCTAACCTGCTGTGGGCTGAGCTGGAGTGGGGGTGCAGAATCCATATTTGCCATGGATAACACAGTCCCTAGTTGTGGGTCTGTCTCTAATCTAGGGGGAGTGCTGCACCACTTCTGCAATTCCCAGATTGCAAGGACCACAACTTGATTTGCTTCATTAGAAAGTTTGTGGTTCATAGCTTGTGAACCGTGTTGAACCACGAACCATCGCAAGCCACTGTTTTCCTGGATCGTGCCCATCTCTAGAGGCTTTTTTTAATGTGCCTTTCCCTACTCATTCTTGCCTCTGCATCATGGGCAAAGAAAGAAAAGCAACTCAGAAACTCAACGTGCAATCTCACCTTAGGCCTGGTGGATTCAATAAGCATGAAAGATTTCTTTGCCAGTAAGATCAGTTGATGTTATGAAAGAGATGTTAATGATAACATTCATCATAGAGAAACACCCAATGCAGCAGAAAGATGACTCCAGGAGATCCAAATAGTGGGTAATTTTTAAGTTGGAGAAAAGACCTGCAGGTATAATATGTTACCTTTTTATTTTGCATTATTTTGTAATGATATTCATGCAGCCGCTTTCAAATGTGTATCTCATAAACATTTCCAGAGGGAGGGCTTCGGTGTACAAAAGGAGCCAGTTCCAAGTGTATGCTCTTTTTTCGCCAGCATTTTCAGTTATGCCTAAAGAACATCAACAAAAAAAGGCTTCTTGACAGGTCATTTCTAATACCTTATGGCCAAAGCAGAACTCGAGTTGAATATTAAGAAGATAGAAATCACGACCACAGAAGAGCTAGACAACTTTAGCATGGGCAATAAAAAAATGGAAAAAGTTGGAGATTCAGTGTACTTTGGTTCAATCAACATAGAATCATAGAATCATAGAGTTGGAAGATACTTCAAGGGCCATCTAGTCCAACCCCCTGCCATGCAGGAACCCCCATCACAGGATGCCCAACAGATAGCCATCCAGACTTTGCTTAAAATCCTCCAAAGAAGGAGAGTCCACCAGCCTCTGTGGCAGCATATTCCACTGCCAAACAGCTCTAACTGTCATGAAGTTTTTCCTAATGTTCAAATGGAATCTCTTTTCCTGTAGTTTGAGACCATTGCCCCGTGTCCTGGTCTCTGAAGGCATGGAAAACAAACCAGTCCCTTCTTCCATGAGACATCCTTTCAAATATTTAAAAAAGCTATCATATCTCCTCTCAGCCTTCTTTTTGTAAGGCTAAACATTCCCAGCTCCCTAAGCCACTCCTTGAAAGACATTTCTTCCAGACCCTCAATCACCTTGGTTGCCCTCCTCTGGACCCGTTCAAGATTGTCAACATCCTTTTTAAATTGAGGTGCACAGAACTGGACACAGTGCTCCAGATGGGGTCTGACCAGAGCAGAATAGAGTGGTACTATCACTTCCCTTGATCTAGACACTATGCTTCTGTTGATGCAACCAAGAATCGTGTTGGCTTTCTTGGCTGCTGCATCACACTGCTGAGTCATGTTCAATTTGTGGTCCACCAAGACTCCCAGATCCCTTTCACATGTACTATGTTCCAGACAGCTGTTTCCCATCCATATCTGTGCAATTCATTCTTTTTACCTAGATGCAGCACCCTAAATTTCCTCCTGTTAGCTTGGGCCCAGCACTCTAATCTGTCAAGGTCCTTTTGGATTTTCATCCTATCCTCTTGGGAATTAGCAACCCCACCCAATTTGGTATCATCTGCAAATAGCCTACTCTCTATTCCTTCCTCCAAGTCATTAATAAAGATATTAAATAGCACCAGACCCAGAACAGAACCCTGGGGCACCCCACTGGTCATGTCTCTCCAAGCTGAAGAGAAGCCAATCCAAATGGAGACTGCAGCCATGAAATCAAAAGAAGACCGAGACCCAGAAAGGCAGCAATGGAAGAACTAGAAAAGATCATCATATGGAAGGATGTGCCACTGGAGACTGAGACGAGGATCACCTATGCTCTTGTATTCCCAATTAGAGATGGGCACGAAACGAACAATTTTTCGTTTCCGTTTTTGTTTTTTCATATCGTTATGCAATGAAATGACAAACGAATTTTGTCTCCAAAATGAAACGAAACGAACAGAAACACCGGAAATTTTGTCGTGCGTTTCATTTTCGTTACTGCAATACAGTGAACTGCTTTAAATGCTAAAAAAAATCACAAAAATTGAAATAAATGGTAATGAAATGGTAATGAAATGAATGAAAACAAAAATGATTTTTTTGCAAAAATTCTCAAAAAATGGAAATGAACCGAAACAGACCCTCCAAACGACAAACGACAAACGAAACATCATTTTTTGATTCGTGCCCATCTCTATTCCCAATCACCGTGTATGGGTGTAGAAGCTGGACAGTAAAGGAAGTTGAAAAGTTGGAAGGGGGAAAATGGAGTCATTGTGGTGCTGGAGGACAGCTTTGTGGATACCTTGGACTATTAGAAAGGTGAATGAGTGGGTTCTGGATCAAATCAAGCCTGAACAATATCTGGAGGCAAAAATGTTGAAACTCAGGCTGCCCTATTTTCAACACATTATGAGAAGGTGGCGGAAAAGACAACAATGGTAGGAAAAGTTGGAGGCAACAAGAAAAGAGAAAAGCAAAATACAAAATGAAATACTACATGGAGAGACAGGCTTGAGTTTACACAAGTTGAGGAGGGCAGTTGAGGTTGTGTCTGAATGTCATCTACCACAGTTGTTGTTGTTGTGTTGTTGTTGTTGTTGTTTTTTTAGCTAGACTTCTCATTATTGTGTCTGCTGCTTTCACCCTTTCAACCTCTCCTTGGCAAGACAGAGTATTGGCAGAGTTCGTACATTCTCTTTTCAGAACAAGTTTAAGATTCATAAACAGTTGATGGATGTACAGGATGCCCTGCCAATTTCTACATAGCAGTGTGCAGTTTCAGCTGTTTCGCAGCCTACAAAGAGTGTCCACCTTGTTTAGGAGGGGAAGGGAAGGAACATCAAGATGAAGCACCGTTTAAAATGTCCTCACTCCTTATGTCCCTCTGCCCACCTTGGTTTTGGCCTCAGGCAGTCTGTTCAGATTTCATGAGTAGCACTGCATTTCCACCTAGCAACTACCTGTGTGTTAAACTCACAAACACAGAGCTGACAAAGTTTGGTTAAAGAGGTCTTGACAGCATCATCATGAGTACTGCCAAGGTTTACCACCAGCTTGCGGCTAGCTGTTAGATATTCAATCTGTAATGAGGGCTGTAGAATAAAAGGCTTCCAATTACACTTGCCAGGCATCTCATGATGTACATACCCTTGGGACTGTGCTGCAAGGGATGGAGATAATACCAGAGTGAGTACAGAAATATTTTATTTTATTTATTTATTTATTGGATTTTTATACTGCCCATCTGGCAGCAAGGTCACTCTGGGCAGTTGCAAGGTCACTCTGGGCAGTGCATGAAATGGCCAACAAGTATGAGAGAAATATAAAAAGACAGTTGTTTACGTCCCAAAGACACAAATCATGGTCTTGTGTCAGCCTTGGGATGATACATATATTGACTCTCTAGTAGAGATGGGCACGAACTAGTTTGTCCCAGTTTGCAAAGGTGGCAGCTCTAGCCTGAGACTAACCTCTGGCTCAACTAGCCATTCGCCAGACCCAGCATGCTAGCTTCCTGCACCTTCTCAACTGATCTTCCAGTTCCAACAACAGCTCAGGCTTCTCTGCCCTCACCCTATTGGCTGATCTCCCATTCAGAAAAAAAGGCCAGAGCACAGAAGTCTGCGCTGTTGCTCATGACTGGGAGATTAGCCAAGAAAGTCAGAAAAGCAGGCAAGCTGGGCCTGATGAATGGCTGATCAGCTGATGAGGTGGGGGTTTGGAGAAGCAACACCTGTGTTGCTGCCTTTACAAACTGGGATGAACTGGTTCATGCCCTTGTCTACGGCTCATCTGTTTTTCTAGTACGATGCACCAATAATAATACAAGTGGGGGAGCAGCTGCACCAGTGCTGCCACCTTTATGAACGAGCACCAACTGGGACAAACTGGTTCATAGCTGTTTCTACTTGGTAGCAATTAGGATCTTACCCAACCCAACTTTGGATTTTGCTCATGGACTGGATGGCTGTATTCCCCCCCCACACACACACACACTCTATGTAACCGCTCTAAAATATTATTTCAGCCCAAAGGAATGGGACTAAGAATACAACGGGGTCTATCACACCCAGCTACAAGGTCTAGATCTAGCTGCAATCAAACTTTCTGACTAGTAGAAGTCCAAGGGTAGTTGCAAAATAATCTTTCAGCTTCCTCTGCCCTGGGTGACAGTCTGAGCTTCATAAATGAACAAGCAAAAGATGGAGCAGAACAGACCGAGGTGAAAATATGGGCTTTCAGAGCGCTTGAAAATTCAACACCGTGACTGACTTTCTTTCTGAGAAGTCCCCAGGTTGCACTTCCAAATTCCAGGGGTAGGGATTGAACAGATTTTACCAGATTTGGGTAGGCAGGGGGTAAGACTCTCAAGCTCCTTGCAAAGGCTTTCCAAGGGCACTGTGAAGAAACAAGAAGCAGCATATCTCAAAAGCATTTATTGCAGCTATGTTTCGTGCATTTTGATGAACACATGGCTGTTATTAATGCGGGGAAAAGAGTTAAGTTCATAGGCTCATTCGCTGCTTATAGTTGAGCAGAAATGCACAGTTTCCAGTCAATAGAATTCATAAATTTCTCCCAAGTTTTTCTTTCTTTCTTTCTTTCTTTCTTTCTTTCTTTCTTTCTTTCTTTCTTTCTTTCTTTCTTTCTTTCTTTCTTTCTTTCTTTCTTTCTTTCTTTCATGCCTGCCTGCCTGCCTGCTTGCTTTCTGGCTTCTGTCTCCAAGGACTAAGGTTGAAACGAGGACTCCTATATAAATTCCTAATATTAACGTCCCTGTTCACTTTGATTAATCTTATCCATTAACTTGTTGTCATACTATGTCAATAAAAGTGAGCATGAAAGCCGCAGGGAATTTCCCGGGATTTCATTGCTTTAATTGAGTATTTGAAAAGGGGCTTTTTAAAACACACAACAATCAGGAGGCTTGTGAGCTCATCACAAGGCCCTGTCCCTGTCCAAAAGTTGTATGTTCCAAGGCACCCTTCCTCAAGATAAATCTTAAAAGCCAACCTGCCCATATCTATCACCGATCTTGCTCTTTTTTTTCTGATCATACATTTCATACATGGGAACACACACACACACACACACACACACACACACACACACACACACACACACACACACACACACACACACACACACACACACACAGGTATAATACTCCTGTTCTCAAATCACAGGAGGTTGCCTTATCCTGAGACTAACTTTATTAATTCCATCTCATGCATTATTGCTCACAAATCCCTACAGTATTTAACTAAGGCGTAAAAATTCCAGTTTGTTTCTAGTCCTGTGGGAATCCTTAAACATGTGTGAGGATTCAAGCTTGCGAGATGAGAGAGGAGAGACCCCTTGGATTCCTGTATGATTTTTTTTAAATATGTGTTAGGCCAGTGGTGGCGAACCTTTGGCACTCCATATGTTTTGGACCACAACTCCCAGAATTCCAAGCGTCGTGGCTCAGTGGACAAAGGCACCGAAACTGTAGACTGCAAAGTCGGCAGCTCGGCGGTTCGAATCCCGGGTGCCACGCAGCGGAGCGAGCTCCCACTGATAACCCCAGCTCCTGCCAACCTAGCAGTTCGAAACCATGTAAATGAAAGTAGATAAATAGGTATTAGGTACCACCGTAAAAAGCGGGAAGGTAAAACAGTGTTTCCTTGCAGCCATGCTGGCCACATGGCCATGGACTTGCACAGCACTGGCTCTTCCGGCTTGAATACGGAGATGAGCACCGCCCCTAGAGTCAGACACAACTAGCATGCATATGCGGGGGGAACCTTTACCTTTTTATTGCCAGTGACAAAGGACTGTGAGAGTTATCTGGGAGTTGAGTCATGGCTACTGGACTTCTTTTTTTGAGAGATAGAAACGTTTCGCTGTTCATCCAAACAGCTTCATCGGTCTGAATACAGCTAGTGCAAGATACCTTCTTATAGTCAGCTTGACCTCTTGTCCCCTTGTCTGATTGGCTCATAAGATGAACAAAGCCTGAATAGGCTCGTTAGGGAGACTGTGAGAGTTGTGGTCCAAAACATCTGGAGTGCCGAAGGTTCGCCACCACTGTGTTAGGCTCTTCTGTATACTGCTTTATCTATAGCATCTGGGCAGCTATTTGATTTTCTATGGTGTTATCTCTCTGTCTCCAGTCTACAAAATCATTTTTCAGGTGGCTGAAGCTTTTATTGTACATTGTTCCCTTGTTCCAATAAATCTAGACACAACACCCAAGATCTCTAACTTTTGTTCCAAGCTGAATTAAATGGAGGCAGGAATGATGTGGTTTCATGTTGCCATAGACCGAACAGTCCATAATATTGTTGCTGGCCATCTTATGTAGTCTTTGTAGGAAAATGGGAAAGGATTGACTTAGGCATACAGGCTATGTGCACTGCATGGATGGAGGAGCAACATGGAGCTGAGAATGAATGTGAAATCAGAGTCCAGGTCTTGGATGCAGCACATCTCAGGTTCAATCTGTCACTCTGAAGTACATAATAACATAAGAACATAAGAAGAGCCCTGCTGGATCAGGCCAAAGGCCCATCTAGTCCAGCTTCCTGTATCTCACAGTGACCCCACCAGATGCATTTGGGAACGCATGAGACTCGATATCTGTCTCCTGATACCACTCCCCTGCAATTGGTCCTTGAAGTACCCCGGTTTTAAGCCTAGAGATTACACATCTCCATCATGGTTTGTAACCTGTGATGGACTTTTCCTCCAGGAATCTGTCCAATCCCCTTTTGAAGGCATCCAGGCCAGATGCCATCACCACATCCTGTGGCAGGGAGTTCCACAAACTAACAACACGCTGGGTGAAAAAATATTTCCTTTTGTCTGTTCTTACTCTCCCAGCCCTTAATTTGAGTGTATGTCCCCTAGTTCTGGTATTTTGTGACAGGGAGAAGAGCTTGCCTCTATCCACTTTACTCATGCCTTGCATTATTTTGTAGTAAAAGCTTGGAGAAGACACTTTTCACAAACAACAATGCCTAGAATCTGGCCAACCCATTCTGACTGGCCATACTAGATGAAGTTTCTGGGAGCTCAGAGTCCACAAATGCACTCTATGTGGGACTTCCCAAAGAAAAGTCTCATGAAACTTCAATGGTTTCAAACTTCAGCAGCCAGATTGCTGACTTGGGGGGGGGGTTACAGAGATCACTTTACACCCCTCTTAAAGCCGGTTGACAATCACCTACCGGGCACAATTCCAGGTGCTGACCTTAACCTACAAAGCACAAAAAGATTGAATCTCACAGCATGAACTGACTCGGGTGCTAAGGTCATCAGGAGAGGCCTTTCGCTCCATCCCGCCACCTTCACAGGTGCGTCTTGTGGGAACACATGAAAGTGCCTTGTCAGCTCCTGCACCCAGTCTCTGGAACTCCCTCCCACTGGAGGCCAGGACTGCCCCATCTCTGATGTCTTTCTGGAAATAGGCAAAGACCTTCCTCTTCAGGCAAGCTTTTCCCTGAATTTAAGACATATCCAGTTTGAGAAACAAGACCTCTTTCCCAGACACATTACTACCTCACTAATCTGCTATTGGTCTTGGTTAGAAGAAGCTAAGACATTTCGGATCAATGTACATGAGAGGAGAAGGGACACACTCTACTAGCTACACCTCCCATGTAGCTAGCTAGCCCCCCACCCCACCCAGCATCCCCAGACAGAGTGCAGAGTCAGACCTCTTCAGGTAGGCAGCCTTCACACATACCTCTGTATGACCAACACTTCCATGTGCTCTTGACACGTGTGCAACGTGTATAGGTATAGGAGGTGTGCTTTGCTGCATTTGGAACAGCTCTATCCAATGTGACCTTTCATGCTTCTTAGACTTTTCTCCGGTGCATGAAAGATCCAGCTGGACAGCTTTAATATGGCTGGATGGCATGCAATGGTACCCCACAGTCCTTTAGATTAAGCCAGGCATGATTTTGTTTAATGAGCTTTTCACCTTGTTGGGTTCCATATCCAAGAAAGGAGACAATGATCAATCCATTGTGGACACCCCCCCCCACACACACACACTCCTGTAAAGTAACAGAGAACAAAACCAGGAAGGATTATAGATGTAATGATCAGTGGCCCATGCTACTACATTCAAATAATTGGGTGGGCCTTCTTTTCTGAAAGACCAAATTGGTGTGCGGAGGGAGGGGGATAGCTAGGCTTAAGCCAATCTTAGCTGCCGAAAAATTAATTGAGCTAGAAGGAGCGTCTGGTAAGTAGCAAAGTGTGTTTTCCAAATTGTAGTTTTGCATATAAATTGGAAATTATGCTTCCCTTTCACCTGAGATTACAGCAACCTTATTATTCCAGTCCCCCACCCTTCTAAAATCTTTCCCTGTAGGGGAAGTATGTATTGGAATTATTGAAAAATTATAACATCTTGCTGACAGTGTGCTTATAAGCAATCAATCAAATGTTCTCGGGATGAAAAAAAGTTTTAAGGATGTTTTATTAGCTTCATAGCTTCCAAAGGTCGAGTCGTTTCTCCATTCAAGGTCTTTTTTTTTTTAAAAAAAGGAAGTCAATCAATTTTGGATCAGCAATAGCTCTTCCTCCTCTGTTCTCACCACACAGATTAACCGGCTTACTTAATGCCTTGTACTAAGCAAACTGGTGGCCCCTTTCTTTTCTAATGGACACATGCTTTTCTAGTTTTGATTCCTTATATGGCCAAACATAGCTGCCTAGATGCCCTAAGCACATCCAATCTTGCTTGATTTCGGAAGCTAAGCAGGGTCGGCCCTGGTTAGTACTTGGATGGGTGACCACCAGGGAATAACAGGTGCTGTAGGTGCCTGGAGTAGGAACTGGCAAGCCACTCCAGTACTCCTGCCAAGAAAACTCCATGGACATGGGGTCACGAAGAGTCGGTCACGACTGTAACGACACAACACACACACACACACACACACACACACACACACACACACACACACACACACACACACACACACACACACACACACACACACACACACACGGTCAAACGTAGGAGGGGTAGCAGCTCAGGACCAGAATCAGCAGTACGCCTCCATTTGAAGGACAAAGGGCACTCTTTCAAAGATGAGGATGTACACATATTAGACAGAGAAGAGAGGTGGCTTGAGAGAGGAGTCAGGGAAGCCATTCACATGAGCATTGAATCCTCCTCCCTCAACAGAGTTGAGGGCCTCATGCATAGTCTATCTGCTACTTATAAGGGTGTGCTCTCAACAGTACCCAGACAAATCCAAAAGCCTTCCCCACCAAGGCCATAGCTAATGACACATTCTTGATTGGTTTCAGCACCTTAGGCCATTGTTCACCTTAAGGCTATGGATACTATTGTCACCCTAACAAGCCTATTCAGGCCATTGTTCATCTTATGAGCCTATTTCAGACCAGGGTGACAAGAGGTCAAATGTGACTATAAGATAGAGGACTCACAACTAGCTTTATTCAGACTGATGAAGCTGTTTGGATGAGCAGTGAAACGTTTCTCTCTCTCAAGAAAAAAGAAGTCCAGTAGCCATGTCTCGACTTCTAGATAAATTCACCTGGATGACTGAGAATCTTCACAGACATACGGGTAAAACAATATTTTCTTTATCTGTTCTCACTCTCCCAGCCCTCAATTTAAGTGGGTGTCCCCTAGTTATGGTATTTTGTGAGAGGGAGAAGAGTGTCCCTCTATCCACTTTACTCATGCCCTGAATTATTTTGTACGTCTCAATCATATCCCCCCTCAGGCACCTTTTTTTCCAGACTAAAGAGATTTGTTCATTTGTCTGTTCATTTGACTTGCTGGTGTGCCTAGATATTTAGAGACTCTATACAATGGGGAGAAAATTAGAAATGTGCATGGAGTTATCCTGTTTCATATGAACTGTGCTGTTGTCCCACTCACCTTCTGCCACATGCTGCCAGGGTCCTCCTTTTCTATAGGTTGCCCATTCTGGGCATCCCTTCCCTGCTTCCCCCCAGCCGCCAACCACTCGGATAAGGAGGCAATCTGAGGATTTTTGCTGGGCATCCGTTGAATGGTTGGCAACCAGAGGAGTTAGGAACGGGCAGCCTGTGCTCCTGCCCAGATTGTGCCGTCAACAGAGAAGGAGAATGTGGTTGCTGCACAACAGCTGGCGTGCGCGTGGGGAGGGGAGGCGTACTCCTGTGGTGCCACGTGGCACAAAATGTACAAAAGTGGTACAACTCAATCCACGTCCACCTTTAGTAGAAATCTTTGTTCCTTCCACCCTTGCAGAAGAGGGCGAGGAAGTGCAATACTGCTCAATTCATGGGTGGATGAGACACCTTGTGCAGCCGTCAGTGCAAGCACTGCAGCCCGCCAAAGGGTAAACCTGGCCATGAAAAGTAAGAAAAATATTCTACCTCCATCCTGATGGAAATTAAATTCACTTAAAAGCCATGCAATGTACAGTATGCAGTACTTTTGGGGTCCTAGCACGATTATGGAGGCATTGTTCTCGCATTATCAATAGGTGGGAGTTGAGTCATGGCTACTGGACTTCTTTTTTGAGAGATAGAAACGTTTTTGCTGTTCATCCAAACAGCTTCATCGGTCTGACCGATGAAGCTGTTTGGATGAACAGCAAAACGTTTCTATCTCTCAAAAAAGAAGTCCAGTAGCCATGACTCAACCCCCAGTTAAACGAACCTGGATGACTGAGAATCTTCACAGAATTATCAATAGGTGCAATGCAAGTATTGTTGGAATTTTTTCAGCCTTGTATCCCACCTTCCCATAGGTTTGGCTGGGATGAATGGTTCTGTCAGTCAATCCAGCAGTAACCAGCTGTTCCTTCCCTGCCTTTGTTTTCAAAGACAGCAACACCTCTGTGGTTAAAAGTCTTTCCCTCTCTCTTGTAAGTCTACTGGCAGTTATGCAGTTAAAACTTAAAGGTAAAGGCAAGGGTTTCCCCTGCACATGCATGCTAGTCGTGTCTAACTCTAGGGATGGTGCTCATCTTCACAGCCAAAGAGCCAGTGTTGTGCAGGTCCATGGCCACGTGGCCAGCATGGCTGCAAGGAAACACTGTTTTACCCTCCCACTTTTTACGGCAGTACCTTTTTATCTACTTGCATTTACATGCTTTCAAACTGCTAGGTTGGCAGGAGCTGGGGTTATCAGTTGGAGCTCGCTCTGCTGCGTGGCACTCGGGATTCAAACCGCCAAGCTGCTGACTTTGCAGCCAACAGTTTTTGGAGCCTTTGTCCACTGAGCCACCACACCAGTTAGTGTGCAATTAAAATGAAGCCTGCTGGAATATGTTAAGTGTGAATCTGTTAAGGCCTGTTGCTAGGGAAAATCTTCTTCTTTTTAATATTATAGTATTTTTTTTTTATCTATTCAACTGCAAGTCAACTTTTTTGTTTATTCCCTTACCAATGTCTGAGTGTCATTTGGCAAGACTGTAAGTGTCAGTTGATGAGACAAAAGGGGATGGTCTACTCTAACTGAAACTAATTCTGCTCTGCAACCATTTGCATGTCTGCTGTGCAGCTAGACATTTTTATCCAATATTCATAACACTGCAACAAGTCTTTATATTTATAAAAACAGAGAAAAGAACACATGTTCATCCCATACAAGCATTCTCATTTTGCAGTAACATCTCTCACCCCACCCCCAGACAAAGCAGATGCCAGTTCACCAGTTCATTATTTCTGAGCACCATCAATGCATCATGGAGATCATTCCCCAAATGTTTCCAAGTAATAATAGTCAACAATGAAAGCAGGCATTAGACTTAATGACAATAGGGAGGGAATCTAAAACTTCATTACAAGGAATAACACAAAGGAAAAGAACAACAACAACACACACATATACAAAACCACACACAGGAGACCCTGCTGGGCTCAGCAGTGTGGAGTTGATCCTGAAAGATTATTGATTTCTTCTTTTAAAATGATGCAGCTGCTGGAGACTCGTTTCATATAACTGCCATTCCCTTTTCTTCTGAGTGGCTGTTTGTTGATCTATAGAGCCATTACGTTTGATGAGTCTTGTCAATGGTCACTGATACGTTGAGATCCTACAGAGATGGTAGCTGATTCTATTTGCTTCACTCTAGCATCATATTTAGTAGCACTCATTCTTTCAGGTTTTTACTGCAGTATAAAACCATGAAAGTCATCAAAAGACAGTATTGTAAAATACAGTATATGAACTTGCTGGTTTCTGGTCAGAATTAAAGCTGTCTCATGCTTGAATGAGCTCCTTGGCACAGTGGTTAAACTGCATTACTGCAGTCAAGCCTCTGCTCGTAATTTAAATTCAGTCCCAACAGGTTCAGGTAGTCAGCTCAAGGTTAACACCTCCTTCTATCCTTCCAGAACTGGCAAAATGAGTACCCAGCTTGCTGAGTGTGTGCAAGGAAATCATTGTTTGTACAATTAAGTTGCAAAATGTCCCAAGAGTGCTCTAGCACCATGGAGTGAGATAAAAACTGAAACAACAACAACTTCCACAAAAATCAGAAACTGGGAAATGAAGTGATGCCTCGGCTAACAGTGCAATGTCACAAATTCTGTTTGCTTACCAGTTGCTCTCCACACTTTACCATTTCCCTTCAGATTTATTTATTTATTTATTTATTTATTTATTTATTTATTTATTTATTTATTTATTCTGAACCATTAGTGCAATGCATGCTTGTTTATTATTTACTTATTTATTCATTGCATTTATATCCCACCCATCTAGTGCCAAACCACTACTCCGGGCAGTTTACAACAATTAAAATACCATGACCGCCATACCTCCCACAAAACAAATAGTAAACCAAGAGCCATTAAAACCTGAGAAATCCTAAACAATTACTGAAATCTGGATGACAGCTAGAACTCAAAATCAATACAATAAATGGGCCACAAAGATGCTACAGGGGTAAGAGGTTTCCAGAGGCCTCTTGGAACAGTGTGGTGTTTAAACTGTTTTCAGAAGGACAAGGCAAAGATGCCATGTTGAATGAGGGTCTCTAATCAAGATAGAGTACCTGGAACCAGAAGCCAAATGTCCCATCTAGTCCTGATGCCATCTTGTCTAGCAAAACATGAAAGCCTTCTTATATTGCTTGAAGAACAGTCTTCTGAGTTGAGCCAGTCTGTTGCTCAGATATGCATTGGGCCAAATGCATTCAACCAAGGTGCCGGTCTCACAACGATTTTGCTGCTCTTTTTGCTGTGAAAGACTGTGCAGCATAAGAGTGTGCCTCCACTCCTAAGAGCAGTATTTTGGTACCCCGGCCGACCACGTCCCTGGAAGCACACTTTAACCGCAGCATTTTGTACCATTGCTAGGGGTTGTGTTAAAATACTTCTGTTATTGATGCACAATTTTAAATGCCTCAAGTGAGGTGTGACCCCAGAAAATTTGCACCAATTAGATTTGTACCTCTTTTTCTGCCACTTCCTGTAGTTCTTCCTTGGTAATCGGTTATGCTACTGAATTGGTGGCATGCAGGCACATTTTTTACTGGATTTCCTAATGCAATTACAATCGAATTTAAGAAAAACTGGTACCTGGCTGCAACGCAGGTATTTGCCACAAGGGAAAAAACAGGGGAAAGATGCACAGTAAGCAAGTCGGGAATGGACAGACAAATACTCCCCTGTCGTCAGGGCGCTAACTGCACAACAAACGTCACGTGACCGCCTGAAAAAATAGTATGCATCATATTAAGTTGCACAGATAACGGTAGTGAGACCGGGGCCCAAAGGAGATAGAAGAATGGGTAAACAGTGTTGGGGGGATTACTGCTGCCCATGAGTAAGGGTTGTGCTCCTTACTGGTTTATTTCCTAGCTCTGTTGTAATGAATGATGGTTCTGGACAGCAATGAACAATGTAAAAGCACAGTTTGAAAGCAATTAACCCCCTTCCATGGATTGTTAAGGGGCAACAAGAAATGGAGCGTCTTGGCAGGACAGGGGCGAGGAACCTATTGACTGAGGAATGAATGGGTCACCCCATTATTTAGATTTTAGTGCATTTGCAGTTAATGCCTCTTCATTTCTGAAATGTGGTCACAGAGACTTATGCAGAATACCAAGTGAGACCAATAAGCTCCAGGACCTTCACCTACACTTATTTTCTCTTTTGATGGGGCGCTGGAAGTTTGTTATTTGAATCAAGGGACTGGTATGCTGGAAGAGAGTTATCAATCATTCCACTCAGTGGTTCGCAACGGTTTTCGACTTGTAGCTCCCCTGACTACAAGACAAGCAGCGGTTGACACAACTTCTTAGACAAAATATGTAGACAAATGGCTGTATAAAAATTAGTCATACTTTGTTAAACCTGCAACAATGGTTTTCGTGAATTCAGTTAAGGTTGTTTTGTTTGTTTTGTTTCTGTTTAGACATTCTCAGCCACAAGCCACCTCAATAGCCTCCTTACAATGTTTTATGAGGATGAAAACACAGGACACTGATAATTACTACCTACTTTCCAACCTCATGATGCTGGTTTTCTTTAGCAAATTCCAGACTACCTGCATGCATTGGCAATTTTTGCTTATGCCCTGCACACAAAATTCCTATTTCCTCTTTTTTGAGAGAGAGAGAGAGAGAGAGAGAGAGAGAGAGAGAGAGAGAGAGAGAGAGAGAGAGAGAGAGAGAGTTTTTCCCTATCTACTTTAGTTTCTGCTGCCTTAAGAGTTCTCTTTGACCCTTTGCATTGTTTCCCCATTAAGAGGTTGGAAAAGATGCCAGTCTCGGCAAGTTGCTAATAGGAGCGGCATTAAACCCATTCTTCATTAGCCTGTGCACTCAATCATTGTAACCAAAGTGCTACCTGGAATATCTCTGTGAGAGCAGTTCTAAATTACAAGGTTTACTTTTGCCATTAATGCTGGAACATTCTTCTCTTTCTCTCTAGCTTTACACCAGGAGAATACAGGTCTGCAACGAACTCCACCCCCCCCCCATTTGAGAAGGTGAACTTTGGAGCTTCCTTAGCAGAAGTTGGACAAGTTGCCTTTTTGCATGACAACTTCTTGGTTCATTCAGCTGGCATGTTCAGGGCCCGTGTTGCCTAAGGGATTCTGGGAGCTTTTATATACATTAGGACCCCCATATCCATTGATTCATTATTCACTGATTCAGTTATCCATGGTGGGCAAAGAAAAATAAATAAATAATCCAGAAGTGCCAATGCAAGCTACTGTCACAAACAGCAGCTGTAAAGCAAGCTATTGTTACCCAACAACAGTTTTGGTTTTTTGGTGTTCTATCTTATCCACGGTTTTTGTTATCCATGGGAAAGCCTGTAACCCACTTTTTAAAGTTCACCTAGCTAGGCATAACTAAGACAAATCTTTAGAGTTTTTTTAAACAGACAGAATTATAATTAAGATATGGCCAAGCGAAGTGTTGTTGTTGTTGTTGTTGTTGTTGTTGTTGTTGTTGTTGTTGTTGTTGTTGTTGGTGGTGGTGGTGGTGGTGGTGGTGGTGGTGGTGGTGATGGTGATGATATGATGATGATGATTTAATAACAGGAACAAGAACTAAACTAACAGCACATGACAAAAAGCAGTAAGCATGAAGCAGATGAAAGAATATTTCCTGGATTCAGATTCTAGCATTTCCTAATAGTCCTGTAGTACATATGTAGAATACAGGCGGAGACACAAGACGGTCATCCTAATGAGACATGTTTGATCTACATTGAGAAAGAAAGATTGAGAAATAACCTGAGCATCATCTTGAAATATTTGGAGAATTTTTTTGTGGGTAGGAATGAACCAAAGGATTTAATACAGAGATTCTGCAAACATTAGGACGAACTGGAAACCAAGCCCTATGAGGAAAGACTGAAAGAAGTGGGCATGTTTAGCCTTGAAAAGAAAAGAGTGAGGAGTAGAGATGGGCACAAATAAAAAAAATGGTGTTTCATTTAGCGCAATTAATGCCTTGTGCTAAGCAAACTGGTGGCCCCTTTCTTTTCTAATGGACAACCATCTCTAGTCACATGCTTTTCTAGTTTTGATTCCTTATATGGCCAAACATAGCTGCCTAGATGCCCTAAGCACATCCAATCTCGCTTGATTTCGGAAGCTAAGCAGGGTCAGCCCTGGTTAGTACTCGGATGGGAGACCACCAGGGAATACCAGATGCTGTATGCGCCTGGAGCAGGAACTGGCAAACCACTCCAGTATTCCTGCCAAGAAAACTCCATGGACATGGGGTCATGAAGGGTCGGTCACGACTGTAATGACACAACACACACAAACAGCTACAGAAGCGATGACCTCAGGAGCTGGTGAGTGCCCCAGCACTGGAGGCAATCAAGAAAAAAAATTGGACATCCCTGAGATCTTCTTTGAACTGGATTCCTGCGTTAAACAGGGTGTTCGGCTCAATGGACTAATAGGTCCCTTCCAATTCAATTCTTCTGTGATTCTGTGAACCTGTTAATGGTAAGGATAGCTTGGTAGGAGGAGAGATTACGCCGAGGCCTTAACACCTCTTAAACCGAATGTATATTTTTGGCCAATCAAGAATCCTAGAACTATGAATGTTCAGCTCCCATGATTTCAGCACAATTTCCCATGTCATGGGCAAGACAGGGAAGAATGCTGATGGCCCCAAAATTTATAGCATTGGCCTTTCCACAAAACTGGAGGAGTTTGTGCCATAATCTCAGTAGTTTGTACAGCTGTAGGAGATGGAGAAGGACTCCACCCAAACAGACAAAGTGTTTATGTGTGATGCAGTGCATCAAAAGTGTGTCTGAGCGTAAGGGGTTGGAAGTGGACTCTGAGTCCCTTCCAGCTCAAGCCGAATGTGCGAAAGATTCCGAAGAAAAGACAACTTTTTATTGGAAACTTTGCCTTCTCACCATTTCCGATTCCGCAAGCATTGCCTTTGGCCTCAATTTGGAAAGCAAGCTCAAAAGACCTCCCAAAGTCAATGCTCAATTAGCATGAAGTCAATGCCACTAATGAGCTCACAAACAGATTGAGAATCCATTGTGGCAGCGGCTGGCAGCCTCAGTTGAGCATTGCTCATCTTCTCCTATTGTGGAACTGTGGGAGGGCAGGATGAAAGGTCATGGTTGGATGTGATTATCAACATTTTGCAAGGAAGATGCTGCTTCCCCTGTCTCATTTGTGTCTTCAAATGTGAAAACTTTCTGAAAGGTTCCTTTAGAGAATGGATTTCTGGTTGAGGATTAAATCTGGACCACTTGATGCTGAAGAAATGTAGCAAACATGAGCTTTGCTTGTGTCTCACTTGAGAACAACTGGAAGACTTTAGCCAAAACAAAGCTGGAGTGTTTGGTTTATGTGGAACATCACCAGGAGAACCCATAACCAGGAGAAAAGTGTGTATCAGATTAATCTCAATGTTTTCATCAACGCTGCCCAGTTCAGTGTCACCACTGAATATTTGTGCATCTCCAGTGAAATCAAGTTTTATAGGAGGTTCATCTCACAGTACTAGAGATGGGCACGACTAGGAAAAATTACGTTTCAAGTTGTCGTGTGTCGGAGCCGGCCCGTTTCGGCTCGTTTCCGTTTTTCACAAAATTTTCCAAAAATTTGTTGTTTTGTTTGTCGGTTTTTCGTCTGTCGTTAGTACTGGTTTGGGGGGGCGGGCTCCTGGAGGCACCTCTCTGGGGTGGGTGCCTCCTCTGGCCCGCCATGAAGGGAAAGTGGGCTCCTGGAGGCACCTCTCTGGGGTGGGTGCCTCCACTGGCCCGCTACAAAATGGCATGCATAGCCAATTGGATATGCATACCATTAAGTTGCAGCAGTAGCAGGCAGAGGCACCTCTCTTTCGGGTGCCTCTGTGACTCACTGCCTGCCTGCATACAGTGCACTTGGGCTGGGGAACGAAGTGAGAGAGGACCCCTATGGGTGCCCGCTGTGACTCACTAAGAAGGGAAGTGTACTTGCTGTAGTGCAATGCGAGTACACATCTGGCTTACTGGTTAGGGGTTAGCGCAAGGGCTAGGCTTAGGGTTATGGGTAAGGTTAGGGTGAGTTACTGGGGTGCACCTCTGGGTGCCTCTCTGACCCACTAAGAAGGACAGTGTACTGGCGTATGGGTTCGGGTTAGGGTTAGGGTTAGGGTTCGGGCTAGGGTTAGTGGCTTTTTATGTCCGACTGGCACATCCCAGAAGTCTCGGTCAAAACCTGGCCAAGTGGCCATGCAATTGGACAGCCCATCATTGCACAGGTGTAAAAAAATAAAAATAAAAATAAAATAAAATAAAATCAATGGAGATGTTTTGTTGCAAGAAAAACCCACTGCTGCTACTGTAAAAATTCAGGCAGTTTTAAAATAGCTATTTTCGCATGTTTCTGTGGTGCTTTGGTGCGTTTTTGGACCACGCGATTTCAAATTAAATATTGCGGTCGCCCCATTTTGGATCCCTCCACCCGCACCGCATGGCATGGCGAGTTGGCGAGATGACGAGGATGCACAGCCCAGGAGAGGAGAGGGGGGGAGGCCGGGGATCCTCCCTCCAGAAACCACCCCTCTTGTAGGTGCCCTCACTGAGGCAGGCATATTTTTGCCTGCTTTTTTGGCCGGGAATCGGGTTTTTTTTTTAATTTTAAAACTTTTTTCCTGTGCTGCTTGGCATAGTGCGATCGCTGCGATGCCAGGAATGACAACGACAAATCAGACCCAATTTTTCTTTAGTTGGTTCGAGTTCGAGTTTTGGCGGAGTAATTGTCGTTACCGTTTCCGTTACGTAACGGAAATGAGAAACAGAAACGGAAACTAGAATTTTGCCAAGTCGTGCCCATGTCTACTTCTGAGGGATAAGAGTGTTGTGCTTGAATAAGCACACAACAAGTTTGCATCAGCAATCAGAATTTTTGGAAACTTTGGTCTATCAGCTTACAGCAAATTCATGCTCTTTCCAACCTCTGCTGGGTGGCAAGCTGACCTACTTTCCAATGTTATCCCACTAGGTAATACAGGACGTCCTTTGTATATCTGCAACATCAACATATATTTATGCAACAGTGCTTCATAAGCAGATCTACCTCCTCTTGAAAGCACCCCATTATTAAAAAGGAAGAAATCGTGGGCAAAACAACAACAACAACAACAACAACAACAAGCCAACAACCACCACCCAGCATCTACTTTGTTATCCCAAGAGTGATTTGCATATCGGGTCACGGCAACATCTCTTTCAACATTTGGGCTCCGTGCATCGATGCAGTTAATTGCTTTGAGATAAAAAAGAGGGAAAATATTGAAATGGGAAATAGGCATTCTTAAGGTCAAACTTCAGCAGTTCATCTTTGGGTGCTGTAAGTTATTTCAATATGAGAATGTATCCGTGCAGGAGCAAAGACTCGTAAAGGTCAACTTCTCACACCCAGATTTCCTAATGCTGCAAAATTTGATATCGATGTCTAACTACAATACTTAAAATCAAAAGTGCTATGGTCCCCAAGGGGCATGTCACACACATACACACACACACACACACACACACACTCCCCACCACCACCACCACCACCACCACCACCATTGAGAATGGCTGCTCTAGATGCTGGCTTTTCTCTGTTTACACTATTCGGGGCTTACAAGGTTTGGTGGCACAATAGTGATATAGGGACGTCTCCCCAACACTAGATTTTGTATAATTAAATATAAATTGGGATCTTTGGAGGGCAGCGGTAGGACATAAACATTTTAAATAAGTAATAACGTACAATACTTTTAATTTAACCAGACATTTTAAAGTGGGTTTAATTAATGCATGGTTGTTTTCCATTAATTTTTCCATGCCTGTTGAATCCTGAATAGGGCCTTCTTATTTATTTTTTTTTACTATTATTTTAATCTTAATATCATTTAATTGATGTTGTACTTCATTTAATTTTTCTTTAGTGATTTTGGAACATCAGAGCTGAATGTAAATATAAGCAATAAAACAAAAATGCTATCATATTTCTCCATGCCCTCCATCTCCAAATGCACCCTCCCCATCAGGGGTCCATGAGAACCATAAACCTCATCTCGACAGCATAAGCCTCTTGATCCTTTCATCCTCAGAGGTGGTTTCTTAACTTATGCCATGTGGCATTAGTCAAACGATAGAACATAGGGGATCTTCAGCCATCTCCCTGCAATAAAATGAAGCACACATATTTGATTTACCATCTTTTGCAAAGTGAAAAAGACAGCTTGAGAAGCTCAAACTAATTGAAGGATGGAGTTTGTTTATTACATCCGAAGGAAGCTTCAGTTGCTCTAATTAAATGGATGGGTAGATGGACGGGCAGATGAAAGATGGAGGGTATAGCAATCAACCATAGCCAATTAGTTTTCCATTACTTCCTGGCATATTACTTTATTAAGATATTAGAATCAGAAACAAAGTAATGCTTCAAACAAAAAATATGACTGAGGTCATCTGGTCATACCATTTTGGAGAAACAAGTACCTCTGAGCCAGAATAGAACAAAGTTTAGTTTTATAGGCATATTTACATGTGCTAAGTGGACTTTCAGCACTTCTGCTGACACTGGATTACATTAATGAGCACCTGTTTAGTGTGATCCTATAGCAGGGATGCCCAAACTTTTTGTAAGGAGGGCCAGATTTGGTGGCTGAGAATGTGTCAGGGGCCGGTTGCTCCCTGACCCTTCCACCCCACTACAAGCTCCACCCACTGACCCATAAGCCCCACCCACTGACCGCATGTGTGTCCAACCTCACAATGCTCCTAGCTATGCTGCTGGTGGCGGCTCGCCTGTGCGCCGCCTTGCGCGTGCATGCCTAGCTTCACAAGGTTCCTGGTGATGCCGGTGGTGGCGGCCTGCCTGCGCGCCACCCACATGCGCGCACCCAGCCCCACAAGCTTCCCGGCAGTGCTGCTGGTGGTGGCCCATCCCCTTGCCCACCCACCCCACAAGCTTCTGCTCATTGGCCGGCTGGCCCACCCAGCCCCTCAAGCTTCCCAGCCGTGTCAGTGTTGGCGGAAGATTTTTTTAAAAAAACATGGGGTGAAGGAGGGGGAGGGAGGGGCAGGCCAGCCAGCCACAGGCCACTCAGAATGGCCTGATGGGCTGGATTTGGCCCCCGGGCCGGACTTTGGACAGGCCTGTCCTATAGGTTCCCTCTCAGAAATAGAGCACCATTGAATTCTGTGGGATGTGCATCAAGGTAAATGACAAGAAGAAGAAGAAGAAGAAGAAGAAGAAGAAGAAGAAGAAGAAGAAGAAGAAGAAGAAGAAGAAGAAGAAGAAGAAGAAGAAGAAGAAGAAGAAGAAGAAGAAGAAGAAGAAGAAGAAGAAGAAGAAGATGATGATGATGATGATTGGCTGACTGTTAATATTCCTACCCCACTATTTTCCTTCAGAAGGTTACAAGGCAGCTTTCATCATTAAAAGACAGTATTTAAGCTAACAAGAGTAACTATACAAATACTAAAACAGATCAGGCAAATTTCATACTTACTGTAACAGACAGTAAACAAAAGCAACACAAAAACATTTCCAAGGTAGTAAGGCTCAACCCTCTATTTAAAAACCTGACACAGGCAGCCGGTCATTAAGGAAAGTAGAGACAGTAAAGATGGGACCCGACTGGCCTCTGGTGGGAGGGAGTTCCAAAGTCTGAGACGGCCCTCTCCTTTGTCCCACCAAACACACCTGTGAAGGTGGTAAGATGGAGAGAAAGGACTCTCCTGATGATCCTAACACTGCCACGACAGATCTATCATATGTAATGCAACAACGATGTTCAGGGTATTATACTTCGCCATGTAGACCATCATTTTGTTTGAAATAATGGGGAAGGACCCACCACTTCATCTTTGAATCCTGATCTCTGCAGTTGGAGAAGGACCTTTTTCTCAAAGCCATCCATTCCTTTAGAAAAGCAACTGCCTCCACCGTGACCCATCAGATGCAACCACATGATGGCCCAGTTTTGTCAAATACGCCAGTCAGAGTTTCTCTAAGGGCGTTTATACACGACCCCTAAACTCCAGGGCAAATGGCTCCCAGCTCCAGAGCTTAAAAATGTTTACCCACCAGCTCCGGAGTTAACAGGAAATTAAGTGTGACCCCGCCCACTTTAGCGCGTCCCAGCACAGCTTTCAGGTACCTGCTCTTTGGAGGTGAAAATTATTTGATCCGGTGTAACGATAGTGAGTGCGGGGCTCTCCTTGCTTCTGATTGTTGTTTTTTGGCTCCCACCCCTTTAAGAGCTACTTTTACAGAGACTAGAGGCAGAACAGAGGTGAGCGGCATGCTTTTCTTTCTCTTTTTCTCCCTCCCCTCATGCAGCCAGCAGCCAGGAAGTGCGGAGGGGGTGGGGACACAGGAAGAGAGACGAACCCCTAAGATCTCTGGCCCGAATTTAAGTGGCCAGCGGATCTTAGGGGTCGTGTAAAAAGGCCTTAAGATTTCAGGTGGAACTCTTTCCTCCATCTCTCTGGAGATCTCTAGCAGTTCCTGGTGGTTCTCCTTCAAAACAATAACAAGGCCTGATTCTAACACAGCTTCTGAAGTTAGCCAAAGTCAAGTTACATGTGGGATGCGAATGAACTAGTGAGCTAAGATAAATCAGGCATTATAGAACTTTTCTACCTTTTTGTTGTTTCTGCAAAAGACCTTTCCAAAGGGCATTGGTATTTCAGGTGTTTTTCTCCCCCCCCCTTTTCTTTATAAGATTCTGGATTTTTTTTTTTCATAAAGGAAAGCTTCCTTTGATTAACAGGTAGCCGGAGAGATCTTTATTTTCCCCACAACTTATCTCTGGCCGCTCATTGGTACGAAGGATGAAGTGAATATTGATCAGGTTTATTATCACTTGTTTACAAAGCAGAACCAAAACCTCACAACCTCTCCATGATCAATGGCTGTACCCTCTGGAAGTTGCATGTCAATCTTGACCTTGAAACACGTATCAGACAAGCTGGTTTCTCATCAGGCAAAAGCTGCATAATGTCAAGCACAGCATAAAGCCAATTCTGGACATATCGCTGTTTTTTGCCTAGGGTAGAAGAAACTACATGTGCCAGGGATTTAAATCTTGGATTGGTTGGGTTGTGTGTAATAAGGGAAATGACTATGCACTAGAGAGGGGCACGACTCAAAAAAATGGTGTTTCGTTTGTCGTTTGTTGTTTAGGGGGTCCGTTTCAGTTCGTTTTCGTTTTTCATGAATTTTTTGCAAAAAAATCATTTTCGTTTTCATTCATTTTGTTACCATTTCATTACCATTTATTTCAATATTTTGTTTCGTTACGTGACAAAATGAAAAAACGAAAACGAAAATGAAAAATTGCTGTTTCGTTAGCATTAATTACAGTTCAATGTATTTGCCGCAATGAAAACGAAACACATGACAAAATTTCTGTTGTTTCGGTTCGTTTTGTTTCATTTTGGAGACAAGATTCGTTTTTTGTTTCGTTACATAATGAAACGAAAAAACGAAAACAAAAACAAAAAATTGCTCGTTTCGTGCCCATCTCTACTATGCACATATATATTTATTTTGGAATAACTGTGCAACTATTCTTGCAAGATTTGCTTGAGACTCAGATGCATTTTGAACATTTTTAGGACTAAAGGTAGTCACAAACCAAATTACAAACAGAAAAATACAACCCACACACCAAGTTGGTTCATGGTTCAGTTCAGGCCCACAACTAGAGTCTGTGTAACCCAGGGCAATGCACAGGACAGTACGAAACACACTGTTTTATAATGTGGTGCCCCGCCCCGCCCCTAGTCTATTGCCCAAGACACATGCCCCACATGCCCCAACTCACCCAGCTGTGTCCCAAATTCAGTTCATGGTTCAGTTCATTCATCCATTGTGCTGAAACAAAGTGACAACCCTTTTCCCATCCAGTGCTTTGTGTCAGGAAAACAAGTGGCTCTGTCCCCTTTCTGCTACCCCTCATTGCCTCCCTACCTGGTCCTGCCTCTTCCTTCTCCACCACTGCCATCTTCAGAGACAATGACCCATCTTCCCCTATTGGCTGTTGTGTAAGGAAATATTATCATGAACAACTCATTGCATGAACTCGTAGAATTAACATCAGTGCTGTTGGCTTTGTCAGCGGAAGCAACCAGATTGTCTTAATTCTCTCTCTCTCTCTCTCTCTGTGTGTACTTAGCTTCACAGTGGCTACATGCCTTCTGTTCAGAGTCATTTTGTAAATTACGGAAGAGTTAGCGGAACAAAACAGCAACATGCTTTGCACAAGGGCTGCTGGTAATCCTGGGTTCACACTACAGTTCTCAGAATCACCAGTCATCCCAGCTGGGTGTTTTAATTTGGGGCTGGAGGTGAGATACATTGTAAGTCGTCAGAATATGTGGGGTGACCTGCCCATGCCAAAGTCGCACATCTCGACCAACGTGTCAGCAGCCATGAAAATTTGTCCCATCAAAACTTGTCATGGGGATCAATAAAGCCATTGTTGGAGGGGAGTGGTGCCCAATGGCTTTATTGATCCCCATGACAAGTTTTGATGGGACAAATTGTGCTCCACTCCCCTCCAATAATGGATCATTATTAGCCTTCCGCATTTTATCATGCCAGCATGGAATTCAGTGGAAAAGATATATGCATCTTCCATATTTGTCCCCTCTTGTTCCATTTTTGGTTCTTTCCATTCAAGCTCCCAAGTTACTTGAGTTCCATAGTTCCAAATAATATTTCTCTGTGTATCTCATCAAAATCTGAAGGCACCACTCAAAACAGAAATGCAATTAGCACTTTGCCTTATTTTATAAAACAGTAGGCACTGAGGGATTGATTATTTATTTATTTATTTATTTATTTATTTATTTATTTATTTGTATGCTGCCCACTACCCAAAGGTCTCTTCATATCTTTTGTCTCCCTTGTTTTGCAATGCTGAGTGTCAACTATTATTGCTGCATGGGAGTACAGCAGTGATCTTGTACTAGTAGAGCAAATTAGCATTCTACAACAATTCAACAAGGGACACAATTGCCCCTCCCCCCCAAAAAAACTTTATAGCATTGAAACTGAACTTCAGATCAGTATCAGATTTGGTACAGTAGCAGACATTTTGCTCCTAATATATACTCAATTAGCAAAGTGTTTTTGACTTATGATTTTTTTTAAAAAAAAATAAAACACCCCCAAAATTGTTTATAAACAGGCAATCCTAAATGTTCCTAGACTTAAAATAACTTATATAAATTGGAAAGACCAATCTTGCTTATCTTGAAAGGGACTAGGTGGCCCACTCATGTTTTTTATTTTGTAAGCCTCCATGCTGTAGGGGCTGAAATAGTGACCCTCAAAAATGGCCTTTCAAAAGGGAAAAACACCCACTTTGTTAGAAGATGGAGCATGCATGGTATAGGGTATCTAGGAGGGGCTTTGCAAAATAAAAAAGGTATACATTTGTAGGCAGGTGAAGGAAGATATTTATAGAGAAATGGACCAGAAACAGATTTAAAAGATGGAGGAAGCTGTGACAATCTTGACTTGTGACAATCTTTTTCAAGGTTTTCCATTTAGAGAGTACTCAGAAATAGTTTCCCCTTTCCTTCTTCTGGGGGTGCCTTGAGCTGTGTAACTTGACCAAGGCTACACAGGCTGGCAGTCCCCGCAGGAGGCACACTGAGGTATCAAATTCTGAACTTCTAGCTCTGCAGTCAGAGACCTAAAACCACTGAGTGAGTTTGACGCCATTTGAGGGCACATTATAATTCTCAGTGGGGTAAGGAAATGCAGAACATACCAACTCTAACCCAGACCCAGAACTAACTCTAGTCCTTCATCTAACCTTCAACAATACAGTGGAATTTCCGTAGGTTCA
This sequence comes from Phrynocephalus guinanensis, assembly GCA_037367245.1. Lineage (NCBI taxonomy): Eukaryota > Metazoa > Chordata > Lepidosauria > Squamata > Agamidae > Phrynocephalus > Phrynocephalus guinanensis. The sequence goes on from CM074741.1 coordinate 8,721,217, forward strand.
GAAAATAGTACAAAGGCCAATGCAAGGGTGTGGGCTTGTTTGTTTGTGTAAATAATATAGATAGACAAAAATTTTGTCAGGCTGCCAAATTTTGTCAGGCAGCAAAATGAGACCTCTGGAGATTCATCCCACCATGTTGTGCTATTAGTAGGAAGGGGGAAATGCCATGGAAATCAGCCCTTCTGCTCTTGTCTCAAAAAGTTCTGATCAAGTGAAATTTGTACAAAAGATAATTTGAAAGATCACTGCCAAATAAACAGTAGTAAGAGCTGTTATTTACAGATCCTTGCCTCTGAATTTCAGAGAACAGCTCTGAAGATAATCTCTAGCTTTTCCCCCTCTCCTTGATGCACACAGCTTCTCTTTTTTAAATAAATATTCACTTTATGTAATACAATCTACACATGCACAGGCATTTACATAAATATTGAACTTGGAGAATTACCAGAGGAATACAGCTAGGTTCTGCAACAATAGCTGGGTACCTAAAAGAAAACTGACAACTGCACAACTAGCACACACAGCAGAATTACCTATTGACTTTAGAGATGGGCACGACTTGAAAAAAAATTTTTTCGAGTTGTCGTTAGTCGGGCCGGTTCCGTTTCGGGTCTTTTCCGTTTTTCGCGAAAATTCACAAAAATTAGTCGGTTTGTTTTTTCATTTTTTCGTTTTCGTTAGTACTGGTTTTGAGGGGGTAGCGGGCTCCTGGAGGCACCTCTGTGGGGTGGGTGCCTCCTCTGGCCCGCTATAAAGGGAAAGCGGGCTCCTAGAGGCACCCGTGGGTGCCTCCAATCCTCACCCACTAGGAAGGGGAAGCAGGCTCCAAGAGACCCCTCAACATGGGGGTCTCCCTTCCTCACCTGCTGCCGCCTGCTGCAAAATGCCATGCATAGCCATATGGATATGCATACCAGTTGCAGACAGTGAGACCAGTGAGTGAACCCAGAGCCATAGGGTGAAGTGATGCCTAAGGCTCTCGCACCGCCATGTCTCACAAAGAAGGGAATCGTACTTGCGTGTAGTGCAATGCAAGTAGATCTGGCTTAGGGTTAAGGTGGGTTAGTGCAAGGGCGAGGGTTAGGCTAGTGACGGGTAAGGTATGGTGGGCTAGTGGGTTGCACCTCTGGGTGCCTCTCTGACCCACTAAGAAGACAGTCTGTGACGTATGGGCAAGGAGTCAAGGATTAGGGTTAGGGTTAGGGGGCTAGGGCAGGTTTTAGGGGGCTTTTTGGCACATCCCAGAAGTCTCCATGGCCAAGTGGCCATGCGATTGGTGGGATGGCTCCAAAAATTTGCATGGTCGTCCACTCCCACATGGCTGGCCACTCGGCCAGCCCATCATTGCGCAAGTGTAAAAAAAATAAAAAAAAAATAAAATCAATGGAGGAGAGAGGAGGAGAGGAGAGACATTTTGTTGCAAGAAAAAACCCACTGCTACTGTGAAAAATCTGGCAGTTTATAAATTTTTGCGTGTTTCTGTTGTGCTTGTGTGTTTTTGGACCACGATTTCAAAAACAATATTGCGTTCGCCGCCCCATTTTGGATCCCCCACCCGCACCGCATGGCATGGCGAGTCCGGCTGCCCAGGACGGGGGGGAGGCAGGACCCCCCCCCCAGAAACCACCCCTCCGGTAGGTGCCCTACACCCTTAGTCAAGCAGGCATTTTTCCGCCTGCTTTTTTGGCCCGGGAATCGGTGGGGGGAGAGTTTAAAAGTTTTTTCCTGTGCCGTCCGTGCCACTTGCTTGCGCTTTAATTGCGGCGGCTGGCAGCGAGACTGGGCTTTTTGCTGGCTGCGAGCCTGCGGCGAGTCCCACCAGAGCAGCCCAGGCCGGGGGATGGGTGGGGAGGCCGGGGACCTCCAGAAACAACCCCTCTGGTAGGTGCCCTGAGGCACGGCAGGCATTTTTCCGCCTGCTTTTTAGCCGGGAACCGGGGTTTTTTTAACTTTTAAAAACTCTTTTTCTGTGCCGCGTGGCATCGCGCGATCGCGCGATGCAAGGAACGAGCACAACAAATCAGACCAAAATTGTTCGTTCGTCGGTTCGAGCTCGAAGTCTGGCGGAGTAATTCCCATTACCGTTTCCGTAGAGTAACGGAACCGAGTAACGGAAACAGAAACGGGAATACCGCTAAGTCGTGCCCATCTCTAATTGGCATCAGTCAAGTCCTAAACAGCTCTAGATACACAGAGACTTTGTACAGATAGAGGGAAAGAAATTAACTTCTTGGCCCTCTCTGTGTGTGCTTGCAGGCTGGGTGTCAAAGGAGCCAAAGGGTGTACAAACTGAAAATCATCATCATCATCATCATCATCATCATCATCATCATCATCATCACTGTGGATTCCCTAGTCCAACTCCTGTTAAGTGAGGAACAGAACTCTCAACCTCACATGAAAGAACTGTGGCAACCTAGAATGAACATAGTGGAACTGGAAAAGAGACCAAAAGAGAGCAACTAAAATGATTACTGGCCTGGGGCACCTCCATTATGAGGAAAGGCTAAAACATTTGGGGCTCTTTAGTCTGGAAAAAAGGTGCCTGAGGGGGAATATGATTGAGATGTACACATTAATGCAGGCATGAGTAAAGTGGATAGAGGGACGCTCTTCTCCCTCTCACAAAATACCAGAACTAGGGGACATACACTCAAATTGAGCACTGGGAGAGTAAGAACAGACAAAAGAAAATATTTTTTCACCCAACGTGTTGTTAGTCTGTGGAACTCCCTGCCACAGGATATGGTGATGGCATCTAGATGGATGCCTTCAAAAGGGGATTGGACAGATTCCTGGAGGAAAAGTCCATCACAGGTTACAAACCCTGATGGATAAGTGTAATGTCCAGGCTTAAAACCAGGGTTCTTCAAGAGCCAGATGCAGGGGAGTGGGATCAGGAGACAGTTATCTAGCCTTGTGAGCTCCCCAACTCATCTGGTGGGGCCACTGTGAAATACAGGAAGCTGGACTAGATGGGCATTTGGCCTGATCCAGCACGGCTCTTCTTATGTTCTTATGTTCTTGACTTCTGAATGCAAGGTTTATGTTACAAGCAAGGCCTGAAAGGAGGAAGAAGGAGCTGGTTTGGCCAAAGGCAGTTACAATAGTAGCTCTGATATTGATGAGGCGGTCAGTTTGCTCCTGACTTTAGCATGAACAAGAGATGGGCATGAAACACGTTTTTATTTCATTTTTTTTTTGTTTTTCATTTCATTTCAGCGTGAAATATAAAATGAACTGATTTTAAAGAAAAACAAAACAAAATGAACTGGAAAATTTTCATTTGTTCTGTTTCATTTTTCGTTAATGGTAAGGTTTCCCATAGGAATACATTGAAAAGCAACACAGGTGCATGGGCGGGGGTAATGGTGCGGGTTGTTTAAAATATCTTTGAGCCACCAAGGCTGCCTCGGTGCCTCAAAGACATTTTAAAACCCCTGCTCCTTTCCTCCCCCCATTAGGGTGCACCGGGGGGGGGGGACAAGCGTGGGTCATTTAAAATGTCTTTAGCCACCGAGGCAAGCGCTGGGGGAGAAGTTTGGGTTTTTTAAGTATTTTCAGCAAGCGTTGGTGGCAGAGCCATTCTGCCACCGCTGCTTGCCACGAAGAGTAAAAAAAAAAATGAAAAATGAAAAACTGAAAAAACAAAAAAAAAATTAAAAAATGTTTCAAACAAAATGAAAATACAAACGGTTTGTATAACAATCTGTACAACATAAAATTCCGGAGATAAGGGAAATTTGCTTAACAGAATCGTCTATGGGGCGAATCTGTGCAACATAAAAATGGTCGCAATTAGGGATTACTCTGTTTTCAATGCATTCCTGTGGGAAATTTGTATAAAGGAAAAGTTGCTTAACATAATTTCATTTGGAGTGAATTAATTCCTTTATACAAGGTACCACTGTAAACAGAAAAAATCAAAATGAAAAACAAAATGAAATGGCATTTTTCCCTTTTCGTGGCCATCTCTAGTATGAACATCAGAGGAGCTATGTAAGGTGCTGAGCTCTAACTCCAGGAGTTCTGCACACTTTCGGACTCTTTCCTTAAGTCTCTGGGTGAGGCCTGGAGGCCCCTCCTTGCCACCAGCATCTTTCTCAGGTGGACCAAACAGGTGGTGCCACAACACCAGTGTTGGGTGCAGCTGGTCACCTGCCTTTGCAGGTGGATGGTATGGACATCTTCTCTGTAGGATCGACTGATCAACCCTCCTGGTGCTTAGGCTTAGTAGTTTCTGCAGTGGCTAGGCTGAAATCCTCATGGCACAGTGGTTAAAGGCCTGTACTGCAGCTGCAACTGTTCTCATGACCTGGGGTTCAATCCCGGGTAGCAGGCTCATGGTTGACTCAGCCTTCCATTCTTCCAAGGTTGGTAACATGAGTACCCAACTTGCTGGTTGTGGGGGAGGCATGTGTATTCTGCATAATTAAACTGTAAACCGCCCAGAGAGTACTTTTCCAACAGATTTCTGACAGATTTTTCTGTCGGAAATACTGTGATGGGGTTCCTGCATGGCAGGGGGTTGGACTGGATGGCCCTTGAGGTCTCTTCCAACTCTATGATTCTATGAGTCCTTGAAGTGTTATGGGGGGGCGGTATATAAGCAGAACCCTTTGCTTTGCTTTTGTACTGGCTCCTTCCAGTATGAGGGACGTGGGGTATGGCATCTGGGGCCTCACAGCTGGAGAACCTGGTTGTCTCATGTGGTCTCTTGGAAAGGCACTCCTGGTTTCTGTAGTGGTGACACCAGGCAAAGTGCTGGTTCTTCACCCAGCCTCATCTCAGTGTATGTAGGCAGCCTTCTCTGGGGGACATGAGAAAGTCTGCTCAATTGCCAGTGTCACATTAATGGACTACCTCCCAGCCATCTTTGGAGGGTGCTTTACCCCTTCTGCCTCACACACTTCCCAGTTCACCACATCCACCCCAAAATCCTACTCTTTGGTGACTGGTTCCTCCTTAAGTAGGAGTCCCGCCATGCCTGTGCCTACTTGCCCAAGGGTGATTCCCACCATCTTACCATCACTGCCTCAATAAACCAGTGAAGTAATAGTCAGGGAGGTGGACAACCAATTTGCCAAGGTGGGGGCCCCCAGCCTGGCCCCACTGCCCCTAACTCCTATCTGAGGAATTTAGAGGTACAGCATGTGTTTCTGCTTTGCAGTGCAAACAGACATCTCTAGCTATACTAGAACAAAGGGGTTAATATGATTCATCAGCCTAGATCGCCATTGCCTGAAACCAGTAGGAATAAATTGTGTTTTAATTAAAGAATTTCATTGCCTTGTGAATGCATTTGAAATGTAAAACACTGATTAAAACTGGGGGTGGGGGAGGAGGAAAGGGACTTTGCCTCAGCAAAGAATTTTATAACTGAGGGCACATTTACCAAACACTAGCCACGTACCATATTAGTTCGCTATTACTCTAACAGGTAGCTGGCATGTTAAACGCAAGCAGTGCCTTAACGCCATCTTAATTATCCTTATTAAAATGATGCACCAGGTGTGCTTAGAATTTTATGAACACTATTAGGATGGCTGTATTTCTGTATTTGACAGACTGTAGCAAGCACACCGGGCCGTCAAAAGGAGAGGTCACTGCAGCATCAAGATGCTGTTTCATGCTTATTTTAGTTGCAGAGATAGCTGCCTTCGTTTCCCCCACCCCCGGAGAATTTAATGTATCTTTCACAATCCAGGCACTTCATTTAGTTATATCCAGTGGCCTTGCAGTGCTGAAATGGAATTTAAACTGGGACATAATTTCAGGTTAAGAGGCAAAGAGCTGGACAAGGTTGGGGCAATTACAACAGGTTTTTAAAAGACTAATTTTGGGTACCATCCAGCCTCCACAGGGTTTGACCAATCATAGTTTCCCTTTAGAGAAATGCATGAACCTCAGCTTGGAGGATCATGCCGGTTTTATATGTGTGGCACCTGTGGTGCTGCATGTTCCCCTTCCCCACCTTCCCAGGCTGTGAACCACTCTCCAGGATGAGAGAAGCTTGCCCTGGCTGGTGAGTGGCGGATCCAGCTAGATAGACAAGGGAAGAGCTGCACCTCCTGATTGTTTCGGCTGCATGTATGATCTGGCACAAACCTCCAAACTAAGGTTCATGCCCATCTCTATTTCAGTTTCATTTCTCAGATGCCTGTACGGCAGGTAAAACTGTGCTCACGACCTGCGGTTCAATCCCAGTTAGCAGGCTCATGGATGACTCTGTCAAGATATGTAAAAGTTGATATAAAATATATGTTATGTATATTTAACAGATAGTGGAAAGAGAGTTGTAAAATGGAGGCAGTTAGATTCTGCAGACTCATGATGTTAATTCACAAGTGTAAGAGATAAGTAATCACAGGCATGTTATGTGATGAAGCACAGGTGAAAGAATTTATAGCATCATGATTGTATCAGATTGCATCAGATTGTAATTAGTGATGACTCACATCTGATGGGTACTGAACTGTATAAAAAGCACTAGCTTTCCATTTGTTAGGTGGGTCTGTTATGGTGAGAACAGAACCCCACACTCTGTTTTTCTGTTGTAAATATTGCTTGGTTGTTATGCTGTATATATTTTTGATGTATATATGAATATATGAGTTTTTACTCTACCCATTGTCATTGTCTCTTCATAACCTAACTCTGCAATACTTTATATCAATACTGACATTTTATCTGCACGCTACTGCTGCACTGCTCTGTGTCAAGCACAAGTAAATATTATTATATTTGTTGCTTAATTGCTGATAGACTCAGCCTTCCATCCTTCCAAGTTTGGTAAAATGAGTAACCAGCTTGCTGGTGGGGGGCAATGTGTAGCCTGCACACTGTAAATATAATTGTAAACCACCCAGAGACTACTTGAAGTGGTATGGAGCAGTATATAAGCAGAACACTTTCCTTTGATTATCTACATGTGGCAATGTTCAGATAAAATAATGAAGCCATCGTAAAACTGCTCATTTATTAACGTTCTGGGGGAACATTTTAATGCTCTTTCATAGAAGGAAGTGAGGCTTTGTGTCCCAAAATATATAGAATCATAGAGTTCGAAGAGACCTCAAGGACCATCTAGTCCAACCCCCTGCCATGCAGGAACCCCATCACAATATTTCTGACAGATGCCATCCAGCCTCTGCTTAAAAACCTCCAAAGAAGGAGACTCCACCACCCTTCATGGAAACACATTCCACTGCCGAACACCTCTAACCATCATGAAGTTATTTCAAACTTCATAATCTCTTATCCTGTCGTTTGAAACCATTTTCCAGAGTCCTAATCTCTGAAGCCATGGAAAACAAACCTGTCCCCTCTTCAATATGACGTCCTTTCAAATATTTAAACATAGCTCTCATATTCCCCCCTCAGCCTTCTTTTTGAAAGGCTAAACATTCCCAGTTCCCTAAGCTGTTCTTCGTATGACATTTCTTCCAGACCTCCAACCATCCTGGTCGCCCTCCTCTGTACCTGCTCAACATACATATTTCCAATTATAAAAGAAGACGTTTTCAGATAGTAAAGCAAAAATGTGCTGCTCATATCCCTCCCCATATCACATAAAACACTCTTCCCTCCCTCCCTCCCACCTTCAAAGACTCACCAACCTCAGAAAGATGGATGGCTGAGTCAAACTGGAGCTGGCTACCTGACTACCTGAGCCTGCCAGGATCAAACGCCAATTATGAGCAGAGTCTTGACTGCAGTGCTACAGTTTAACCACTATACCATGAGGCACAAGGTGGCATAACATGAGCAAAATACTGATGGGTATCTGACAAAGGAAACAAAGATCAAAATGATTGGGTTTTTTTTAAATCCCTATTTTAGAAGTGCAGTGTTGGAAGGGTCAACCCTATGGATCACTGAGCCCAGTCCCTAGCATGGAAGTACGGTGCGGTGTCAAGCAGCCAGACCAAGACTGCTACCGCACTTCCGCGAGCAGCTGCTTCTTATTTTGGATCGCCTTTTCTCCTCCTCTGGTCATGTGGTTGTTATAGCAGTTCTGCTGTTCACACTTCAATGGGTAGCTAGCAATCGGCTTTCCAGTTGTCACTTTATTGAACCGCTTTAAAGCTTGGTATGCCAATTAGAGATGGGCACAAAATGAACTTTTGGTTCGTTTTGTTATTCGTTATTCATTTCGTTATGTAACAAAACAAATAATGAACAGCCCCCTCTAAGAGAAACGAAACAAAACAAAATGGAAATTTCCATTTTGTTTTGTTTTGTTTTGTTCTGTTTGCCGGTGATGTCTCCTACCTTTTTTTTTTAAAAGGATCACTGACCCGGCCCCAGGGGCTTCATGGTCAGCGCTTGGAGGGGGGAACTGCCACAGGGGCCAGGATTGGTCACTACTGCTGCCGCCGCCACTGCCCTGTAAGGACCTGAACTGGTTTGGATTGGTTTGGGTTTGTACAATTTTTTTTAAAAGAAATTCATATGATCTGAACCAAAGGTGGGCCCGAAACAGATGAACCTGAACCATGGGTTTTCTGTTTCGTGCCCACCTCTAATGCCAATGCATTTCTCTTCAACCAAGAAAATAAAATTAAGTGACAACAAGCTGAATGAATTTTGCATAATGAAGTTGGTAAATGTCCTGGCATGGTGGCATGATTCTGTTTTCTGTGTTTTCTGAAAGCGAAAACGCTAAGAATAGGGTGCAAGGGAGGGGGAAGTGGCTTAGTATGTCTGCAAATTCAACCAAATCGCTTAAAAGGGAGACACAGGAAGCGATGTAACAAAGCACCACCCCCAGTGGCTGTCACAAGAAAAAGCACCACAGTGGCCAAAAATGGGCATGTCCAAGGGGTTTTTCAGATAAATCATTTTGAAAACCAGACAGTGATTTTAAGGCGCCTTGTTTTTAAGGAAAAGGTGTTTTAAATCAGAAGTGCGGTAGTGGTCCAAATGACCTGCCAATTGTTTTTCAAATAATTCCATGTTGATCTCACAGAATTTCCAGTTAGGGCCTTTTCACACGACCCCTAAGATCCGCTGGCCCCTTAAATTCGGACCAGAGATCTTGGGGGTTTGTTGCTGTTCCTCCGTCCCCACCCCTCCGCACTTCCTGGCTGCTGGCTGTGTGAGGGGAGGGAGGAAAAAGGGGGACAAAAGAATGAAGGCTTACCTCCCGGTGCCGGTGGAAGCTGCTCCGAGGCCCGTCACTTCATGATTCCTTCTCTTAAAGGGGCGGGGAGGCAAAAAACAACAACAAAAAGAAGCGAGGAGAGCCCGGCACATCCACATCAAGCAATTTTCACCTCCCAAGAGCAGGTACCTGAAAAGTGCACTGGGTCACGCTTAGGTGGGCGGGGGTCACACTTAATTTCCTGTAAACTCCGGAGCTGGTGGGGAAACATTTTTAAGGTCCTGAGCTGGGAGCCATTTGCCCCGGAGTTTAGGAGCCGTGTATAAATGCTCCTAATCTCTCTCTCTTGGCTAAAAGTGCAGCACATGGCAATTCCTCACTTTTCACTGACATTTGAATATCAATATATCCCCAATAGAGAGCTTAAAGAAGTTAAGCTTCCACTTTCTCCTAAATTGTTTAGAAAGTAGCTGTGTTTGGCTAGGAACTGTCATGCAAAATCTTTGCTTTTCCTGGGCTGATGCACCCTGTGTAGCACAGACAACCCACACAAGGAAATCTCCTGCATACTGACAAGCCTAACGGGATCACTCTGGAAATCTTCTCTCTGTCCTTTCCAAGAACCAATGCAAAATCCAGTCCAAGGGCACCCGATACTGCTTGTTATATATGTGGAGGGAAAGGTCTTTGCCTCCACCTCTGGTATGCAAGCCAGCTATAAGCCACCTCCCCAGATAACAGGCTATATCAATGTACTGCCTTTATATAGGTTGTATCAGACTAAATGACTCTGCCCAATGTAATAAAGAGGCAGAGGGCTCATTTGCACCAGCTCGTCTTTATTCAGGAATCTAAAAAGGACCACACTTTGTGTCTGTTCATCTTCCTAATATGTACTCTGAGCAATGAAACATAAATGGCACCTGAATTAAATAAAGGGACCTGCGGAAGAACATTTACTCTTATTATTCAAAGCCTGCCTGTGAAGAACGGAGAATGTTTTGGGTATTTCTCTAAAGCTGATTTCATTTCTCCTCCCCCCGCCTCTCTGATGATTACTTCACATCCATTTTCATCCCGGGAGGAAGTTCATTGCATGTTGATGTCGGTCGCGGACACATTGTCTTCTTCCGCTTCTGTCCCTGTTCCCATGTACACACGGGTGTGATGGATGACACCAGCATGACTATTACCTCATGTCCTCGTTCCATGATGAGATGTGAAATTTCATGGGTTTGTTCTCTTTTTTTCGGCCCGGCCTTCCATTTTTTGATGTTTTGATTAGACATGGGCACGACCAGAAAAAAATTACGTTTCGAGTTTTTGTTTGTCGGAACGGGTCCGTTTCGGGTCGTTTCCGTTTGTTGCGAAATTTTTCAAAAATTTGTCGTTTCTGTTTGTCATTTGTCATTTGTCGTTTCCACCGCGATTTAGCGTGATTTGACTTCCCAGAGCATAGGGGCGTCCCGCTACCAGGGCCGGCGCTAGGTGTTTTTGCACCCTAGGCGGCGGGCGGGGCAGGGGGCGGGCGAGCGGGCGGGCGGGCGGTGGGTGTGGGCGGGCGAGTGGGCGGGCAGCGGCGCAGGTGGACGGGCGAGTGGGCAGTTAGGATATCACTTAGGATAGAGGTTCTGTTCTTGGCTTGCACCCCAAATGTGTGTGTGTGCAAGCAATTTGAAGTTGGGAAAATAGAAAATAAATGGTAGTATATAATATATTTTTAAAATAAATCCACACCTCCCACTCCCAGTCGAACCTCCCCCTTTATCCAATATCAGAAAAAGATCCTCACAAACTGCCAGAGATGAAATAAAGAATAAACTGCTATTCCCTTCAGCAGACAAAGCTGCAGGGAATCAAATAAATTATTTTCTAAATTCAATTCCCTCCCTGCCTGCCTAACTTAAATCCTAAAGCCTCCAGCCTCCCTCCTCAATCTCGATCGGATCACACCAGCACCAGCAGCCAGCCCTCCTCCCTCAACCACATCCATACACCCGACTGCAATTTCTGGAATGTGCCTCGCCTTTTTATGCCCTCCGAGACATCCAGAAGTGTCAGTCAAAAGCCTGGCGATACCATTGGTGGAATGGTTCAAAAGGTTTGCATGGTCCCATCCCATGCCCAGCCCAAATAGGCAGGTCTAAAAAAATAAAAAAATAAAATAAAATAAAATAAAATAAAATCAATACATTTTATTGCTATAAAAAAACCCACTGCTGCTACTATAAAAATTCAGGCATTTAAAAGAAATAAATTTCACATGTTTCTGTGGTGATTTTGTGTGTTTTTTGACCACGATTTCAAAAGAAAAATTGTGGTCGCCATTTTGGATCCCCCCCACCGCATGGCATGTGGGAAGACGACGAGGATGACCCCCCCCCAGCCTGGTGCAAGCAGCCCAGGACAGGAGAAGAGGGGGGGAGGCTGGCGACCCCCCAGAAACCACCCCTCTGGTAGGTGGCAAAGCCTCAGGCAGGCATATTTTCACCTGCATTTTTGGCCGGGAGTCGGGTTTTTTAAAAAAAACTTTTAAAAACTTTTTCTGTGCTTCGCATTGCGCAATCGCCACGATGCCACAAACGGAAATGAAAAACCCGACCAATTTTTTCTTTTTTCAGTTCAAGTTCGAGTTCTGACGGCTTAATTATCGTTACCGTTTCCGTTACGTAACAGAAACGATAACCGAAAACGGAAACAACAATTTCGCCGAGTCGTGCCCATGTCTAGTTTTGATTCTCCGAAGCCTTGCCTTCAAATGCGTTATGGAGGTAAATTTGAGGCATTTGTATTTTAATCTCTCTGCACTGCTTTGCTGACTCCATAGGGAATGTACTGGCGAATGACACTTTGCACTCCTGCCACTAGATGGAGAATGGCACGTTACCTGATGAGCCTTACCTTACGGGCACTCATCTCCGAATGAGAAGCTTGAGGAGCAGATTCCTGAGGCCAGCAAGGGGAATCTCTCATCCCGTTTAAATCACAGTTCAGGGGGCGTGGTCGGGACGAACTCCCCTCATCCCGCAATGGATGTGCGGTTAGATTACTTCGTAATGGTCCCAAGCAGGACTGTGAACAGTGATGAGATGGATGTGAAGTATCAGCCTCTTTCACTTCTACCTGGAGAGAAAAGGAAGTTTACCCCAGCAAGAATGGAGCCTTGGCATGAATGAAATTGTTTACAAATAGAAAAACAGGTGATAGTGCCCCACATTTAGGAAAGAATGGACCCATGGGTCTTATTTGTGTTTGCTTCTGGTTCTGCAGCCTTTAAAGCCCTCAAAAGCCCTATATGACTGTTCAATCAATCAATCAATCAATCAGTACAATGACTAAATAAGGCACACGATGTTCAAGGTACCCTTCAGGAAGCATGATTTACCCTTAAAAATTAGCCCAAGGTGCCTTGCTTTAATTAAAAAAAACAGAGTTTGTTAATAGAGATGGGCAAGAATTGTGTGTGTGTGTGTGTGTGTGTGTGTGTGTGTGTGTGTGTGTGTGTGTGTGTGTGTGTGTGTGTGTGTGTGTGTGTGTGTGTGTGTGTGTGTTGTGTTACAGTTGTGACGAATTCTTCGTGACCCCATATCCATGGAGTTATCTTGGCAGGAATACTGGAGTGGTTTTTCAGTTCCTTCTCCAGGTGCCTGCAAGCACCTGATATTCCCTGGTGGTTGCCCATCCAAGTACTGACCAGGGCTGATCTTGCTTAGCTTCTGAAATCAGGCGAGATCGATGTGCTTAGGGCACATTCCATTTTGCAATTTGGCATGCTTTGGAAGTTCCAGTGCACAGCTTCTTCCTTGGATGCCCCAGCTTCCTTGCCCTGCCTCCTCTAGTGGGTGATCATTCAGAGGCAGCGGCATGGCTTCTGAGCCCTGCCTCGTATGGACACTGCTGTGAGCACTCTCAGAAGAAGCTCTGCAGCCGAACTGCCAAACTGAGCTGAACCATTAAAAAAAAATAGCAGTTTGTGCCCATCTCAATTTGTGAAGCTAACAAAGGACAGCAAGGAGGTAAAAGGGATGGCTTGCAGGTATAGGGCCTTTTTGGCAGCTTCCGCCAGGCTATGGAATGCCCTCCCAAGTGAGACCCTTCTGGTGCCGACGTTGATAACATTTTGACACCAGGTAAAAACCTTCCTGTTCCAGAACTTTTTAAACTGGTGGTTGTGGGTCCTGATGGCAATTTAAGTACTGTGGTTTAATGTATTGTATATTTATTGTATTTATATGTTTTTATTGTTTTTATTTTATTGTAATTTTGATGTTTTAATTGTTTATTTTGATTGTGAGCCACCTAGAGACCTTTGGGTAGTGGGCAGCATACAAGCTATATAAATGAATAAAATAAATAAAATAAATAAATAAAATAAGATTTCACTAAGAACAACCAAAGGAGGAACTTCACTCATCATCTTAAATACTGCTTTATTGAAAGTTTATATGCTGCCTTAGGGTGAGTTACAAGACTGTAAAATCTCAGAAGTTTAAAAAAAAGGATGAATGCCAATTTTATGAAAAGTGAAAGAGCTCATGTAGAGGCAACAGTAAATTCAGTGGAAGGAAATAAAAGTGAGCAGATAAAAGCTAGTGAGTTGATAACGAAGCCTTTGCAAGGTAGTAGACAAGTCTCACCACAGTGAGGAAAACCTTTCTGGTCAAGTCCAGCCGAATTCAGGAAATGTGTATGGAGAGAAGGGCCTGAAAAATGACCCGCTCCTCTGGGTCAGAACTGATGAAAAGAAAAAGCACACAATAAAACCCTGATAAAAACGAGACGAAAACAAGATTGTAGCTGTCACACAAAGAACCAATGGAAATCTAGTTGAAATCAAGAGAAAAGCCTTTAGATCTGTGGTATGCAATTGTGCTTTGCAGCTTCTGCAGTGCCCCAGGGCATCGACAAAGCTGGCTAGCAGTGTGGCGGCAGGGGGACGTGGTGTATCCTCCTTGTTTCTTTGCTGAGCCTGCACTGCTGCTACCACTCCAGATCTGGCTCTGTTGCATTTTTTTACCTCCTGCTCCACCCTGCACCCCTCACTGCTCCTCTTGCTCCACTAACTAGAGATGGGCATGAATAAAAAAAATTGTGTTTCGTTTGTCGTTTGTCGTTTAAGGGGGTCCGTTTCGGTTCGTTTCCATTTTTCATGATTTTTTGCCAAAAAAATCATTTTTGTTTTCATTCGTTTCATTACCGGTTCATTACCATTTATTTCAAATTTTTGTGATTTTTTTAGCATTTAAAGCAGTTCAATGTATTCCCATAACGAAAATGAAACGGACAACAAAGTTTCTGGTGTTTCTGTTCATTTTGTTTCATTTTAGAGACAAAATTCGTTTGTCGTTTTGTTACGTAACGAAATGAAAAAACAAAAACGGAAACAAAAAATTGTTTGTTTTGTGCCCATCTCTACCACTAACGACAACACACACACCCCCGCAAATCCCAGAAAAATGAACTAGTTCACGATTCCTTTTTCCAGTTTGTGCTGGATTGGAGTGGAAACCTAATGCCCCGACCCCCTCTGCATCTGCCGTGCCACTTCACACGGTCCATGTTGCCTCCCAGCTTTGTCTTGCTGCTACCTCCTCCGCTGCTGCCATTTTCAGTGACAGCACCCTGGCTTCCCTTCTGGGCCAGGCCCGCTGTCTTCGCACATGCACATACCTACCAGCCTGCAAATCTGGCTCCCAGAAGGGACGCCCGCCCACTGTCTCTGGAGATGACAGCAGCAGGGGAGGCAAACAAGGGAGAGGCAGGACCAGGTAGAGAGGCAACTGGAGGGGGCAGCAGGAAAGAGGCAGGGGGCAGATGGAAGGGACAGGAGGCACCTGTTTTGCCAAAGCAAAATAAAATGCCAAGCAGAAAAAAGTACAGCCCTCCATTTCGTAAACCGACTTTCACAAATGATCAGGAAACAGACCGGCTCATGGGTTTTCCAGCCTGTAGTTCAGTTCTTGCCCACCTCTAATCGGGATGCAGTCTACAAAAGAAGAGCTGCTTCAAACAGGCTTGAAGAGAGAGCCCCCCCCGGTGAGTTCACTAATCTCATTAAACTGAGAAAGAAATGAACAAAGTAGGAAGGACATAAAATGGTTACCTTTGTGGCCCGCAACTCCCAGGATGCCTCAGTCATCCTGGTTTCTCAAAAGGTAGTGTTTCTAAAGTTCTCCTCCGAATCTTCAACATGCTGTAGGATAATTTTGAATGTTTTGTCATTGTTGAGCAATTTAATTGTTGAAATGTTATTTATTTATTTATTTATTTATTTAACTTATATGTTATGTTACATTGTTTGGGGGGGAATGAGGAACCCATATGTCCCTCATTATTTCATCTGCAGTCAGAAGACTGAAAAAACAAAAGTGTTCTGCTTATATACCGCCCCATTCCGCTTCAAGTCGTCTCTGGACAGTTTACAGTTTCATTACAGTATACAGGCTCCAAGCAAGCTGGGTATTCATTTTAGTGACCTCAAAAGGATGGAAGGCTGAGTCAACCATGAGCCAGATACCTGGGATTGAACCCCAAGTCGTGAGCACAGTTTTAGCTGCAGTGCAGGCATTTAACCTTTCAGTCAACTTTCAGTCAACGCTCATAGAATCATAGAGTTGGAAGAGACCTCAAGGGCCATCTAGTCCAACCCCCTGCCATGCAGGAACCCCATCACAATATTTCCGACAGATGGCCATCCAGCCTCTGCGTAAAAACTTCCAAAGGAGACTCCACCACCTTCCTTTGTGGCAGCATATTCCACTGCCGAACAGCTCTAACTGTCATGAAGTTCTTCCTAATGTTCAAATTGTCGGTTTTATTTCAATTGTAAACTGCCCAGAGTTCCGTCCAGAAGATGGGTGGTATAAAAATACAACAAATAATAAATAAATAAATAAATAAATAAATAAATAAATAAATAAATGGAATCTCTGTTCCTGTAGTTTGAAACCATTGCCCTGGGTCCTGGTCTCTGAAGCCATGGAAAACAAACCTGTTCCCTGTTCAATATGACATCCTTTCAAATATTTAAACATAGCTATCATATCCCCCCTCAGCCTTCTTTTTGAAAGGCTAAACATTCCCAGTCCTCTAAGCCATTCCTCATAAGACATTTCCTCCAGACCCTCAACCATCCTGGTCGCCCTCCTCTGCACCCGCTCAAGGTTGTCAACATACTTTTTAAATTGAGGTGCACAGAACTGGACACAGTCCTCCAGGTGGGGTCTGACCAGAGCAGAATAGAGTGGTATAGAGATGGGCACGACTCATCGAAATTTTCGTTTTCGTTTTCGTTTTTTAATTTTGTTTTGCAACAAAAACGAAAAAGAAAACAAAAAATTTTTCAGAAACAAAACGACAACGGAAACGAAACGAAAAATTTTGCCGTGTTTTTCGTTTTCGTTATGGCAGACACATTGCATTGAAAAGAATGCTAACGGAATGAAAATTTTTCGTTTTCGTTTTCATTTTTTCGTTTTGTTTCGTAACGAAAACGAAAATGAAAAATGTGCAAAAAACCCCAAAAAACGAAAACGAACCGAAACGGACCCCCTAAACGAAAAACGAAAAATTATTTTTTGAGTCGTGCCCATCTCTAGAGTGGTACTATCACTTCCCTTGATCTAGACACCATGCTTCTGTTGATGCAACCAAGAATCGCATTGGCTTTCCTGACCGCCGCTTCCATGCCCTTTAGGCTTACAGTAGCTAACTGACAAGACCATATTCCATGTTTACAAAAACTGAAATTGGAATCTGGCATTGAAGGCTCCAAGCTGGTGCCTGCAAGGGCTGCCAGAGTTCAAACATTTGCTTCTCATGAAATGGAACAAGCCATTGAAATGCAATGGCTTTTTCTGCCTGTGGCCAGCATTATCTCTGTTTTAAACCGAGGTTCAATCCAGATATTTATATGCCAAAAGTATTGGGGTGGGGGGAGAGAAATACTTGATGGAGTTAATTACACCAGCTGTGTAGACAGTGAACTTGCTGAATACTCTCAGCCATCCCTATGAGAACGCAGAGGAAGCAACAAGGGAATACAGGCAAATATGAGCCTGTCTTCTAATGATTGTTCTGACTGGCAGCTGTTCCCCTAGGTTTGAGGCAGGATTTTTTAAATAACGCTACCTGAAAAAACCTGGTATCTTCTGGAAGAGCCTTGTGACACAGCACAGTCACCAAAACTACCTGGGTTCAGTCCCAGGTAGCCAGCTCAAGGTTCACTCAGCCTTCCATCCTTCTGAGATTGGGTAAGTGGAGTACCCAATGAATTGAACTTTTGCAAAATCAGTCTTTCTGTTCATTTAGTATCATTTGTAATGAAATTTATTTCTCTTTCTGAGAATCCAGGGAAGCATTAAAGCAAAGCAAAGCAAAGTGGTCTGCTTATATACCACCCCATACCACTCCAAGTAGTCCCTGGGCGATTTACAGTTTAATTACAGTATTCAGGCTACACATTGCCCCCCCCCAGCAACCTGGGTACTAATTTTACCAACCTCGGAAGGATGGAAGGCTGATTCAACCATGAGCCTGCTGCCTGGGATTGAATCCCAGGTCGTGAGCACAGTTTTACTTGCAGTACAGGCATTTAACCACTGCGCCACAAAATTGTTGAGATTTTTCTGGCACTCCGAGCCTTGGCAGGCTAATCTGATATATACAGGTGAGAAAGTCAGATATGTAGCATTATGTCATCCTATTCTATACCCTTTCCTAAAATTCCTTTCAGAATTCTTATTAGCACTATTGCAACTAACTCTGAAGCCAATACTTTAGGTAGAGAGGAGGTTCAACAGGATGTCAGATGCGGTTCATTTTTTAATGCCTTCTGCTCTGCCCTTTCATTCTACAGTCTGTAAGAAAACACATCTATATGGCAAGCCTATGCATCCTTAGTTTATTACATTTCTGATGGCATAACAAAGGTCAGTGGTTGTGTTTCAGATAAACTTTGATATTTCGAAGTTTTATAACTCAATGAAATTATGTCTGGCGGACAACTGTGTAGCAATCCATCAGTCTAGGCCTTTATGAGCAATTATACAGTTGGAAGGAATCTTGAGCATGAACCTGTGGAGAACTTCCAGACTAAGACAGGAAACATTAGCCTTTAAAATATGTTTGTGCTTTCTGGCTGTTCAGTATGTGAAATTTCACTAAAGATAGGAACTAAAACAAGCAGAATGAAACAGCAACCAGGAAATCCTCTGGATCAAACGAGATGGGTACTAAATGGAAAAATAGAGTTTCATTTTGTTTCTACTAGTGATTCATTTAATTTTGTTTTTAAATGAATTTTTGTAAAAAAATTGTAATGAATGAAATGAAACAATAATTAAACAATTTGTTACTCTCTTAAATGGCTCCCCTGGGTCCTAGAGGCATCAAATTTGGTGGATAGCTTTTTACAAGGGAACCATTTTACAGAGTAATGAGGCATTTCATTTTCAAAGGGGAAAAGAAGTATTTCATTTTGTTTTGTAACGAAACGCTGGTTACTATTTCATTTCGTGGTGTAACATTTCGAAAGCTTAAGAAATGACAAAACAGTGTGTCTTTTTTTGTAAGGTGCCCATCTCTCGATCACACCTAAGACCTGCCTTCTTCAGCACTTTGTCCACCCATTGCCCAAGTTTTGTCCATATAGAGTCTGAGGTAGAGTTTTCATTTGTTCGCAAAGTTTCTGCTTAAATTCCTTATGGAATCATGTTTTTACTTAATGTGCTACTTTTCTTTCTTTTTCTTTTAGGTATCCTACTTTCAGTATTTTAAGTAAGACTTTTTTAAAAAAAACCTACTAATGCTTCAATTACTTTAATTCAGTTTTAATATTTGCAGCCATCAATCTTTTAAGTGTTTTGAAATATCTATATTGTAAAGTAGAGATGGGCACAAAATGAACTTTTTTTCATTTTCGTTATTCATTATTCGTTCTGTTACGTAACAAAACAACTAACGAAAATTGTGAAGAAAATGGAATGAAACGAACAGAACCACAAAAATTGGGTTTGTTACGTTTCGTTTTTGTTAATGGCAACGCGCAATGAAATGAGCTGTTTTAAATGTTAAAAAACACCCTGGACATCCATAAAAACATGGCGATAATTATTTATACTGTCTGATAATACCTATCAGGGGGGTTGGGGTCCTTAAAATGTGCATTTATGTCTTTTCTCAGATCGCTGCATTTTTTTCCTTTAAGGGGAGTTAGGGGACATCGACCCAAAATGGCTCCCAGATGTCTAATATTGATTTCTTGGGTATTAAAATGCCCTGGACATCTGTAAAAATGCAGCAATAATTGTTTGAAATTATTACCTACCAGGGGGTTGGGGTCCTTAAAACGTTTGTTTTTGTCTTCTCCCATCGCAATGTATTTTTCTTTTCCCTTTAAGGATGACAAAATGGATGTCGCCAGCCACAAAATGGAGGCAAGCCATGTGACGGGATCATGTTCAACCAATAGCATGCCCAGGTTGCAGACTGGGCAGGTCTGGCAGCCACAGAGGGCATAAAAAGCTCTGGCAGCCCACATCCTCCTTGCAGTCTGTGGTGGGAGTTAGGGTGGGATTGCTGTCTCTGCGACTCTAGCTTCAGTCCTGCAGCCTCCCTGTGTGCGTGCATGTATACCTCTTGGTGAGTACCCTCCCCTGCCCCACAGTGCACTCACTCTGCAGCTGCCTTGCACCCTGGTCAACACCCGCCGCTGCCTTTGCAGCCTTCCTGCGTACCTAGTCTATACTGTGTCTCTGCCAGCATCAATTTTTTTTAGTGTTTTCCCTCTGGTTTGGGTCTTTGGGGGACGCCCATGCACGGAAATGCTTTAAAAATCACAAAAAGTGGGTAGAAACGGAAAATGAAAAAACAAAAAAACAAAAACAATTTTTTTCCAAAAAATTGCGAAAAATGGAAACAAACCGAAATGGACCTCTCAATGAAAAATGAAAAACCGAAACACCATTTTTTTATTCGTGCCCATCTCTATTGCAAAGCATGGTGGTTAGACTGCAGTATTTCAGACAAAACTCTGCTCATCACCTGGATGACATAAGAAGGAAGGAAGGAAGGAAGGAAGGAAGGAAGGAAGGAAGGAAGGAAGGAAGGAAGGACTGAAATGCACAAAATAATGCAGGGCATGAGTAAAGTGGTTAGAGGGATGCTCTTCTCCCTCTCACAAAATAACAGACCTAGGGGACATCCATTCAAATTGAGGGCTGGGAGACTGAGAACAGACAAAAGAAAAGATTATTTTACCCAATGTGTTGTTATTCTGTGGAACTCCCTGCCACAGGATGTGGTGATGGCATCTGGCCTGGATGCCTTTAAAAGGGAATTGGACAGATTCCTGGAGGAAAAGTCCATCGCAGGTTACAAACCATGATGGAGATGTGTAATCTCCAGTCTTAAACCCCAGATGCAAGGGAGTGGTATCAGGAGACAGATAGCTAGTCTCGTGCCCTCCCAGAGGCATTTGGTGGGCCCACTGTGAGATACAGGAAGCTGGACTAGATGGGCCTTTGGCCTGATCCAGCATGACTCTTTGTATGTTCTTATGTTATTGAAGGAAGGAAGGAAGGAAGGAAGGAAGGAAGGAAGGAAGGAAGGAAGGAAGGCTTGTTTGTGGTGAATTCTGTCACAAAGAACGACCCATGTTGGAACTCGAAGATGCTTATGCATGCATCAAATTCATATTCTGGACAGTCACTGAGAAGGTTGGTGATATAACATGTCAGATTTCTGTTTTTACTCAATAACTGGACTGCAAAACCAACGACTGAATCCATGATTGCCATAGGCCAGCTTGAGTTATTCTCTCGGTGTATGTTTGTGACCTACTTCTTGAACAAGTTTCTTGCCTCTGGCAGAGGCTGACAGTGCATCTGTGTCAGGAGATACAGGAGGGTTGAGGGACAAAAGTCACGTTCCCCTCCATGCTTTCTTCCTCCACCTAGGCATGTTGCAGCTTTCAGATTTAACCTGCTTCCCTTTCATGTGTGCAAAAGGCTAAGTGTTGCATTGTGAGATGGAGACGGAGGAAGAGAGTGGACATGAATGAGATGAGGTGGAAAAAAACCACTTCTTGTCTTTCACGGAAGCATTTTTAGTTTTTTTTTAAAAAGTACACACCACTGGAACAAATCCATCAAAGCTTCGGTGAACTAAACACGAAATTTGTGTAGGCAAGAGGCCAGCTACCTGCAAATTCCACTCAGATAACTGGCAAAAGCACTTGCTGCTGCCATCCCAGAAGATTTCGTAGGAAAACACATGCCAGAATTGCAAATGATTTTTGAAAAAGATTTGAACAGAATAGTCTCTGTACCATCTCTGGCCTGGCCCGATTCATAGTGCTGCTCATTACCTCAAAAGCACTGTATGGCTTGTGTCCAGGCTCCCTGAAGGACTGTTTCACCTTATGTGAACGTTTTCAGCATGTACGATCTTTGGAGGAGATCTTAAATCGCTGAGTCATTGCCAGTTCAGATGTGGTTGATGGGGACACAAGAGAGAGAGAATTCAGTGGCAGTTCCCAGACTGTAGAGGTCAGTCTGGCCCTCCCCCTTTTAATTTTCTACCAAAAGACCCATCTTTATAGGCAGGCATGATTGAATCCATGGATTCCTTAAGATGGTCTTTAATATTTACTTGATTTTCATTATTCATTTGTGTTTTCATTAGCTTACAGTTTCACTGGTTTTTAATGTTTAATATCATATGTTTTAAATTCTATTATTTTGAATATTGTGAACTACCTTGGGTTGACCTATAAATAAAAACAACCAAGTAACCAACCAGTAAATATTTATTTTACGCACGCACACACTCACACACAAACACACACACTCTCACACACACAGTTCTTGGGGCAAAGTAGATGAGGAAAAAAGTGAGTGAAAACACTCAAGAAACCATTCAAACCACCTTGCTTTCAGCAAAAAAAGAAAAATGTCTTAACTGTTAGAGCAGTAGAACAATGGAAACTATTGCCTTTATTTATGTATTTATTTAAAATATTTTACCCCACCTTTCTCCTTGAAAAGGACCCAAAGCATCTTGCAACAATGATGGATAATATAAAAAAAATGGAGACAATGGATGTATAGCAATTACAATATGAAAATATTCAAAACTAAGGATGAGTATGAAGAGGCATCTTACACAATTAAACAGACAGTATTGAAGCTAAGAATAATAATTTATTTATTTATTTATTGCATTCCTAGACCACCCGATTTCCCAAATAGGGACTCTATCTACACTAGGCATGTCCAAACTTCGGCCCTCCTGATGTTTTGGACCACAACTCCCAGAATTCTAAGCTTAGCTTGCAAATGACAAAGGACTGGGGGAGTTGCGGTCCAAAACATCTGGAGGGCCAAAGTTTGGGCATGCCTGGTTTACACGAATAAATAAACATATATAGAAACAAATGCCAATCTGAGAAATAGAAAACACAATAAATGGAAAACACTAGTACTACAAATCCAGTCCAAGCAGTAATTCATTGCAGTGCATCCAAGAATCACATAAGAGTTAGCTGGTTATAGAGGGAAGGATTGCTTGAAAATAAATATGTTCACCTGCTTGTGGAAGGATAGCAAATATGGGTCAAGTCTGGCCTCTGGTGGGAGGGAGTTCCAAAGTCTAGGTGCAGCAGCACCCTCCTTCTGTCCATCCATTTGACACACCTGTGAAGGTGGCTGGACAGAAAGAAAGTGTGTTGCTAGTCTGTGGAACTCCCTGCCACAGGATGTGGTGATGACATCTGGCCTGGATGTCTTCAAAGGGGGATTGGACAGATTCCTGGAGGAAAAGTCCACCACAGGTTACAAACCATGATGGAGATGTGTAATCTCCAGGCTTAAAACCAGGGTTCTTCAAGAGCCAGATGCAGGGGAGTGGGATCAGGAGAGAGATATCTAGTCTCATGCACTCCCAAATGCATCTGGTGGGGCCACTGTGAGATCCAGGAAGCTGGACTAGATGCGCCTTTGGCCTGATCCAGCATGGCTCTTCTTATGCTCTTATGTTCTTATGTGAAGGCCTGTCCTGACTTAGTCTCTGAACCAGTTCATTACGGGAGATATAGCCTTTGAGATATTTTGGACCCAGGCCATTTAGGGCTTTATAAATTAAAAGCAGCATTTTGAATTTTGCCCAGAAACTGACTGGCAGCCAGTAGAGTTGCAGTAACAGGAAGGTTATATGATTCCTGTAACCAGCACCAGTCAGCAATCTGGGTGCTGCATTTTTGGACCCACTGACATTTCTTGACACTTTCCATCCATAGCCCCACATGGAGTGTGTTACAGTAAGCCAGCCTGGATATAACTAGGGCTTGTATCACAGCAGATACAGATCAGATCTCTCAAGAAACGGACGTAGCCAGCGCTTTAGTGTTATTTGTGCAAACACAGTCCTGGACACTGTTGAGACCTGGGCATCCAGGCTCAAGAACAAATCGAGGAGCACCCCCAAACTGCTCACCCCCTTTTATACCTTTTTGGGGAGGTCGCAAGCACTCCGGTGCTTGAGGCATTCAAGAGAAAACTGGACAGACATCTGTCAGATGTGTTTTGGTGTGGATCCTGTAGTGAGCAGGGGGTTGGACTTGATGGCCTTGGAGGCTCCATCCCATTCAGCTACAGTAGGACCCCTGTATCCACTGATTCATTATCCAATGATTCAGTTATCCACGGTTAGCAGAGGGGGGAAAATTAAATAATTCAACCGCCACAAAGCAAGCTATTCTCACAAATAGCAGCTGTAAAGCAAGCTACTGTCATAAACAGCAGCCATGAAGCAAGCTACTGTCTCAAAACAGCAGTCATAAAGTAAGCTACTGTCAGGAAACAGCACTTTGGGGGTGGGTGGGCAGGTGTTCTCTCTTATCACATGGTTTTCACGGGAAAGCCTGGAACTAATCCCCAGTGGATACCGGGGTCCTATTGTATTTTATAAATCTATGAAAATCCCCCTTGAAAGCCCTTCTGTGGCATGACATATTGTGGCTGTTTAAGGACTCGTGTCCCAGACAATCAGGGACTATACAATGAATATGTAATGGGGCCACACAGCTGACCACGTTTGACTGGGAGAGGATGTTACAGAAGGTTAATGAAAGCCTTTTTTTTTTTTTTGCCTTCGTTCTGAATGACCATGTAACAAAATTGGCATTGGCAGGACACGAGCAACTTTGTGAGGCTCCCTGACTTGCCAAGCCATCCTGGGTATTTCACTGCCTTGCTGTTTGCCCAGATTTTCCCTCAGTTTGTCCCCTGTGACATACGGTTCCTTACATGTGTGGTTGAGACAAAATGGGGATGGTGGTGTGAAGGGAAATGTACATCTAGAAACGGATGCTTTCTGTCGCTATTCAGATTCTTGCAGGGGAGTATGGATCCAGCTTCATAGCTCCATCCTTTCACAGCCAGTTAATGGTATGTATCTGGTTCAGGGGAGGGCATGAGAATCAGACAATTACCCTTAGCAATATTGACTTCTGTCTGTTGTGTTTTTCCACCTTAGCAAATTAATTTGCAGTCTTTTTGTGGAAAAACCACAATATCTGTAATGAGGAAGAGGTTTGCTTGGTTACAAAGCTTGCAAAATCTGTCCCGTTGTATTTTTGATGAGTCACTGATTATAGCTGTGTGCATTTGCAACCATTGGCTCAGTGATCGGTCTCACCCTGAAAATGCTTCCAACATTCTGAGCGTTTCCCTTTTCCTTCACTTTCCCCTTGTCCAGTTTATACAACAATGGTGTGTCCTGGGATGCAAATATAAAGCTTCAGCCTAAGTACCAAGATTCTCTTTTTCTTTAGATTGTGTAAGGTTCCAATCACAGAAGAGGTGTTCTTCTTGGGACAGGGTGTGTTAAGAACTGAGGGCCTTTTCACATGACCCCTAAAATCCACTGGCCACTTAAATTCGGACCAGAGATCTTAGGGGTTTGTCGCTGTTCCTGCGTTCCCACCCCCTCCGCACTCCTGCAGCTGGCTGTGTGAGGGGAGGGAGAAAAAAAGGAAGAAAAGAATGCCGCTCACCTCCGTTCTGCTGTCCCGGCACTGCATTCAGATCTCTTAAAGGGGCAGGGGGCAAAAAAAGAACAAACAGAAGCAAGGAGAGCCCGGCAGTCACTACTGTTATATCCGCATCAGGAATTTTCACCTCCAGAGAGCAGGTACCTGAAAAGTGCTCTGGGACACGCTTAGGTGGGCGTGGTCGCACTTAATTATCTGTAAACTCTGGAGCTGGTGGGGAAATAATTTTAAGCTCCGGAGCTGGGAGCCATTTGCCCCGGAGTTTAGGGGTCATGTGAAAAGGCCCTGAGTGTGTCTTAATAAGAAAACTTTTCTCC
This sequence comes from Phrynocephalus guinanensis, assembly GCA_037367245.1. Taxonomy (NCBI): domain Eukaryota; kingdom Metazoa; phylum Chordata; class Lepidosauria; order Squamata; family Agamidae; genus Phrynocephalus; species Phrynocephalus guinanensis. Next base: position 8,746,691 of record CM074741.1, read on the forward strand.
AATTATTTATGTTGCATATAAAAGTTCAAGCAGGTTCCTATAGAGCAGATCGGATTCAAGTCTCATTCAGTAGACCACCCTTTAAAAGCAAAAAGCAAAAGCAAAGTGTTCTGCTTATATACTGCCCCGTACCACTCCAAGTAGTCTCTGGGCGGTTTACAAATTTAATTACAGTATGCAGGCCACACATTGACACCCCCCCGCGCAAGCTGGGTAGTTGTTTTATCAACCTCAGAAGGATGGAAATCTGAGTCAACCATGAGCTGGCTACCTGGGGTTGAACCCTAGGTCGTGAGCACAGTTTTACCGGCAGTACAGACATTTAACCACTGCACCATGGAACTTTACCTGAACTGGCACTTACTGTCTTAGTCATTCACTCAGCAATTTCTGTATGGGGGAAATATACTTACTTACTTACCTGTCTTAAATCAAAAATAAACATATTGTGTGTCAAAAAGTGCTTTATTTCTGTCTGACTGATTGCATAGATCTTCATGACTATTTAGCGCTAAGTAGCTAAATAGAGTTCACCTGAATGGAAAAAGGCAGAAACAAAATTTTCGGTGGAGAGGAAATAATTGGCTGTTATTGAGTTCACTAATATTTATCCCAGTCTAGGAAGGAAGGAAGGAAGGAAGGAAGGAAGGAAGGAAGGAAGGAAGGAAGGAAGGAAGGAAGGAAGGAAGGAAGGAAGTTGTGTAGTGGAAGCTGGAGATTGAGCAGTAGTTGATGGCACTAAGTTTCACCCCTGCCAAGCCAGAGTTCTTTAGTTCCCCGAGTTTCATTAAATACCCATTATTCAGACATACACAGATGTGCACTTTAAAATTTTCAGACACAAATAGAATCAGACAAGGTACAAACTGGTGCAAAACAGACTGGCTACAATTTGTAAGACAAATAGCTTGGTCTGAATCAAAGCTGGGTGGATTTTCTTTCTTTCTTTCTTTCTTTCTTTCTTTCTTTCTTTCTTTCTTTCTTTCTTTCTTTCTTTCTTTCTTTCTTTGGTTTGATTTCTATACCACCCATCTAGCAGCAAAGTCACTCTGGGTGGTTAACCCAGATCCTTAAACCCCAAGTTTTGTCAAGTTTTATCAGCATTTGAACAACCTTTGAGCTGCAGAGCCAGACAGGACCCCATGGATCATTGTGTCCTGCCCCTCTCAAGGAGGCATAATCAAATTCCCAACCTTTGGCTCTGCAGGTAGAGGCTATGCAGGTGAGCTATCCAGCAGTTTTGTGTCCAACCATGTCTGCTCTGTCCCACTCAGAGAGATGAATATATTTGTGCAGAACCAACAGACACCCAAACAATCTGGGCTTCATGGCAGACTGCTACTTGGGCAGGATACGGAAGACTTGACACTGGGATCTTCCTCCCCGGGCCCTTGCCTTTAAGGCAGGCATGCCCAAACTCCGGCCCTCCAGATGTTTTGGACCACAACTCCCACAGTCCTTTCCCATTTGAAATACAGGCTTGGAATTCTGGGAGTTGTGGTCCAAAATATCAGGAGGGCTGAAGTTTGGACATGCCTGCTTTAAGGCATGGCTGAGTGACTCTCTGGGATATATCAGAATGTGTTGTGCTGTTGTCTGTCATCGGTTCAGCAGCGACCATTAACACCATGCTGGCAAAATGCATTACCTAGAAGAAATGGATAAACTGGGTTGTGGAAGAAAGGGAGAAAACCCACCAAGGAACAATGCAGGGCTTTGAGCCTTTTGATTCAGCCTAGCTGATGGGTGGAGGTGGGAAAAACGAAACTATTTATGTCAAATTCACTACATGGGGCTTCCCAGATAAGTGTGGAACCCATTTTGGGTGTAATGGAAGCAATTCTCTCTGACAGCTCAGAGAGCAGGAGACTGACATTTTGTGGGGAGTGAGTACAAAAAGCGACAAGAGGTGAGGAAAAGGGAAGCAGCAGACCTTATCTCAGCTTTCCAGCCTTTTGCACGTGTTTATTCTAACGTTTTGGGCCATGGCCAGGCACCTGTTGGAACTTTTTTTTTCCTGGGGAAAAAGCAGAAAGAAATTAAGACACAGCAGCTATGCACCCAGTGGGGGAAAGTGTATAGGATCAAAAGGAATGGTGGATTTTGCAGGGGAGGTGGGAAAACCCAGAATCTTGCAACCAGAAAGGATGGGTAGGTAATGTGTTTCAATTTGTTGCTTCATTCTAACTTTCCAAATTCACATACACTTTCATAGTTCTCAAGGGAAGTGTCCGAGATCAATCAATTAAGGATGATGATTTCTGGACACCACTCTTCAAGAAGGATGCTGACAAACTGGAATAAGTTCAGGGGAGGGCAACCAAGGATTATCAGGGGATTGGAAACCAAATACTGTATGATGAGGAAAGATTGGAAGAACTGGGCATGTTTAGTCTGGAAAAAAGGTTTATGATGCTCCTTTTCAAATACTTGAAAGGTAGTCATATAGAGGAGAGGAGGAAGATCAGGTTTAGATCATCCCAAAGTGCAGGGCAAACAAACATGAGCTCAAGTTAAGGCTGAATATCAGGAAAACTTCAAAAACATTAGAGCAGTACAGCAATGGAACAAATGACCTCAAGAGGTGGTGAGTGAGTGGTGCTCCAACACTGGGGGGCATTCAAGAGAAATTTAGACCACCACACCTGGCAGATATCCTTTGATTTGTATTCCTGGATTGAGTGGTGTGTGTGTGTGTGTGTGTGTGTGTGTGTGTGTGTGTGTGTGTGTGTGTGTGTGTGTGTGTGTGTGTGTGTGTGTGTGAGAGAGAGAGAGAGAGAGAGAGAGAGAGAGAGAGAGAGAGAGAGAGTTTGTGGACTTAACCGCCTTATAGGACCCTTCCAACTTCATGATCCTGTGACTGGGATTTGTAATAATGAATTTTAGTGTCAAACTTTTGACCTTGACCATAGGAAACCATAACCGGCATGACTTTCAGCCTTTTAACCACAACTCATTTAACACCAAGATAGGCATGTGTAGCTGCTCAACACCATTTAACAAACAAGATAGGCAATGAGTACTTCATTTATTTTAGGACATTGCAGGGTCCTAAAATGTTTGTGCCTCTTTCATTTCTTATTTATTTTTGTATTTTTTGTGTACCATTTATTTTGTTTTGCACACAAAAGGAATAGCTCCCTTCAGGTTTCCCATTCATATTTCCCCATTGGAGTTTTCTGGCACTCCAGAAGCCTTGAAGGACTATTAGCACGGAAAGGCAACAGAAATCTACTCTAAAAGCAGGCAACAAGCACTAGTTATACTTTATTACATTCAAAACTACACTATGAGTTCAGTATCATCTGTTCTGCACAACAGACTCTCTGGGAGTTGGTAGCACAACATAAGAAAGACAACAAAACAGACAAGCAAGCTGGGAATGTTTAATACTTAGACATACTCACTCACCAAAGCAATCAACAGCCACACAATATGAAGAATGACAAGAGAGAAAAGCCCCAAGCTGTTCCCAACCAGCCACAGTCCTCACCCACACAGACTAGTAATACACTCACCTAGTGACAAAGGGCCTTTTTACACGACCCCTAAGATCCGCTGGATCTTGAGGGTTTGTCGCTCTCCCTGCGTTCCCACCCCCTCCGCACTTCCTTGTTCTGTCTGTGTGAGGGGAGGGAGGAAAAAAAAGGAGAAAAGAATGCACTCTTACCTACTGAGTGCCGGTGGAAGTTGCTCCGACCCCCCGTCACTTCCTGGTTCCTCTTAAAGGGGCGGGAGGCAAAAAAAACACAACAAAAAGAAGCGAGGAGAGCCCGGCACTCTCCGCATCAAAAATTTTCACTCTCCCAGAGCAGGTACTTGAAAGGTGCGCTGGGTCGCGCTTAGGTGGGCGGGGTCGCACTTAATTTTCTGTTAGCTCCAGAGCTGGTGGGGAAACATTTTTTAAACTCCAGAGCTGGGAGCCATTTGCAGTGGAGCTTAGGGGTCGTGTATAAACGCCCAAAGTCCACTCACCCAGCCCATGCACCCCCCAGAAGTAAATAAAACAACCCCCCCCCAAAAAAAACCTCACCAAAATATACACAGATCCTTCCATGTCCATAGTTAACCTGGCTGGGTACTACTGTAACTGCCTCAAAATTCAAACACAATCACTCAAAATAAAATTATAAGAGTGATTCTCTTTTTGGGGTTCTGGTAGCAGAAGAGATTTAAGTATTTAAGATTTAATTCTGCTTGGCTAACAAACCTGGATGGAGTTGTGGATAGAGTAATTACCCGGAACTTTGTAGATCAGTGTTTCGAATCCCTGCTCAGCCATGAAAACTCACTGGAGGAGTGGAACTGGTAACACCACTCCTTAGGGCCTTTTCACACGACCCATAAGCTCCGCCGCAAATGACTGCAAGGTCCGGACCTTAAAAATGTTTTCCCACCAGCTCCGGACTTTGCAGACATTTAAGTGCGACCCCGCCCACAAAGCGCGACCAAACAGCAGTTTTCTTGTACCTGCTGGAGGAGGGTGAATTTCAGCCGAGGTCCGGATTTAATCTGGCACCTCGGGCCCCGATCCTGCTGCTGCTGCTGCTGCTGCGGCTGGGGCTGGGGCGCGCACCTCTTCTTCTTCTTCCTCCTCCTCCGCAGCGTTCCTTTGAATGCGGAGGGAGCGGCTCGGCGCTCGGCGGCTGGCTCCGACGCGTCTCGGCTGCCTCAGAGCGTCCATCGCCGGGGCCCGATCCACGATCGCGGAGGAGCCCGCCGTGGCAGGGCGCCCGGGCACGACGGCCGCGCCGCCCCCGGGGAAAGCGCCGCCCGCCGCTCTCACCCACTCCCGGGCTTGGCGCTCTGCATCCACTTCCCGCTGCAGGTACTCGGTGTGCTCCTCGGCCTCGTGGGCCACTTGCTGGAGGGTCTGGATCTTCTTTTTGACCGCCTCGATGGAGCTGCTCCCGGCCATTTTGCTGGGCGGGCGAGCCGGCGGGCGGGCGGGCGGACAGGCAGGCGGGCGGAGGAGCAGCAGTGGCGCCCCAGCCCCAGCCGCAGCAGCAGCAGCAGCAGGAGGAGGTGGGAACAAAGGAAGAGCGACAAGCCCCTAAGATCGCTGGTCCGAATTTAAATGGCCAGCGGATCTTAGGGGTCGTGTAAAAGCGGCCTTAGATACCTCATTTACCTTGAGAGCTCTATAAGTGAATTCTGACTTGATGGCACAGAACAACAACAAACATAACAGAAAACTAATAATAATGATAGGCAAATAATAAAAGACCACAGCTCCTTCTATTAGCCTACCCAGGCTTTAAGATCATTAGGGGAGTATGTCTGTGAAGATTCTCAGTCATCCAGGTGAGTTCATCTGGAAGCTGAATCATGGCAACGGGACTACTTTTCTTTTACTTTTGCTACTCATCCAAGCAGCTTTGTCCATCAGAGGACAGTTAGTGGCGAGTCTCCCATTTTATAGTTCACCTAGAGTATATAGTTCACCTTGAAACTTAATGGGTGTTGAGAAAAGTTGCATATGTAGGACATTCACACATCCTAGCCCTTTGTCCACCTAATGAGCCTCTTTAGATCGTGGTCCAACTGATGAGCCTATTCAGACCAGGGTGTGTATGAAATCAAGGTGAACTATAAAATGGAGGCTTCGCCACTAACTTCCCTCAGACTGACAAAGCTGTTTGGATGAGTAGTAAAACGTTTCAATCTCTCAAGCAAATAAGTCAATTTGCCATGACTCAATATCCAGATCATTGGGGGAGATCTTTTTCTTGGCCCCACCACCCTCACACGAGAAAGGGCCTGCTCTCTGATGCCCCCAGACTCTAGAACTCTCTCCCACAGGAAGGCGGAATGGACCCACCTTTACTGCCCCTCCGCAAGCAGACAAAAGACCTTTCTCTTCAGGCAAGCATTCTCTGAGTGACCTGCTGCCTGAGAGATGTTTTTTTTTGTATGGACTGTTGTGGTCTGTTGCGTTTCAAAGTGTTTTGGTGTCAATTTTATCATTGTCATATGATCCTTGTTTAATTCTGTTAACATATCCCCATACATACTGCTTTTAGCTTTTCAATGTCATCTGTAGAGATGGGCACGAATCAAAAAAATGACGTTTCATTTGTCGTTTGTCATTTGGAGGGTCCGTTTCGGTTCGTTTCCATTTTTCGTGAATTTTTGCAAAAAAATTGTTTTCGTTTTCGTTCATTTCGTTACCGTTTCGTTACCATTTATTTCAATTTTTTTGTGATTTTTTTTTTAGCATTTAAAGCAGTTCACTGTATTGCAGTAACAGAAATGAAACACACGACAAAATTTTCAGTGTTTCTGTTCGTTTCGTTTCATTTTGGAGATAAAATTCTTTGCGTAACAAAATGAAAAAATTAAAACAGAAACGAAAAATTGTTCGTTTCGTGCCCATCTCTAGTCATCTGTTTGTGTGAAATAAGCCCTCTTGAAAATAATCAAGGATGGACCTTGACAAAACTCTGACTCTGGAAAAGCCTCTTCCACAAGGATGGGGCCACAAACAGAGAATTTCAAAATAAGATTCCTTTATTTGCTTATTTTAAATTAACTGCTTTATAGGACCAACATGGGACATGGCACTTCATCGTGTCTGCTTCATCATGTACTAATTTGCTGCCAAATTTTGTCATCCACCAGGCCTCCTTGGTTACTACAGCCCTTTTCCCTCTGGATAACTTTTCAGCAATTCAAGCTTATGCATGCTAAACCTCAGACTGTTCCTACTGCAGCTGAAACCCAGGTAATTAATTTCTCCACAGGCTCTGTTGATTTCTTTTCATCTGCCGATGGATGTTGCTGAGGTGAGATAATCACGGTAGTGGACACTGGGAGAACAAGTGAGAGAGCAATCTATTAGTTAAAGCCCTTGTGTGCCAGGGAAGGGGTGAGGGAGAGAAAAAAAGTCATTTAAGGAAGTTGTACACCAATTAGACTGCCGCAATTATTCCTGTTGCAATTATTTCAGATCACTTGCTTCCAAATGTGTACTCTGGTTCTAATCAGTCACTCATTAATCTTAACTAAATTGGTGTGACATCCTCATGCATCCTTAAGTAGAAAAATAAACAAAGAAAATTGCAGAATCAGGGAATTAGAATGTGTGCATTTCCAGGAAGACTGGGTTTCCTGTCCACCTATATCTTCTGTACCTTTGTTTTCACTCACTGCGCTGTAGAAACTTAAATATATGCTGGCTGTATTTGGTCTGGAATGGGCAGAAGCTTCTCAAACCAGCCCCATTTTTATGCAGTACTTGATTTGGAATCTGCTAACACAACTGGATTTGGCAGTGCTGCTGCACTGGCTGAGATCCATGGGCAGAAGCATGCAAGAAAGGCATGGAGGAAGAGAGGAGGAGCTGAGTTACACCAATTTCAAGCCTGTGCTTACCCAGAGTCTGAACTATAACATCACCAACAAAGTTAGGCCAGGGTCCTAAGTCATATTCAGCATCCTAAGTTTTGGATTCATCCTGGCTTCATCAGTCCCAGCGTCAACTCACTCAACTTTCAACTATCTCATCTAGTTAAGATTCCCAACACCCAACACCCATTAAATATTGGTCTGTAGCTATGGTCTTCCTGGTGGAGGTGTGAAGTGATTCTGATTTGTCTAGGGATTGATGAAAGTGCCACTTGCTAAGTGGCAGACAGATTGTGCCCCAGTCCTCCACCTCTGTTGAAAGAGGGGTTTTCAGTACAGAGGCAAAGGGAAGCATTGCATAGGTGGGACTTTCATGTACCCCAGGCCATTGTCCATCTAACGAGGCTATTCAGACCATTGTCCTCCTGATTAGCCTGTTCAGACCATGTGAAATCAGGGTGACCTATAAATTGGAGGCCTTGCCACTAACTTTCCTCAGAGTGATGAAGCTGCTTGGATGAGTAGTAAAACATTTCACTCTCTCAAGAAAAGAAGTCCAGTTGCCATGACTCAATTTCCAAATAACCTCACCTGGATGACTGAGAATCTTCACAGATTATTTATTTATTTATTTATTTATTTATTTATTTATTTATTTATTTGATTTTTATACTGCTCATCTGGCAGCAAGGTCACTCTGGGCAGTTTACAACAAATAATAAATTCAAACAATTCATACAATAAAAACATAAAATACAGTAACACAATAAAATAAAAAAATAAAATTAACATTAAATTAACATAAAACAATGCATTATTATTGGTAGGCTAATCAGTTTGACCAGCACCTTCTCAATTAGTTGCAGTGTTAAATGAACACCAGTAGGATTCCACTCAGGGATTCAAACTCATACAGAATGCAAACTCAGGAGCTGGAATCTACATGAGTGAATTACTTGTTGTCTGTGCTCCTGCATTATTTAAAAGCAACAGTTCTCTCCATTTCTAACTCATGGGTGAGCAAATGCAAATGGCTCGAGAAAGGTCAACTTTTAGCATGTCAGGGAGGGGATCCAGAGAGCTTGTTGGGGGTGGGGAGGGGCAGGATGCATATAGGTCTTACCAGAGTTTTCTTCGTATATAAATTCCCTGAGTATTTTTTTCGGGCAGTCACGTGGTTTTTAATATGCAGTTAGTGTCCTCTCTTCTGCGTTGTATTTTCACATTCTGATTCGGTCTCTACCTGTCTACTACGCATTTTGTCCTTCGTTCCACTCTAGTTTCCAGGCTTCCGTGGTGATAAAGGGGAACAACTGATTTTACTGCGTATTTTAAGGGTCCTGTCATGGTTACAGAAGCAAATAAGTAAGCATTTTCGAGGGAAGTTTCTAAATCCAGCCCCTGGTGGTGGTTTAAGAAACTTTGCTGAAACTGCTGTTCCAGGGGTGTGGTCGTCCGGGACCAGAATTTACTTCTCTTCTCGGTTAGCATGCAATCTTTTACTATGCAGTAAGCCACTGGGAAACTACACAGAAAACGCTGGTAGGACCGCGGCCAGAGTCAGCTTGACTCTCACCTTGCCTTTAGTACTGGATTTGTTGTGAAGAAATTTGCCAACATGGGTACTGATGTAATGATCACCATCGTCAAACTGCAGAGCTGGAAGGGACCTCATAGATTTTTTTTGGCAGAAATGAATGGAAGTAAAATTCTTACCCGTCTCTATCCTTTGCTATATTGGAGAATCATTGAAGAATCAAGCCCACCTGTGATCCATTTGTAATCAGAGACTAATTGAAGTTGAAGGGGCCTATAAGGCCCTGAAATCCAACCCCCTGCTCAGAAATCCAACTGTGGAACCCAAATCAAAGCCAAATGTTAAAAGAGGTAATGATATCCCCTGCTTAGGAGAGCTCCACGCTTGCCACAGTGCCATGTTGTTGCTGTTTTTCCTCTTGCAGTTTCTAGACAAGCAAAGTCAGCCACCGATTGGGATTCCTCCCATTGTGGCTGTTTTAACTATGCCATTTGGAATGAAATCAAAGGCGGCCCTGATAAGAAATTCGCATTTGTAGCTTGTTGAAATTAAAAAGAAAGAGGGGGAAAACAAGCCAGTGTCTAAAAAATTCCTAAGTAAATAGCTAAGGAATTGTGGAGAGAGGAGATGGGAATAGTGCCAGAGAAACAGATACATAACCCAGTTCACAGTGAGAAGGTAACATGAAAGTACACTTTTTTAAAAAAGGATAAAAATTATAAAGCAAACTGAGCATGAGGCAACGAAATAGAACAGTGCTTCCCATCCATGGGTCCCTAGATGTTATGGACTAAAACTCCTAGAACCCTTTGTCACCAAATGGGTGATTCCTAGTTGTATCACAAAGAGAACAATACTATAGATAGACATCAAATGTCCTAATAAGACACAATGGTAATTACAAATGAATATGCTTCATTATCTATTAGTTACAGAGCTAACAATTGGGTTTTCCTCCACACAAGGCATACATTCCACTCATGCTCACCATGAGAGAGAAGAGCTCTTGATCAGCATTGACCAGTTCCGAAGTAGAAGGTAACTTATCCCAAAACCTTGGTCTCAGAGCAACAAGTTCCAATTGGCCAGGTTCCCATCCTAAGCAGCTTTTCAGCTGAGCATGTGCACTGGATATTTGTTTGTCCTTTCCTGGACCCATCACCCATGTAAAGCTCTTACAGTAGTTGCAATTTGTATGTCCTTTATCACTAGCAGACACAGTTATCAAACATGGAATGTACTTAATTATCATGATTAGCACATTTTCCATCATTGTGTAATCTTAATATGGTTGTTGGAAGGACACTTGTACCAGGATCTTCTTATCCGAGCTCCTGAAACTGCTCATAGTAGATGAAGTTTTGTCAAAATGCTAAAAGCATAGTTCAGAAGGTTACAGTTCAGAAGTTGAATTGCTCACATTGAGGAGTTTATGACCCATCGTCAGGTGCCCAAAGTCCCATCATTTCTCTATTCTCTTGGTCTCCATCTTTGGTGCTCTCTCTGTCTCTCTCAGGTTCTTCACCTTATCCCAGGCCAAACATTCATATACCCTACAACACCTTCATCACTAGCTGTGCTGACCAGGATTTCTGGGAGCTGTAGTCCAAGAATATCTGAAAATACAAGGATGGGAACACTGATATAGAAACCTATTTCTAGGAAGTATATATATTTGGGAATCCATCAAATCTTAATTTTCATATCAGTTTGTCTAATTTGCACATTCTGACTCCCAGCAATAGTGTGGAATAGAGATGGGCATGAAATGGAAATATAGTGTTTCATTTCGTTTTGTTTTGATTCAGTGTTTCATTTTGTTTTCTTAATAACAGATTTTTTAAAGAATTTTCATCACAAAATGAAATGAAATGAAACACTTTGTCTGGCTATAAATAATGGAGAGCTTTCATTTTTTTAATTTAACCGGGAGTCCACTGCCCTAAATCAAAGACCCTCAAACCTTCAAATCAATTTCCTTTCAAGCAAAGAACTGTCTGTAAACAAGCTACAAACCTAATGGCTAGCTGCTGCAGGGAGAGATTGGAGAGATAAGCTCAACAGCTGATCGGCAGCATACAGAGGGAAGGAAGGAAAATATTTTTTTTAAATACCTCCACAGTCCTACTTAATCAGGAAAGTAAAACAAAACATTCCGTTTAAATCAACTTGCAGACACAGACAGCAAAGGGAACAGCTGAACTCCTGGCTAGCTCCACCAGGAGATCAAGATAGGATATACAGCTATCTCAACAGCTGAGGCACGGGAAGAAAGAAAAACAAATCAATTAGTTTTAAACTAAACCTCCTGTTCTCAAGATGGTTGGATCAAGAGGCTAGGAAGAACTATTTCATTTTCAAAACAAAAATGGTCTTTCATTTATTGACAACATGTTTGCTATTTTGTTTCATTTCATAATGTTTCATAAACTTACAAAATGACAAACAGTGTGTTGTTTTTCGTAAGGTGCCCATCCCTAGTGTGGAAAGCTTCAGACCAGGGTGTGGTAGAGAGAGATCAAAGTTTGGAAAAGTTACTTTTTTGAACCCCTGAGGCAACACAATGAATTGCCACGGAGGCTGTGGAATCCTGGGAACTGTGGTCTAATAAACAAGTTCTCCAAGGTCTGGAGCATCCATCCCTTCCAAAGAGTGCTCAACAGCTACTGATCACAGATATGCTGCCACTGAAGAAGGAGGCTCCATTACATGGATCGTGCGTTTTGATGCCTCCTGGGGAAAGCAAGCTATTAAAGTGCATTCCTTTTTTTTATTCCTGCTGTCCACTGATGGCTGTTGCACGTGGAACATTTTTAGAAGGAGACAAACAAGCAAGTAAATATTCCTGATCCAACCAGTCACTTCTTCAATCTAATGTTCTAACAGCAAAAGTAAGAAATACGGGAAGACTATAAATGGTAATATATAGCTCCACACAGCTGCCTTTGAAATCAAGCCCACTTCAATAGAAATTGAGCCAGATGCAAAATATTGAGAAATTATGGACTCGAGCAAATAAATAAAGCAAACCAGGAGAGCTCCTTTGAGCTTCTTAGCAAGGCTTGTTCTAAATCACCAAGCCAATCTATATTTCCCTGGAATTTACAAGAAGCATCCAATCTCAGCTTGCCTTATGCCTCCATCGATCACTGAAATTGGGCCAATTTTTTTCCTTCTTTCTCCATCAGGTTTTTCACTTCAGGCCTCAATTCTTTCCAAAACGCCTTATTGTCTTGAGGGCCCTCAAAAAAAATTCTGAGTCAAGAAAGAAGAAATACTTTGCTTAGGATGTGATTTTGTTGTCATAGTGGTACGTAGCTAGCTTCTTGTTCGACTACCTTAGTCCCAGGACTGACAGTAATTTGAGGAATAAGACAGGCACCAATATGGGTTATTTGGATGTCTCACTGGGACCAGTGAGAGTCTCTAGTAAAGATGGTCACAAAGGGCTTCAACATTCTTTGGTCCATCTGCTGGAGTGACAGCACAGCTGCCGCACCCTTCTTTTCCCAACTCCCTTGCTGTCACCTCCAGTAACCCGCATCCATGCACCCATTGGCACAGCCTCCAGAGTCGCCCCCCCCATTCCAAGTAGGAGCCAGAGCTTCCCTGCCCAGCCTCCTCTGGAAGCGGGCCATTAGATGGCCATGAAGGCATCTTCCCCATCCTTCATCCTCATCTGAGTGGTCACCTGCCAGAGGAAGTGGGGCAGGGAAGCCCGGGCTCACTGCCTGGACTAGGTAGGTGGCACTGGAGGTGGGTGACTGGAGGTCCTGGAAAGAGGGCAGGGTGGGAAAGCAGCACACAGAAGTTGGGCCTACTCTTGTTGTGAATTACTACACTATGTAACAGGATCTCGGCTTTCCTTCCTTTTCTTTTCTTTCAAATCAGATTATTGCACAATTTAAAATCATGGATGCATTTGAAAGAGAAGCAAATTAAAATGAATTAAAATGTTAAGGAAATTAGATGGTTTTTGACCAGAAGTGGACTACTTCAATAGCAACGTCCTGGCCATTGGCTACATCTTCTTTTGTATACATGGTGGGGCATAAATTGCATGCCCATAAGTGCTCCATCGACTGAATTTCTCCACAGTGACAGAACATTTGTCTTGTATCCAAGTATCCCCTTGTTGCTTGATTATTATTTTATCTTTGTACTTTGCTTCAAAGTCTATCAAACAACTTCTGCACGGTTCAGCTAGAGTCTTGTCCTGGAGGGAGAGACTCTTCAGCATTGATCCAGTTGGTAAGGTGTGCTCTTTTTGCTCTCCATAGGTTTAGCTAAGCCTCCTCTGGTTTAATGTTTGGAGCTTGAGATGTGTGCAAAAAACTCTTCCTCAGTTTCCGCCATTATCTAGGGGGCTCGTGTCTATGAAGTAGAAGGGTTTGGTGCTGCATTACTATATTTTACTTATTACTTGCCAGCAACTCACAACATTCTTCTGGGATCCTTATTTTCACTTATTTCAATGGAAAGTAAAACTTGTTCTAGCCATGAATAAGTAATATGAGAAATCCCCCCTGGAATTTTCTGGCTTCTGTTTTCCTTTTGAAATCTCACTTATTCATTCCTGGGCCTGGAAATAAGGATCTCTTGACACAAGTGACAAGCCCATAACACATGAGAGTTCAGAGATGCTGGGACAGTCACTTTTCCATGAACCAACTCAAAGTAAATTTCCCAAACCCTGGTTTTGAAGGAGAGCATATATTTGACTAAGAAATATTCAAATTGCCCTTATAGAGCATGCAAATTCTGCTTTGGTGATTGTTGGGAATTTGCTGGAGAACTTCTTAAGGTCAAGCTGACCTTGATTACAGAAAGAAAGGATAAATTCTCTCTCTCTCTCTCTCTCACACACACACACACACACACACACACACAGAGAGAGAGAGAGAGAGAGAGAGAGAGAGAGAGAGAGAGAGAGAGAGAGAGAGAGAGAGAGGTGCCTTTTTCTCAGCCAGCTGAGCAGACACAGACACAGAAAAAGACACCCTGCATCCAATCCCATAAGGCTTGTTTTATTCATCTTATCTGTTGCTGACAAGTAGAAATTGGAGCAGTTATGAAAACATTGGTTCTAATAGGATGCAGATGCCCTTTAGCCCTTTGGCCTTGGCTCAAAGCAAAAGGTCAGGGGAAATGGAAGGTCACTTCCTCTCAGATATGCCACGTAGGCAGCCAGTGGTTTTTGCAATCACTGAAACTTCTTCTGAAACACACTCTACAAATAAAAGTTCCCAACAGGTAATGTCGTGTTTTATATGTGCATCTTTTTTCTTTTCACTTGCTCAGGTTGGAGCAAGTGAAAGTATGTCAAATGGGTATAAAACAGGAGCCCGTTTTACAAGTGTCAATGGCCTTCCAATTACTTGTTTTCTTGTCCAGATGGAGTACAAAAGGGACAAAGGAAGGTCTGGTTGTGAATGGCATTGTGATGAGGGCAGTGAGATATTACTGGGCCAGATTTTGCATCTGCCAGGGTGATTACAGAATGACCAGTGGAAAAAAGTAATAAGGAAAAGGTCTACTGGAGGAAGAGACGCCCCCCCCCCCCAAAAAAGGAAAGATCAAGGAGACAAAGGTAGAGAGTTGAGTGGTTTAGAGCGTGGGGTGACATAGAACAATATCTGGGAATCCCAACTGAGCATTAATTTAATTTAATTATCTGAAATATGTTACCTTGTCTTTATCCTTAAAAGGATTCAAGCCCCCTGCCCTCAACTTCAGAGGGAGTAGGATGCCCTGATAACTTCTGATAACAAGTAAAGCTGTGGGTATTGGGAGAGTTTTTGGTTTTCTGACCCAAACAGAGGAATAAAATTGAGACAGATCCCAGGGACTGAATGACTAGGGAGAGCTAACAATAGATTCAATGAGGACACCAAGGCGAATGCTTCAAACAAACATTCTGGTTTTGGGATATAGTTACACATTAGTGGACGAACCCAGCATCCTTCAGTGCAGCCAAACCAAAGCAAATGACACTCATAGATAAAGAGAAGAAGGTTTAAAAAAAGGAGCAGGGATCATGGAGGGAAGGGTAGTGACTTGCAACTCATGTTCAATGTTTGTCTTCATACGTGGGAACAATATGGCATACACATGCAGCAAGTGCATACTGATAGCACTGTTCAACGAAAAAGTGAAAGAACTGGAGCAGCAAGTGTCCACAAGGGTGTAAGAGAAGATGCAGAGAAACAGAGGTATCAAGCAAGGGGGGCACTGGATGTGGAAGAACAGAAGGACAAAGCCAAGGAGGAGAATTCTGAGGGGGGGGATAAAGATACAATGGAGGAAGCACCAGGGAGAAGAGTCAAGGTAGGAGCAAAGGAAGAAGATACACTTCACCAGTAGAATAGCAAAACCACCACTTGGAGCAAAATAATAACTGTAATATCCTTTTAGAAAAGGCAGGCAAAAAGTGGAATAGGTAATACTCTGGAAAGCAGAAACAAAATTTCAAAAATATCTTGATTGGAAACACCGGTCTGAAAACGACAGAATGAAACTTGACAGGAATAAATGCCAAGTTCTATACCTCAGAGGCAAAAAGCCAAATGCGCATTTACAGGTTAGGGGATACTTGGCTCAGAAATACTGCCTTGAGTAGGGAGTTGGACTCCTCTCTTTCTGCTGCCTCTGAAAAAAAGAAAGAACATTTTGGCATTTCTGATCATTCTGATCCAGTTCAAGCATCACTTTGTATTTCATCTGCTTCATTCAATTTAGCTCAGCACCAAAAAAACAACCTAAGACCTGAATGTGTACAAATTTCAAGATGCATCCCCTTCTCTTTTGTTGACAGTCCCTCTCCAGAGGTGCAAATTGGACGTGTGGAAATGTGACTCTAGTGAATATTTTTGCGTTTCTTGCTAACAATGTTCTCCAAATTCTGTCTTAACCTTCACAATTTTTCACTGTTAAAAAGCTATGGTGCTCTTTCCTGCTTTCCTGCTTGCATATAGTTTTATAGCATAAGATGTTTGGGATTTCTACAAAGCCAAATGCTGCTGCAAGGTAACGTAAATATGATATTACAGCATGGACTTGTTGTCTGGTTTGTATATTATTGGATTTAAATCAATGCACATCATTGTGGTTAACCAATGACACCACCTCCAGCCTTTTTACAGTGTATTTCAATATTTATACTTTCCCCAACAAAATGAAATTCAAGTAGGGAGAGAATGCTATTGACACAGTTAATGAGGTTCTGCTTGAGACAGACGAATGAACCTTTGCTACCCTGTCTATTTTCTAGGTAAAAATTGTGTGTATGAAAGCAGAAACTGGCGGCAATTCACTCTATCAAGGAATAACGCTTTTGCACATAACTGAGCTTTATCCCTCCAACATACTGTCATTGATGGCCACCTGAATGTGTCCAGCAAAATGTACCAGTGACAGGAAGGTCACTTTTTTTAGAGTGCAGTTCCAAATTGGAAATGGAACCTTCGCATTCGGTGATAGCCTGTCCTTCATCACCTGCTGTTGGGGACTGTTAGGAGAGCATGGTTGTCCCAGAGGTTGGAAGAATTATTGGAGGATCACAGCTGGCAGAATCTCCAGTTGGCAACCATGGAGCACAGTCATAATGTCTGGGGAGTTCTATGATATGTACAGCAAAAACAAACTTTCCCCCATCCCTGCAATGGGTACATTACAAATCTGGGGGGGAAAGGAGATGGGGAAGGTGTATTTGTTTATTTGTCTCCTTCATATGTCACCTTTCTCCCAAAGGGGCTTACGATGATTCAAAAAGTTAAAGCCACAATAAATTATGCATTATAACAATTAAACTCTACTAGGAACTGAAATATGTTGTATGGCTGAAAACCTTTAGAACTTCCAAAACACACTTACTCTGCCAAAAAGAAAAAACAAACACAGCCCTCAAGGGATCAGCTATGAGAATAAAAGGAAAGTGGGGGCATCTAGCCTCTCAATACAAAGCATTCTGCAACAAAGACGGTTACTTCACGTCCTTCCTCGTGCTGAGGTGAACTTGCTTCTGGGTTGAAATTGGTTGTTGTCACGTGACCTAATGCCGGTTCTGCCCCTGTTTCTTTGTACTCATGGGCATGGTGAATGGAACTGGCAGGACTTTAACCTCACATCCTCGATGAACGTTGTGCTGCTATTTTTCGTGTGGTTTTCCATGTTGTCCTCAGTGTTATACTTTTGCATTTTTTGGTTTTTCGATTAATCGGTAGCTCTCCGTCATGGATTCGCGGTGTGCAAACGTTTGGATTTTTTTTTTCCTTGGGCATTCATTTCATTGCATTGCTCGTAGACCATGCCCTGTCGACTGCTTTTTCTTCCTTCTGACACTAGATGGCTTCTGGTGACATGCTTTTCACGTCCGCCTTCTGGCTCCTCCAAGACATAGAAACGTGTCAGAGATTGTCCCCCTCTGCGGATGTTCCCCCCTTCCCCCCCCAAAAAAAAACATAATTACATTAACTATTATCCCGATGCGGGGTAAGAGGAACCGCACGTCCCCTGGGGGCAGAATGAGAAGCGGATAGAGGAGATTCCTGAGCTTCAGGAGGGGCATCTCTAACCCCGGTTCCGGCTCAGTTCAGGGGGAGTGGTCGGGGCAAACTTGCATCGACCCCACAAGGATGTGAGATTCTGTTCCTTTGTCCTGGTCACCAGCAGGGCCGCAAACAGCAATGAGAGGGACATGAAGTATCAGCCAAAGGAGCAGTCACAGAGAAGACCCTCTCTTATGTTCCCATTGTGATGGCAATGGGACTGGGAGGGGAAGGACCTCCTTTGATGGTCTTGATGACCAGATGTGGTCTTTCAGAGAACTTGGACCCAAACTGTGTAAGGCCATACTGGTAATAATAACCGACACTTTGAAGTGAGTCTGCAAACAGACTGGCAGCCAATTCAATATTTGTAGCAGTGACATTATATCCTCCCTATAACTGGTCCCCTTCAGCAGTCCCTCAGCTACATTTTGAGCTAATGAAAGTTTCTGAACCGTCTTCAAAGGCAGCCAAATGCATAGCAAGTTACAGTAATCCAACTGTGATGTAACTACAGCGCATGTCACTGTAGCCAAACCAGATATTACAAGGAACAGGTGTAGCTGACACTTTTGAACTGTGCAAATGCCCTCCTGACCACTGCTAAAAATTGAACACCCAGATTCAGGGCCAAATCTAGGAGTACACACAAGCTATAGACCTATATTTTCAGCCTTAATTAGAGCTGGGCACCATTAAAAAAACCAACATGCTGTTTCATCATTTCATAAGCTTCCAAAATGTTAGGACACAAAATGGGAAACAGTGTTTCATTACGAAACAAAATGGGAAACAGCACTTTGTTATGAAACATAATGAAACACTTCTTTTTCCCTTTGAAAATGAAATGTTTCATTATTCTGTAAAATGGCTCCCTTGTAAAAAGCTACCCACCAAATTTAATACCCCTAGGACCCAGGGGAGACATTTTATATAGTAACGAATCATTTCATTATTGTTTCATTACATTATGATTTTTTTTACAAAAAAATCATTTAAAAATGAAACAAAATAAACTTCTCATAGAAATGAAACCAAACTCTATTTTTTCCATTTCATGTCCATCCCTAGGCATAATGTAACCGTATCCAGCACAGACTACATGTGTATTCCCACATCTGCCTTCCAAACAAACAGGAGCACGTATGTTCTGAATGGTTTTCATTTCCACTTTGTTTGTCCTCAGCCAGGCTGGCCATTACTGACACAAGTTTAGAACTGAGATAGCTTCCTTGGAATTTGATAGAGAGATAGATTTGGGTGTCATCAGCCTACTGGTGGCATCAACCCCCACAATCCCAGACACTCTCTTCCAATGGATTCAAGTAGGTCAGTAATGTCCAAACTTTGGCCCTCCAGATGTTTTGGACCACAACTGCCACAGTCCTTTGCCATTGGAAATACAGGCTTGGAATTCTGGGAGTTGTGGTCCAAAACATCAGGAAGGCTGAAATTTATACAGGCCTGAGTAGGTGTTAAATAGAATGGGGTACACCACCCTCATCACCAACATCTGGGCTCTCCCTTCCAGAAAGGACCAGAGCCACTGTAAAAGTGTCTCCAAGTTTCATCCCAGAACAAGATGATATGGCTGATGGCATCAACACTTGCTGAGAGGTGCAGAAGGACCAACAGAATCACACTCCCCCTGGTCACTTCCTGGCAGAGATCATCCACCAAGGTGATCACAGCTGTCTCCATCCCACAGCCAGGCCTGTAACCAGATTGAAACGGATCTAGATAATCCACTCCATCCAAAAGTCAGACATAAGACTGAGACTGCATGGGCATAGAAAGGAGGAATTGACTGTGGCTGATTGGTAACAGAATAGTCTATCAGGCTATGAATAATTATGAGTCTGAGATGTCTTACTTTTGGCAGTCTCGGTGATTATTGTGTATCTTGTGGCAGCAAGTGGAAGACTAAAATCCAGCTAAGAAGAGCACCTTTCATTTTAAAAACATGAGGAAAAGAAAGGAAAAGGGTGTAGATATTAAAAGATTGTCTTGATTACAATAGCCTTCACTTGGTCAAATCAGGCTTTGTGTTTTCTTCTGATCTTTCTACTCACAGAACTTCAAGAAACTTGAATTACTCTCCTCATCAGAAAAAAGGGACGTACAGACCCCATGAAGTCTGCCCCCATTCCTGTTGCCATAACAATAGATTTCCACAAGTATTTCTGTTGTTGTCATAAATATCTTTGACTTCTCTCCAAATTTTATGAGACGGAGTGCGTATTATTTTACTCTCTTACATTTTTTTCATAAATTGTTATTGCCGCCTTCAGCTGTATAAGTTATAGGCCACTCCTGACATCAAGGGTAGCATTTGCCACACTTTATGACCCGCATTTATGACTTTCCCAACTTATTTCTTTACCTTCTAAGAAAAGAGTTGGAGAATGGATGGGAGGCAGTATGATACCAAGATACTTAAGGACTTTGTGACTCCCTCCCAGACCATGCTGCTTGGCTTAGTTGCTTGACTCACCCAGGGCTCTCTCCTTAGACCCGTGCTTCCCAGCCTTGGGTCCCCAGGTGTTCTTGGACTTAAACTCCCACAAGCCTTCACCACTGTCTGTGCTGGCCAGGATTTCTGGGAGTTGTAGTCCAAGAATGTCTGGAGACCTAAGGTGAGGAACCATTGCTTCAGATAATCCTGTCTATCTGATGGCTTTTTATTAGAGATAGGCACAAAATGACAAAATGGTGTTTCATTTTGTTTTTCATTTTGTTGATCTTTGTTTTGTTTTGTTTGAAATATTTTGTAAAAAAAATCATTTCATTTTTTGTTTTGTTTTGTTTTTCATTTTTGTGACTTTTATGTGTTTTATGTGTGTGTTTTATGTAACTACTGTGTGTGTTTTTTTATGTTTTTGCCTTTGTTTTATGTGTTTGGGGGATTAGGGGGAGAAGTGCAGGCTTTTAAAACTTTTTATTAGTCCCCAAAGCAAGTGCCGATCAGCTAGCATGCGGGGCTTGCTTCGGAGACTTAAAAAAAGTTTTAAAAGCCCACATTTTCCTCCATCCGATCGGGTGCATTTGGGGAAAAGTGGCTGCTTTTAAAACTTGTTTTTAGTTCCCTAAGTAAGCCCTGCACACCACCTGATCAGTGCTTGCTTCGGGGACTAAAAAAAAATAATTAAAAGCCCAAACTTTCCCCCACCCAATTTGGGTGATTTGGGGTGGGGGACGCAGGAGTTTTCAGAACCTTTTTTTAAGTCCACTAAGCAAGCCCTGCCAACCAGCTGATCGGTACTTGCTTCGGGGACTAAAAAAAAAGTTTTAAAAGACCAAACTTTCCCCCATCCAATTGGGTGAGTTGGGGTGGGGGATGCAGGAGTTTTCAGAACCTTTTTTAAAGTCCACTAAGCAAGCCCTGCCAACCAGCTCATTGGTGCTTGCTTCAGGGACTAAAAGAAAGGTTTAAAAGCCCACACATTCCCCCACCCAATCGGGGAATTGAGTGGGCTTTAAAACATTTATTTTGCCACAGAAGCAAGCGCTGATGAGCTGGCGAGCAGGGCTTCAGCAGCAAAAAACGTTCAAAACCCCACACCATTCCCCCACCTGATTGGGCACGTTTGGGGTGGTGGTATGGGGTTTTTAAATTGGTTTTCGATAGGAATGCATTGCTTCAATGCATTCCTATGGAAAAATTAAAAATGAAATGGAACGAACCAACATTTTTCATTTTGTTTCATTTCATTTTTCTTTGACGGGGCAGTTCATTTTTCGTTTCGTTAGGGAACGATACAAAAAATGAAAAACAGAACAAAAAAGTTCATTCCGTGCTAGAGATGGGCACAACTTGAAAAAAAAAATTCGAGTTGTCGTTAGTCGGGCCGGTTCCGTTTCGGGTCGTTTCCGTTTTTCGCGAAAATTTGCAAAAATTAGTCGGTTCGTTTTTTCGTTTTTTTGTTGTCGTTAGTACTGGTTTTTTTGGGGGGTAGCGGGCTTCTGGAGGCACCTCTGTGGGGTGGGTGCCTCCTCTGGCCCGCTATAAAGGGAAAGTGGGCTCCTGGAGGCACCCGTGGGTGCCTCCTATCCTCACCCACTAGGAAGGGGAAGCAGGCTCCAAGAGACCCCTCAACATGGGGGTCTCCCCTCCTCACCTGCTGCTGCAAAATGGCATGCATAGCCATATGGATATGCATACCAGTTGCAGACAGTGAGACCAGTGAGTGAACCCAGAGCCGTAGGGTGATGCCTAAGGCTCTCGCACCGCCATGTCTCACAAAGAAGGGAATCGTACTTGCGTGTAGTGCAATGCAAGTAGATCTGGCTTAGGGTTAAGGTGGGTTAGTGCAAGGGCTAGGGTTAGGCTAGTGACGGGTAAGGTTACGGTGGGCTAGTGGGTTGCACCTCTGGGTGCCTCTCTGACCCACTAAGAAGACAGTCTGTGACGTATGGGTAAGGAGTCAAGGATTAGGGTTAGGGTTAGGGGGCTAGGGCAGGTTTTAGGGGGCTTTTTGGCACATCCCAGAAGTCTCCATGGCCAAGTGGCCATGCGATTGGTGGGATGGCTCCAAAAATTTGCATGGTTGTCCACTCCCACATGGCTGGCCACTCGGCCACCCCATCATTGCGCAGGTGTAAAAAAAAATCAATGGAGGACAGAGGAGGAGAGGAAAGACATTTTGTTGCAAGAAAAAACCCACTGCTACTGTGAAAAATCTGGCAGTTTATAAATTTTTGCGTGTTTCTGTTGTGCTTGTGTGTTTTTGGACCACGATTTCAAAAACAATATTGCGTTCGCCGCCCCATTTTGGATCCCCTGCCCGCACCGCATCGCATGGCGAGTCCGGCTGCCCAGTACGGGGGGGAGGCGGGACCCCCCCTCCAGAAACCACTCCTCCGGTAGGTGCCCTGCGCCCTTAGTCAAGCAGGCATTTTTCCGCCTGCTTTTTTGGCCCGGGAATGGGTGGGGGGAGAGTTTAAAAGTTTTTTCCTGTGCCGTCCGTGCCGCTTGCTTGCGCTTTAATTGTGGCGGCCGGCGGCGAGACTGGGCTTTTTGCTGGCTGCGAGCCTGCGGCGAGTCCCACCAGAGCAGCCCAGGTCGGGGGATGGGGGGGAGGCCGGGGACCTCCAGAATCAACCCCTCTGGTAGGTGCCCTGAGGCACAGCAGGCATTTTTCTGCCTGCTTTTTGGCCGGGAACCGGGTTTTTTTAACTTTTAAAAAAAAATTTTCTGTGCCGCGTGGCATCGCGCGATCGCACGATGCAAGGAACGAGCACGACAAATCAGACCAAAATTGTTCGTTCGTCGGTTCGAGCTCAAAGTCTGGCGGAGTAATTCCCATTACCATTTCCGTAGAGTAACGGAACCGAGTAACGGAAACGGAAACGGGAATACCGCTAAGTCGTGCCCATCTCTATTCCGTGCCCATCTCTCCTTTTTATCATATTTATATATTTCTTTTGAATGTCTCTCTTGTCACGTATGCATGACAAACAGGAAAATCTATGGCACCCAAACAAACAGAAGACAAGGCATTGCTGCATAAGACTGACACGCCCTGATTTGTACAGGTAGCAATGTGTGCCACTCATATATATATTCAGAATTCTAGATCTGGATGACTCCAGTTTCACTGGGATGGTATATCGGTTGTGAGTTTCAGCATGAGCATGAGGTGAGCTATTTGGCAGACAGGGGATGGCAGTTTGGAAAGCTTCAGATTAAAATGAAGATCTTGTTTATTCATTGGATCAACTCTGATGAATGGGGTCTTTCTGGAGGGGCTTTAAAGAGCCCATAGTTGGATAAAAGTTTACGGAGCAAGATGTTGTATGGTCCAGCACCAACATAGAAGGCCTTCAGCAGAGTTTCAGAGCTTTGAAGTAGCTATTTACAGGCAACATACTCTACTGGCTTCCTGACTACTTGTTGAATTGCCCCACTGTGGGATGACTCCTGCTTTCTAAAGCATTGGATGGGTTACTTGTGTCTTCCTTAATAATCTACCACATGTTCTGCCTTTGTTTCTGCACTTGCTCTGATTCTGACAACAGAAATAGAGAGACATTAACAGGAAGATATATTTCCCCAACTCTTAGCTGCAGGTGAAGTGTTATGGGGCTTTAAAATTCCTCACTGAGATATCTAGACTAGATGGGCTAGATGGCCTTTGAGGTCTCTTCCAACTCTATGATTCTATGATTCTATGATTCTATGATTCTATCTCATCATGTCAGGACAGGCTAAGTTCATAAGAGGAAGGAAATGAGCAAATTTCTGTCCCCAGCTCTGAGCCTTGTATCTTGGAGGGCATTTGAAGGGAAAAGGCTGATGATGAATAGATGGGTGAATAAGAGAGAGGGCTTTGCATCTGGCAATTCAATTTACCTTTGGAACATCACTGGCAAACCGCGATAAGGAATCACTCATTGTCCCCATGTATGTTCAAAGAGTTTTCTGTAGAAAAATAACCCAGTGAATTGTTCCTTGGGAAAAAAGTGATAACCAAGGAGCTGTATTGGTTGGCTTTCCCCAATACCTACTCAGGTTAATTCAAATGATGCATAAAATACTCTTGGCAGCATGCTACCCAAATCTACATTAAGTGGCTTTTACTGACTAAGTGGTCCTTGCCCAGGGACATGTGTCTGATTACAGTTTGTTAATTAGCAATAAATAATGTATGTCTGTTCCTTCTCCTGTTAAATCTCTGGTACATGTCGCCCAGCTCTTAATGCATTAATAGATATGTGCATAACATTGCAAGCCAGAGATGAATAAGCATAACCTTTGGGGACCTCTCTCCATTTGTCAGGTGCATTTGGCACGGAGAATCCTCAAACACAGCAGAAAACCCATGCAAAGAGAAATTAGGGGCATGGGGACAGGTTTCTCTACTCCCAGGAAAATTTTATTTCTGTTCATCAAATATTTTATGCTCCCACGTAATCCCAGTGATGGTTCTCTCAAGGGGGAACCTGTCGCCTTCTCCTCAGCATTAGGCTTTGAAAACCTCCATTAAGACCTTCAGATGAACATTCAGTATATGTCTCGGGGGGGGGGGAGCAGGTTCTAATCCTACCCAGCTGCTCAGTCATCACTCACATCATCCTCAAGATGGAAGCTTGAAGAGAAGAGCACAGGAGTGCTCCGTGTGAATTAGAACCCCAAAAATCAGAGCTCTCATAGCCTCCGTGAAAAGTTTAAAAGTGAAGATGGAAAAAAGTGACATTGACAGATTATCCCCTGTCCCTCTGTTCTGCAGTGCCAGTGCCAAGTAAAACATGGTACAAATGTCAGCCCTCTGTTTTCCCTTCATGGTGTTGAATAGTGATGCTTTCAATGGAGTCCTTTGCCCTCCCATGCCCGAATAAGAGGCAAGACACAAGCAATGGGGTTAAATGGGACACACTTTATTAATGTAACGGTAACTTTAAACCAACAGAAGGGGAACTAAGGTAGTGCGAGGTGATGGTTGGGCCACCGAGGTCGCCTGAAACCTCCCCAACCTCCATATGATGGCATCTGGGTGACTCAACTACCCCCCCCCATTAGTGCTACCTCCCAGACGGTGTGCAGGGGCCGGCAATATGTCATAAGGCCCTCCCAGGCTTCCAAGGTCCATTAACTGGCAACCCTTATCCTGGGAGGGGGGTATTCCAAGTGCTTCTTCCCCCACGACACTGTAATCACCTGATCCGCAGCATCATGGCATTGGATGTGTCACAATGACATTAACAAACCTTGACTCACCAACTTTGGCCTCCACACTACCCGTCAGTGTGACCGAGGGTCATGACATTACCCACTATCCACTTTACTCATGCCCTGCATTATTTTGTACATCTCAATCATATCCCCCCCTCAGGTACCTTTCTCCAGACTAAAGAGCCCCAAAGGTTTTAGCCTTCTAAGCACATCTGATGTCGCCTGATTTTGGAAGCTAAGCAGGGTCGGCCCTGGTTAGTACTTGAATGGGAGACCACCAGGGAATATTGGGTGATGTAGGCGCCTAGAGTAGGAAATGGCAAACCACTCCAGTATTCCTGCCAAGAAAACCCCATGGACATGGAGTCACGAAGAGTCGGTCACGATTGTAACGATGCAACACACACACACACACACACACACACACACACACACACACACACACAAGGGAGGTCCCCCAGCCCAGTAATCATTTTAATCACTCTCTTCTGCACCTTTTCCAATCCCACTATGTCTTTTATGAGATGCAGTGACCAGAATTGTACACAATACTCCAGGTGCGGCCTTACTATCATTTTGTATAATGGCATTATAATGTTGGCTGTTTTATTTTCAACCCCCTTTTTGGTAATCCCTGGCATGGAATTGACTTTCTTCACCGCTGCCACACACTGGGTAGACACCTTCATGGAGCTGTCCACCAACACACCAAGATCTCTTTCCTGATCCATCACAGATAGCTCAGAGCTCATGAGTTGATAGATAAAGTTTGGATTTTTTCACCCCAATATGCATTACTTTACATTTTCCTACATTGAAATACATTTCCTGTATACATTTTGCTGCCCATTCCCCCAGTTTGGGGAGATCCTTCTGGAGCTCTTTACAATCTTCTCTGGTTTTTACCACGCAGAAAAGTTTTGTGTCATCCACAAACTTGGCCACCTTACTGATTATCTCTGTCTCTATGTCATTTATGAACAGATTGAAAAGCACCGGTCCCAGGGCAGATCCCTGAGGTACACCGCTTTTCACCTCTTTCCATTGTGAAAATTGCCCATTGACACCTACTCTTTGTTTCCTAGATCTCAACCAGTTCTCAATCCATGAGGACCTGCCCTCTTATCCCCCGACTGTGCAATTTTCTCAGCAGCCTTTGGTGAGGGATTGTGTCAAAAGCCTTCTGAAAATCAAGATAGACAACTGGTTCACCCAACTCCACATGCCTGTTGACCTTTTCAAACAATGCTAAAAGGTTTGTCAGGAAAGACTTATCCTTACAGAAGCCATGCTGATTTCCCCTCCTAACTCACTTCTTTCCCCTGATAAACTTTACAAGGAATCAAGTGTAATGATTTTCAGTCATTTACCTGGATTTCAGTCTCATCCCTTGGGCTAAGCGTAGAGAAGCCATTTCAGAATCTGGAATGAAGCAGTATGCATTTTTGTGTGATTTAATCTACCTTGGCAAGATCCCTAGTGCATATATCAATGAAAGTACCAGCTAAAAAGAGTGGGACCTAAGCTTCGTCTTCCTCACTGCTTGAGCTTCTTGTGAATTATGCTTTTTGGGCCTGGGATAAAAGGGGTTGAGCAATTATCTTTATGCTTTAATTACTTCGCAAACAACAGAGGGAGAAAGAAAAAGAGGGAGTTTTAAAGCAAAAGCTCTTGACAACATATATTCAGAAAGAACAACTGAATCTGAATTTCTGAGTGGTACCAGGAAAATAAGAGAAGGGGGGATTGTGTGGCTTCTCTACCACTCCATAATGCATAAAGCTATCACTTGGAGTATTCTCGAAGGCTGTTACGGCCAGGATCTGATAGCTGTTGTGACTTTTTCAGGTGGTTTGGTCGTGTTCTGGAAGTTTCTCTTCCTGACGTTTTGCCAGACTCTATAGCTGGCATCTTCAGAAGGCAAGGAGCCCAGGGGAGCTAGTAGTTCACTCATTCTGTACCCCAGAGCACAGGGGTAAAAACTTCCTGAACACAGCCAAGCAGCCTGAAAAACTTGGAGGTTTATGAGTTAATTATGAAGGCTGCACAAGATGGGTATTCAGTTTACCAGGCTCAGAAGGGTGGAAGTTTGATTCAACTGTCTTCTTGCCTGGTTGAGTTTGGGCCTATGTTACCAGCGGAAGCCTCCAGGGTTATGGCTTACTGCCGGCTGGTGGCTTCCCTTTTTGACCCTTGCCCAGCCTGGCTTATTAAATCTGCCAGAGGGAACATGCTGGAGTGGGTCTCTTTTATTGCCAGTTTGCCACATTTTTCTTTCCCGTTTGAAGGAGACCATGGTGAAGCCCACTTTGAAAAAGCCCGGCTTGGCGTCAGATGAGTTGTCTAGCTATCGTTCGATCGCCATTGTTCCCTTCCTAGGCAAAGTTGTTGAGAGGGTGGCCGCCGTCTGGCTTCAGTCATATCTGGAGGAAAATTGTATCCTGGATCCCTTCCAGTCCGGGTTCAGGCCACTTTGTGGGCCCGAGACTTCCCTGGTCGCTCTGCAGGATGACCTCCTCAGAGAGGCCGACAGGAGGCGTTCCTCCCTGTTCGTCCTCCTTGATCTGTCAGTGGCCTTTGATACTGATACTGGAGGCGGTCTTGGAATGGACCAGGACCAACCGGCTCAAGCTGAACCTGGAGAAGACTGAGGTTCTGTTCTTCGGGGCGCCCTCGTCTGGGTACAATGGCCCCCTCCCTTGCCTGGTGGGTGTTTCCCTCCAGCCTACGGACAGTCCAGGAATCTGGGCATGGTCCAGGTGATGGCGGTCTCCAGGGCCGCTTTTATCCATCTCCACAGGATCACCCAGATCCGCCAGTACCTCGATGAGTCCTCCCTGAGGACAGTTGTGCAGGCCCTTGTGATCTCGAGGATCGACTACTGCAATGCCCTCTAAATGGGGTTGCCCTTGACCCTTGTCCGGAGGCTCCAGCAGGTGCAGAATGTGGCAGCCAGACTGGTGGTGGGTGCTCGTAGGTTCGATCACATCATCCCAGTTCTGGCTCACCTGCATTGGTTGCCCGTTGCCCTCTGGATAAGGTTCAATGTCCTGGTTTTGATTTTAAAAACCCTCCGCTGCTTGGGACCAGAGTATCTGTCAGAGCGTATCTCCCAGAGGTCAACTGGGGTCAGGCCCACTAGAATGGCACAGGCACGCTCACTTAGGGTGGCCACACCCAGGGAGGCACGGAAATCGCTCACGCATAACCGTGCCTTCTCTGTGGTGGACCCCAGTTTGTGGAACCATCTTCCAAGTGAGTTGTGCCTGGCACAGTCCCTGTCTGCCTTTAAAAAGGCTCTGAAAACCCTATTTTTTAAAGAGGCATAAGGCGACCTTTTTACTTAATTCCCTTTTTTCCCTTTCACTGCCCACATCGCCTCTTGTGGAGGGTCTCCCCCTCCTTATTCTACTTGTTCTCTCTCGCTTTTTTATTTTTTTATATATTGTTGTTTTTCTTTCAATTGTAAACCGCCCAGAATTCCGTCCGGAAGATGGGTGGTATAAAAATACAACAAATAAATAATAATAATAACCTTCAGCTTGCTACCTGAACTTGGGACTGAGCAGAGTTTTCATTGCAGAACAGCACTTTAAATTCTGCATCATGAGGGTCCAGCTTGATTTGTCAAAGGCTTCTCTGCAGAACTTGTGAACCTGCTGTAATCAGACAGAGGACAGAAACCTGCTAGGTTTCCCCCTATTGCTTCTGAGTAACACAGCTTAAGAACATAAGAACATCAGAAGAGCCATGCTGGATCAGGCCAAAGGCCCATCTAGTCCAGCTTCCTGTATCTCACAGTGGCCCCACCAGATGCGTCTGGGAGTGCACGAGACTAAATATCTGTCTCCTGATATCACTCCCCTGCATCTGGTTCTTGATGAACTCTGTTTTTTTTAAGCCTAGAGATTGCATATCCCCATCATGGCTTGTAACCTGTGATGGACATTTCCTCCATGAATCTGTCCAATCCCCCTTTGAAGGCATCCAGCCCAGATGCCATCACCACATCCTGTGGCAGGGAGTTCCACAGACTAAGAACGTGCTGGGTAAAACAATATTTTATTTTGTCTGTTCTCACTCTCCCAGCCCTCAATTTGAGTGAGTTATATCCACCTTGGCCCAATGCATAAGGGAATAATAGCACTCCATGGGATTTCCAACAGAGCCGGTTGTACCATATCTCTTGCTCACATTTACCAAGCAAGTCTTACCATCCACTTTTAACCCAACAAAATGGCTGAACAGTTCCGAGGCTCTACAGAGGAAGACAGCAAATGAAGGTGGCCTCAGGAAGAATGAACATTCTAGGCCTACCTCTGGCTTTTTGGTGATAGAAGGTCTGACATCAAGTTGTTCATTACGGCACTCTAGGACAGTGATGGCGAACCTTTTAGAGACCGAGTGCCCAAATTGCAATTCAAAAACCACTTTTTTTTTTTGCAAAGTGCCAATGCATCAATTTAACCTGTATACAGGTGGCTATGAAGGGGCGATGTCGGGTGCCCAAGGAAAGGGCTCCAAGTGCCACCTTTGGCACCCGTGCCATAGGTTCGCCATCACTGCTCTAGGCTGCCAGCAGTTTTAATTAGCTACCAACAATTTCATTCTCATGAATGAATGAATGAACAAATGAATATGATATTGGGATTCATACCAACTACCCATATTTTTCCATTTATAAGATGCCCCCATGTATAAGATGACCCCTGGACATATAGGATGATCCTCAGTTCTTAGTTTAACAATTTTAGAGAAAAATATAGTGTTATACATGGAAAAATACTGTACTCTTAGTATGTATATCATGTTTCTTAGCTCTGAAGCTGTGATGGAAACAGTCTCTCTCTCTCTCTCTCTCTCTCTCTCACACACACTCACACACACACACACACACACACACAGAGAGAGAGAGAGAGAGAGAGAGAGAGAGAGACAGACAGACAGACAGACAGACAGACAGAAAGACAGAGAGACAGAGAGACAAAGAGAAAGAGAAAGAGAAAGAGAAAGATACAGAGAAGTATTGTGAACTCTGGTTAGTGGGTGTTTTTAAAAGAATTAGCAGTATATTCATTGGCTCATTTTCAAGGAGAACACGTGTGGCATGTAAAGGTGGATGCATTCGTAATGTGGACAAGAACCAATTAAATAGGCAAAGGGGCCATTAAGGGAAGCCTTAATTGTGACAAACTGATTAAATGGGCCTGCTTGCTAATCAATAGAGTGGCTCTTAAGTTAATAGGCCTGATCAACATTATTTATGAATGCATTGCGTATTTGCCTGCTTGAGCATCCAGGTGAGGCACAAACAGACTTCGTAATCTTTATAGCCATCAAAGGTCGCAAAGCAGTTCAAGGAAGTTTGCCTCAGCGGATGAAGAAGTTTTCACTTTGTGGACTGAAGTAGACATTTCTTTGTCTCGGCACTGAAAACTGAGTATTAAACCTGAAAAACTGAAAGTCCAAGTTTGAAAGAACAAAGGTCCCATGCTGTATGCATGTGTGTTCTGCTTATATACTGCCCCATAGCACTTCAAGCACTCTCTGGGCAGTTTACAGTTTACTTGTGCCCACTACACATTGCCTCGACCCCCAGCAAACTGGGTACTAATTTTACTGCCCTTGGAAGGATAGAATGCTGTCAACCATGAGCTGGCTACCTGGGATTGAGCCCCAGGTCATAAGCACAGTTTTAGCTGCAGCACAGGCATTTAACCACTGTGCCACGAGGCCCTTGACCATGATATGTTGCCACCCAAATTCAACTACAGAAGTGCTGAGTCCTTCTGCAGTGGTGTTGAGGAGGTAGCCTGAGGCCACCAGTACGGTTGGCACACAAATGAGTGGTGACTGCCACAGCTTTATCTTCCAATACTTGAGAACATCGTAAGGTCACAGGGTGGACTATCTGATAGGGTTCCCTTGTAAAAACGCAGCAAAGTGAAGCACTCCTCAGCATGATATTTGACCTTGTTGACTGCCTTGATCTAACATGAGTGCTGAAATCTAGTTGGTGACACACTCCATTAGGGAGAAGTGTCATAGCATCATCATAGGGTTTGAAGGGACCTTGGAAGTCTTCTAGTCCAACACCCTGCCCAAGTCAGGAGACCTCATTCCAGTTAATTAAAGGAGACAAGAGAACTGTTGTTGTTGTTAATCCACCTTTGCCAAGTCAAAGGAAACAAGTCCTAGAGCACGCATGTCCAAACTTTGGCCCTCCAGATGTTTTGGACCACAACTCCCAGAATTCCAAGCCTATATTTCCAATGGCAAAGTACTGTAGGAGGTGTGGTCCAAAACATCTGGTGGTCCGAAGTTTGGTCATGCCTGTCCTAGAGGATCCATGACAGCAATGGAGAAATCCAGGTTCTGTGGACATTCTGAGGATGGCATAAGAAGTTGTTTTTTGGCTGGGGAAGGAAACTTTTTTATTTGAGATCACCAGAGATCATTCTTGGCATCTGAGGACTAGAATAAGACTTTGATAATAAGCCATGGAACATCCGTAGTGTTGCAAAAGATGTGTCCTTTAGGGATACATGATGTGCTCATAAAACAATAGGATGTCATATACAACAAAATGGCAACTATAATGCTGACACTGTCCCTAGGAGGACTGTGGAAATACATTGAGAGTATTGAATGATCATCCCTTGGCTCAAATCAAAATAACCATTCAGATTGAGCTGCATCCACAATCAATGGAATATGGAAGAACTAAATATCTAGCAAAGAGCTGATGGTCACTCAGGGTCAGACAGTGTCTAAAGCAGCTGATGGGCTGCAAGGCAAGGTCAGCTAGGCAGGAACCAAGGGTTTCATCAAGATGGACCAAAATGGTCCACATACTGTAAAAAGAGTCAGCTATACAATATTCATCTTGCAGCCACAATCCTCTGTTACTACACCCAAAAGTCACATCATCTGTGCATTGTAGGCATCTGACATAAAAAAAAACTAAATGGGAGAATACTATTTCACCTTGGAGAACATTGGGTAAATGCTGTCATATTTTGGTCAATGGATTGCTGTAATCATGAAGCAGATCCTAATATGCCTAGCTGACTTTCTCTAAATCACGGATGAACATCCTTCCTTGGCTTTAGAAAAGAGCCTGAAACTAAAAACATTTATTAAGTAAAATAAAGAGTAGTGTTTATATATTGATAGAATATATGAATACGGATTTACAGGCTGGATGGGTTGATACAGGTGTCAGGACACCTTAATCCACAAAACAACCGATGGTGTCATGGCTGACCATGAATTTTTTTTGCATGAGATAACTTGTACCTGATTGGTCAATGAAGGTACATATATGTCTCTCTTGTCACCTGTGTTTGAGACTTTAGATAGAGACAAAGAGAGAGGTATTCATTTGCTGCTAATATGTTGTATATAATTGTGATTAGAGAGGGGCACGAAACAAAAAAACATTCATTCCATTATTCGTTATTTGTTTTGTTACGTAATGAAATGAATAACAAAAATTGTGATGAAATTGGAACAAACCGAACAGAACCACAAAATTTAGGTTAGTTACGTTTCATTTTCGTTAATGGCGACGCACAATGAAATAAGCTGTTTTTAAATGTTAAAAAACGTCCTGAATATCCGTAAAAACCCAGCAATAATCATTTATTCTGCCTGATAATATCTACCAGGGGGGTTGGGGTCCTTAAAATGTGCATTTATGTCTTTTCTCAGATCACTGTATTTTTTTTTCCTTTAAGGGGAGTTAGGGGACATGGACCCAAAATGGCTCCCAGATGCCTAATATTGATTTCTTGGGGATTAAAATGCACTGGACATCTGTAAAAATGCAGTGATAATTATTTGAAATTATTACCTACCAGGGGGTTGTGGTCCTTAAAATGTTTGTTTTTGTCTTTCTCCCATTGCGATGTATTTTTTATTTTCCCTTTAAGGAGGACACAAAATGGATTTCAGCCACAAGATGGATGTAAGCCATGTGATGGGATCATGTAAATTCTTGGACAATTTCAACCAATAGCATGCCCAGGTGGTAGACTGGGTAGGTGTGGCAGCAGCAGAGGGCATAAAAAGCTTTGGCAGCCCCCATCCTCCTTGTAGTCTGCGGTGGGAATTAGGTGGGATTGCTGTCTCTGCGACTCATTACTTTAGGCCAGCCAGGCAGGTGTGTCTCTCTCTCTGTGTTCCTGCTGGCTGCAGCCTGGCTCTTAGGGGAGAGAAAGAAGAGATTGCTCTTGCAGCCTCCCTGTGTGCGTGCGTACCTCTCAGTGAGTACCCTCCTCTGCCCCGCAGTGCAGTCACTCTGCAGCTGCCTTACGCCCTGGGCAACGCTCACTGCTGCCTTTGCAGCCTCCGTGTGTACCTAGCCTATACTGTGTCTCTGCCAGCATCATTTTTTTAGTGTTTTCCCTCTGGTCTGGGGCATTGGGGGACGTCTGCGCGCGGAAATGCTTTAAGTCACGCAAAAAGCGGGTAAAAATCCAAAAATGAAAAATGAAAAAATGAAACAATTTTTTTTCAAAAAAAATTCACGAAAAATGAAAATGAACCGAACCGGACCCACAATGAAATACAAAAACCGAAACATCATTTTTTGATTTGTGCCCATCTCTAATTGTGATTGCTGAGACATTTTGCCTGATAGAATGCTGCAAATATATCTAAATAGGTTTAGTGTTTCAGTCAAACAACTCTGAGTCTGCGTATTATTCTTTAAAGAGTCAAACAACTCTGAGTCTGTGTATTATTCCTCACTGAGGACTAGTGCTCTGACAGCCTGAAGCCTGGCTCTGTGTTTTCCTGGATTGCCTACCTAAGCTCCACTGCACAAATGTTGAATCTCAGACATGCAGTCTCTGGTTTCATTTAAGAAGAGATGGATTTATGGCTTCTTCCATACCTTATAGCCACTAATTTACTGGTTAAGAACATCAATCCTCATTACCACCACCACCACCACCACCACCACCACCACTACCACTACCACCACCACCAATTTTTCTATTTGCTTCTTTCATTATCAGATATAAAATAATAATATAATAACAATGTATGAATAATAAAGGTAAAAGCTAGAGATGGGCACAAAGCGTCACAAACTTACTTCATACATAGCTGTCGGTTCGACAGCACAGGTGCTGTACTTTTACTTCCTCCACTCCCAGGACTGGCTGTGCCACTCACCGGTCACTGCATGCTGCTGGTGTCCTTTTCCTCTTGTGGTGTTCCACTCTGGACAGGAGTTTGCCTGGCCTGTCTCCTCCTCCCCTAGCACCAACCACTCATCAGCTACATGGGGAGAATCCCTGTCCCACCTGATCATTGGATTGGTCAGTTACTGGAGGAGGCAGAGGTGGGCTGGCCCTGTTCCTGCCCATAATGGCATGATGTCAAAGAAGAAGGACGCCCATGGTGCACATGGAGGGTCCCATATCAAGTGATTTGCCAAGCTTCGTGCCCACCTCTAGTTAAAGCAGTACATCAATCAAATTTTAACCTCATTTTTCCCTGATTTCTCTTAAGCACGTATATTTTGCAGGGATTTAAACAAATCTAGCCACCTCCGAGTTAATTGGGCATAGCAATGGTTAAGACTCTTCTGCCACGTTAGTCTTCGCAGAGGTGACCATCCAGCATTATTTTCTTCCAAATTAAATGGTACTTAGTGTTTTATTGTTGTGCGAGGTAGAAAGGAGGGCATTCAGAATATTATTTCTATCACAGAATTTCTTTTAAAAATGCAGCACTACACAGGAATTAGAATGTGTTAGTGAAATAACCCCACTCAAATATTTGAAATGAATTACATGGTTCTTTTCTCACAGCAATCTGAGGTGATTAGGACAACAGTCTGAGGTGAAATACTATTCTTGGCATGGAGGGGGAAATGCACACACAACCAATCAGGTATAATAATATGTCATTAAATATTCAAAATATATTTTAAATTAAGTAAACACCCCTAGAGTTTAAACCTGTTTCTATGACTAGTCATATTGTTGTTGAATTTATTGACACATGGGGACTTACAGGATTTTAGGTTTTAATATGTAAACAGCTCAGAATACTATTTTCACTAAAG
This sequence comes from Phrynocephalus guinanensis, assembly GCA_037367245.1. Taxonomy (NCBI): domain Eukaryota; kingdom Metazoa; phylum Chordata; class Lepidosauria; order Squamata; family Agamidae; genus Phrynocephalus; species Phrynocephalus guinanensis. Next base: position 8,781,874 of record CM074741.1, read on the forward strand.
GGGTAGTATATTGATCATTTTTTTTAAATGAACAGTTCAACAGGTTTTCAGCCAGTGTCTATAACTGAGATTACTTATTGGAATTGCTCAACTAATCAGATAATAAAAATGTACGCTGAGTGACTTCAAGGGTATTCTCGAACACCTTTGGATGTCAGTGCATTGATAATTATCAAGAGGCTTACAATTAGAGTTAAGGTTAGGGTTTGGGATGGGGTTGTATATTTCCTGAAACCACTGAGAATTCCAATGTCCCCCACCCTCCACTGGGGTCTACCTAATTTCAATCAGAACTTGCCACTTCTCTTTCTAAACATCATAGTTTGCCCCTTCCCAAGAGAGATTTTTTTTTATCCCAAACTTTTATACATAGGGGGGGAAATCCCATTGCCAAATGATGACCGATTTGTTGGAACAAACCATGCCCAGATGTATTTTGCATATTTAAAAAACCCTGAACAAAGTAAGGGGTTGAAAGCTGGTAACACTGTTTAACAACCCTCCATTGAGAATGTCACAAAATATCACTGTTGTGTTTTGAGCTCTGTGTGAATTTTATTATATAAATTCTGGGGTGCTAAAATATTTTGTCTGTCTCAATGAGAGTTAAGATCCAACTTTTTGTTGTTGAAATAAATGATAATTCATTTAGAGCGATTAATTGATATACGTGCCTAGTGAATCCCTGAATATTCTTCTTAATTATTGAGATGACTGAGTGTATGTGACAGATTTAGGATTCATTATTAATTTATTGCTGGCAGCCAAAAACTCAGAACCCAAGTTGCTTCTAGTCTTTGCTCATTGCCTGGAGAAAGAGGGATCCATGGATATCTTCCAACAGGTATTTCTCTTGCCATAGATTGTATTGTTTCTCCCATAAGCAAATTATGTGGCCATGGTCCTCCTGCTTTTATCACCTCTGCAACCAGTTATGACAATGCAGAGTAGGTGAACAAGCTGGTTCAGTCATCAATCCAAATGGAGACCAGGACACCAGAAAAAGACTGAGAACTGGAATGGCAGCAATGAAGGAATTAGAAAATGTGATCAAGTGTACTAAGGATGTGTCACTGCAGGCCAAAGACAAGTTCATCCACCATGGTGGTGCTGGAGGAGAGCTTTGGGGATACTGGGAACTAGAGATGGGCACGACTCAAAAAATGGTGTTTCGTTTGTCGTTTGTCATTTGGGGGTCCGTTTCGGTTTGTTTTTGTTTTTTGTGAATTTTTTGCAAAAAAATTCATTTTCGTTTCATTACGTAACGAAATGAAAAAATGAAAACGAAAACGAAAAATTGTTGTTTTGTTAGCATTCATTACAGTTCAATGTATTTGCCGCAATGAAAACGAAACGCATGACAAAATTTCTGTTGTTTTGGTTCATTTCGTTTCATTTTGGAGACAAAATTTGTTTTTCATTTCATTACTTAACGAAATGAAAAAACAAAAACAAAAACAAAAAATTGCTCGTTTCGTGCCCATCTCTACTGGGAACTGCCTGAAAGACAACAGGTAGCTCCTTGAGCAATGGAACTGGGGCTACTTTGGACACATCTTGAGGAGAAAATAATTATCTGAAAAAGACAATATAATGCTGTGAAAAGTAGAAGGCATGGGCAAAAGAGATAAACCAAACAGATGATGAACAGACTCCCTACAGAAAGCTTCGGCCATGAGTTTCAAACAGCTGAGCAAGACAGTTGAGGATGGGGCATTTTGAGATTACTCATTCATAAGAGCACTATGAATTGGGGGAGACCTGATGGCACATAACAAGAACAACAACTAAGACAGTTACTTCATGTCCTTCCTCATTCCGAGATTACGTTCGTTTCGTGATAACGTCGTTCGCGGTCACGTGGTCTTGTCTCAGTTCTGTCCCTGTTTCTGTTTACCCACGGGTGTGATTGATGGTATCGTGATGACTGTTAGTGCACATCCTTGTATCGTGACAATATCTGTCCTTCCCCGCCTTAGTTCCCCCCTTTTCTGGTCCGATATTCCGTTTTTTGATATTTCGATTCTCCGTAACTTTGTCTTTCATGCATTAAGCAGCAAAGTTCGATGTTTTATGCCTTCTTCCCTCTCTGCAATGCATTGTGTACACCATTGGGATTGTACTGGAGAATGCAACTTTGCACTCCTGACACTAGATGGAGAATGTGCACGTCGCATGACAAGCCTTACTTCACAGGCACTTGTCTCAAAACAGGAACTGAGACAAGAAAATTCCCGAGGTCAGGGAGAGGTATGGCTCATCACACTTAAATCCCAGTTCAGGGGTGTGGTCGGGACGAACTTCCGCCGTCATGCAATGGACGTGCAGCAACATTTTTCCATACCATTCCCAAGCGGGACAGCAAATCATGATGAAAGGGACGTGGAGTAACCATCTAAGTCAGAAATGACTTGATGGCACATAACGTACTCTCTTCCTTGCGTTTAAAATTCCAAGATCAAACTCTGCAGTGAAACTCTTAGACATAGGGTTTAAATTTCACTATTAACAACATCTCCACCTTTCCCCTCAGCTCTACCACTTTTGTTCATTCTTCTTCTGACCACCTACAAGTTAGTACATCATGGTTTGGGGGCCTTTGGGAGGTTTTGCCACCTGATGACCAGAAAGTTAAATGAAGCTTTCCCCTTTTGCCATTTTCCTTTTTCATCCACATTTCCACAAGCTGTGCAATGTCATATTTCAAAAGCACTCTGGGGGGAAAAAACGATGGTTCTGCCCACTGCTTTCAACTTTACCAGAGGAAGAACCTTGATTGTCTATTAAATGCACATGAAAGCAGCTGCTCCATACACCTTGAAAGAAGAGTTCTTTTTTCAGCTCTTGATGGCAGCCAAGACATCATCTTTGAACCTGAACCTGAAGGGCTTTTTGTCAACTGAGACAGCAAGAAGTGTTGGCAAGGTGGCATGGAATTTACACATCAGACAGATGTTAGTCAAGGTATATGTACAGAAAATTATAGTAAGAAAGGTGACATCCATGATAACTGATGCCTGGATTGAAAAGCAGCCTTAGATGTTTTCAAAGATATATTTTTAGTGGCCAATCAACAAACATAGGGTTTCAAAGACACAACATTTATAATTTTAAGACTCGTCTCCCATCCTCCTAAAATTCTCCCTGGTTTCTTGGCATTTAACTATCCTGGTCCATTGTCTAGGGAATTTTAAGGTCAACTGTTACAACTGTGGCCAGCTGTTCCTGTGTGTTGTAGCACAAAGATGGCAAGCTGTTGCCTTCTCCAGAGTTTGATCCACTGCAACTACCATGGTCTCTTATCATTGGCTATGCTAATTAAAATGCTGAGGGGGTTCAGTCTGATCCTCTTTAGACAACCCCAGCTATCCCTTTTTGCAGTACAAGGCTTTGGAGGTTTACCTGGAATGTTATTGGACCCCAAACCTCAACTTGGTCAATGATCTGGAATTTCTGGAATTCTATGGCATCTGGAGAAGTCACAGGTTGTCCACCTTTATAAAATTTATGTGCGGGTGGCCACACCCAGGGAAGCTTGGAAAACAGCCACCCAGAGCCGAGCCTTCTCTGTGGCTGACCCCACACTATGGAACCACCTACCATGTGAGTTGCGCCTTGCAGAGTCCCTGCCAGCCTTCAAAAAAGCTTTAAAGACCTTGCTTTTTCAGGAGGTGTTTAGTGACTGTTAAGTTTTTTTTTCTTCATCTGCCACTTGCCTCTGCTATCGATTTTTATTCTTGTGTTTATTTGTGTTTTTTTATTTTATTGTTATAAGTTGGTTTATTGTCTGTTTTGTTGTGAACCAGCCCAGAGTTCCGTTCAGAAGACGGGTGGTATATAAGCTCTAAAATAAATAAATAAATAAATAAATAAATAAATAAATAAATAAATAAATAAATAAATAAATATGTGCTGTCTGCATTTCGTTGGTTCTCCTGAAAGCTGCTCTTCTCTATCCAACATGATGACTACTACTACTACTACTACTACTACTACTACTACTACTACTACTACTACTACTACTACTACTACTACTACTACTACTGATGCCAGAAGAAAGTGTGAGGGTTCCCACACATCTGGAGTTGGCTCTTCCCATGCTTGGGAAATAGCTCAAAGAATTCCTGAACTGAGAATAATATTCGACTCTTCAGAAAGCCAAACAGCATGCATTCTAGAAACCACATCCTGGTGATAAGATTCAGAAAACTGTAGCCCTCCATATGTTGCAATTGGACAATATAATTGCAATGGAAAAATACAAAATTGGATGACCCAGTTGCTACCATTCTTCAGCACAGGCAATGGTAACTTGAACTGATGGGATCCAGATGCCACCAGCATCAGTAGGCCCACAAGTTTTTCATCAGGGACCTAAAGCTGGTCCGACCTCCTCCCACAGCTGACCAGTCCAATGAGGAGGTAGGACAGGGATTATCTTGGCTGTCATAGGAGGCTGGGATGGGACAACCTAGGAGGGAAGCAACACCAGAAAAGAAGGATCTTGGCAGTGTACAGATACAGGTGAATGGCCCAGCTCACCCGACAGATAGAAGAAGTCAAAATATGGCACCTGTGGTCCTTCACTGACAGCTTCATGCAATGCAACTCAGCGGCTCCATGCCCAACTCTACTTATGAACTTATTTGGAGACTAAATCTTTTTTATAGCTAATGAATCACCCTCAGGACGAGGGCCATCTTTGTACTTCTTAAGTATTAAACTGCCCAGTTGGGTAACAGATGGTTTTGGAGCACAGATGAGTGAAATGTAGCTAATGTTTCCTCATATTGCATTCTAGCGCTACACATTCAGATGTATGATTGGAATTAGGTCAACGTTCTCAGCATGTTCATTCTTTGCGCTAAATTGGAAGCCAAAGTTGGCAGGGAATGGAGCTGTGCCTTCTGAACAGAGGGAGATGGAAGAAAATATCTGAGGAGATGTCATATGGCTATCAACCAGACCATTCAGAATAAAATCCTATGGTTTCATAAGGGGTAAATGTGTTATCTTCCCCAAAAGAAGATGGAAAGAGTGAGATCTGAAACAGTCATGCTCTGTTCCAATGCTCTGCAAAGAACAAAGTGAAACTCACAATTCGCTATGGCCCCAGGAGGATACCTTGGTGGGTTACCATATGAACCCATTGATCTCAATAATTAAGAGTTAGATTGAGGGCAGGAATGGCTATTTTTATATTCTTGTCCCTTCCCACAAACGACAAATCCTCCGCCTTCCATGCTTCCTGACCCAGATATCGGGCTATATCTTCCCCCCCCCCCAGCAACCCCTATTGAATCTGTGGATTTATTCGGGGTGGGAGGGTGAAGGGACCTGATGCACACAGAGACAAAGAGAACGTCACATCTTAATAAATTTAATTCTGAGAGGGCACTCCTTGTGAAGAGTAGCATGGCCAATTGGCCATTATGTGAAATACGATTCCTTCTGAAGGTGGACATGCACCAACAATTCAATGTATAGCCTGCATGCTGTAATTAAATCTGTAAAGCACCCAGAGACTACTTGAAGTGGTATGGGGCGGTATATAAGGAGAACATTTTGATTTGCTTTCTTGCTCTAAACATACATGGTGAGTTTACCTGTACAGTGGTACCTTGTATAAAGGAATTAATTCGTACCAAATGAAATTATGTTAAGCAAATTTTCCTTTACACAAATTTCCCATAGGAATGCATTGAAAACAGAGTAATCCCATTTTTATGTTGTACGGATTTGCCCCATAGGCGATTATGTTAAGCAAATTTCCCCTATCTCCATAATTTTTTATGTTGTACAAATTTTATGTTACACAAACTGTTTGTTATACAAGGGTCCATTGTATATGAAAGACTGCTGTTTAAAAGAAGAGTGAGGGAGTCAAGGGTTCCTTACAATGGATACAGCAAGATCCCTCCAGATATGAAGGATGAGTTCTACCAAGGACCTCATTCATAGGGTCACCATCACTTGGTAAGTCATGCCAGAGCATCTGTCTTGCTTTCCACCAGTGGGGACCAAACCTATCCAGAAGCTTTCCTGCCAATGTGCAGCAAGTGCTAACCCCGGGAAACGACTCTCGTGACGCCGCGTGTAAGTGAGACAGCACTTGCCCAAGGACTTTGGCATCAGCATCTATGAGTTCCTTTCCTCAGGGCTGGATGATAGATGAGGAGAACTGACATAGCATATCGCGTGCAGCTCCCCAGGCCATCACAAGCTGGCATGGTGAATGTTAGGAGGCTTCCTGCTTTTTCGTCTCTCCCCCTCTCTGGTTCTTATTTAATGCCGAAGTCCCCTTTGGAAGCCTCCGTATTATTTGTCAGGCGATGACTAATCCTTGCTCATGGGAAAGTGATGTTTACTAGGAAGGAAGCGATTATTCAGGAGTCAGGAGTTAACTCCTTAATAGCAGATGTGTGTAATTGAACAGTGACATCCAATAGCCTGCATTCCATTGTACAGCACACAGAGAAACACACCCGTCAGGGAAGGTAAGTTGTTTGCACCATGCTTTATGACCTCCAGCACAGCCTCACGAGAGCGGTTTATGAAATATTGGAGATGGCCCTAGGTGTCCCTCCACTCCACACATCCTGAGAAACAGAACAGAAACAAAACACACTGTTGCTTTTCATTTATTTCACATTCTCTGCTCCAGGACCAGCATAATGCAGCAGCAGGCAAAAAAGAGAAAATAGACTCCTTCTTGGTTGATCAGAAGTGGAGATGGGTAAAACATTAATGTGGGTGGCTCGTGGTTTGTTTGGTGATTTGTTTTTGCAACCTGTTTTGCTGAGACAAAACAAACCACCAAACATTATTTCCGCTCCGCCCTTCGTTTTGTTCTGGCAACACGGATGGCCTGCCCACCCTCTTCGCACTGTCTCCGTCACTTCCCTGAACTGGTCTTGCCATCTGTGCCACCACCATCTTCAGAGGCAGTGCCCAGGCTTTCATTTTGGGAGCCAGGCATGTGTTCTATACATACTGTGCATATGGGGTTTAACCTGGGACCTTCTCAAGGCCAAGCAAATGATGAGGGATGGGGGAGGGACCAGCAACTTACAATGTCTAATACAGTGCATGGTACAATATAAACGGATACAGAAGTTGAGTGAATATTAACCACTGTTTGACACCCGTTGGCAGTGGCTGTTTAGGATTTTAGTGTTTTCTAAAATTCTAGACAGCCACTGCCAATTGTTGTCAGCCATATTGGACTAGATGGGCCAACAGTGAGCTGAAGGCAGGTTCCTCTATTAGTAGATTCTCAATTTCAATTCTCCAGTCTGGGGATTCTGTCTCTGGGACAGATCTGAGTTCATTCACACACGACATAAGCTTATTATCTCTGTTAAGACAGAAGATGGGAGGAGAATATGTTTTTTATCAAATCTGTTAAAGTTTCAGACTAGGGCTCTGCAGGGGCAGGTCTGCTCTGTAACTAATGAAGGTTAGACCTCAGAACCTGTAATCCTATAGGGGCCCCAGATATTTTTTTTTAAAGTGGCTATCAATTTTGTAATAGCCCACTTTGAAGAAGATAATTCTGATTACCCAGATCTCATTGCTGGCTGTGAAGCCTCCCCATAACAGTTCAAGCTTCAGGACCCCCCAAAAATGTAGGCCTGTCACTAGGAATCTGTACTACATTTGATGAAACACTAAATCGGAGCTGTCAGTGCATCTTCAAGGCAACTACAGAGCAGAGCAAACAGCATTCAGAGAAGTGGCAGTTCTCACAGGTTCACCCATGTTAAACCCAGCATTTGTGGGTTTCAAACTTTAAAACAGAAAGGATGTTATGTGACAATAAGGATAGAAAGGGAATTGAAACTGGCAGTACCTTATCAGGAAGACCACGAGCCACAGCCAAAAGAGGACAACTTCATTAAGAACATAAAAACTCAAAAACACAAGAGCAGCCTACTGAAACAGGTCACAAGTACAACCCATCCAGTCCTGCATTCCGTCTCACACAGTGGCTCACCGTTTGCTTCAGGGTATTCCCAAGCAGATGTCTTCACCTGCTTACGATTCCCTGCAAATGGCATTGAGAGATATCCTGCCTATCTCTCCAACCTGGAGGTTGTCCTTAGGCATCCAGAATGATAATCATTGATACCCTTGTTCTCCATGAACTTGTCCAGTCCTTTCTTAGAGCTGTCAAGGCTGACAGCTGTCACCACTTCTTCTGGCAGCGAGTTCCACAGACCAGTGATTCTCTGGGTGAAAAAGTACTTTCTCTTATTTGTTTGAGATCTAGCACCCAAAAGTTTCATGGAGTGCCCCTTAGTTCTAATGTTGTGTGATAGGGGAAACAGTTTTTTCCTTACCTACTTCATCCATACCATGTATGATTTTATAAACTTCAATCAGGTCACCTCTTAGGCACCATTGTTCAAGAGCAAAGAGGCCCAGCCATTGTAGCCTCAGATGGTAAGGAAGGTGTTCCAGTTCCCTAATATTCTTCTGGAAGTATGGTGACCAGAACTGTACACATTACTCCAGCTGGGGCCTCACCATAGATTTATAAAGAGGCAAAATGACACTTGCTGACTTATTTTCTATATCCTAATGATCCCTGGCATTGAGTTTGCTTTTTTCATTGCTGCGGCACACTGTGTTGACACCTTCATTGAGCTCTCCACCAGGACACCAAGGTCCCTTTCCTGATTTGTTGCAGACAGTTCAGACCCCATCTGTTGAGATTTTTTTGCCCCAACATGCATCACTTTGCACTTACTAATGTTGAAGCTCATTTGCCTCTGGTTTGCCCACTCCCCCTGTGGAGTTCTTCACAATCTCTCTCTCTGTTTTTACTAACCTGTATAATTTAGTGTCATCAGCAAATTTAACTACCTTGCTATTTACTCCTACTTATAAACAATTTATGAAGAAGTTGAAAAGCAGGTGTCCCAGTATTGAACCTTGGGGGACCCCACTCTTTGTTTCCTTCCACTTGGAGAAGTGTCAGTTTAGTGCTACCCTCTTTTCCCTGTCCCATAGCCAGTTGCTGATCGAGGACAAGACCTGTGCCTTGATTCCATGACTGGCAAGTTTATTCAAGAGTCTTTGGTGTGGTACTTTGTCAAAAGCCTTCTGAAAGTCCAGATAAGTATTTTTTTTTCATGTCTAAACTAATAGCAAGAAAGAAGCTCTCCATTTATGTGTAATTCATGTTCTTTTTGTGCTTGCCAAAAGACAGCCTCTAATGATTCTGTTTCCAGAAGAAGCTGCACAAGTGTTTTGTGACTCCCTCCCCTCCCGCCACCTTTTGTGTACCCTTTCAGTCCAAGTGCATGGGAAATTCACATCAAAATCAACCAACATGTCCAGGCGAGAGCAATAATTTGGAATCTGGAAAAGGAAATAGAACCCAGTGAGGAGTCCTTTTTCTCCATCTGTTATGGAGGGGTAGCTCTATGCCGAGCTCTTGCTGCCCTGCAACTTGCATTGCTGCCTGCTTGCTGTGCATCATTTCTTCTTGATTTTGGAGGGAGATTTCCCACTAACATTTCTTTGGATTACAGTATTTAGCTCCCTCCTCCCCCTTTCTTTGGCCATTCCCCCCCATCTTCCTTCAGTGCTTCCTTTTGCACTTGCAAAAATGGGATCTTCAAACCATTGTGTGAACTGAACCACGAACCAGCCTGATTTGTGGGTTTACCTGGTACAGTGGTGCCTCAACTTACAAATTTAATCTGTTCTGAATGAATTCTGTTAAGTCAAACTACTCTTAAATCGGGGTACCTATCTAAAAAATTGAACAAACTAGTTTAAAAAATCAAAAAAATATTTGTAAGTCGAGCAGACCATATCTAAAATTTGTAAGGCAGCAGTTAAAACGCCAACAGTTTTCTGCTCTTAAGTCGAATTGCTCTTAAGTCGAAGTGCTCTTAAGTCGGGGTATCACTGTAATATATTAGGCTTAGTATATTACAGTGTACTCAGTTTGATTCATGCCTATTTCTCCTCTGCATCCTGAAAAACCCAGAAAGAGTTTCTCTAAGGCACAATCAAATGTTGTTGTTGTTGTTCGTGTTGTTGTTGTTGTTGTTGTTGTTGTTGTTGTTGTTGTTGTTGTTGTTGCCTTCACTGCCATCCTTGTCACTGTTGTACTCCTACTTGACCAGCAAGTGGGTGGACATTCCATGACTCCTGGTAGATATGTGGCGTATTCCCATCACTTGAGCAGAGATAATTAGTGAATTCCATTTGTTGCTCTCTTTTTTTTGTTTGTTTTTACATCGCTTTCTGGAACAATTTTAAATAATGTTTAAGCTGCACCTCTTTTATGCCTCTACAATTATTTCCAAAGTGCCCATATTTTCATCCACATATCTGTTCTCATTTCATAACTGGTATTTCCAAACAGCTGTTCCTTCCTCTCTGAATTGCCCTTGTTTTATAATCAGCGCTAATGAGCCAACAAGGCTCCCACCACAACCCCTTGAGCTATCATAAACTATGAAAGAGAGATTTCACACTTACCTTCGCTTAGATGCTTTGCAAGGCTCTTGAAATACAAACAGGTGCAGTCGGTTCTTTTCTCCAAAGAGGGAAGGGAATTTACTCCTACTTCAGGAACACAGGAACCAATGTGCATTTTATGAATGGGCTGGGAAGGCAAAAGAGGAAGCAGAAGTCATGTCTAGCAACCTTTTCCATACAACTCTTCAGCCCCATCTGTAGCTTACATCACCTTCCCAGTCAAATGAAGGTCCCATTGTCTCACATTTTCACACTAAAGTAGATATTCCCACCTCCAAGACTTTATTATGTCTGTATGAGAGTCCAGGGATGATCTTGCAATGGCAGGTCAAACCGACTTTCTACAAAGCAATTCTAAAAATAAGGGTCGTCCAAACAAAAACATTATAATTTTTACACTAGGATTCAGATCAGCACCAAATCTGGCACAGGTATAGCAGACAGTCAACCATGGCTGCTTTTATACAACCCCTAAAATCTGCTGCAAAATCCTCACTGATGCAGAGCATAAAATTGTTTTCCCACCAGCAGTGGACTTTAAAAAAAAAAAGTATGACCACGCCCAATTAAGCATGCCCCAGCACATTTTACAAGTACCTGGTCTGGAGGAGGTAAAATCTTTGTTGCTGTTCCTTGTTGCTGTTTTAAAGCATTGCATGCCTGGCCCTCCTCTGCTTTTTGTTTGTTTTTTGTTGGGTCCCCCCCCCCTTTTAACAGACAGGAATCCTAATGGGCTTGAACAATTGGCTGCTGCCGACGGCAGGCGGAGGTGAGCCTGTATTTTTTTCTCTCTCCCCTCACCGCAGACAGAAGCTATAGAGCAGGGGTCCTCAACCTAAGGCCCCGGGGTCGGATGCGGCCCCCCAAGGTCCTGAATCCGGCCCGTGGGACCAATTGCACCCCCCCACCTACCCCCTGTTTTGTGAGCAAGCCAACCTCCGCAGCTGCTTTTGGGCTGTGATTCAGCCCCCAGTGGTGTCTGGGTGGTGGTGGACCGGCCCACTGTTTGAAAACTTTGAGGACCCCTGCTATAGAGTGAGGGAAGTGGGAACACAGGAAGCAGAACAAAAACCACATTGGGGGGGATCTGCATTTAAGTTGCCAGCAGATTTTAGGGGTCGTGTAAAAGCAGCCCATGACAGATGGCCATGTCCTCATTGTCTTCCTTGATGGTGGGCACCATGGAAGAGTGGGTCTCAAATTTGGTAATCCAGATGTTCTTGGACTACAACTCCAAGAAATACTAGCCGGAAGATCTGGTATTGAGCACTTCTATGAGCTGCACTCTAAGAATACTTGGGTTGTCCAAGGTTGGGAACCATTGGACATGATGGATCAGCAAGGCTTCTCTGGTATTTACCATCTCACATTAAGGTATAACTCCTGTTTTCATATGAGTTCATATAGCCCATGTTGGAAAATACCTAGTTTCTTCAAATAGGGTATTTCTTGTTTTAGCCATTTATTATCTCAGCTAGTGAAGGTGTTGCAATTTTGGGTGAAAGAGTGAAAGTGAAAGGGAATATAATCCCCACTCTGCTCTCTTTTGTTTGACAAAAGATCATTCCTCATCCTTTCTTCTTCAGTCATAGGCCCTTTGGTCTTGGTATAGCTGATGGTGGACGATCAACTATGTCCATGGGAAGAAAGAAAAGGGAGAAAATCAGAATGAACCCGGCAAGATGCATGTTATCTTCGGAGAGGTAGAGAGGCAGAACGGTAACATACCCGAACTTTTTCTTTAATACAAATTGCATAGGCAAACCTGTGAACTTTACAAGCTGAAATTTATATCAGCATTAAGAAAGGTGTGGGGGGAGAGAAACTGAACAGAGTCCACATAAAATATAGGAACATACAACAGCTGGGAAAGTAGAACTTTGCCAGAAAAATAAATAAAATACCCATCATAATAGCATCGATAATAGAATTTCAGATGGACAAAACTGTTTGTTCCTGTTCCAATTCATCAACAGTATTTTAAAAAACAAATCTTCTGAAAATGTGTACAGTTAATTTTATGTTATTGAATTGTGTGAATCCCCCCCCCAAAAAAAAACACATGTATTTAAATACAGGTTTTGGTACTTTTAAACTGGAAAGAATCAGATAATAAATTTCAGAGGAGTTCAAAATAGAAAGATAGGAGACATTTGATATCACCTTGCTAAATTTAGACCCGCTGGACTTCAAAATGCAGCAGAATACAGGAAAATCCTGAAAGGGTTTAGATAGAGTTAGATGATACACTTCCCAAGTTTCAACATGTATACAGTATAATAAGTAAAAGTATAAACAAACAAAAATTGAGGATGGGAGAGGAAATGCGCAGGATAAATGATATGCAAAAAATTATATTCAACATTGATCCATCTAGACCAGCATTGTCAACACTAACAGTTGCAGATCAAGGTGTTCAAACTGGACTCTTTCCTGGCTTTTTAGCTGTTATTGTGATGCTAGCCAGGCTTTCTGCCCTCAGTGCCATGGGTAATTAAAGTTTCAAAAACTATGACATGTGGAGTGTTCACAAGGCAGTGCAGGAAAGACAGCAGAAAAATGACTAAGCCAATGCCCAAAGAACCAGAGGTCAATCCAGAAAGCCATTTATGAAGGAATGGGCAAGAAACAGAGCTGAAAGCCAGCTGGCTTCAAGTACAAAGCATTTGAAGCAGAGATTTACAGAATCATAGAATATTTGAATTGGATGAGGCCTGTATGGTCATTTGGTCCATTTAGTGTCATGCCCAAAGCCCCAAGTCTCAGTTCCTATTAAAAACAAGCTCTCTACTCCCATGGAAAAAAGAGAGAGCTGGGTGGGTTCTGAGTCATGGGTTGAACCTGAGTGATTGAGGGGGGAAACTCAAGTTGAGTCCAAGTCAAGTTGCTGGTGTGACCTAATAGTGAATCCCTCACTTCAAGTTCAAGTCCCCACCCCTGGGAATAAGCCCCAATGAACGCAATGCAATTCCTATTTGAGTAAACATGTGTAGGCTAGTACTGCTACTTGTAACTAAGAGTAGGCAACCACATTCTCTGGTTTAAAAACAAGTAACCTTCTTTCCCTGAGTCATGAAGTTTTAAAGCTTATCAGAGAGGTGTTTCCAATCACACTTAACTGCTAAGTGTGTGTGTGTGTGTGTGTGTGTGTGTGTGTGTGAGTGAGAGAGAGAGAGAGAGAGAGAGAGAGAGAATTCTATAAAAATATCTAAGAAATAAATAGTTTTTTGTTTGGGTTTGTTTTTGATATCCCTTTTCTGTCCAAGCTCAAAAGACCTGGGACTTGACCATGCTGGAGCTGAACTGAATCTAATTTAAATAGCATCAAAACTAGCCAAATATATTCCCTCTGCCATGAACATCTGTCTCATGAGGCAAACCAACTCCGGAAACCTACCTCCATTGGCTGTGGCTTTGTTTTGTCATTTTGAAGCATGGAGTGGCAGCTCAGATCTCGCCGTAAAGAGCACACACTTTTCACCTGTGCATTACTCACTCAATATGAAATGTTCACTGTAAAATATAATGGCATCCACTGCTACAATAACAAATAATTTGGCGGCTCTTGGAAATGACTGAAAAGGTCATAAATAACGTGGAATGGTCTAGGTTCTTGACTATTGAAACCAACATTGGAACTAAATGGAACTCGGCAATTATTCTATACATATAATCTACGCTGGCATCTTACCTTCCTCTTAAGATTTAGTTCAGTAGTTTAGTTGCATGACGCAGGTGAATTTGATTTATCGAAATTGGGCTTTGTTATGCTTACCAGTACAAAGTGGTTAGTGTAAATCCTGTTGGCACATTAAAAAGTTGTAATAGGGCAGTATTGGTGAACCTATGGTGTGGGTGCCAAAGGTGGCATTTGGAGCCCTTTCTGTGGGCACCCAACATCGCCCCTTACAGCCGCCTGCATTCAGATTAAATTGCTGTATTTGCACTTTGTGAAAAATTAGTGAGTTTTGAATTGCAGTTTGGGCACCCGGTCTCTTAAAGGTTTGCCATCAGTGGTATAGGGATTTGCAGTTAGATAAGCAACAGCAAGGACCTACACAGGCTTATTAATTCGCCACAATTTGCCAACAACAAAAAAAAAACTCAGTCGTGTTGCTGATATAAAAACTCAGATTTTGGTCACTGCATTTTATTGTTACAGTGTACAGTATGACCCCCATATTCGCTGATTTGCCATCCATGGATTCTGTTATCCATGGATGGCAATCATTGGTGCAAGGGTCTGGGCCTGGTGGCAGGGACAGAGGAGGAGGAGGCCATGCAGTTCAGGAGCTTCTGCCCACCCACCCCCCAAGATCGGCAGCAGCAGAGGAGGCTGCGCAGCTGGGGAGCACCTGCTTGTCTGCCTGCAAGATCAGCAGCAGTGGCAGCAGGAGGAGGTGCTGCTCCAGAGTGCCTGTCCACAAGCACCACAATGAGGAGGAGGAAGGGGCAGCCCTGGCAGTGTGAAGGATGGGCTGCTCAGCACCACTGCCAGCACCCCTGGCACCCTGGCACCGCTGTCATCGTCAGGTAAGAGTGTCGGCTGGACAAGTATAGAAGAACTGACCTGTAGGCTGGCGCATTCTGTGTCAAGTACACAGGGTGCAATAAGACTGAGTGGTTGCTAGTGGGATGGGGGTTGGATGGGGGTGGGGGTGGGAAAGGGAGACTCAGCCAATGTCAATGTGCACATGTTGTACATTGACAATAAAGGTATTATTATCATCATCATCATCATCATCATCATCATCATCATCATCATCATTAGAGATGGGCATGACCAGAAAAAATTACTTTTCGAGTTGTCATTTGTCGGGACAGGTCCGTTTCGGGTCGTTTCCGTTTGTCGTGATAATTTTCAAAAATTTGTCGTTTCCGTTTGTCGTTTGTCATTTGTCCTTTGTCGTTTCCACCATGATTTAGCGCGATTTGATGTCCCAGGGAGCATGGGGGCGTCCCGCAATCAGGGCCGGCGCTAGGTGGGCAGGCAGACTGGTAGCCTGGAGGAAGGGGGAGAACCCTTGCAGTCCCTGGATCTGGGACTCTAGCACTTGGTCCTTTTTTAAGGAGCTCCGAGGTGGCAGGAGAAGTGTGCCTTCCTTCCTGGAGAGACGAAGGGAGGTGGCACCTTTTATTCCCGGAGTGCTTCCTGATCCACCAGACACATACAGTCCTTCGGGGTGGGGGGTGGGGAGAGTCAGGAGGAGAAACGGGCCTTTTTCTTCCTCTCTACTGCTTCCCACCACGGAACCCACTCTTTCCGCTTCCCGCGCTCGCCTTCTGTAAATGATCCCCAGTCGGGAGATTAAAAGAGCGATGGGGTTTTTACTTCTTTATTTCAACCCGCCGCTGCTCATTGCCTCCAATCCATTTCAAAATGTGCTCACAGCAAGCCTCTTGAACTCAGCTGGCACTCATGCCGTGCCGCGCGTGTGTGCCCGCTGCGTGCGCATTTGGTGTCCCCTCCTCCGAGTTCCGCGCGGGTCTGTGCCTTCGGCGTTGTCCCTCCGCCAAGGGGGGTGTGTGTGTGTGTGTGTGTGTGTGTGTGTGTGTGTGAGTGAGTGAGTGAGTGAGAGAGAGAGAGAGAGAGAGAGAGAGAGAGAGAGAGATCAAGGCAACATAGTCTGGGCTCTGCGGGATGTAATCGCGGCGCCTCTTCAAAGCTGCCAGCGCTTACAAGGGGGAAATGTGACCCACAAGCATGTCATCCACCTGCTCCCCCGGCTGTGTAGTCCAGTCGGCGCGGAGCTGAACTGGGACTCTGTATGTGTCTGTGGATCAGGAAGTGTCCCAGGGACCCCTCGTTGCCGCACCATCCCTCACACCCACACCCTCCCCCTCCCCTGCACGCAGCCCAGTTTGGGATCCTTCCTTTTCCAGGTTTCAGAATTCTGGGGGCTGAAGTCCCACAACAGGAATGCTCCCCAACTGCCTGTTGCATGCACGGTTAGTTACTCCATACCCAGGGCGGATAGTTCATCCCTCTGGGCTTGGTTTAGGTTTGGAGAGCAAGGCTTCCAAACCACGGGAGGGGTGGGGGAGACAGATCCTTAACACAGACCTGGGCTGGGCTGATTTCCACAGTTTCCCGCATATCTTTGGGACTGGAGAGTAAGAGAAGACTCTCCCCACTAAGAGACTAAAGGCAAAATCACATTGCACCCCCCCATTTTGCACCCCAGGTGGCGGGCGGGGCAAGGGGGCCGGCGGCACGCGGGGAGGTGCGGGCAGGCGGCGGTGGGCTGGTGGGCGGGCGGCCATGGGCTGGCGGCGACAGCGGCAGGGGGGAGGCGCGGGTGGGCGAGTGGGCGGCCGGTAGCCGCAGGCGGGCAAGTGGGCGGGCGGCGGCACGGGCCGCAGGTGGGTGGCGGTGCGGGCAGGCGGGCGACATCCAGAAGTGTCAGTCAAAACCTGGCCATGCCATTGGTGGAATGTTTCAAAAAAATTGCATGGTCCCATCCCATGCCCAGCCCACATGGGCAGGTCTAAAAAAATAAAATAAAATAAAATCAGTGCGACCTCTTACTGCTATCAAAAACCCACTGCTGCTACTATAAAAATTAGGCATTTAAAATCTATGAATCACTATCATGCACCCCAACACTCAAAAGGTCTTGTCTTCAGTGGGAGAGTAAAACCAGGGACTAGAGATGGGCACGACCAGAATTTTTTTTTTCGAGTAGTCATTTTTCGGGATGGGTCTGTTTCGGGTCGTTTCCGTTTTTCACAAAATTTTTCAAAAATTTGTCATTTTGTCGTGTTGTTTTTCATTCCGTCGCAATTTAGCGCGACTTGACTTCCCAGAGCATGGGGTTAGGGGGTAAGGGCTAGGCTTAGGGTAACGGTTAAGGTTAGGGTGGGTTAGTGGGCTGTACCTCTGGGTGCCTGTGGCCCACTAAGAACACAGTGTACTGGCGTATGGGTTAGGGTTAGGGTTAGGATTAGGATTAGGGTTGGTGGGCTTTTTATGCCCTCTCTGGCACATCCAGAAGTCTCAGCAAAACCTGGCCATGCGATTGGTGGAATGGCTCCAAAAATTTGCATGGTCCCATCCCATGTTCAGCCCATCATTGTGCGTGCGCAGGTGTAAAACAAAATAAAATAAAACAAAATAAAATCAATGGAGACATTTTGTTGCAAGAAAAACCCACTGTTGCTACTGTAAAAATTCAAGCATTTAAAATAGCTAATTTTCACATGTTTCTGTTGTGCTTTGGTGGGGTTTTGGACCACGATTTCAAAATAAATATTGCAGTCGCCATTTTGGATCCCCCCCACCGCATGGCATGGACTCATCTGGAGACAACGAGGATGACCCCCCCCCAGCCTGGTGCAAGCAACCCAGGACAGGAGAGAGGGGGAGGCCGGGGACCCCCCCCCCAGAAACCACCCCTCAGGTAGGTGTCCTCAGGCAGGCATATGTTCGCCTGCTTTTTTGGCTGGGCGTCGGGGTTTTTTTTTTTACTTTTAAAAACTTTTTTTCTGTGCTGCTTGCTTGCCAATGGCATTGCGCGATCGCTGCGATGCCATGAACGACAACGAAAAACCCGACCAAATTTTTCTTTTGTCGGTTCGAGTTCGAGTTCTGACGGCTTAATTATCGTTACCGTTTCCGTTACGTAACGGAAACGACAACCGAAAATGGAAACGACAATTTCGCCGAGTCGTGCCCATTTCTAATCATCATCATCATCATCGTCGTCATCATCATCATCATCATCATCAATGGATTTCACTATCCATGGGGGGGTCCCGGAACTGATCCCCCACAGATACCGTAGTCATACAGTACTTCTAAAGAAAACTAATTGGCTCAACATCTTAATTATTAATTAACATAGCAAATATGACTTCAGCTCTTGTATAATTTGGACACAGGCCAGTGATCGGGATCTGAACTTGACCCAATTGCCAGATTACTAAAACTTTCAGCAGATCCGAGAAGTTTCATTATAGGCAGGCTTGAAAGGAGACAGAATCATAGGACAATGATTTATAGCCCAGTTACACTCTTTCTCCATCTACCTCTCTCTACTAATATTGGGAATTCAATAGGACTCCAGTATGCATGGGGGATCGGTCCCCCACAGATGCTGAAATCCGTGGATAAGAGTAAAAACTCTTATCTGGGGATGACAGGGGTTCTGGGGGCAACATACCCCCTCAAACACTGGGCAGCACAAAGGGTCATCAACCTGCCCAGCGGGAGTGGGTTACTGACCCACTTGCACTGGGCAATTCAGTGGAGGAGGAGGTGGTGGTGGGAGAGAGCGCCTTCACTCCACCCAAGTGGAATGTTGTTTGAGTGCTCTTCGACCAGGGGGCAGTGGGAGGAAGGAGGGTCTACTCACATGCCAGATCACAAAGAAGATGAGAGTGGCATAAAGTACCAGGGAGAGTCTGTAGCAGAAAGCAGCAAAAGTGAAGGCCATGGTTGTAGAAGAGCTGTGTGGAGTTGGTACATGTGCACGCAGCCCCACAGCACCTCAGAAAACAGAGCGCCCTCTGGAAATGCCACCGGGCAGCAAGTGGCTCCTCCCGTCCTCATCAAGGCATTGCACAAACTCACGTCAGAAACTTGTTCCCTCCGGTTGGGGAGTTTGAGAGCACACTGTCTCTGGCTTGCCAGAAGCAGGTCCTCGGTTTCCGCCTGCAAGGCAGATGGCCTGCTCAATTTTTTAGCAAGTTCTCTTTTGGGGAGGCTACTTTGTCTTTCGGGTGGGATTGCTTCGTGATATGGCATCTGGGTTTCAGACATCTGAGCTGTACACCCCAAAAATGCCCCAGGCTAGGAAAGTGCCCTTTAGCAACTGGGTTGGTGAAACCAAGTAATCATCCAACATGGAAGGATCGTAGAGAAGAGTCAGTGGAAGGCCCTCTGTATGTTTGGTGAGTCTAGGTGCCTGAGGGAACTTTCTGGGGGCAAGGGGCTCTTTGTGGGTGTATCTTTCATACAACAGAAATCCAGTCTTTACCAAAATTGGAAAGTTTAGAGGAGAGTCAGAGGAAGCTGTCCTTCAAATTTGGTGTCTCTAGATGTCATGATAGCGATTTTATTATCCATTGAATCTATGAGCCTCGTGGTGCAGTGGTTAAATGCCTGTATTGCAGGTAAAACTGTGCTCACGACCTGGGGATCAATCCCAGGTAGTAGGCTCATGGTTGACTCAGCCTTCCATCCTTCCGAGGTCGGTAAAATGAGCACCCCGCTTGCTTGTGGGGGGGGGAATGTGTAGCCTTCATTCTGTAATTAAATCTGTAAACCGCCCAGAGACTACTTGAAGTGATATGGGGCGGTATATAAGCAGAACACTTTGCTTTTACTTTTGCTTTTGAATCGAAAATCACTTAGCATGTGTTCATCCATATTCACTGAAGGTGATCAAAATTCATACTAATATAAATTGATGAACTAGTAATTTTGGGATGAATTTTGTAGTTTCTGGGACATCACCACAAGTTGTGCTGCCTGGGGTTTCTGAGAGTTGATGTCCAAGAATACCTAGGTAACCCAAGACTGGGGTAAAACTATTGTTGTAGAGACAATGCCAAACAGATCACAGGCACAACAATAGGGCTTTCCACACTAATCCACACAGCTTTTGGTCCACCTCTCTTCTGTGACAGACTTCCCTCCACCTGCATCTCCTCTCTCAGTCATGTCTTCACCATATCTCATTTGGTGAAGACTGCCATTCGACTTTCAAATCCCCACAATTGTGTACAAATGAACATTTGCCTTAGAGAAGGTGAGCGGAGTAGAGAAAGCCATGTGGTGAATTCTTAGCCCCTTGGTGTCAGTTTTGGCTTCAGGATCACCTGCAGCTTTCTCTCATGGCGATCTGGTGGGAATCCAACTTGTAATTAAGAACATCACAGTGTTTGCTTAAACAGCTTTGTGAATAATCTGGGGCAACAGACACACTGACTAACTACAGACAAAGCACTGGACATTCCAGAGGTATCATGGTTTGGCAGCTAGCATGCAAATAACCATATGGAGTTCACATCTGAAATTGAGCCAGGATCTGTACCCATCGTTGCCAACAGTCTCTTAACATTCTGGATTAGAGATGGGCACGAAACAGAAAAATGGCATTTCGGTTTCTTCTTTTGTCGGTGAGAGGTCTGTTGCGGTTCGTTTCTGTTTGTTGGGAATTTTTTGAAAAATTTTGTTACCGTTTTTCGTTTTTTTCGTTTGTCGTTTCTACCCGCTTTTTGCGTGATTTTTAAAGCATTTCCGTGCACAGGCATCCTCCAATGCCCCAGACCAGAGGGAAAACACTAAAAAAAATGGATGCTGGCAGAGACACAGTATGCAGGGAGGCTGCAAAGGCAGTGGCGGGCGTTGCCCAGGGTGCAAGGCAGCTGCAGAGTGACTGCACTGCGGGGCAGGGGAGGGTACTCATCGAGAGGTACACAGTACGCACGCACAGAGGGAGGCTGCAGGACTGAAGCTAGAGTCAAAGAGACAGCAATCCCACCCTAACTCCCACCAGAGACTGCAAGGAGGACGGGGGCTGCCAGAGCTTTTTATGCCCTCTGTGGCTGCCAGACCTGCCCGCGCAGTCTGCAACCTGGGCATGCTATTGGTTGAACATGATTCCTTCCCATCACATGGCTTGCCTCCATTTTGTGGCTGGTGTGACATCCATTTTAAAGGGAAAAGAAAAATACATCGCGATGGGAGAAGACAAAAACAAACATTTTAAGGACCCCAACCCCCCTGGTAGGTATTATCAGACAATATAAATAATTATCGCTGTGTTTTTACGGATGTCCAGAGCGTTTTTTAACATTTAAAACAGCTCATTTCATTGTGCGTCGCCATTAACGGAAACGAAACATAACGACCACAATTTTCAGGGTTCTGTTTGTTTCGTTGCATTTTCATCACAATTTTCGTTTGTCATTTCGTTACGTAACGGAAACGACAAACGGTAACGGAAACGAAAAAATATTTGTTCCGTGCCCATCTCTATTCTGGGTCGCCTTGCCTTGTTTTCTGATTTAAGGTATCTGCAATATCTTTTAAAATTAGATGAGAGACAATGAATATAAAACCCCAAATGCCTCATTTAAAAACAATTTGAGCTAGTGTAATGAGCATAAATCATTTTAATAGACCAATTTTGCATCAATTATGCAACCGTTATTTTCAAACTCATTACAGTTTTTCACCCCAAAAATAAAACAATAACCTCTCATGCACAAATGACATGGTGTGTGTCGCTGTAAACGGAGGACAAACCTCGACATTTACTCAAGAGACTGATATTTACAAAGTCATCTTGGTAGATGATTTAACGTGCTTGTCATTTCGATCTCTTCCCCCCCCCCCCCCCCGAGGTATGCCATAAAAATTTAAAGCGGACGAACCATTTCTCAAAAGTTGGAAGCCAGGGTGTTGTAGGAGGGACACCTCCCTGTCTAAGCAGCATTGTTTGTCGTGAAGTCATTTCAGACCCATAGGGACATTTTGCCAGGGTTTTCCAGGTAGGGAATACTCAGAGGTAGTTTCCCGGTTCTTTTTTTCGGGTGACTACTGGGACTCATGAGAAGAGAGGAGTCCTTGGAAAAGTCCCTGATGTTGGGGAAAGATTGAAGGCAAAAGGAAAAGGGGACAGCAGAGAATGAGATGGTTGGACGGTGTTATCGATGCAACCAATATGGATTTGACCAAACTCCGGGAGGCAGTGGAGGACAGGAAGGCCTGGCGAGCTCTGGTCCATGGGGTCACGAAGAGTCAAACATGACTGAACGACTGAACAACAACTGGGACAGTGACAGCTGCCTAGCTGCCCTAAGCACATCTGATCTCTCCTGATTTCGGAAGCTAAGCAGGGTCGCCTCTGGTTAGTATTTGGATGGGAGACCACCAGGGAATACCAGGTGCTGTAGGTGCATGGAGTAGGAACTGGCAAACCACTCCAGCATTCCTGCCAAGAAAACTCCATGGACATGGGGGCACAAAGAGTTGGTCACAACTGTAATGACACACACACACACACACAGAGAGAGAGAGAGAGAGAGAGAGAGAGAGAGAGAGAGAGAGAGAGAGAGAGAGAGAGAGAGAGAGAGAGAGACTGTGCAGCTTGCCCAAGGACACACAGGCTGGCTGTATTTGCAAGAGGCACAGTGGGGGAATCAAACCCCCAAATTCTGACTCCTAGGCCAGATGCCTAACCAATCTGCTTCCTTTTAATAGCTGACTAATAGAAGACGGAACCCAAAGAAACCTGAGGCCGCTAATGGTGAGAACCAGATGCCTGCCAAGACACTGGCAGTTAGGAAGACCAATCCTGGGCTAGATGGACCAATGTTCCCACTTGGTCTAAAGCCAGAAATCAATGAAACAGCATGTAAGCTTATGAAGCCGCATTATTGACTTAACTTGATTTGATTTATTTGATTTATACACCACCCCATTAGTACACACATTACTCTGGGTGGTTTAGGAGTTAGAGCGTATTTTTTCATGATGTTTTGGAGCCATTCTGGACATGTTTTGCTGAGGGATTTGGACCTTTCAAACTTGGTAAGATAGGAAGCTAGATTTTATTAATCTTTGCACTTCTTTTCTTTGCATTTTTGGCTGGAAGAGGCTGGGGCAGTCTTGCTGGTTTCATTTATCCATGTTTGTAGTCTTTTTCCATTGCTCTGCAGGCAAAAATGGGCTGGATTTTTCTTCCTGCTTATGTTTTTTTGTTTGTATTTTCCCCATTGAAATTTGGGAGGGAACAGACTGGGGTAGTCTTGCTGGTTTCTCTTGTCCATGTTTGCATTGCATTGCAGAGGGATGTTCTGGAGGGTGTTCCAGCACTGCAAGCCTTTAAAGTGCATTTTATAAAGAGGTCTGGAACCACCACCTACCCCAGCTTTTTGCCTTTTTTTTGGACCTCCGGAACAGATTAATTGGTTTCCCATTCATTTCAATGGGAAACCACATTTCTGATAACAAATGTTTTCGATAACAAAAGGCTTCTGAGAATGAATTAAATTTGTTATCAGAGGTACTACTGTGTGTGTATATATATATATATAGAAGAAAGATAAATGTTGATATTAATAAGATGGCAGCTGTTAAAGGCAGCTTTGAATAGTCCTGTTTTTAACAGATTCCTAAATATGAGGAAGGAAGGAGACTGTTGCATCTTCGCTGATGGCTTCTCTTCCTCTCTAAAGTGCTATAAAAGGACCCCTCTTGGTGTCTAGAGGCTTTTGTACATCTGAGTTATACACCCACAAAGTGCCCCCTAGTAAACTTCCCATTAGCAGCTGGGTTGGGAAAACCCAATCTTCACCAAACTTGGCGGGATTGTAGAGGAGATTCAGAAAAAGCTTCTCTGCAAGACGGGAGTCTTTATGTACTTGGTGAGAACTTTCCTGGGGTGCTCTTGGAGGTGCATAAGTCATGCATCAAATTTCCAATTTCCACCACACTTTGAGGAATTGTAGAGTAGAATAAGGGGATGACAAATCTTCTTCAAGCACCATGTCCTCGTAGAATGTCGGCAATCAGTAGCCTGAGTTGGTTTCTTTCTAAAGTGATTCTAAACAGAGCAGATATGCTCACTGTGGACCACTGGCTAAAGTTCTTAAGCCAGAATGTTCTTCTGCACCCCAGACCACACTTCCCATTTATTTTTCCTTGAAGAATAACACACAGCAGATGGTATTTCTCATTGTGCATTATGTGCCCAAAATATTGCAATTTTCTGCTCTTTATGGTAGTGAGGATTTGTAGCTTTTTTATTCATGCACTGTAATTACAGCCACATTAGTGACTCTGGCTGTTCTAGGTATCTTTAGAATTCGTCTTTACATCCACCTTTCGAATGCTTCCAACTTCCAGCATAATGTGTCTGTAAGGGTCCAAGTTTCAACACCACAGAGAAGCATGCTGAATATATAGGATTGAAGTACTTGAGTACAAAGTCTGATAGGTAAGTCCTGGTTTGTCGACATTTTCCTCATTTTCTGGAAGGAATTTCTAGCTTGTTCAATTCTACAACAGATTTTGCATGAAGGGTCCCAGTTATCCTTGACAAATATAAATAGGCAAATTTTGACAAATTGGCCAAATTCATCAGAAAATTATGTGATTCATTGTTCACTTCATCCCTATCTCTAGTTTTCCCCATATTCAACCTAAATGTAACTTCCCATACTTTGAGCCCATAATCACGTCTCCTGTTCTCTGGAACTGATCAAGGACAGATCCTGCCCCTCTTCAATTACAGTATTTGAAAAGTGCTGTCCTATTTGCCCCCTCATTCTTGTTTTCTTTAGGCTAAATATAGCCACTTCTTTCAGTCTTTCTTCATAACAGTTTCTCGGCGTTTCCAGCCAAAACATTCATCCTGAAATTGAGGAGTGCATTAATGGCAGCTGACAAATTTTGTAAAGGAAAGATGTATGTGAACTCTCACCCAATGCAGAGAACTAATATGTTTCTCATTGGCTTTGCTCCTTTGTTCTCAGCATTCCGTCCTCCCTGAGTAACCAGACTCCAAATAAGTTGACCTGGATTGCTTTGTGGCTAGGTTCCTGCCTGCTCCTGCCTGTATTGTTGACACAAATGACCTGCTTTATAACCAGGCTGTGACCTACATCCTGATGATTCTTATTCTTACTCTTTGGACCTAGATTGCTAACTGCCCAGCATCCAACTCAGCTCAGCTTTCAGCATTTCCTTTGTACTCAAAACAAGACTGCCTCTTTAGAGGAGTGAACTGCTGGTGCACAGCAACCAAATGCACAAAAAGAAGACCATGCGTTGAAAAGCATTCCCATCCAAAGAGGACAGCAAACATCACCCTATATGTCTGGAAGCTGAGTCATGGCAACTGGATTTCTTTTCATGTGAGGTTGAAATGTGTCACTACTAGAGATGGGCACGACTTAGCGGTATTCCCGTTTCCGTTTCCGTTACTCGTTTCCGTTACTCTACGGAAACGGTAACGGGAATCACTGCCCCAGACTTCGAGCTCGAACTGACGAACGAACAATTTGGTCTGATTTGTCGTGCTCGTTACTTGCATCGCGCAATGCCAAGCGGCACAGAAGTTTTTAAAAGTTAAAAAAAAACCCGATTCCCGGCGCTAAAAGTAGGCGAAAACTGTCTGAGGGCACCTACCAGGCCAGAAGGGTGTTTTATTTGGGGGGGGGGGTTCCCTGCCCCCCTCTCCTTGGCTATTGCTACTGCTGCGCTGCTGGTACCAGGCTGGGAGGGCGCATCCATTTGCCATGCAGTGCGGGGGATCCAAAATGGCGACCGCAATATTTTTTTTGAAATCGTTGCCCAAAACCCCACCAAAGCACCACAGAAACATGTGAAAATTAGCTATTTTAAATGCTTGAATTTTTACAGGAGCAGCAGTGGGTTTTTCTTGCAAAAAAAAGTCTCCGTTGATTTTATTTTATTTTATTTTATTTTATTTTTTTACACCTGCACATTTGCAATGATGGGCTCGCCCATGGGAGTGGACCATGCAAAGTTTTGCAGCCATTCCACCAATCGCATGGCCAGGTTTTGCTGACTGTACCAGGCTGGGAGGGCGCATCCATTTGCCATGCGGTGGGGGGGGATCCAAAATGGCGACTGCAATATTTTTTTTGAAATTGTTGCCCAAAACCCCACCAAAGCACCACAGAAACATGCGGAAATTAGCTATTTTAAATGCTTGAATTTTTACAGGAGCAGCAGTGGGTTTTTCTTGCAAAAAAAGTCTCCGTTGATTTTATTTTATTTTATTTTATTTTATTTTTTTACACCTGCGCATTTGCAATGATGGGCTCTCCCATGGGAGTAGACCATGCAAATTTTCCACCAATCGCATGGCCACTTGGCCAGGTTGACCACAGAGACTTCTGGGATGTGCCAATTGGGCATAAACAGCCCACTAATCGTAGCCCAAACCCGAACCCTAAGCCTAACCCATACGCCAGTACACTGTCCTTCTAAGTGGGTCAGAGAGGCACCCAGATGCACCCCAATACTCACCGTAACCTCACCCGTAACTAGCCTAACCCTAGCCGTTGCGCTAAGCCGTCTTAACCCTAAGCCAGATCTACTTGCATTGCACTACATGCAAGTACGTGAGACACAGCGGGTGCAAAGAGTCTGCCAGTCCGTCACTTGTGGCTCTGGCTGACTCCTGCAGCTCCCTCCAGGAGCCCGCTACCCCCTCCCCAAACCAGTACTAACGACAACGAAAAAACAAAAAAACGAACTGACTAATTTTTGCAAATTTTCGCAAAAAACGGAAACGAGCCGAAACGGAACCGGCCCGACTAACGACAACTCGAAAAAAAAATTTTTCAAGTCGTGCCCATCTCTAGTCACTACTCATCCAAGTAGTGAAACGTTTCAATCACAGAAGAAAAGAAGTCCCAGTTGCAATCACTCAACTTCCAGGCAACGTCGCCTGGATAACTGAGAATCTTCACAGACATCACCCTATATGATTTGTTTCGTAGGTTCCTTAAAACTTCATGAACTGGGATGTGAGATTAAGCCAAGAATAATGATGGGCAAAACTTTCAGGCCAGCCAACTCAGAAAACTGCAAGTGAAACAGCCATCCACCCGTGGCTTGCAAAAAAAATGTCTTAGAGATGGGCACGAACCGAAACACCAATGAACTGGGCTGGTTTGCAATTTGGTTCATGATCCAGTTTGATGATCCTATTTTGCTAATGCAAAAACAAAACACCAATCTTTTTTCATGGTGGTGGTTCATTTTGCTTTGGCAAAACAGGATGGCTTCCACAGCGCTTTACAGCTGCCCTACTGCCTAACCATGAACCATCACGAACCACCCTTTTTCAGGTTCACACCCATCTCTAGTCCTTTATCGCAAGTGAGCTTGCTCAAGATAGTATCTTTGTCTCCTTGAGTCATGTGCCAAGCCACAACCTGTTCATGGCGGTGATCTCTGGTTTCTGTGATGGCAAACTGGAGATTGTACAGTATTATACACCCACAGATTCAGATTATATTCTGTGATCCTGGCCTCTGTTCCATTTTCTACCATGACTGAATTTTGCATATTTGCCAAATTCTGTTTTTTTTAAGACACAACAATAACAACTAGAGATGGGCATGAAATGAATTTTTAATTTGTTTTGTTATTCTTATTCATTTTCTTCACTTATGAAATGAGTAACAAACCCCACTCTGGAAGAGAAAGGAAATGAAATGAAACAAAAATGCATTCCTATGGGGAAAACCCCATGATCCCCCCCCCAGCAATCAGCTGTAGTGCAGGCTGGGGGCCGTGCTAGCTGATCTGGGCTTTAAAAAAAAAAAAAACCTGATCAGCTATAGTGTGCCCCCCCCCTTGCTGGGCACTTGCAGCAAAAAAAAAATTAAAATTAAAATTAAAATTAAAAAAAATTAAATTTAAAAAGCGCCAAGCACAGGGCTGCACTAGAGCTGGTCAGAGCTTTTTGAAAAAAAGCCCTGATCATCTGTAACACAGGACCCCTGCTGGGCGCTTGCAGCAATATAAATAAATAAATAAATAAATAAATAAATAAATAAATAAATAAATAAATAAATAAATAAATAAATAAAAGTGCTGACAGCCGGGGAAGTTAAAAAAGAAAAAGAAAAAAAGAAAACAAAACAAAATGAATTCCGAAACATTTTTTAAAAAAAATAATCATTTCATAATAAACAAAATGAAATGAGGGGGAGAAACGAAAAACGAAACAAAACACCATTTTGGCATTTCATGCCCATTTCTAATAACAATCCCTCAAACAAAATTGTCACCTATTCCAGCCAAGGGCTTCCATTTGCTCCGCTATGCCATTTATCTCAACAGTCATAGCAGAAACAGCCTGGGATCTCTTTTCCCGGACCATATTAGGCATTTAGAAAACATTATTTAGTGTTTCAGCAGCATTATTTTGCATCGCAGCCCGACAAAAGACCTTTCTCTCTCCAAATCCAATGTTCTTTTACCAATAAATCATTGCTCACCCATGATAGATCTTGCTGAAAACTCTTCTTGAACATTTAGAGAGCAATTACAAAACACAAGATTAATTTTCCAATGATTTTTCTCTTTGGATGAAACGACTTTACAATAGACTGGAATTGACTTTACAAAAACAACCTAGGAAAAGCCATGCAAAGTAATGATTAATGTTTCTGGGTTTCCTCAGGAAGTTTTCTTAAACAGTGAATTAAAAGATTCTAGGTATTTTTCACCGAGTTGAAGGGGAGAGGTAGGCAAGATCACATTCTGAAATAATAAGATAATGGGTCAGATTGCAAATGCCAACGAGGGTAGAATGAAATGAACTCAACTTTCTTGATAGAATTAGCAGGGAAATTAGCTGGAAATCAATCAACTCTGAAGCCAGAATGACAAATCCACAGATGTTGCATGGGACAGGATAATCAAATGCACCCACAAGACTGGGAAATTACTACGTGAGGTACAGGTGGTATGACAAGGCTTGGAGGTCACAGCTAATTACCAGGAATATGGTGGTGCTGAAGAGTCTGCTGCCGTGCTAAATGCACAGACATTCCTATGTAAAAGGTATGAAAGTAGGACACACCTGCAGACACCCCCAGAAATGGGGCAGTATTTTCTTTCCAGTCATGACCAGCCAGATCCCATTCACACACACACACACACACACACACACACACACACAGAGAGAGACACAGAGAGAGAGAGAGAGAGAGAGAGAGAGAGAGAGAGAGAGAGAGAGAGAGAGCTATCTATATATCTATCTATATCTATAACTTATCTTCCCCACCCCACCTCTCAGCTGCTCCTCAATGGCTTTCCTGCACCTCATTTCCTGGGGAAACAGGGTACAGGGAAACCAGCAGAGCATCTGAGAGGCGCTTGCTGGGGGAGCTCTTTCCACCACCCCACAGTGGCTGGGGGGAAGATTAAGCCCGCTCTTTCCCCCAGCCACAGTTGCACAAGCACCCCCACACACACACACACATACTACACACAAAACAAATAATGAATCAACGAACCAACAAAATGATTTTTTTCTAAGAACTTCATTTAAAACGAACGAAATGACCCAAACCTTAAAACGAACCAAAACGAAACAAAATGCCATTTTTTTTCTAAAAACTTCATTTAAAACGGACTTGTGACATTTTAAAAAGAGATGGTTCTGTTAGTGTGTCAACATATACAATGAAAGCAGAAACAGACGTACCCTGAAACCTTAGAGACCAACAGATTCATTGTAAGACGAACTTTCATATATCAGAAAGAGAAAGACACCGTGGCCATTAAAAAAACACTTTGACCTCCCAGGATGATCTGTTAGTGCCCTGCTTCAGATCATTCTGAACTGCCTGTTCACGGACCCATGAAATTCCTTAATAATCTGTTAAAGCTCTGAAAAACATAAGCCATTATCCAATGCTAGAATGCAATGCATTGAAGTTACCAATAATTGATTTAATTGGGTGACCTCAAACTCTAGAAAGAAAAAGCACAGATGATTTCTCTCTGTCCTTGCAATCTATGGTTTTGTATGCCTCTTGTACATCCCTCTTAACCTCTCTCGCCCTTTGAAAAAAAGAATACAGTGGAAAACTGCATGCGTCCCAATCTTTATTTATAAAGCCAATCAGGAATATGATCACGGCAGGACAATGGGGCAAAGTTCTGTGACACCACCAAGATGAGCAAGAAGGCACCAGCTTGGCAAATGCTAAGTAACACATTGCCCTCTTGTGTGGATCAAGATTGACTTGTCTAGAGTAGAAGAAAAATATTTAACAGTGCCAATAAGAGGGCTTCATTCTTTTTTGTCCCCACAACTTGGACAAATTTCAAGCATGTGCAAGATTTTAATCTATTTTTACTTTCTTCTCTTTCCACTTATGCTTCTCTCTACCTGACTTTGGCAACACACCTCCTGATGAACTAATCCTGAATACATTCATATGATTCTTCCTTCCTTCCTTCCTTCCTTCCTTCCTTCCTTCCTTCCTTCCTTCCTTTGTTCATTCGTTCATTCGTTCGTTCGTTCGTTCGTTCGTTCGTTTGTTCCTTCCTTCCTTCCTTCCTTCCTTCCTTCCTTCCTTCCTTCCTTCCTTCCTTCCTTCCTTACTTACTTACTTACTTACTTACTTACTTACTTACTTACTTACTTAATCAAGAAAGGAATATGCAGTTTGGAATCTGGATTTTGTGGAGTAAACAACCTGGTGGTAACCTCTTTAGTTCTGATTCCTTTTTTCTGCCTCTTTTCTGATTTTTTTCCAATTCGATCAACATCTTTTCTGAACAGAGGTGAACAGAACTGAGTACAATAACCCAGAAAAGGGATAACTAAATTGCCGTGTGATCTTTGGTTCCTGAAAAAATGAAACATTTCTGTTTGCAAAAAAGTAAAGCAGCTGGTGAAGCAAATACATTTTGACAGGCCTCAAAGAAGAAAGGAAAGTGTACTCTATAGTGCTCAAAGCACTCTCTAGGCCAGGGGTCCTCAAAGTTTTCAAACAGCGGACCGGTCCACCACCACCCAGGCACCACTGGGGGCCGGATCACAGTCCAAAAGCAGCTGCGGAGGCTTGCTTGCTCACAAAAAAGGGGGTAGGTGGGGGGTTGCAATTGGTCCCAGGGGCCGGATTCAGGACCTTGGGGGGCCGAATCCAGCCCCGGGGCCTTAGGTTGAGGACCCCTGCTCTAGGCGGTTTACAATTTTATTTATTGTGAAGTCTAAACATCCCCACCCACCAACTTCCCCTTGAACTAGGCACTCAAGTTATTGAGTTCAAAAAGATGAAAGGTTGAGTTAACCTTGGCCCATCTACCTGAGCCCATTGGACTTGAACTCGGGTCATGAGCAAAGTCATGACAGTTATTACTGCAGTTGTACCCCTGCCTGGAAGGCTCAAGGAATGAGCAGATTTAAGTGATTAGTATCTCTTAATGAGTTATGGATGAATTAGTTCATTCCACAGACACTTATTTTACATGCCTAAAATACGTTCAGCCCACATGCACTCCATTCTAAGTGCCTTCTCTTCAGTTCATATATATCAACCTGTAATTTCTCTGATTTTTCTGTTTCAGGGCAGGATGCCCTAAAAAATTTCATCCGTTGTGTCAATTATATTCCTACTTCATGGAGATGGGGTCAGATATTTCAGGATGTATGTTCCAAAATATTTCCTCAAAATATGTCTGAATCTAAAGGTGTTTACTCTTTTAAAAAAAAAATCTTCTTGATACTGACTTCTGCTGTATATTTGTTCTTGGCTGATTACAGAGGCAGTCCCAACCGATCTGGAATCACGGGGTAGATGTAGACCGAATTTATTACTATGTAGTGAATCAGATTTGAACATGGGGCAACTGAGAACTAATGAATACCTACATCAGGGAAATAAAAAAAGAATAGATAAACATTTACCCTAGTTAGAAAATAGCTAAAACATTTTGTCTACCTTAGTTAAGTCATCTATCCAAATGAAGACTTCAGCCAAGATATCTGAACAAATCGAAGACTTGGAAGGGCATACTCCCGCACCTGGAGTATTGTGTACAGTTCTGGTCACCGCATCTCAAAAAAGACATAGTGAAACTGGAAAAGGTGCAAAAGAGAGCAACTAAAATGGTTACCGTACTTATCGGCATATAGCACGCACAGGCGTATAACACGCACCCTCATTTTAAGAGGGAAATTTTAGGGGAAAAAAATTTTTTTTGGCGCCCACCTGCCCGGGTCCCTGACTAACTAAAATTCAGGAGGCACAGGAAAGTTTAAAAACCCAAACACCCGAAGCTCAGAGCAGCTTGATTTGGAGAAGTAAAAGGACAGGAAGCAGGGAAGGGACATTTTTGAGTTCATTTATAAGGGAAATAAGAGAACCCACAAAAAAGAGGCACTGCTCCCTTCTTTCTGGAGGCGAAAAAGGACGCTCTCGCATTTCTGCTCAGAAGCACCTCCTGCAGCTTTGCTGCCAGAGCCTGGTGCGCAAGAGGTGGAAGGACGGACGGCCCGCCCGCCTGCCCGCCGTCTCCACACTGCAGGCCTCGCAGCCGCTTCCTCCTCTTTCTTCAATGACAGCCGGCAATTGGGGGAGGAAAAGTGGGGGCGGGCGGGCCGACGGCGCGGGCGAGGGAAGGAGGCATGCAAGAGACTGGCCTGGGGACGGCGCGCTGCATGCCGCACGAGGAGGGGGTCGAGGCGGAGCAGCGGCTCGATCCTGCGAGGAGCGGGCGGTGGGTCCCGGTGGGGGCGCTTCCAGGGGTGGGTGGGTGGGGGTGAGGGTGGGGGGTTTCCACAGCCGGTTTTACCTGCTCCTTGTTGGTGCAATGGCACTGCAGAGGGCGGCTCAGCCTCCCCTCCTCCCTGCCTGCGTCCCTCCCTCGTTCCAGAGAAGCCAACGACCCGCAGAGGAGAAGGCGGACGGGGCGGGGTGGAGCGGGAATGGCGGCGGCCGGGGAGCAAGAGAGAGAGAGAGAGAGAGAGGGGGGGCGGGGAGCAACTGCCCTCCCTCCTCTGCCTCTTCCACCCCCCACGCCGTGCTTCTAGCCACCGCCTCTTGCACGCAAGCACCCGGGCTACAAAGGTGAAGTGGAAGCCGCCCGGAGCCGCGGCAAAGGTTCCAAAGAACCCTCCCCCTAACCCACCTCCCACCCACGGAGTCCCTGAGGCAACCTGGCGGCCCGGCTGAAGCTCGGGCCGCCGAACAGCTGGCGCCTCCGCGGGTCGGGAACAAAGGCCGCCGCCGGTGGCGGCGGCAGACGCCTCGCTGCAGCAGAGCCGACGGAGGGAGCCCAGAGCAGCACGACCAGAGCTGCTGTCAGACCGGCCAAAGGCGCTGTCACATTATATCGGCGTATAACACGCATACATCATTTGCCCCCTTTTTTCAGGGGGAAAAAGTGCGTGTTATACGCCAATAAATACGGTACTGGGCTGGGGCACCTCCCTTATGAGGAAAGGCTGAAACGTTTGGGGATCTTTAGTCTGGAAAAAAGGTGCCTGTGTCGGGATATGATTGAATTGTACAAATTGATGCAGGGCATGAGTAAAGTGGATAGAGGGATGGCTCTTCTCCCTCTCACAAAATACCAGAATGAGGGGACATCCATTCAAATTGAGCACTGGGAGAGTGAGAACAGGCAAAAGAAAAGAAAATTTACCCAGATTGTTGTTAGTTTGTGGAACTCCCTGTCACAGGATGTGGTAATGGTATCTGGCATGGATGCCTTCAAAAGGGGATTGAACAGATTCCTGGAGGAAAAGTCCTGATGGGGATGTGTAATCCCCCAGAATTAAAATAACAGGGTACGTCAAGGGCCAGATGCAGGGGAGTGGTACCAGGAGACAGATATCTAGTCTTGTGTGCTCCCAGAGGCCACTTTGGGCAGATCATGAGATGCCAAATTATCTGGGAAAAGACAATCACATTGGGAAAGGCGGAAGGCAGCAGGAAAAGAGGGAGACCAAATATGAGATTGAATGACTCCCTAAGAGAAGCCACAGGCTGAAGTTTACAACAGCTAAGCATGGCTGTTGGGGACAAGACATTTCGGGGATCGTCCATACATGAAGTCACCATAAAGTCGGGAGTGGTTGGATGGCACATAAGAGCATCATCAAACATCCTGACAACGAAAGGAACTGGTAGCTAAAAGGGATCTTTCCAAGGGTTAATGGTTTTCAGCTCATTCACATTAATATGCCGACACCAGATCTCCTAGGATCGAAATTCTTCTGCCAGTTACTTCTGGTGCAACTCAATCACATTCCAGATACTGCCTGCTTAAATACAAAAGTGGAACAGGTGATACCTTTAGGCTACTATAAAAATAACAAAAATATTGCTAATATTTCAGGGGCGAAACCCTCTTGCTCAGAGCAGTACCGATAGTTTATAACATGGCAAAAGATGGATTTGCCAGGAGTTATTTCTCAGATGTAAGGACCTTGGCAAGATGGAGAAAAAGCCAGGCAGTTTCTTAGTTGGGGCTCGGAGCTTGGATGTTCTTAGGCTGTATCCGAAATGAAGGGAGGGAGGTGTTTTAATTGCCCCTGTCTTTCCAAAGATACCTCACGGCTCAGGTACCCACATTCACACCTCTCCTCAATGGGGCTTTATCGAGACCAATGGCCCCTGGCTGGCCAGTGAAGGGGGAGGGGTTGGTGCAGAAGGCCCATTCATTTCATTGGGGGATTGGGATAAAATTTGGAAAAGTCGACTGAGTGTAGCCAATTGGATCAAATAAAAAGGAAAAAAGATTACCACTTTTGTATTTGGTTTTTGTGATGGCTACACGGCTCCTCAACTTGTTTTGCCTGATTAAACTTGCACGTACAGAGCGGAGCTTTAAAAAAAAAAAAAAAGCTGAATTGAGCCTGAAAAAGGAGAAAGCCTCTCAAAATTGATCAGCACTTCCCTGCAGTTCCTGAATGGGTTTTTAAGAGAGGAACCGCTTTCAAGTCATACCCAGCCTTTCGCTTTCAAGAACACAGGTCTCTCTTTCTCTCAGGTGAAACATTGTGGATGTTGCGCACCCAACGGGAATGGAGAATTTGTTTTTTTTTTTTTTTTAGCCCTCAGTTCAGCTTGAAAGATCCTCTCAGACAGTGATATTTCAGGCCAACGTGAAAGGAAATCTTTGCTTCCTGGGAATGACGGGCAGTTCATAGAATAACAGATTCATAAGGAGACCTCAGAGGAGAGTTTTTTAAAAATGTTTACTGCCCGTTCTAGGGAATCCACTAAATGATTTTGCTACTATCCAAATAAGCCAACTCTAGTTTTCTTCTTCTGCCACCCTTTAAGCCCATCTTTGGAGAATGCATAAAGAGAAACGATGGGCAAGGTTCTTAAACATAGATGTTACCTCTGTTCTACCTGAGACAGAAATTCATCTGCTTCATCTGAGATAGAAATTCATCTGCCATGCACACCAACCAGATCAGGTAGACCACATCAAAATATTTTAAAGTAGCAAATGTAGCCACTAGGCTATGGAACTTCTTTAGATACTTCCTCTCCCTCTCCCCCAAGGATCACACCTTGGCAAAATATTAAAAAAGTTTATTTTAAAAAATATAAAAACTATTATTTATTTATTTGTTATAAAGCTTGTATACCGTGCCATCTTCCCAAAGGAACTCCGGGCGGTTCACATCAAACAAACAAAACAATAACAATTAAATGCAACAAATAAACACATAATAAAATCAATTCAATGACATAATAATAAAAAAGGCATGGAGGCAGATGGGGGGGAGTAATCAAGAGCCACCAAACGCCTCCCAGAAAAGCAAGGTCTTTAAAGCCTTCCGGAAGGCAGGCATGGACTGTGCAAGGTGCACTTTGCTAGGGAGATGGTTCCATAGTGTTGGGCCAGCCACAGAGAAGGCTCGGTTACAGTTGGACGTTTTCCGAGCCTCCCTGGGCGTGGCCACCCGCAGCGAGTGCGCCCGTGACATCCTAGTTGGTCAGGCCAAAGTTGACCGCTGGGAGATCCGCTCTGCCAGGTAATCAGGTCCCAGGCCATGGAGGGTTTTATAAACTAAAACCAAGACCTTGAATCTAATTCGGGACGCAACGGGTAACCAATGCAGGTGAGCCAGTACCAATCCCCGATGGTATATGACGTTGAACTCTAAGACGTAGATTTTAATGAGGATATGCCAAATATTGGACTCATCATACAGAAGTTGCAGACACTAGCCTAAAAGTACCCACTATAAATAAGTGAAGGAGGAAAATGGTAAATTATTGCAGTCCAAAGACAGAAATTAGAGCTGGGCATAAAATGAAAAAAATGGTGTTTTGTTTTGTTGTTACTCATTGCATTTCATTTCATTATTAAATGACACTTTAATAGCATTTTTGTCACAAAATGAAATGAGGAACAAAACGATTCAGAAGCTGCTGCCATCCAGATGGGTTTTGTTTGTTTGTTTGTTTTGGCCGGACAAGCTGTCCCACAGTTGCCCTCTCAGACCTGCTGTGAACCGGAGAGTGGAGTGGAGAGGGTTTTGAGGCAGGAAATTCAAAAGCCTTCTTTGCTCCACTCTCCAGTCCTCCCCACTGCCAGCCAGCTGGTTTAAACAGCTCAGCTGTCAAAACCAGCTGGGTGGAAATGGGGAGACCGGAGCAGGGAAACAGCTTCCAGATCTTTGCTGCAGCCCCTTGCCTGAAGCAGGATTTGCCAGTGGCTCCCCAGTTTGGTTTATCCAAACCAAAAATAATAATAATGTCATTTTGTTTCACTTCTTAGTGACATACTGTCTGCTTTGTTTCATTTTGAAATGTTTTGAAACCTTAAGAAACAGTGTGTCTTCTTTTGTATAGTGTCCATCTCTAATAGAAATCCCATTAAAACACAAAAGCTATCCATCTCTATATAATGATGGCTAAATTCTAAGTTCAGCAGCTAATTCATTAAGAATAAAAAAACTTAAAGGCATAAGACAGAAAGCAATAACCGACTGCTATGTTTTAAGTCATGCTGCTCCTATCTAGATATTAAGCAACTGAATTAAATTTCGCAGTGCAGTGACTTCACTCTGAGTATGTGACTTCTTCAAGGATTGTTAATTCGTTTCCATGGAAGTTGTCTCTTCCAGGCAATTAAGAATGGAATATGGTATTTGGTCTTCACTGCCCGTCACAACCTTGAAGTGGTGCTGGAAAGACAGTGTCATCCATCTTCTCTTTCAGACAGATAAGATACCTGCAGAAACCCACTCTATTTCCTCCCATCCATAAATAGAGATGGGTGGGAAAATCACTGGTTCGGCAGTTCGTGCTGGTTTGTTTATCATCCAAACAGATGTTAGGTGCCCAGCGCGTTGTTAGTTTGTGGAACTCCCTGCCACAGGATGTGGTGATGGCATCTAGCCTGGATGCCTTCAAAAGGGGATTGTACTGATTCGTGGAGGAAAAGTCCATCACAGGTTACAAACCAAAAATGGAGATGTGTAACCTGCAGGCTTAAACCCAGGATACTTCAAGGACCAGATGCAGGGGAATGGTGTCAGGAGACAGATATCTAATCTTGTGCGCTCCCACTATGATATGCATACAGGAAGCTGGACTAGATGGGCCTTTGGCCTGATCCAGCAAGACTCTTCTTATGTTCTTATGTTCTTAAAGCCTTTCCTCCTCTGGCAGGTGCTCACTTGGAGACAGCAGTCTGTCCTGCCCTGCCCTGCCTCCTTTGGATGCTGCCTCGGAGTGTGTGCCAGGGCTTTGAAACAGACAACGGCCTCTTCAGGCAATAAACAAACCAGCACAAATCACCAAACCTGCAATTTTTCTCCCCGCCAAAGGGCCACCTTCTTTATTGAATCACCTTTGATGCTTCTGTCAACACCAACATCACTGAAGGAGATGTTACTTTCATATGAAACGTTTCCCCTTCAGATCACTGACTCCTAAATCCATGCTCAACTTCTCC
Organism: Phrynocephalus guinanensis; assembly: GCA_037367245.1. Taxonomy (NCBI): domain Eukaryota; kingdom Metazoa; phylum Chordata; class Lepidosauria; order Squamata; family Agamidae; genus Phrynocephalus; species Phrynocephalus guinanensis. The sequence continues at coordinate 8,819,816 of CM074741.1, forward strand.
TCACAGAGGAGGATGTGCAGCTACTGAAGTGTGTTCCTTGCCCTGTGAAAGGGCAAGGTGATTTGTGACACCAGAGGATAGAATGGGAGCAAGGAAGGTTTTGTTTGTTTGTGTTTGTGTTTGTGTTTGTGTTTGTGTTTGTGCTTGTGCTTGTGTTTATGTTTGTGTTTGTGTTTGTGTTTGTTTTGGCAATTTTTTTGGAATTGCACACAGTGACACTTCAAGAAGACTTGAATGCGAGTAACAGCATAAGCACAAAATGAAAAGGGTTGCTTCTTTGTTGTGAGGACCTCTGTGGACTAACAGCATGAGAAGTTGTTCTGTACTTTTTAACAAGAAGTACTCAGTCCTTCTGACCAAAAAGGCAATAGTTTTGCACAGAAAAGCTCTAACTAATTATGTAAATCTTGTCTTCCTCAAGGTATTTCATGGCGCTTGAAAAATACTCCTCAAGGTGTCTTGAGAATTTAATGAATGTTTTTTACTCCCCACATTTCATCTTGGGGTGAAAGCAGAGGCTATCAGGTATGTAATTTCCAAGTCATGAGGTAATTTTTTTAAGCCAATGACTATGATCACTATTATTTATTATTAATTTTTGTCAGATGACCATCATCCTCTTCACCAACATGATGGTTTATGTGTAGGTAAATCCAAAATAGAAATAAAAAGTTAAAAATATGGTAGCACCGTAAAGACCAGCTTTTCTTATTTATTTATTTGTAATGTGAGCTTTTGTGGGCAAGTTCACTTCATCAGACAGATGGTTTCTTTCTGCTGTTATTCTAATAGTTATTACTACATTTACTTACAGTAGGTTTTCAGGCACTTCTCTCTTATTCCGAAGATGGGTTACAAGAAAATATAAAATAACACATTCAGATAAAAAAGGATGTACACAGAGGAAAAAAGACCTATAATTTTAAAAAAGGTAGCCATCACCAGAAAAAAAATACCTTTTTTGCCCACTAGAGGTAAGAACTCTGAGGGACCAGGTGAATACTGGTTAGAATCACCCCATCTCATATTATATTTCACACCTCATTCTGCTGCTATATGTCTGAGGAAGTGGACATGTAGTCCACGAAACATTACATTAAAATATGAAAGTTAGTCTTTAAGGTGCCACATGTTTGTGTCTTTTGTTTTGTTTTGTTTTTCTTTGATTTCCCCCCATTTTCCTGGTGATTCTACAGCTGCTGTGATACACTTTTGTCAAATTCTGTTTGCAATGGCTGCATTCCTTTATGAAAGTCACCAAGAAAATATGTGGAAGGTCTCTGGTTATTTGACTGTCAGGTCAGAGGGGCAGCTGGTCATTTTCTTTTTCTTTTAGTTTATCCCATGCTCACATTTTCAGAGATGACCCGGAATGAAAGCAGTTGTTTCCTCAACAACAGAACGCCTTTTGATGCTGACATTGCTGGAATAATCACTGATACACTGAAAATATCAAGACGTTCCATTGTACCACTGGAAAGAAACACACGTATACCCTTTCAACTCAGATAGCCTTGAGGCCAATATAAAAAGAGAAAATGCATTTTGCTGTAAACTTGAAATGGAAAGATATTTAACTAGAGGAAGACAGGAGTCAGATAGAAATTTATCTTCACAAATATGTTGTTACCCATCCTTTTTTTTTCTAGAAGACATTGATACTAGACCTCATTACGAGTGAATTTGAATCCTAATGTTTCCAAGAATATTAAATTACCAGTGAAGGTTGGAGACAACAAGCTACATAAATGCCAGATCCTTAACATAACCAATTCCCAGCTTTCCAAACGCTCAGATGGCTTCATTTGAAAAGGGGCCCTAGTAATTCAGATCTCTCCCCCCCCCCCAGTTCTGTGATAGCTAAGTAAATAAATAAAAATAAAAATAAATACAATTAATTCATGCACAGAAATAAATATATGCACAAATCAGTACTTTGGCATACACAGGTCCTAAACGTGGTAAGCCAATTAAGGAGCAAACAAATAAAAAGCAAATAAGGGAACTTGGAAGGACATAATCCTCATTATTAATAACAGCAAGACCCAAAAATACAGATTGTCAGCATTAAAACTTGCGTGGAAGCATTTCTCTACAGGAATCGGGGAACCAATGAATGGAAAACTGACAGTTGACCAATTTGTTGGGCAATTTGGGAATGCCAGTTCTTCCCTCCCCAACCAAGGCATGCACACAATTAGAGATGGGCCCAAACCAAACTACAAACCAGGAAAAAGCACACAAAAAAGGCTCAATCATAGTTTGCTTTGTCGTTCGGTTCAGGAGCCCATTTTATCAAAACAAAACAAAGTGCTCAACTTTTTACTCCTCGGTGCTTCATTTTGATTTAGTCAAGCAGGCAGTCAAACCCATTGCTAAATCCCGTTGCCTCCTTACATTGTCTTGAAACCACTGCCTCCTCTGTCCCTGGGACCATTGTGAGAGGCAGCAGGCCTGACTCTTACAGAAAATGAGCTTGGTGCCTGTGCCTATGATGGTTGCTTCACGTCCACTCTCGTCCTGGGAGGAAGTTTGTCGCATGTTGATGTCGGTTGCAGTCACGTGGTCTTTTTGCGATTCTGTCCCCGTTCCCGTGTACTTACAGGCGTGATTGATGATAGCAGCATGACTGTTTCAGCACATCCTCGTTCCGTGATGAGATATGAAATTCCATGCCTTTGTTCTCCAATTTTTTTTCAACCTGACCTTCCAATTTTTCGATGTTTTGATTCTCTGAAGCCTTGCCTTCAATGCGTTACGGAGCTAAGTTTGAGGCATTTGTCTTTTACTCTCTCTGCACTACGTTGCTGACTCCATAGGGAATGTACTGGCGAATGGCACTTCGCATTCCTGCCACGAGATGGAGAATGGCACATTGCGTGATGAGCCTTACCACATGGGCACTCGAATCAGAATGAGAAGTGAGATGAGGAGATTCCCGAGGCCAGGGAGGGGAATCTCTCATCCCGCTTAGATCGCAGTTTGGGAGCATGGTCGGGACACGAACTCCCCTCGTCTCGCAATAGACGGGTGGTTAGATTTCTTCGTACCGGTCCCCAGTGGGTCCACGAACTGCGATGAGATTGATGTGAAGTATCAGCCTATGTGCTTGACTCTCTGCTGACAGGTGAGTGCAAGTACAGAAACTGCAAGCCCAGATTGTGCTAAGCCCCCACAACACAAACCTAAAAAAATGAACTGTAAACTGTTTGTTTGTTTGCCTGTTTGTTTTTTGTTTTGGGGAGATTTGTGACAGTTCATGGTTTGTGGCTAACCACAAACCATCACAAACTATTGGTTTTGCTGGTTGCAATGGAATATCAGGAATCCTCTGCTAAGATTGGGCCATTTTAGCCTCTACACAGGTGTCAACCTTTGCAATAAATCAACTGCAGCTGATCTATGCAAAAACCTGGATAATTTATTCATCATCTGTGAATTCAGGTCTCTTTGACTTCTTAGCCGGAGTTTGCTATGAGCCCAGCCTTACCAAAAATACTTCCAAGGCACCTAAAAAATAATTAAATGCATTTATTTAGGCTACTAGAGATTACACACAATATTTTTCCTTTCTAGAAAACAACAAAAATGATTCCTACTCTAACTTTATGAGGCCAAGAAGCAAAGGCCTCCCTCTAACTTCTAAACTACATTTCTAAGCTTATCTTGTCTTCATGCACAGCCATAAAATCCTTTTTGAAAAAGACTCCTTTTCTCCCTTCAGACTGTTCACAAGCATGGGAAAAAACAGTCACATGTCATTTTTTAGACCAATTGGGTTTCACTTGCTTCCACGCTGGTATCGTCTCTGGCTCTCATTCACACAGACACTGAGAAAACAAGAAAACTACAAGTCTACTTCTTAATATTGCATGTTTACATTTAGCCTAAGCTAACAGGATTCACTACTTCTAAAATCTGTTACACTCGTCCATACCTGTAACGTAATTTAGAGTAGTGAAGTGTTCCCCCCCAGGCTTAGAAAAAACTGTGAATTCTAAGGTGTTAGTGGACTTCCATTGTAGATTTATAATCTTTAAAGAATGTAAACATAGCTACTAACACATTAGTCCACTAACACTTAGAATTCGCAGTTTCTTTTAAGCCTAGGAACAAAAACTTCCACTACTCTAAATTACATTACAGTACCCATCTCTACACACAACAATCAGACAAGGTGAAACTGTCATATGTCATATATTGAGCAGAGATGGGTTTGTTTTTTCCTGGTCTACAAATGCCATAATTCACCATTCTAGGAGTTCTGCTTTACAAACACCTAAATGTGATGCATCTTGACGAGGTGGGGGGGGGGGACTAATCTGAACAGTTCTGAGACTCAGCTAGGTCTACTTCCTACTAAGCAATAGACAGATGCAAAAATCAGGTTGTTAAGGAAGGTGTACTAGTAGAGCATCGGAAATATATTTATGCTGACATTTCAATCTTGCCTGATTATTTAGAGGTTTCTGTCTCTTCATCTTTAGATGAACAGTGAGGTTGTCTGCACTTCTAAGAAAATACAAAAACATCCACATGACATTCAGACCTGTCATATGTTGCCTTTTCAGGCTTTTGATGCAAATATGGGTACAGAATGAGAATGAGAATGAGAGAGAGAGAGAAAGAGAGAGAGAGAGAGAGAGAGAGAGAGAGAGAGAGAGAGAGAGAGAGAGAGAGAGAGAGAGAGAGAGAGAGAAGACAAAGGAGAGAAAAATAAATAAAGCTTCACGCTTAATCACCACCTACCTTTCACGGTGAAATGACCAACATTAAGACTTTTAATGAGAAGACACCAGATGGAATTAATAGCGCAAAGTTCCAAAGTTAAAAACAGAAATGAGACTGGCACCATATTTCACTGTTTTAATTGACAGTTTTGGCCCCTTCAGAGGGTTGGCTGATTTGGGGCTAAGCTCACAAGACCCTCCATTTTTTCATCATTTACATTGCCACCTTGGTTCAGCAATGCTGGTATTCCTTCTGAAAATGCTTGCGCATTTATTCAATTGACCTCACTTGATCTCAGGTAGTCTCCAGCCTGAATGGCTCGATCCAATTACCTGTCAATCACTGTATATTGTCATCTTATTTGCAGCATGATGGCGATGTGAAAGACATATCTTGATGAGGTCTCAATTCCTGCAAGAATTCAGAACTCTAGTGTGTCCCTGAGATGAGCATCTCCACCCATTGAGATCTCAGCATTTTGACAAAATCCCAAGCCTCCAAAATCTAGCTCATGTAATTCCAATATATAAAATATTAAAGGGATATATTTTTTTTCATAAAAATGAAGAACTGTGCCTTTACGAAAAGGAATAGGGGAGCATTTGGACCAGATAGCAATAATTTACAAAGTTGGAAATCTCCTACTGTATGTTTTCTTCACCACTGCTTTGTATACAGGGGTCTTTTCTCAGATGCAGCTGTGACCCTCTCCCATAAATAAGGTTGTTGCATAAGGAAAAAAGAAAAATGGTCCTCTGGTGAAGATTTGGAAATTAGCCATGACAAATTTCACAAAAGAGCAAGAAGAGGCAACATAGGTGGTTACTTCACATCCTTCTTTGTTCCGTGACTAGTTTTGTACCGTGACAATGCTGGTCGTGATCATGTGGTTTTGTCCCTGTTTCGGTGTTCCCATGGTCGTGATAACTTGTCTTGTGACAAGTGTTACCTCACAATCTTGTACCATAAAAAACACTGAATTTGTCTAGCTTCCTTTTTTCTTTTTTTGGGGGGGGGGGGGGGCTGTTTAAAATTCTTTTTCGATATTTTGCTTCTGAAAAGTCAAAATTTAAAAAAAAACACCTGGACACAGTTTTCTGAAAGAAATGAATGTTTTGTTATGTGACAGTCATTACTACATGGTGTCTTGTCTCAGAACAGAAAGCAGGAACAAAGAGTAACAAGGGAAAACCCTACCCCTGCACTAGGTACAGTATTGTCGCACTTAGCACCTGTTCCAGGGGTGTGGTGGACAAATGTCAATAGTTGTGCGACAGACGTGAAGTAACATTTTTTTGTACTGCTCCTAAGCGCAACACTAACAGAGACAAAACAGACATGAAGTAACTGCCATAGACTTCAGCTCAACTGCAGAGCAAGGGATTTTGTGATGAACACCCCACAAAACACATCCTGCATAAAATTTTCTAGTGATGGGATAAGGAGGGTGACATTGCAACATTAAATGATAATGTTTGGACATTCAGAATGAGAGCAGAAAACATGCAATTTTTTGATACAAATGTACTCAGCATGCTGGAATTCTCCATTCCAGGAGTTCTACCTGCCACCGTCTGCAACTGAAATTGTGAATGCAAGGAAATGCATGTACGGTCTACAAGGTGAAGAACCAGGGGACATACATGAAATGGAAGTGGCTTGGTCCATTTTATTAAAAGGGCCTTTCTCTGACAAGACATCTGCAGTTGGCAGAAGGAGGTGGAGCTGTAAGAAAGGATAAATTGGGATTTGTTTTTGAAGAGATACGAGGACGTCTGGTGCAAGCATAGGGTGGTGGAGTTAGCAGACTGTTCCAAGAACCACAAAGGGGTCTGAAAGTGGTCAACCACTGGGGCAGAAACATGCATGTCAAAAAGTCTGTGAAGATTCTCCATCATCCAGGTGAGTTTATCTGGAAGTTGAGTCATGGCAACTGGACTTCTTTTTCTTGAGAGATTGAAACCTTTCACTGCTCATCCAAACAGCTGATGAAGCTGTCTGGATGAGCAGTGAAACACACACATATATACACAGACACAGACACAGAGACAGGAGTACCTTGTATAAAGGAATTAATTCATTCCAAATGAAATTATGTTAAGAAAAATTTCCCATAGGAATGCATTGGAAACAGAGTAATCCCTAATCATGACTAGAGATGGGCACGACTTGAAATTTTTTTTCTTCGAGTTGTCGTTAGTTGGGCTGGTTCCGTTTCGGCTCGTTTCCGTTTTTTGCAAAAATTTGCAAAAATTAGTCGGTTCGTTTTTTCGTGTTTTTGTTGTCGTTCGTACTGGTTTGGGGAGGGGGTAGCGGGCTCCTGGAGGGAGCTGCAGGAGTCAGCCAGAGCCACAAGTGACGGACTGGCAGACTCTTTGCACCCGCTGTGTCTCACGTACTTGCATGTAGTGCAATGCAAGTAGATCTGGCTTAGAGTTAAGATGGGTTAGCGCAACGGCTAGGGTTAGGCTAGTTACGGGTGAGGTTAGGGTAAGTATTGGAGTGCACCTCTGGGTGCCTCTATGACCCACTTAGAAGGACAGTGTACTGGCGTATGGGTTAGGCTTAGGGTTCGGGTTTGGGCTACGATTAGTGGGCTGTTTATGCCCGATTGGCACATCCCAGAAGTCTCTGTGGTCAACCTGGCCAAGTGGCCATGCGATTGGTGGAAAATTTGCATGGTCTACTCCCATGGGCGAGCCCATCATTGCAAATCTGCAGGTGTAAAAAAATAAAATAAAATGAAATCAACGGAGACCTTTTTTTGCAAGGAAAACCCACTGCTGCTACTGTAAAAATTCAAGCATTTAAAATAGCTAATTTTCGCATGTTTCTGTGGTGCTTTGGTGGGGTTTTGGGCAACGATTTCAAAAAAAATATTGTGGTCGCCATTTTGGATCCCCCCCCACCGCATGGCAAATGGATGCGCCCTCCCAGCCTGGTACAGTCAGCAAAACCTGGCCATGCGATTGGTGGAATGGCTCCAAAACTTTGCATGGTCCACTCCCATGGGCGAGCCCATCATTGCGAATGCGCAGGTGTAAAAAAATAAAATAAAATAAAATAAAATAAAATCAACGGAGACTTTTTTTGCAAGAAAAACCCACTGCTGCTACTGTAAAAATTCAAGCATTTAAAATAGCTAATTTTCGCATGTTTCTGTGGTGCTTTGGTGGGGTTTTGGGCAACGATTTCAAAACAAATATTGCGGTCGCCATTTTGGATCCCCCGCACTGCATGGCAAATGGATGCGCCCTCCCAGCCTGGTACCAGCAGTGCAGCAGTAGCAATAGCCAAGGAGAGGGGGGCGGGGAAACCCCCCCTAAATAAAACACCCTTCTGGCCTGGTAGGTGCCCTCAGACAGTTTTTGCCTACTTTTAGGGCTGGGAATCGGTTTTTTTTTTTAACTTTTAAAAACTTTTTTTCTGTGCCGCTTGGCATTGCGCGATGCAAGTAACGAGCATGACAAATCAGACCAAATTGTTCGTTCGTCGGTTCGAGCTCGAATTCTGGTGGAGTAATTCCCATTTCCGTTTCCGTAGAGTAACGGATACGAGTAACGGAAACGGAAACGGGAATACCGCTAAGTCGTGCCCATCTCTAATCATGACCATTTTCATGTTGAACGGATTTGCCCCATAGACAATTCTGTTAAGCAAATTTCCGCTATCTCCGGAATGTTTTATGTTGTACAGATTTTATGTTATACAAACTGTTTGTTATAGCTGCCCAAAGTAGAGGCTTGTCCACCAATTGGACAGGGTATAAATCTAAACAAATGAAATAAAATAATAAGCTTTTTTTCAAACACTGCACTTGACTCTGTGCAAGCACAAGGAGCATTGCCTTATTTCCTTCCCTTAGGTTCAATACATCTCTGGCTCTTATGCTCCCAGACGTGGTGGAGATGAGGCCCTGCTCTTAACCACAGGTAATTGTTCCGCTCACAAGCAGGAAGTAATTCAATGCACAATTCTTTAATCCTGATGCTGTGGTTCAGCAGTTTGGGACGCTATACGTTTATTTCAGAAATCCAGGTTTTAATCCTGCTTCAGATGGGCTTTTGTCATTTCCATTTTCCCCGGGTAAACTGAAATTGAATTAACATTTTAAATAGCATGTAAGCCCTGGGAATTTTTAGAGGCATTTCAGAGTTTGGCTTTTCTCAGCCGCTTCTAATGATGGACAGCGCAAAGTCGCATTTAATGCTAACAGTTCTAGCGGAACTCAGATGCTAATTTCCCAACAATTTGGGCTCTTACCTAATAAGACAGTCTCTCAGTGCTGAGTTTTTCCAGAAATCCTTGGACAGGCCTTTTAATTTACTTTGCTCAGGGGGATGAAAGCTGAAAAGGAAGTGACATTTGCTAATTGCCCTCACTGCCTGCCGCTGTTTTGTTGTGGAGCAGCAGCAAGGGCAGGGAGGGTGTCCTTGCTGTTTTTTTGCAGCATTTAACAATACCAACTGTGAATTAGAAGGCAGAAGTGGACACAGGCACAAGCCGTAATTCAGGGGTTCAGTCCAGTTTGGCACTGCACCGGTACAGATGTTCTGCAGGTGACAAGCACTCCCCTCTTGTGCCCTCTGCATTCTCGCCCATTCTTCTGGACACATGAGCTTCCTTTCCCCTGCCTCCTCAGCAAACCAGGCCACTCACCCATCACAACATATGCCTTCCTCCTTTCAGATGAGGAAGTGGACCCGGGAAGCCCATACTGCTGCTGCCCCTGAGTGGGCAGTCGCTGGAGGAGGAGGGAAGCCAGACCTGTCATGTGCCACACTTGGGTGGGACATTCATGGATCCATCACTCTATCTTCCTGAAAAAGTATTTTTCCCTTAAATGTCCTGCATTTCCGGCTGTGGGTGGCTGAGCTCCAGATGCTGCTAGGCAGCTGTGTGGCCAGTCTCCAGGTGGTTCATCAGAGGGCACTTTTCCCTGTGCAACCCCTAACCCACACCCCACCTGCTGTCTGGATTGGTATATATATCCCCTAGAAAGCTGAGACACCTAAGTCACAATGAGCATTTTTGAAGCCACCGCAAGGGATTCTGGGAACCCTGTAGGCAAAATGAGGCTCCACTCCCTAGCTGAAGGGTCCAGTTGCCAGCACCCCACCTCCCTTGACCTCCCAGTGGCCATGCCTCTCTCCTCCCAACGTGGGCAGCCATGGGGAACACTTGACAGCTATGAGGAAAGCACACACTGCCATGGGTGAGTGGGCCATTGTGGAGATCGCAAATGGGAGTGCATGCTGCTTGCACAAAACTTGTACAGGTCCAGTGCTGACCTAGGCTGAACTGCCAAACTGTAGTTCATGCCCATCTCTGGAAGGGACTCTTTTGCCAAATTAAAAGTGATCATTAAACAGGAGACTCAATATTCAGGTTTTAAGGGCTCTTATGTGGGACCTTTGCTTGGACCTTGTTTTTCCTCTTGTGACCAGAAAGATTTCCTTGGTTCTCTAATCAGGCCCAAGCCAAAAAACTAAAATAGAAAAAATGGACGATTCGGTTTATTGTCTCATTTGACTTTGCAAGGAAATACAACTCTTTTGCCTCTGTGCCTTGGAGTAGCCATGTTTGTTTGCTTCCTTAGTTCAATTTTAAAAGTAATTGTTTGCCTTACAGTTTAGTTATCATCAAAGTGGCTTACAACAGAACAGAGCCTTGAATACTTTTTATTTTTTTTTTTGGATACACCTCCTCTAATATCTTTAGTCACTGTGTACGTAGTGTTATGCGCCATCAAATTGTGTCCTATAATAAAGACCCTAATAGGATTTTTAAGATGTGTGCAATATTTAAGAAGTGATTTGTTGTTTTTTTGCATTTGCCACCCACCCCTAGTGAGTTTCCAAGGCTGAGTGAGTAGGGACTTGAACTCATGTCTTCCAAGCCATAGCCTATCAGTCTTTGCACTACAGCAGTGATTTCCCAACCTTGGGTCTCCTGGCGTTTTTGGACTAAAACTCTCAGAAGTCTTCCCCAGTAGTTGTGCTGGCCAGGTTTTCTGGAGTTGTAATCTATGACCCAAGATAGGAAACTCCTGAACTACATCACCCTGCCTCTCCTTCATCTCTGTGACAGCCACCAGTAACTCCCATCCCTCCACTGTTGGAAAAGAAATCAAAACAGGAAAATCTTGAAACAGAAAAGCTGTGTTTGAAGCAATAAAATCCCAAAACACTTTTAGTTGACTTGGGCCCAAATTGCAGTATTCTCTCTGTATTCTAGGCCAGGGGCTATTGAGTTCTTATTTTTCAGATCTCTGCATATTCCTTTACCAATGCAACAGGTTGTCCATTCAGCCTGCCTAATGCATATCAGGAACATTAACCTGTCTAGCTTTCTTGCTCGCTGTGATTGTTACTCTAAGTGCATTCTGTGTGATGTTGGCTTTTCATTTATGTCAGTTTGATGCACATAGTAAAGGCAGATGGGCACCAAAGGACTTCTGAAATTATTTGGCCTCCTTAAAAGGGCTGCGGGATTAACTAGGCTGGCCAGATGGGTAACCAGTTTAGTGGTCATCACAGCATGTTTCCCCCCAAAAAATGTAGTTTCTGTAATCAAGCAGTGATTGCTGTACTTTAAGGGTTGTCGGTTAACTTAGGAAGTCGAGGGAAGGGATGGGGTAGGGAGAACACAGAGAAGAAGCAAACAAACAACAAAATAGAGGAAAACGAAGCACTACTATGGGACAATGGAGTATTCTATGTTGCATCTACTGGGCAAACATGTTTGTTTTATAATCTCATTGCTGTTTCCCTCCCAGGTTTTGGTCATTGGATGACTGCACAATTTAATAGTCAGAGAATGACCTGATTTCTTGGAATAGCTTCTATAAGGAGGAACAGGGACTCCTGTTACAACAGCTCCAAAAGCTGCTGCTCTGATTCTGGGAAAACATTCAAAGGGCTGGTTTTAACCTATGAAGCCTGTTCTGCTGCTGTTGTTGAGCAGGCAGGGAAGGGAAGATGACTGATCAGCTGACTAAGGAGGAGGACCCTGCCAATACAGGCCAGCGAGTGAGTGGGCAGCCAGCCAGGGGATGGAGGAAACATGTGACACATGTGGACCCATGTAAATACATTTTGATGGAGTGGGCAGAACTGCTTCATGTCCACCTCTAACCATGGATTTTTGCTGAATTCATAAAGTTGGCACCAGTTGAAAGGGACAAGGTGGCATGTATCAGTAATGTCATCAATACCACTAACTGGAAAGTGGCTCTTGATGAGGGCCAAATCCTCATGGCCAAGTGGAGATTAAGACTCTGTTCTTTAGAGTACAAGTCCATCACTCTATTCTCTACACCAGGGCTGTTCAACTTTGAACAGCCCGAGGTCTACTTTTCCCAGCCCAAAGTGCCTGAGGGCTACTACACTAAAACCTCTACTCACAAATTTTAGTCGTTCAAAAAAATTGTAAGCAGAGCAGCAGTTTCCTATAGGAATGCATTGAAAATCAATTAATCAATTCTGAAAGGAACATATTTCAATGCGCCATGGCCCTTGAACTGCCCCACTCGGCTGAGACAGTGGGCTGGCAGACCCAGAACTTTGCTGGGGCCGTGGTGGTCCTTGGGATGGGGGAGTGAGGGTGGAGAACTTATCCCCTCCCTTTGTAAATACATGACCGGCGGGCTACTTTTGAACCCTTCGCGGGCTACCGGTAGCACACGGTCTACCTGTTGGGCAGGCCTGCTCTACACCACCCTGAGAATACAGGACACAGCTACTGCATTTTCTTGTGTGCACCCCAATAGATTGGAAACATTATGTACGAGAAGCAAGCAGGCAGAATAGTGACACACAGTACTTGGGAGTGAGGGGTATGCCCTCACCGGACCCATTATGTCAGTCAGAGCAGGGTGGGGAAAAAAAGCAGCAAGAGGGCATTGTGTGCCAAATGTCCCAGAAGAATGAAGAAGCAAAGAAGAAGATTCAGCCCTTAACACCCCACTTGGCATAGGCATTGGTAAAATCGGTGATGAACTATTTTGTTTATTTTCATTTTTATGGCTCTGCTGTGTCCTGGGCATGTAAAATCCCTTCCCACTGCTTTCCTCCTTGTGAGCATTTATTTTCCTGCCACCACCAATGTCCTGGGAGGTTCATGCACCATTTTTCTTTTTCTGTCACCTCTTCCGAGGCCAAATATGTGATGTTCCTTCTAATGAAACAGCATAACATGAGCTCTGGCCTTTCACCAAGATGTTAGTGCAGATGGCCAAGAGTTTAGGACACTGTTTCCCTGTTATCTGAATTAGAATGGTCAGCAAAGCATTCTTGTGCATCTGGGAGTTGAGTCATGGCTACTGGACTTCTTTTTTTGAGAGATAGAAACGTTTCGCTGTTCATCCAAACAGCTTCATCGGTCTGAATACAGCTTGCACTAGCTGTATTCAGACCGATGAAGCTGTTAGGATGAACAGCGAAACGTTTCTATCTCTCTCAAAAAAAGAAGTCCAGTAGCCATGACTCAACCCCCAGTTAAACGCACCTGGATGACTGAGAATCTTCACAGACGTATTCTTGTGCATGTTTCCAAAATAGGATGCATGCTTGAGGGGTGGGGTGGGGATGTTTTGGCTTCTTTTCAGCTGAAGAAGCATTTCAGCATGACAGCTGCGGAAAGTGAAACCAGGCACAACACAGAGTGTCATGCAACCCCTTACAGCTTTCTGTACAATTTAGGTATATATATGGTATTAGGGAGCAGCGGGCAGGCAGGCAGGCAGAAGAGCTTGGCTTGGCTCCCCAAAACCTCAAGAAGAGTATGTAGTAGCGTGGCTTTTATGTGATTTCAGCAGTGATTTCAGCTCTTAGACATAGCAGGCTGGAGACAGCTTCTAGTGTAACAGCTCTTTATTCAGGGAGAGAACAAGACTGGGGACTGGGGAGAGGGAGCTACATTTATAGGAGCCAGGACTGGCTAGGAAAAGATACATTTTGAAGGGAACAATTACAACCAATCACAAAGCTGCCTTTTGGCAGAGACCAATAGGATTGAGGATCCAAATGCAGCAACTTGAATAAACCAATAGGCCTGTTCCCTTTGGAACAGGAACATCAAACCAATAGGAATACAGATCAATACACAACAGAGTAACTAGTCTGGGAGTTGTAGTGGTGTACTTACAGAAGGGGACCCTGGAGTATGACCACATTGTGTGTAGGGGGCTTTGCAATGTGTACCCCTCCCCTCTGAATGTAAATAAAAAGAGGGGGAATTGGTTTGGGGAGGACCACATGGCTTGCAAGGGGTCAGTGGGTAGGACTAGAGATGGGCCGAAGCCCAAAAATGGTTATTTTGGTTTTTCGTAACACGTTGGGAGGTGGGTTTCGGTTCGTTTCCGTTTGTCATGAAATTTTTGAAAAATTTCGTTACCGTTTTTCATTTTTTTGTTTGTCGTTTCTGCCCGCTTTTTGCGCGATTTTTAAAAGCATTTCCGTGCGCAGGCATCCTCCAACGCTGTGTTTTTACGGATGTCCAGGGCATTTTTTAACATTTAAAAACAGCTCATTTCATTTGTGTCACCATTAACAAAAAAAAATAACAACCACAATTTTCGTGGTTCTGTTCGTTTCGTTGCATTTTCATCACAATGAAACTTATTTAGTTTGGTTACGTAACGGAATCGACAAACGGTAACGGAAAGGAAAAAATGTTCGTTCCATGCCCATCTCTAGGTAGGACTTAGGAGTCAGTGGGTGGGGCTTGATGTGGATGGGGCAGGAGCAGGGGGACAGTCGGCCCCCCACACATTCTCAGCCACCAAATCTGGCCCTTCCTTACAAAAAGTTTGGACACCCCTGATTAAAACACACACACACACACACACACACACACACACATTGACTGAAAGCAGCTTTAAGCTCTCCTTAAGCAATGTGTCTGGTAGGTTTCTGTCACGACAATTTTTGGAACACTTGTTTATAATTTTTCTCCACCACGCCTGAAGAACTGAAGTTATTCATGAAAGCTTGTACCAAATTGTTGGTTTTCAGAGGTCTCAACAATGGCGTCACAGCTTCTGCATTTGTATTGTGTAAAGGGCCACAGGGGTCTTGCTATTATTTTTCTCTTAGGTTTCAATCATCCTTCTTTCTGTTTTGTGGCTCATGAAAACAGCCCAGAAGGAAGAGGCTCCCTCAGGATCCCCAAAACCTCAAGAAGACTCCAGAAAGCTCTTTATGGCCTCCAAATGGCAGCACCACAATCACAGCTGGTATTCTTCATTGCTTGGTGCAGCTCTTCAGCATTTCAGCATTGAGTTCCTCTCAGAGTTATGCTTGGAATTCATTTGAATTTTCCTCTGAGGCAAAATTGCCCCTAATTCAAGTACTAAGAGCTCTTTTATTCTACTTGCAAAAGGGTTTTTTAAAAATAAAATCAGACGTAGGCACACCGTCCATACTGCTCAGGGAAAGCTGGGAGTTGTGGTCTGAAACATACTGAGCACCTCTGATTAAGACCACATTTGTTCCCCTACCTTTTAAAACAGACCTCCCTTCCCCACCCCCATTATGTATATTTTATCTCAGGGACTGCTGCTCCTTCTTTTATACCATCTACCTTATTGGCTCATTCAAAATAATGATTAATGCTAGCCGAAGCCCAGTATTGCTTATTTCCAATGGTGTAACACTTGTATTTGGGTTATACTACAAACATAGATTTATATATTTGAATAAATAAAACAAATCCCATAACTGATACACGGTGTTGCTGCAGAATCCTAATGAGTGTAATAGAAATAGGTGTTGGCATTAGGAAGGTCATCTAAGGACATTCCGGCAAGGGAAATATCGTTCTCAACAAAAAAAAAATGCAATAAAGGGTGTTTTTGTTTTTGTTGTGTAGAATGAAGAATAATGAAGATACTGAAACTTATTTAGATGGTGAATTGCCTAGTCTAAGCAGACGTTTATTTAGGGATAAAAAGCAAACTGTCCCTGTCATTATTATGGGGGGTGTGATGCATTTTGCATTCTTGGTGGGCTCTCCCTCAACATCTTGATGCCTCACATTTGCAGTTCAGTATACAATTCAGTAATGCACCATGACAAAATGCTGTTAATTGACTCAGAGGGCCATAAACACTTTTAGTAATGTATCCCACCTGTGAAGAATTAAGAATTATGAGTCCTCCAACGCCAGCCAGCCAGTCCAAACTAACCCAACAATGTATCCATCGATGTTTGTGTCTGATGTCCTACCTGGCAAGCAGAGGAAAATGAGGGCTTGAGACCCAAGATGGCAGCTTTTTCCCAGAAGTACAGGAGGCTAAGAAAGTGCCTAGATATAATCCTTCCAGAGGGTGGTAAAAACTTGAATGAATGAACAGCCTCTTACCCTGGCAACCAGGGACGAACCATTCAGCTTCCAGAATGCTATGAGATTTCCCCAGGAAAGGAGTTCGAGTTCAATAGGCAACAACCCCTATCACATATGTCTGTGAAGATTCTGTGAAGATCCAGGTGAGTTCATCTGGAAGGTGAGTCATGGCAACTGGGCTTCTTTTCTTGAGAGATCAAAACATTTTGCTACTCATCCAAGCAACTTTGTGAGTTTGAGGAAAGTTAGAAGTGAGTCCTCCTATGTATAGTTCACCTTGATTTCACCCTGGTTTGAATAGGCTCATAAGTTGGACAATGGCCTGAATAGCTAATGACCCATACTTAATGGGTGTTGGGAAAGGTTGCATAGGTGGGAGTTTATGCACCCCAGGCCACTGATCTCCTAACAAGCCTATTCAGATCATTGCCCACCTATGAACCTATTTAGGCCACTGTCCACCTAGCAAGTCTATTGTGATAACTCAAGTTCCACATAACCCCTATCACATTTTTGCCAGCTTTTACAAATACAGTATATAGAACTTCCCAATTTGGCTTTGAGACTGTCAAGGCTTTTATTTTGACCTGTTCTGTCCAAATTGGCAAAACAAAACAAAAACAAAGGAAATGTTCTCCTTGCGAAGAATTCATGTGGAAAAATGACATCTATCGACCTTGAACAGTCTTAGGAATCAATTTTTAATAGGCTAGCAAGGTTTTTTTTTCCCCAAATGGCAGTTAAGAAGGTTGGCTGGGATGAGATGGGAAATGGCTAGAAACGACTTCAGAAAATGGAGAGTCTTTTCGTTGGCTCCTGTTGACTCTGTGCCAAGGAAAATGTTCTCTCTGTGTGTTTGTGTATGTGTGTTTTAAAGCAAATGGTGAAAGGTGAAAGACAAGTTCCCTGTTGGATGCTGGCTAAAGATGGGCACAAAAATGCCAAACTGGTGTTTCATTGCATTATTCGTTTCTCCACTCCTATTTCATTTTGTTTAACAGTAAGCTAATAACAAACCAATAGAACTTGAAAGGGTTACTAACTCTGTTTTGTTGTTGTTTTTAAAATAAACTGAAAAATCTACAAGCCTAGAAATCTGTTCAAAAGAAAGAATATCAATGGAAGAAAACATTATGAGAATAACTCACCTATTCTAAAGGTAGGTCTGTGCAAGACCTTTAGCCAAACGTGGAATCTGGAACCATACTAATCTGATCAGGCCAATTTGTATGAATGGACTGAACAAGAATGGGAGATTTGACTCCAGGGTAAGGTCCAGGCTGTTCAGACGAATATAGAGATGCAAACATCTATAATGAGATGGGCACTTACCATGGTTTGGCCATTCAGGTCCACCTGCTTTGTGCAGATTCTGCACCCTGCCTCCCACACTTAAGAGGAGGAGGCAGAGCAGAGAAAGTCCATGATGCTTCTAATGGAGCACCAACTGGAGGAGGTGATGTGTTGAAACTGGGGGCTCAATCCACCAAACCATGGGAAATGCCCATCTCTAATGCAGAGATGGAAAAGGAACAATGATTAAAGATTATATTCCAAATTTTATGTATATGTGTAAAAAGAAAATACGGTATTTTTCTGTGCATAAGACTATATTTTGTTTAAAATTATTAGACTAAAAAAAGGGTCATCTTATACAGGGAATTAAGCCAAGGAGAGACTCACATGGTTAAAAAACTAATCCAGGGTTGGAAAATTGGGGGGTTCATCTTATACATGGGAGTGTCTTATAGATGGAAAAATTCAGTTAAATTACATGCTTTTTAATTTTCCAATGCAAGTCAAGAGGAAGCTGGTGATTTGAATTTACTAATTGATTTCTGTTCTGAGCAGAAATTGAATCTGGCAGAAGTAGGACCACCATTGACCAAACTGGGAACCATCCCAAAGAGCCTGAACTTATCCTTGTAAAACATTTATAGCCATCTAACTCTCCACTATCCCTGTAAAGGAGCCTGCATTTCAGATTAAACAGTTAAGTAAATTAAACTGCAAGTCCTTTTCTAACTGATCTGCACAATTTAAAAGTTTAAACAGGCATCTCTACCTGGAAGGCATCACAGCAAAGACTGCATCAAAAATGCATGCTAAAGGAAACCTTAAAATCTCAAAGCGGACTCGGGCAGGGATGTACAGATGGCTGAGTGAGGTTTTAGAATCCTTAAACGTGTACGTGTACATTAGCCTGATTTTTATCCCTGCAGTCAATGAAAGATTCAGCAAAGAGAGCGCTTGAGATGATATATTAAATCACATCATCAACTCAATTTTCAAGGACAAGAATGAATAAGGAAGAACAGCTCTTACTACCGCTTTGACTCATTGCTTTTGCAAGCAACCAGTGGCAAATGCAAATAAACTAACTTTCAAATAGATGAGAATGATAATTATGTTATCAATAAAATTATGGCCCATTTTGAACCCAAGTGAACATGTCTTGCCTCTTTATTCTGGGCTGGTTGGGCAAAGGGGATGTTGGAGTTTTGTTAACAATCTTGCATGTTGTCTGTAGTTTGAGTGACTGGAAGGGGCTTTTTTGGGTTCGCATTATTGTCAATCTGACACCTACTAGGTCCCACATTTTTATGGTTCACTAACACATTAGCACAGAAGACAGTTCCATGATTACTAATATACCTGAGTTCACAGGGCTGCTGCAGTGGTAGCAAACCTTTGGCATTCCTGATGTTTTGGACCATAACTCCCAGAATTCTAAGCCTGTATTGCCAATAACAAATGGCTGTGGGAGTTGTGGTCCAAAACATTTGAAGTGCCAAAGGTTCACCACCACTGAATCACCTGCCCCTACTCCTTTCATGTCCTGCTTTTTTCTCTGAACTCAGTTGTGCTTTTTACAATAGTTAGGGGTGGTGGTAGGCCTGGTTTCCCCAGCAGCAGAAACAGCAACAAATATATAAACTATGCTTTTTCTGCTATGACATTGTCAACAAGCATGTGGGTAAGGGAGATCCAGTTGACATTGTTTATCTGGACTTTCAGAAGGCTTTTGGCAAGGTCCCACACCAAAGGCTCTTGAATAAACTTGCCAGTCATGGAATCAAGGGACAGGTTTTGCCCTGGATCAGCAACTTGCTAAGGAACAGGAAACAGAGAGTAGCACTAAATGGACACTCCTCCAAGTGGAGGGAGGTAACGAGTGGGGTGCCCCAAGGTTTAGTATGTGACCCCTGGTTTTTATACTGTCTTTGAGCCACCGAAGCAAGTGGCGGCTGTGGCCATCGCTGCTTGGTTTGGAGGCTAAAAAATGTTTACCCCGCACCACCCTAACATGTCCGATTGGGAGAAAATGAAGAACAAAACAAAACAAAATGAAAATTTTTGTTTCATTTTT
Organism: Phrynocephalus guinanensis; assembly: GCA_037367245.1. Taxonomy (NCBI): domain Eukaryota; kingdom Metazoa; phylum Chordata; class Lepidosauria; order Squamata; family Agamidae; genus Phrynocephalus; species Phrynocephalus guinanensis. The sequence goes on from CM074741.1 coordinate 8,839,263, forward strand.
TAAAATCAGTTCATTTTTCATTTTGTTACAAGAAATTAAAACATGAAACAAAAATGTTTTGTGCCCATCTCTAATCAGTAAGTTATGCACAGCTATTGATTTAGGGATGGGGGTGTCATCTGCTTGTTTCAATTTCAATCTCTCCTTTTTTCTTTCCAATTTCTCTTTCAGTTTTTCTCATTGATGTTTTCTTTCTCATAACTCCGGTTATTTCTGCCTTCTATCCATCATCCATGCATTATATTATGGCTGGCTGAAAATCTGGATTTCTCCAAATCCATAAATTTCATCAAGAAAGGCCAAGAGCTTTCTGAATGTGTAAGATGGGAGAAGATGAAATTGACGGATCTACTTAACCAAATTATAAATTCCATCAGGAAAGGCCAGGAGCTTTCTGAAAGAGGAAGATGAGAGAGGATAAAAATGTCAGATGAACTTCCCTAAATCCATAAATTTCATCACAAAAAGATCACAAGCTTTCTGAAAGTGGAAGATTGGAGAGGATGAAATTGACAGATCAACTTACTCAGGTAGACAATGTGACGTTCATAGCTCTTAGAGGTCTGGCTTTGCATTTTCTATACTTTCACCCATGGCCATTACTCTGAATTAGAAAGGCCACAATTTTTGATGCCTGGCCATAACTCCACACACTGGCAGGTGGCTCTGTGAATTAGTCCCCAACGCAATCTGGCCTTAATCCATTTCCTTCAGAATAAGGCAGAGAACAAAGGAGATAAAACTGAGTGATCCAGTTAAAGGAAATAAATTTTGGGTACCATGCTTCCAGCACAAAATACCAGTCCCAAATCTGTCTTGAAGAAATTACAAGCAAAGTCAGGAGCACATACCATTTGTAAAGGAGATGAAAGGAAATAACATAAAGGTATCTCACACATGTCTAGAAAACAGAAAGGGAGCAGATGGTGCCTCAGGTCGTGCAGAGTGTGAAAATGCTCACTGGGAATGTCCCCCCCCCCTATTATTGGATAATAATACTTCTGCAGCATTTCAAGAGAAAACATGAAATGTTTCCCCTTTTCATTTTTGACTTGCTGCCCAGGAATTTATTCGCCCAAACCTCTTACCTCTCTCCCACAAAAGGTCACAAGCCTATTTAACTTTTTTTTAAAAAAAAAATTATAATGCAATATTCCAAAGTGAAAGGTCTCCTGGAGACCACACAGCATCACTAGTCCAGCTGGAAGCCGGTGCAGCTGAAACAGAAGGGCAAGATATGTTGCCTGTAACAGATGATGGGATGGCAAAGTACAGGTGCAAGTTGGCACAGCCAAGTTGGAATGTCTCAAATGCCCAAAGGCAGAGAAATGCTTCCTGCCTTAGTTCTGTGATAAGATGCCCACACAGATGTCCAAGTAGGCCCTCCTGGCACCTTGGTCGGAACACGTATGGAGAGTATGTGAGCATCCAGCTCCCATTAATCCTATGGCCAAAGCGAAGGATGATGGAAGCTGGAGACCCATGCAGAGTGTCCCACTTTTCCCACTCCTGGGTTTGAAGCAGAATCTTGAGCGGCCAAGGTTGGAAAGACTTCCAATGGATTTATCTTCCTTTCTTCCTAAAATCAGTCTCTTTATAGGCCTGGAGCCATTTGCAAATGTCACGTCTGCTCCGTTGACATCTTGGCCGTGGGCCCAGCCATGTTGCTATCTGAGGCCCATGGATCCGCTGCATCAAAGGAGGAGAACCAGGAACAAAGCAGCAGGTTTGGGACTTGGCAGGCAAGAGCATGTGTGCGCGTCAACACCTGTTGCTCAGTCAAACCGAGAAGGCTGGTTACAGTGCCATGTTTTATTAGAAGGCTTTGTTGCACTTGATGAGATGATGGGTGGAGGCTTGTAAAAACACAATGCCGGAAGACAGAAGTACTCAGAGGGAATCATTACCTCCCTCCAGACAGCTGATGCATCTTTTATGATACCTGTGCTTTAAATCAGTCCCTGACTCTGGATAGTTAATGGGGCCACACAGTATTTCTGACAGGTGCAACAGACACCAAAGAAACAATAGCACGCAGGAGGGAGGATCTATTTTTGACTCCTGTGCCATGTTAACTAGGGATGTGTCAGATTTTCAGAAGGTAATTGATCTTCTAAATATCTTGGAATGATTCTCCTCTCAGTGGTGGAAGCTATATTTGCATTTATGCTCAGTCTGTCAAACAGCAGCATGCACCTACTCCTAGACATTTTCTGAATGTCTGGCAAGGTGGTGCATGAGTTGGGTTGTGCAGTACAAGGGTGCTGGAGGCTGATTTCACAAGGGTGGTAAATCCACACCAGTTTTGTTTGGAATTTAAAGAAGCCCTCCTGTTGACATAGCAAGTTACCGGTTCCTGACTTGGTGTAAAACTTCATGTCTACTCATAAGGAAGCCCTATTGAGTGCAATGATTCTTGCTGTCCAGCCACTAGGTGTGGCACTGCAGCCTAAAAGAAAGCTTGAACTATCTCAGACAGGGCCGGTGCTTCCATTAAGGCGAACTAGGCAGTTGCCTAGGGTGCCAAAATGGAGAGAGAGCGCTGGCCAGCCTGCTGCCCCCCGCCTCCCCGCCACTGGCTACTGCCATGCGTCCCCCACCGCCTGCCAGCCGTCCATCGCCGTCCGCCCATCGCTGCCCGCCACCGCCTGCCCACCGCCCCCCTGCCCGTCGCTGTCCCCCACCATCCACCATCCGCCCCCCCGCCCCCCGCCACCGCACAGTTTTAAAAAACATGTTGACAAAAGTCTCTTACCTGTGAGTGAGCTATCTTACTGTGTAATGTATATATATATATATACATATGATGTTGTTGCCATTTCATGCACCTACTGTCATAAAACAGCAGTTTTGGGGGAGGTTTTGGCATTCTCTCTGATCCACGGATTTCATTATCCACAAGTAGGCCTGGAACCAATCCCCAGCGGATACTGGGATCCTACTGTATTGGTTGCAATCCTACCAAGAAGAAAGGGGGAACATTAATCTAGTCTCCATTTGACAGACCTTCAGATATCTTAAGATAACTGCCTGCTCTTGTCTCATTTTCATGTGTTCGATATCCAGGGATTCTGAGTTGAGATATTCTGCATCAATAATGCTCATAAGAACTTCTGCATTTGTGAGAATATATTTTTGTGCACATGTCAGCAAGACCGCCACAGGTGCTTCCTTGGCAAAGGAAATGTAAAACAGGAGAAATGTTGGATGGGTGTTTTGTATCTCTTTGGTCAATTACCAGTCTTTCTATGTTGCTGTTAATTAGAATTATTACATACCACCCATCTAGCTACAAGGCCACCATGGGCAGAGAAAATGGTGGTGGGGAGATACAAGCTTCCTCTGCTTTGCAAAATGCAGAAATCTTCAAGGGAAGTGTCCCTGGTAGACATGGGCACGACTTGGCGAAATTCTCGTTTCTGTTTCCGTTACTCGTTTCCGTTACGCAATGGAAACGGAAACGACAATTAAGCCGTCAGAACTCGAACTCGAACCGACAAAAGAAAAATTGGATCTGATTTGTCATTGTCATTCCTGACATCGCAGCGATCGCGCGATGCCAAGTGGCACAGAAAAAAAGTTTTAGAAATAAAAAAAACCCGATTCCCGGCCAAAAAAGCAGGCAAAAATATGCCTGCCTGAGGGCACCTACTAGAGGGGTGGTTTCTGGGGGGGTCCCCACTCCAGCCTCCCCCCCTCCTCTCCTGGGCTGCTGGTACTGGGCTGGGAGGGGGCATCCTCGGCGTCTCCATTTGCCATGCGGTGCGGGGGGATCCAAAATGGTGACCGCAATATTTTTTTTGAAATCGTGGTCCAAAAACCCACCAAAGCACCACAGAAACATGCGAAAATTAGCTATTTTAAATGCTTGAATTTTTACAGTAGCAGCAGTGGGTTTTTCTTGCAACAAAACGTCTCCATTGATTTTATTTTATTTTATTTTATTTTATTTTTATTTTTATTTTTTAACACCTGCGCACGCGCAATGATGGGCTGGCCATGGGATGGGACCATGCAAATTTTTGGAGCCATTCCACCAATCGCATGGCCAGGTTTTGCTGAGACTTGCTGATACCAGGCTGGGAGGGGGCATCCTCGGCGTCTCCATTTGCCATGCGGTGCGGGGGGATCCAAAATGGCGACCGCAATATTTTTTTTTTTAAATCGTGGTCCAAAAACCCACCAAAGCACCACAGAAACATGTGAAAATTAGCTATTTTAAATGCTTGAATTTTTACAGTAGCAACAGTGGGTTTTTCTTGCAACAAAATGTCTCCATTGATTTTATTTTGTTTTATTTTATTTTATTTTTTACACCTGCGCACGCACAATGATGGGCTGAACATGGGATGGGACCATGCAAATTTTTGGAGCCATTCCACCAATCGCATGGCCAGGTTTTGCTGAGACTTCTGGATGTGCCAGAGAGGGCATAAAAAGCCCACCAACCCTAATCCTAATCCTAACCCTAACCCTAACCCATATGGCAGTACACTGTGTTCTTTGTGGGCCAGAGGCACCCAGAGGTACAGCCCACTAACCCACCCTAACCTTAACCGTTACCCTAAGCCTAGCCCTTACCCCCTAACCCCATGCTCTGGGAAGTCAAGTCGCGCTAAATTGCGGCGGAATGACAAACGACACGACGAAATGACAAATTTTTGAAAAATTTCGCAAAAAACGGAAACGACCCGAAATGGACCCATCCCGAAAAATGACTACTCGAAAAAAAAATTTCTGGTCGTGCCCATCTCTAGTCCCTGGTTTTACTCTCCCACTGAAGACAAGACCTTTTGAGTGTTGGGGTGCATGATAGTGATTCATAGATTCTTAGAACAATGACATTGGAAGGGGCGCATAAGACCATAATGTTCAACCTTCTGCTCCACGGAGAAATAAAAATCAAAGGAGATCTGCCAGGTGATTGTCCAAATGTATGTTGAACAGGATGTCCTGATGTGTTCAGACAGACTGAATTGGCCCAGGACGGGAGGTCTGGTGAGATTTCTCCCCACCCTTAGTTGTGACTGTAGGGCTTGGTGACACAAGATGTGATAAACAGCTTCACACACACCCATCTCATTCATTTCATCACATTTTCTTCAAGTGGGAAAATCAGTTGCAACCTGAAAGCTGGGTTTCGAACGATTCTCCTCTGCTACGCAAAGGAACATAAATGGTTTTGTATTGGGGCTGGGAGTTATCATGAATATGAATTTTACTGAAGATCTAGCAAGGGCGCCCTTTGATCAAGAGCCTTGTTCATGAATAAAAGCCAAGGTAAGGAAAGGGACTCGGGGGTATGCTCTCGAGGCTTGCTAAGGCTCGCCTGGCTTGCTAAGCAGAAACGGTGCTTCTTTTCTGAACTTAAATTCTGTAGAGGAGCTCAGCGCAATAAAGCAAGCAGCTTTTCTTGAAGAACGCACAGAGCTGGTGCAGAATTTCAATGATCTCTGTGTGCCAAGCAGGAAAGGCAGACGGCTTTCATTCAGGTCAGTCACGTATGCTATTTTATATGCTGACAGGAGGGGGGGATACTTGCTTGAGACTTCCGTGTCAGGGACCATAGGTTACAGAGCTGGCCCTACCATTATGAAGGCCAAACAGAGTCCTCAGCAGATTCCGACTGCCTGGAAAGAGTGGCAATGGGTTTGTTACGTAATTTTCATTAGGGATCTGCATGCCAAACATTTTGGTTGGGGGGGTTGTGAGTAGTGATGGGCATAAAATAAAATAAAATAAAATAAAATAAAATAAAATAAAATAAAAAGGAGCACCGACACAGCGCCAGGTAGACATGGGCATGACTAGGCGAAATTGTCGTTTCTGTTTTCGGTTCTCGTTATCATTACGTAACGGGTAACAGTTACGAGAATTACTCCGCTCCAGCTCGAACCCGAACCGAAAAAGAAAAATTGGGTCTGATTTTTCGTTGTCGTTTATGGCATTGCGGCGATCGCGCGATGCCAAGCAGCACAGAAAAAAAGTTTAAAAAATAATAAAAAAAACCCAATTCCCGGCCATAAAAGCAGGCGAAAATATGCCTGCCTCAGTGAGGGCACCTACCGAGGGGTGGTTTCTGGGGGGGTCCCCGGCCTTCCCCCCCTCCTGTCCTGGGCTGCTTGCACCAGGCTGGGGGGGGGTCATCCTCGTCGTCTCCATTTGCCATGCGGTGGGGGGGAACCAAAATGGCGACCACAATTTTTCTTTTGAAATCGTGGTCCAAAAACCCACCAAAGCACCACAGAAACATGTGAAAATTAGGTATTTTAAATGCCTGAATTTTTATAGTAGCAGCAGTGGGGTTTTTTTATAGCAATAAAACGTCATATTGATTTTATTTTATTTTATTTTTATTTTTATTTTTATTTTTTTACACCTGTGCATGCGCAATGATGGGCTGGCCATGGGATGGGACCATGCAAATTTTTGGAGCCATTCCACCAATCGCATGGCCAGGTTTTGCTGAGACTTCTGGATGTGCCAGAGAGGGCATAAAAAGCCCACCAACCCTAACCCTAACCCTAACCTTAACCCTAACCCTAACCCTAACCCTAACCCTAACCCTAACCCTAACCTGAACCTGAACCGTTACCCTAAGCCTAGCCCTTACCCTAACCCCAACCCTAACCCAGATTCATACGCAAGTACACTTCCCTTCTTAGTGGGTCAGAGTGATGCACCCAGAGAGGGAGACCCACTCCCTCCCTCCCTAAGCGTAACCTGTACGGCAGTACACCAGTATGCTTTCCTTCTTAGTGAGTCAGAGAAGCGCCGACAAGGTTCCTCTGACACACTAACCCCCACCCTAACATAATGTTCTTAGTGAAACACAGAAGTGCCGACGAGGTTTCCTGTCACACTAACAACCCCAACATAATGTATAACGGCGGCTACACGTTACGCTCCCTAAACCACTGTACAAACGACAGACAACGAACGGAAACAACAAATTTTTGAAAATTTTTGCGACAAACGGAAACGACCCGAAACGGGCCCGTCCCGACAAACGACAACTCGAAACGTAATTTTTTCTTGTCGTGTCCATCTCTAGCCCCAGGGGTGGCCGGGTCAGTGCTCTAAAATGAAAAATAAAATAAAATAAAGGAAGCGCCGACCTGGCCCCAGGGGCCGGCAGTCAGTGCTTTAAAAACAAACAAAAAATAAAATAAAATAAAATAGGAGCACTGACCTGGCCCCAGGGGTGGCCAGGTCGGTGCTCGAAAATAAAGAAAAAAAATTAAAACAAGCGCCGACCTGACCCCAGGTCCCGCACAGTCTGTGCTTGGGGGGGGGGGGGACACGAGGTACTGGCCCCAGGCAAGCACCTCAAAAAGCCCCTGCCACAGGGGCCATTTTTAAAAAATTCATACGAATCCGAACCCGAACCGAACCAAGGGTGGGCCTGAAAAAGACGAACCTGAACCATGGGTTTTCTGTTTCGTGCCTACCTCTAGTTGTGAATACCTCTTCTGGTTTCTGTATTTTCCATGTCCCCGGCCTTTTTTTTAACATAAAAGGTAAAGCTGCTTTTGGCTCCTTCCATTCACCCAAAGCAGGTACAGTAACCCCCCACCTATCGCAAGGGTTAGGGACCCACCCCACGCACGATGCATGAAAATCCACGATATGTGGAAGCGGGTGAGGTGGGGCCTAGGGGCGGGGGGTGAGAAGTCTTGGGGTGGCATGTGCAGGTGGTGTTGTGGGATCTTACCTCCCACCACCGCCTGCCCGTGCGGCCCTGAGGCTTCTTGGAGGAGCGTGAGGGGCGGTGTAGAGTGATGCGATACCCCCGGCTGCCCCACAAGCGGCCCCGAGGCATCTCGGTGGAGCGTGAGGGCGGCGCGGAGTGATGTGATTGCCCCACGCTGCCCCCCCACAGCCCCGAAGTATCTCTGTGGAGTATGGGGGCAGCACAATTGTCCCCCACCACCCCCACGTGGCCCCGAAGCTTCTCGGTGGAGCATGGGGGTGGCGTGGAGAGATGCAATCACCCTCCGCTGCTCCCCCACATGGCCCCGAGGCTTCTTGGCAGAGTGTGGGGGTGGCCCCAAGGCTTCTTGGCGGAGCGTGGGGGTGGCGCAGAGTGACCCAATCACCCCCCCCCCGCTGCCCCCCGCACCCCTGAGGCTTCTCGGTGGAGCGTGGGGGTGGTGCCGAGTGATATGATCACCCCCGCCACCCCCCGCGGCCCCGCGGCTTCTCAGCGGAGTGCGGGGGCAGCACGGAGCAACCCAATCACCCCCGCCACCCCGAGGTGCAGGTATTGTGATCCCGCGAGGTAGTGGGACCGCAGTATCTGAACCGCGAAATGGCGGGGGTGACTGTATTGTGGGTTGAAGATTGTATACCACCATGCAACACCTGGGTGTGTTGGGGGTGCATTGGGTCATGGTGGGAGATACCTCCAGGGTGGTGCCATGAAGCAGCCATGGAGCTGCTCAAAGTTTGCACTGGTGGCAGAGGCAGAGCTGGTTTCTGTGCCCCCTGGCAGCTTGGACTCAGACTGCCAGGAGGGGAGGAAGAAGGGTGCAAATATTGACTGCAGGGTATGGCAAGCCATGAGCCTCTAAGAATTTCATACCCAGGGCATCCACTCCCTGCCCCAGCCCCAGTATGTCACTGCATCCGTTTCAGGTTTCCCATGTGTGTATTCTAGCTCTTCAAAAGCCCTACAGATTCCTTAACAGTTACCCCCGGCCCCAGATAGGTGGCAAATCAATCAAATCAATCAAATAAATATAAACATAAAATGCCTCAGAAGGAAAAAATAACAACCCTGAAATCCAAAGAAATATTGCTTTGGATAGAAAAGGCACACTGCTGCTAGTACCACCCTCTGTTTCTCATCCAAAGTGAGAGGCTGTGAGTTTCACATCCCTGCCTTAAAGACTGACACATTTGCTTGGGCAAATGCTTTCATGGAGGGCAATCGATTTTACCTGTGTTCTCATTATAAGCTGTGCATGTCCTTAATCACTGCTGGGAAATATATTGAAAGGCTCACTTCTGGTGCTTCTTTTCTCTGTCTCTCTCTGCATGCTGTTCTAACTCCTCTTTCTGTCTTACCACTTGGGCATCTACACATGGAAAACTTTCCACTAAACTAGATGTTGTTGTTGTTGTTGTTGTTGTTCAGATAGCTGGCCACAAAACCAATACCAACATTCTGATGTCAGAGGTGGATCCTGTGAGGAAAGAGAGCAAAGGAGGAAGTAAAATGGCAACAGCAGATTATTGTGAGAATGACACAAAGACAGGAAGAGCCTTGTATACCCTGGGGAGATCACTTAGACATAGAAATGGGCATGAAACAATTATTTTTCATTTCGTTGTTCGTTATTTGGTTCGTTATGTAATGAAATGAATAATGACCCTAGGGGCAAATTTAACACGAAATGAAACAAACTGAGAAAAATTGGTTCAGTTAGGTTCATTTTGTTAATGGAGGGGGGCGGAGATGTCTCCTACCTGGTGTTGGTCTTGAGGTCTGGTCTTCCTGGCTTCTGGGATGGCGACGGGGGGGGGGGGAATCCAACAGCCGCGCTACAGCTGTAGCGTGGCCATATGGTCGGCAGTAAAAAAATAAAATAAACAGAAAAGAAAATAGATAAAAATAATAAAAAGGAGCACCCTAAAATAAAAAAATAATTTAATAAATAATAATAAAAAACCCCAGCACTGATGGGGCCCCAGGGGCCAAGCGGTCGGTGCTGAAAGGAAAGGAAAAAATGCCTCGTGCTACAGCTGTAGCGTGGGGCCTGAACCCAGAAGGGGGGAATAAAAATAAAAATAAAAATAAACAAATAAAAAAGGGAGCACCGACCGGATCCCAAGGGTGGCCTGGTCAGCATCATAAAAATTAAAACAAAAAACAAAAAACAAAAAACAGCACCAACCGGGCCCCAGGGGCCGCGCGGTCAGCAGAAATAAGGGGGGGGGAGCCCCGTGCTACAGCTGTAGCACGGCGCAAACCCCAAACCCGGAAGTGAGAAAATAAAATAAAGTAAAAATTCAAACAATTCAATAAAGGAGTGCCGACCAACCCCCAAGGGTGGCCTGGTCGACTTGGCACCCTAAAATAAAGGAAAAAACAAAACAAAAACCCCCAGCACCAACCGGGCCCCAGGGGCCACACAGTGGGCGCTGGGGAAAAAGGGGTAAAACAAATAACAAAACAATGAAACAACGAAATGAATTTTTCTGTGAAAAATCACAAAAACAAAACGAAACAAACTGACCCCCTTAACGAAATGAAACAAAATGAAACAAAATGAAACAAAATGCCATTTTTTCGATTCGTGCCCATCTCTGCTTATTCAGTATCTCCTACTGGAGGGTAAGGTAAAAATGTAAAGGTTCCCTCCACCCATGAGTGCTAGTCATGTCCGACTCTAGGGGAGGTGCTCATCTCTATATTCAAGCCAAAGGGCCAGTGTTGTGCAAGTCCATGGCACCAACCGGCTAGCATGGCTGCAAGGAAACACTGTTTCACCTTCCCACTTTTTACAGTGGTACCTATTTATCTGTTTGCAGTTACATGCTTTTGAACTGCTAGGTTGGCGGGATCTGGGGTTCTCAGCAGGAGCTCACTCCACTGCGTGGCACCCAGGATGCAAACTGCCAAGCTACTGACTTTGCTGTCAACAGTTTTCAGAGTCTTAGTCCACTGAGCCACCACGCCCTTAGTATTGGAGCGTAGGCAAATTATAAATAAAAAAAATGGATGCAGTTTTAGGCGGAAGTTACCAGAGCATTTTGCAGGGAGACCGGCAATAGAAAAACAATTTAGTTAGCCATTTAGTCAATAGCTCTGGTGGGCCTGTTTCCTGGGCTTGAGCTATACAAACCCAGATTTAGGCTGAAGATCAAGAAAAACTTCCTTTTAGGGCCATGTGATAATGAAACCAATGACCTCAGGACCTCAGGACCTCAGGCTTGAGGCATTAAAGAGAAAATGGTCAGATCCTGATTTCTTCAGATGGAAACTCACAAAGATACAAATTTGTCCCTTTCTGGGAAGCCTTGGTTTTGGTGTGGTTGGAACTAGAGATGGACACGAAACAGAAAAATAGCGTTTGGTTTGGTTTCTTTAGTAGTTTCATTTTGTTTCATTTGTAATGAATTTTTAAAGTAGTTTTGTTATGCAATGAAATGAATGAAACAAAACACTATGCTCCCCTGGATCCTAAAGGACCAAAATGTCAGGAGAGCTTCCTCAATCTCTTCCCAGTAAGCACCTGAAATTTGGAAAGGTTTGGGGGTCAGGGGGCTGAGTTATATAGCCCCAAAGGGGGGTGCCTCTAGGGAAAAAAATCTTTCTGTTGGAATCGGAAGCCAAGCCACGGTGGTGAAACACTTGCCCATGACTTGGCTTTCAAAGTTCTGATTCCAATAGAAAGATTTTTTTCCCCAGGGGCAAAAAAGAGAGACCCTTCCGCCAGTTTATTCTGGCAAGTGGGAGCAGGCCCATACTTGCAGAATTACCCATTCTTCTTGTGAATGAGACTGCCTGCTGAGAAATTTCTGAGCCCTGTGGGATTTCTTTTCCTCCGTTTGAGAAGAATAGAAGGAGCATTCTCTTTCCATGAGGTTTCCATAATCTGTACATCTCCGTGCAAAACTCCTGTCCCTTGGGAAGCAGTGCTCAGAAGAATTGGCTGACTGCTCCCCCCCCCCCATTGATGCTCTCTTGCCTACCTCTCCCCTTTGCTTTTCCCATCCTGTGGTTCTGTCTCCTTTCCAAAACAGGAAGGCACGGAGATGAACTGGAGCTGGAAGGACTGCCGCGAAGGGACAGGTAAGGAAGCTGTAGGAGAATGAAGACCTCCACGTGAGCAAAAATCTGCCTACCAGAAAATGGGAAAAGGGGAGCAGAAATGCTGCATCTTCTCCAGAGAACTCTGCATTTCACTTATTGCAAGGTTTCTTATAAGGAAAACATTGGTTGGGCTCGTTTGCTGAGATGTTTTCAAACATATGGACACCGTAACAAAATGCATAACAGGAAAATTCCAAGGCAACATGGAATACAGCGTCAGTGTATAGAAGGCACACATAAAGAGTCACCAAAATCCATCTACACTGACACTCCTTTGATCTCAGAATGTCTTCTTTGATGTTTTGGGGATGCTCCTTTTAAATCACTTTCAGGATGTCCTTTTTGGTCTTCTTTTCAGGAAGGAACCTAGGTGTTTCATTGTCTTTAGCATACCTTGGCTAAAGGTTGGTGTGTCCCTGTGCTTCTCAGGCATTGGCTGTTTTCCCATGGTTCATTAAGGGACATGATTACTGGACTTTTGCTATACCTGTGACATGTGTTGGCTGGTTTTATGTAATTCCTAAATCTAAACGCACAGAGGAATCTTAAAGTTATAATGAGAAGGGATCTCCACACTGGCACCTCCTGTGTAACTTTTAATGGCGAGCAAATGAAAGGAAGGGGGAGAAAGAGGGTACAGGTCCTTCTCCCTTAATGTGTCCCCTCCTTATCTCCCCTACCTCTATGTGGCAAGCTCTTAATTTCTGGGACTATCAACAGCTGGTCCCATGGGTCCTGCTACTGCCCATGAGTACATCCCCATCCTGCCCTGTGCAGAGAATCAAACCAAGTCCCAGTTGACTGATGGGTTGAGGCAGCCCGGATCTTCAGTCAGTTGTCCCTTCCAAGTTGTGCCCTCTATCCTTTTTGCTGGCTCTCATTGGTTGACTTCAACCTTGATGAGGGGACTGGAGTGGTTCCAAGCAGAAAAAAGACCCAGAGCAGTTGGCATGCCCCCTCCACTGGATCTCCCCCTGTTGTCCTTGTTGTTTGCCACCCCTGTTTTTGCTTTTCCCAGGACAAAGGAGAAGGAAAAGCCAATGGGCCATGCAACTAGCATGGAGGTGCAGTGTCTCACCAGAGGGACCTGTGAACGAAAGTGCAAACCAACACTGCCACCCCAGTTAAGGATGGCCATGAAAGAACAGTAGCAGCAGTAGGAGAAGGCGAAGAGGAGGAAAAGGAGATGACAATGATAGACAATCAGATTATTAGGAGAAAGGTTGCCTATTGAATGAACAAACGAACGGATCGAATGAACAAACGATTGATCAAACGAATGAATGATCGAATGAACAAATGAACAAACGAATGAATGAATGAATGAACGAACGAACGAACAAACGAACGAATGAACGAAAAAACATTTCCAAAGCAAAGTAATAAGACAGCAATTTCTCGAATGGTGCTTCTCACAAGTGCACAGAGACTCATTGACAGAGGCAGACGGAATCTCACTAACTGTCAGGTAAGGAGAGGAGAAATGGCAGTTTCTCATTCATGCACAGACAAATGAGACAAGCAAGGATTTACACCCATAATAAGAATTCCACTAGATGAAAGCAGCCATTTTGTATCTCCTGAGACTTCCTGTGTGATAAAAAAAAAGAAAGCTACAATGAGCTTCCAGTAGTAAGATCCCAGCAGATGTTCTGGTGTTCACTGTTTTCTGCTAAATCCTGGTGACTACGTTTTATTGGTTTTAAAGAGTTTTAACTTTAATTGCATTTTAATAAAATAAATAATTGAATGTAATTTTGTTTTAGAGTTTATGATTCTTATTGTATTTTAATTTTCTCTTGTTTAAACTTGCTGCGTAAGCTGCTACGGGCCCCAGCTATGGGGAAAGAAAGCATATAAACAAAATGAAATAAAACAGCGGAATCAAACCCACAAGGGAAAAACATGGAGACCAAAAGTTTAGTATGGTCAGGATGAAATGTACGTCATGAGCTCACGTACTACAATCTTCTGGCATTTGTTTCCATGCCAGCATCAAGGTGATGACATAAACGTTTGGGGCCTTAAACATTTGGGGGCCTGGATCCATGGCAAAACGCCTGCTTCCAATGAGCTCTGCCTACCCTACTCATTTGTCCCAGGTGGGCTCTTGAGGAATCTGACCCTGAAAGATGCCGAGATGGAAAATATCACCAATTGAGCTTTCCCAGTGGTGCCACCGTGTTCATGGAACCAACTCCCACCTGATATCTTATTTATAAAATCATCCACGGTGTGGACAAAGTAGATAAGGAAAAACTGTTTTCCCTATTGCACAACATTAGAACTAGGGGGCACTCCATGAAACTTTTGGGTGCTAGACCTCAAACAAACAAGAGAAAGTAACTTTTCAGCCAGAGGATCACTGGTCTGCGGAACTCCCTGCCAGAAGAAGTGGTGACAGTTGTCATCCTTGACAGCTTTAAAAAAGGATTCGAGAAGTTCATGGAGAACAAAGGTATCCATGGCCGGGTTAGATAGATAGGTAGGATATCTCTCAATGCCATGTGCAGGGAACTGTAAGCAGCTGAAGACATCTGCTTGTGAATACCCTGAAGAAAATAGTGAGACAAAATGCTGGACTGGATGGACTGTGGTCCTGCTCCTGCAAGGCTGTTCTTAGGTTCTTAGGTTCATGTTCTTATCCCCTTGGCTATTTTTAAGACACTATTAAAAACTTGGCTCTTACACAGGCCTTTGAGGACATATCCAGATCAAAGCACACTGCCTCAATCAGCCCTTAAGCAAAATGATTCCACCACCTGACTGCCTTCATTAATTGTTATTGGCGTGGTTGATTTTTACGTTGGTAATAGTTTAGAAGTAATTTCTCATGGTTGGTGTGGGTTTATTTTTTCTTTGTTCTTTGGCTTGTCTGTGTCAACAAACAAACAAACAAACAAACAAACAAACAAACAAACAAACAAACAAACAAACAAACAAATAAATAAATAAATAAATAAATAAATAAATAAATAAATAAATAGGAATGGCACTGCAGACATGCTTAAATGGGAACATCCTGCCCCACACTATTCACTACTCTTCAAGCTTTCAGCATTGCTTCTGAAGAAGAGAGCCCTCTAAATGTGCATGAAGAAGTGTCCTAGAGAATGTGTTTTCTTGCTCGCACTGAGAGTTTGCACACACAAACAGACTGAACCTCCAAGTAGGAAAGGAAAACCGGGTCAGGCTTCCAGCATGTGAACATAAGAACATAAGAACATAAGAAGAGCCATGCTGGATCAGGCCAAAGGCCCATCTAGTCCAGCTTCCTGTATCTCACAGCGGCCCCACCAGATGCGTTTGGGAGCACATGAGACTAGATATCTGTCTCCTTATACCACTCCCCTGTGCCTGGCCCTTGAAGAACCCTGGTTTCTCCATCATGGTTTGTAACCTGTGATGGACTTTTCCTCCAGGAATCTGTCCAATCCCCTTTTGAAGGCATCCAGGCCAGATGCCATCACCCCATCCTGTGCAGGGAGTTCCATAGACTTACAACGCGCTGGGTGAAAAAATATTTTCTTTTGTCAGTTTTTACTCTCCCAGCCCTCAATTTGAGTGTATGTCCCCTAGTTCTGGTATTTTGGGAGAGACAGAAGAACTTCCCTCTATCCACTTTACTCATACCCTGCATTATTTTGTATGTCTCAATCATATCCCCCCTCAAGCGCCTTTTTTCCAGACTAAAGAGGCCCAAATGTTTTAGCCTTTCTTCATAAGGGAGGTGCCCCAGCCCAGTAATCATTTTAGTCGCTCTCTTCTGCACCTTTTCCAGTTCCACTATGTCTTTCTTGAGATGCGGTGACCAGAATTGTACACAATACTCCAGGTGGGGCCTTACTATTGTTTTGTATAATGGCATTATAATGTTGGCTCTTTTATTTTCAACCCCCTTTTTGATAATCCCTAGCATGGAATTGGCCTTCTTCACTGCTGCCGCACATTGGGGAGACACCTTCATGGAGCTGTCCACCAACACACCAAGATCTCTTTCCTGATCCGTCACGGATAACTCAGAGCCATGAGTTGATAGATGAAGTTTGGATTTTTTGCCCCAATATGCATTACTTTACATTTTTCCTACATTGAAACACATTTGCCATTTCTCAGCCCATTCCCCCAGTTTGGAGAGATCCTTCTGGAGCTCTTCACAATCTTCTCTGGTTTTCACCACACGGAAAAGTTTTGTGTCATCTGCAAACTTGGCCACCTCACATCTAGAGGATACAGTACTTTCAGCCAAGATATCTACACATCTAGGTTGGAGAAGGCTGCCCTAAATTTGCCTTGCACCACCTCCATCTCCAAAACCCAATTCGACTTCCAATTAGGTCGTGATCCCATAATTGCCTGTTGTTGTTAGGGGTGGGGCTAGGGCAGAGCAGGACACCAGCAAGAACAGCAGAGGTCTCTTTCTGTGTTCTTGATCCTGAGAGATAGTGACAAGGCCACTTAAGGTATCCTCTTACCTTCCTCTAATGCTGTCCATTTTCTCCTGCCCTCCAAGATCTCAGGTGGATGGAGAGCAAAATGTGTGGTGTTTCGTGCCCCAGTGGAAACTCACTGGGGGTGTGGAATGGGTAAAACCATTCAAACAACTCACCTTGAAATCCCTATCTGGGCTGCTATATGTTGGTTCTTATTTGACAGCACATAACCATCCTCCAACCTGGGGTGAAAGATAGAGAAACAGAGGAAGCAGGCATTTGGGGCATGCAAAGAGTGGATCTCCATTTCTTTTTCTTTTTTCAACTTGGCCTGGTTTGCCAGTGAGTTCATCTTCCCTATGAGCTTTTTTTCCTCCCCTCCCGGGACATCACAAGAAGCTCCAGGTGCATCCCATGACCTGGGAGGGAAGGGGGAAGGAGCACTGTATAAATCTTGCAAGACTCATGTCCCACCCACCCACCCTACAAACTAGTGTTAGACTGTGGTTGTCATCAGATAGGACTTTTCCCCCCTCAAATTGGCTGGTAGGAGACTGGGGATTCTTTGTCTTTCCCATACCAGTGGAGGGCTGGGTTCAGATTTCCAAGGAAGTTCCTGTTAAATAGGTAACAAGGGTTTGTAGGGTGTAGAAGGCACAATTATTGGTGAGTCCAAGTGGAGCTGATAAGAAGTTCTAGTCTACCTGCCCCCATGATCATAGAATCATAGAGTTGGAAGAGACCTCAAGGGCCATCCAGTCCAACCCCCTGCCATGTAGGAACCCCCATCACAGTATTTCCAACAGATGGCCATCCAGCCTTTGCTTAAAAACCTCCAAAGAAGGAGACTCCACCACCCTCCTTTGTGGCAGCATATTCTACTGCTGAACAGCTCTAACCATCATGAAGTTCTTCCTAATGTTCAAATGAAATCTCTTTGCATTGAGAAAAGGATGCAGGGAATATCCTCCATTGGCCAAAGACAGCCAAATAACGAGACTTGGAGGGTTGGTGTGTGGAGGGTTCCAATGATCATTTACTGGCTGCTGCTGCTGCAGGACCACATCAGTGAGGCACTGGACTTACCCCTGTAAAATGGTTTGCGATATCCCAGGAGACCTCTGAGTCTCATCTGTCTGCCTCACTACAGCAGCCACTTACGCCATGTTTTTCTCCAGTTACAACAGTTTAGAGTTTGTAATAAATAATACAGTTTGTAATAAATAAAGTATGGCCTGGTTTTAACCCCATCTCCTGCTTCCCGCCTTTCATTTCAGGTTAGGAGAGCAAGGTTTTCAGACAACGTAATAGTACGGTGTAGCCCTGGGCCTTCCTGATTGCGAGTTACAGGTCTGAAATCATGACCTTTTTCCTCTTCCTGTCCACTTCTGAAACTCTGATGAACACAATGATAGAGGCACAACTCTCCTCTCTAATTGCAATCAGAGTAGCATATACAGGCCTCTTGTCTCCTGGAAGAACACTACAAGGAAGACATGCCACTGAAATCCCAGTTAATGTCACATATTTTATGTTTATATTATGACAAAGATGAGTCAGTCTGACATGCAGTACCTCATGAAGCAGTAAATAAATCTCTCATCATTCCTGCCTTGGACTCTTTGATCTCTCTTGGTCTATGAAAATGAACACATTTCACCTTGGGAATCTGCCCATTGGCAAGCTCTACCATGTATACTGGAGAAAGAAAGGGAATGCATGATAGCGTAATAATCCATTGTGTGCCATCCAGTCAGTTCTAACTAATGGCTTCCCGTTTCAGAGTTTTCTAGATAGAAAATAATCAGAGGTGGCTTCCCATTTCCTTTTCTGGCCACACAGGCCACACAAGCCAATGGGGAATTTATTTATTTATGTATTCTTGAAGGCTTTCTCAGCCAGGATCTGTCAGCTAAGGCTCTTTGGCCATAAGAAAGCCTTGCTGGAACAGGCCACAGTCCATCCAGTCCAGCATCCTGTCTCACACAGTGGCTCACAATTTCCTTCAGGTATTCCCAAGTAGATGTCTTCAGCAGCTTAGGGTCCCCCATAAATGACACTGAGAGATCTCCTGCCTCTCTCTCCAACCCAGAGGTTGTCCTTAGGCATCCATAATGATAGCCATGGATACCCTTGTTCTCCATGAACTTGTCTAATCCTTTGTTAAAGCAGTCAGGGCTGACAGCTGTCACCAGAGCTGATGAGTTCTAGAGTTGTTCTTGATGTTTCACCAGACTCTGTGTTAAGCATCCTCAGAGGGCAAGAAGCTCAGGGAACTAGGAGTTCTCTTTGTGCTCTGTGATATAGAATGAGAGCACTCCTAACTCCCCTGGGGCTCCTTGCCCTCTGAAGATGCTGGCCACAGAGACTGGCAAAACATCAGAAAGAAAAACTTGCAAAATGAAGCCAAACAACCTGAAAAACTCACAACAGCTATTATTTATTGATATGAATTTATTGTACCTATATCCCACCCATGTGGCCAAATGGCCACTCTGGGAACTGAACTCCCAGCCTCAAGCTCCACAGCTCGAAACCTAACTCATCCAGCTTCTCCCCCCGCCCCCGCAGGTGTAAAATGGAAATGGCTAGAATAAAGGGTTTGTTTTAGAAATACATAATAAGGTACCAAAGTTGGTGGGAAATTACATTCATCATGCAAGATTCATAAATAAATGCATACTTGAGGGGAAAGTGTGCTTTAAATGCATATGCACTTGAATGCATAAAGAGGAGGAAACTGTCTGATATGAAACATGGATAGAGATGGGCACAAACTGAACCACAAACCAGAAAAACCAACAAACTGGACTGGTTCATGGTTCAGTTCATGACCCAGTTCATACCCAAACTTTTTCCCTTTTGGGCCTTCATTTTGCTTCGGCAAGACATATACCCACTCCTTTCCCATTTTATTTATTTATTTATTTATTTATTTATTTATTTATTTATTTATTTATTTACAAATGAATTTAGCTGTCCCACTACCAAGAGATCTCTGGGTGGCATACACCAATGTATTAAAAACTATAAAACAATAAAATTCTTAAAACTATAAAATACAGTACAGATTAAAACAACATACAATACTAATTATAAAACCCTGCTGCTCATGTGTCCAACCAATCTAATTAAAATGTTGGCCAAACAGCAAGGTCCTTGCCTGGCGCCGAAAAGCCAAAATTGCTGGCGCCAGGTGGATCTCCATAGGGAGGGCATTCCAGGGGGGGGGGGCAACCACCGAGAAGGCTCTGTTTCAACATGCCACCCCCTTACCTCTTTGAAGGATGGCACCTTCAGCAGGGCCTCCTGGCCTGATCTTAGAGTACGGGCAGGCTCATATGGAAGAAGGTGGTCATTGCCCCCCCTACTTGGTCCTGGCACCACCTCCACCAGAAAGGGCAAGCCAGATTTCCTTCCAGGAGTGGGCCCGCTGGCACTGTGCATGTGCCTACCCATCAGCTGGGTGGAGGGCATGGCTGCGGAGACAACAGCCCAGCTTCCATTCCCAGAGTCAGCAGCCTGCTCTGGGGAGAGATGCTAGCATGGTGTCTCTGAGGGTGGTGGGAGCAGAAGCAGTTAAGGAGGCGACATGGGTAGGGGGAAGGAGGGTCGGCAGGTGTTCCCCCCACACCCTACTTCAAGCATGAACCTGAAAAACAGACTGCAAACCAGTTCATTTTTCAAGAGGCTTAATGACGGCTTGTGGTTTGTAGGTTGCCACAAATCAAAACTCATTCCTAACCACTGGTTTCCCCATTTGAGTCAATATCTATACACTGACAATGGGTAGGGAACATAGGTGCAATTCAGAGAAATGCAATAAAACCTATTCCTATTCACAAGGCTGAAGATTCAACAGATCGCTAAATCAGTACAAGGCAGACTTCCATATTGATTATTGGCTATTACTCAAAAGTTAGTACAGTATAGCCAGGGAGACCAAACCAATGAGTATAATCAGTTCTGCCCCATGAAAGGCTCAGTGGCACCATTACCACATTGACCACCTGTGAATGATGGAGTAACCACATAACTAATACTGTGAGATCATCCCATCTAAAAAGTATTGTTCTCCTCGTTGTTGGGGATGTTATTAACAGACAGACCAACACCTCTTCCTGGCTGCGCTGTGGCAATTCTCCAACAAGAAAGTCAGATAGGAAAGCTGATTAATGAATGACAAGAACACTTTCTATTGCTTTGCTTTTCATGCCCTTTTCTGCCTGAGCTGGCTTGACATGAAACTAGTCAGTGTCTGAAAGAATAAAACAACAGCTACTCTGGCGTGCAATCAACAGTCATATTTTGACACCTGTAAGAGATTTGGAAGATATTTTCTCTTTGCACCTTGTTTTTCATTCCAGTTTGCAAGGTACCCATGTGAATTACTAGAAGCTGTAAGAATTTTTTATTTCTCTTCCCACTCTTAAACCACTTTAAAAACACACACAATTGGTTCCAAAGAAGTGGAGGAGCTATCTTTAAAATAGCCTTTGACAAGTAAAGAATATATTTTTTGAAAACCACCAACTAACGATAGGCATGAACTGGTGGAGTGATGAACTGGGGTGGTTAATGGTTCACGGCCATTCAGAAAACCACAAACTACCCCCAACCCCCAGAAAAACAAGCTGGGGTTATTGCATTAATTACCAGTTTGTGTATTTTTTTTCTGGTTCACAGTTTAATTCATGCCCATCTCTATTAATAACTCAACACCTCACTTCATCTCTCCAGTGTGAAAGAGTTGGGTCCTTGATACCCTTTAGCCGCA
Source organism: Phrynocephalus guinanensis (assembly GCA_037367245.1). Taxonomy (NCBI): domain Eukaryota; kingdom Metazoa; phylum Chordata; class Lepidosauria; order Squamata; family Agamidae; genus Phrynocephalus; species Phrynocephalus guinanensis. Next base: position 8,860,294 of record CM074741.1, read on the forward strand.
GAGAACCTGATGCCCTCAAGGTATCTGAATGGCAAATGATATAGTCCTTCTCCATCGACCAGGCTACCTGTGAGTGATGGGATAGGTGATGGGATATCTGGTCCCATCACACCTGGGGCATACCAAGTTCTCTACATCTGCCAGGAACAATTAATTATCTGCTGCTGATGTGATAGAATTTTATGGAATTCAGTTATAGACTAGGTACTTGCTTGCAGAAGGTCACTGCATGACACTCTATCTAGTACATTTCACTAGGGCTGGAGAAGATGCTGACAGTCAGAGAATACTGAGACCAGTGGACCAATGTTCTGGTTCAGTCCAAGGTAAGAAGAAGGGGGAGGGATTTTCAAATATTGTTATCATTGGGTGCACTCTTTGAAAACTATTTAAGACTTTGAGACTGGTGGGGAACATGAGATGGATTGACTCAATAAAGAAAATCATTATGATGAGGGTTGTTAACAGTGGAAGTCACTAATTCAACAGGAACTTTTGGAGGTCTCCAGAAGCAGCTCAGAAGCAGCCTGACACCTCAGGACAGCACCACCAAATTCACAACCACCTGTTTTGACCAAATTCAGTAGTGACAGCTGCATATAAAGTTACCTTATTCTAGACCTGAACGGTGGCCCATCTAGTCTAGTATCAACAGCTCTAATTGCCAGCAGTTCTTTGGGGTTTCAAAGCAAGGTCCTTTCCTAGTTCTTGCCCTGGTCCTCTTCATCATCAATGTAATCATCATCGTGAACAACAACTTCCTTGCAAATACGGATCTCAGTTTTCTGAGTGCCAGCCCTCATGTAGCCATGTGAAACATCTGCAGAGAAAAAGAAAGCATAAGCAGACCTGTGGAACATGGAGGACACTATCCAGAGAGCTGGCTGGAAAGTTTGGTGAATTGTAGGCACAGATGATGCATAATATCAGGGACTGGTGAGAATTAGAAGCCCTGGATGGGTTGTTTAAGTCTTTTCTGGAAGCTCCCAAGATCTTTGGTGTCTGCTTTCAGTGTGCTCTGCTTCTCAAGGGAAAGGACACACGCCATGTTAAGTTGTGAACCAATGAGAATGAAAAATTCAGCCAGTATTCATCAGATAGTTGGAGCATGATGAACCATTGTGACCAATCCATCTTGAAGTCTAGTTGAAGAGCAAGCTGCCGAGTGGCTCAGAAAGGGTCAGCGAAATTCCATGAACTGTGAAAACTGGAACGAACATGATACGACACACAGAATGAGCCAGCAGTCTTTGCCTGAGGGGATGCTGTGCAAACAAATATATGCACAATGTAGGTGGTGCATGAAGGACATTTAAGGACACTTGGTTCTCCCCTCAATGCTGGGGCATGAAAGAGCTGCCCTATGTAATCCACATCTACAGAGAATTGCATTAATGAAACCATGTAAGCTGCAGAGCATCCTCAGAGTCCTGCACCACATGGGAGAAGTGGGATTGAAAGGAGCAACTGGCGGACAAGCTGACAGCATCCATTCCTCAACAAGGAAGTTGGCTTTGTTCTACTCTGCTTCGGTGGCTGCACTTAATAGAAATCTGCTATTGATGCTTCAGCCTGCTTCTCGCCGTATCTGGTCAAACATCATGATGCCAAAAGCAAAGACAGTTAATTTAGAATAGCGCAGAGGGCAAACACCATGAAGCAGATCTGTAGTATACACAATATTTTATTACTAGGCTACTAAGTCAACTCAAGCCGGCCCAACATGGATTGTAGGAATTATAAAATACAAAATAAACATATTGTGGCCTGACAAGTCATTGAGGTTGACCTGTCTCTTTGTGTGTGTGAGAAATGTGTGCATGTGCATACATACATATGTGTACAATCCCACACGAGCCATAAAAAACAGACAATGCAGTGAGCATGGTGAGAGTGTCATTGGGAATCTATCATCAATGAATTTATGTAAAGGAAGTTGTTTCTAGAAGGTAGGTATTTCTCGAGAAGAAAGTACTTGTTTATTTTAATATTCAGAGTATTTATTTCTATCTTACATTGATTCTAAATTCCAAATTAGAATGTTTATTTTGTGCTATTTCTCCTGCTGTTGTTGAAAAGCGGCTAGATGATGACAAAGGAATAAACAAATCTTCTTCTTGCCTGTCTCCGGAGGCAAAAATATTGAAGCTGAGTGACTTTCAAGTATTTGAGAACAAGGAATTGTGGGACATCTTACAGCATTAATAGACAACATTACATTAAAGCTACAAGGATATAAGTAGTTATAAACACAAAGTCTATGTGAACCTATAGATTCATATAAAATACACATGGTAGTCCATCATTCAGGGGAAGCTTGCCCGAAGAGAATGCCTGTTTCCGGAAAGACATAAGAGATGGGGCAGTCCTGGCCTCTAGTGGGAGGGAGTTCCAGAGTCCGGGCACAGCAGCCGAGGAGGCCCTTTCATGGGTTCCCACAAGACATACCTGTGAGGGTGGCAGGATGGATAGAAGGACCTCTCCTGATGACCGTAAAACCCAATTCAGTTCATACTGTGAGATTTGATCTTTGAAGTAGCTAGGAGCCAGGTCGGATCATGTAGTGATTTGTAGGTCAATGTCAGCACCTTGAATTGTGCCCGATAGCTGATTGGCAGCCAGTGGAGCTGTTTTACAAGGCAGGATTCTATGGAAATGGCAATAATGCTGGGAATGGTGGAAGGCACCATGGAAAGAGAATGACCAAGCATGTGATGGATTGACTTGCAAGAGCAGAGCAGTGATTTTGAAGAATGGAAATTTTGGAAATTTCTCCTTCATGGATAACCATAAGGCAAGGGGAACTTGACAGTGCATATCCTCCTCCTCCTTCTCTTCTTCCTTCTCCTTCTCCTCCTCAAAAACAAAAACAAAAGCATCATCATCATCATCATCATCATCATCATCAACAACAACATCATCATCATCATCAACATCATCATCAACAACAACAACAGCAGCAGCAGCAGCAGAAACAGAAACAGAAACAGAAACGTAAGGTCGCATTATAGTATCTCAAAAATTTAAAAAGGGGAGATAATACCAAAAGAGTTTGAGAACTTCTCATTGAAGGACTTCTTTTGATTGTTTTTTTTTTAAAAAGGTATGTGTGCAGTCTTAGAAGCGCAGCTAAGTCCATGCAAGAGGGACTGACAAGTACAAAGCCTTTTCCTAGAATAATTTTTGATAGCTGAAAGGTTTGTGAAAGGTTTGAAGTCTAATATTATATTGAACAACAATGTAAGTTCACTTTGGTCAAAAGTTCCTTCCTAGTTAAATCCCCAGGGAACCTAGAAAGGTGGAGAGTTAGCAGGGAACAGGGATGAAGCCAACTGGAAAAAAAAATCACACTTTTGTGGAAATTACTTTTCCATCTTTATTTTAGACCACATGCTCTTCAAATATTTATGTTACTTACACTTTCTGATGGTTGGGAGACATTTCTGACCTTGAACAGAAAATATAAATAAACCCACATAGCACACTGATCCCAACATGTCCCAGAAAAGGCTCTTATATGTACGAAATAACCTCTCCTCAAACATTTATGCAACCTATTCATTTTTGGTGTTGCCGAGAGGATCTTCTCCTCAGCATCAATCGGAAATTATGAAGGAGGCAGTCAAGCAAAAGTGAGGCAACCATCTGTCAGATATGCTTTGATCTGGAGTCTTGTGTTGAGCTCGATGAACTTTTAAGTAGAGATGTGTACGAACCCCTGATTCAGGAGCTTGGCATGATTCGTTTTCCAACTGAACAGCTGATCCACATTTCGATATCCTGTCCCCCTCCAGCAGGGACCCATTCAGCAAGAGCAACCTGTCCTGCCGTATCCAGATGTTGCATCCAACTGGGTATCAACTGGACAGGTGGGGCAATGAACCACGGATCAGCTGTTTGGCTGGAAAGTGAATCATGGTGAGTTGCCAAACCAGCAGTGCCTTGCCTACTTATAAACCCTTTCCAGCTCTGTTAGCCTATGATTCTTTTACGGTTACTTCATATCCCTCTCATCGCAGTTCGCCATCCCACTTGGGACCGGTACGAAAAAATGTTACTGCACGTCCATTGCGTGTAGGCAGGAGTTCGTTCCGACCACGCCCCCTGAACTGGGATTTAAGCGTTATGAGCCATATCTCTCCCTGACCTCAGGAATTCTCTTGTCTCGGTTCCTATTTTGAGACAAGTGCTCGTGAAGTAAGGCTCAGCACGCAAGGTGCACATTCTCCATCTAGTGGCAGGAGTGTGAAGTTGCATTCTCCAGTACAAACCCAATGGCGTACACAATGCATTGCAGAGAGGGAAGAAGGCATAAAACCTGCTTAACACATGAAAGGCAAAGTTACGGAGAATGGAAATATCAAAAAACAGAAGGTCGGACAAAAAGGGGGGGGTGATTATAAGTGTTAAAATAAATAAATAAAATAAAATAAGTACAGATGTTGTCATGAAACAAGGACGTGAAGTAACAGTCGTCACGATAACATCATTCCATGGGTAAACGGAAACAGGGACAGAACTGGGACAAGACCATGTGACCACAAACAACATTTTCACAAAACAAATGTAATCTCAGAACGAGGAAGGACGTGAAGTAACCATCTTTGATTCTATGATTGCAACCACAGGCAATATCCCACGCACACACAGAGAGAACTGGCATTTCAAAATGGATTCACCTTCCAGGTTTCCCTATTTTCTCAGTTTCTTCACAAGTACTTTTCAAGTCTTACCAAGTTCTATCTTTCAGCGGATGTTTATGGCCATGTTATAAACCTCTTGGAAATATGGGAAATGCTGACAAACTATTAAATGCAGCAGCATTACAAACAGTGTTCCTGGAATTTATGTTCCTCACAATGCTTTATGGCCCCTCAAACAGAAAATGAAGGCACCAGCAAAATACAGCCCTTATGGCACAAATAAATAAATAAATCACTTTTTCATCAGTTCAAAGGTGAACTTTACACCATTTCTGCTCTCTCTTTTGTTGTTTTCTCAGTTTTGTTTTGTTCTGTCATCTTGAAAATGTTTCAGGAGCCAGGTTTAGTCGTTGGTCCTTTGGTGAGCATGAGCTGCAATGAAAAAGAATCTGATAGATGTTGTGAGTTTTTTTGGGGGGCTATTTGGCCATGTTCTGGAAGTTTTTCTTCCTGACATTTCACCAGACTCTGTGGCTGGCATCTTCAAAGGGCAAGGAGCTCAGGGAACTAGGAGGTTCTCTCTGTGCTCTGGGGTATAGTGTGTGTTGGACTGAGGTTCTTAAAATTGTGGGAAAGAGGAAGTTTGTCCTATGCAGGACAATAGATGTTAGTCCTTGTATTGTGATGGATGGATTAAATACTTTCAAGGTAATCTGGGGTGGTAACAATCCTAATATGTAGTTGATGGGTGTCCTTTGCTTGTGGCTGTATGGGAATTAGGGGGTACGAATCGGAAAAATAATGTTTCATTTTTTTTCATTTTTTGCTCACCCTGTTTTGTTTTGTTCCGTTTCTTATAAAAAAATCATTTTTGTACGAAATGAAATGAAATGAAACAAAATAACTCCCCTGGGTCCTAGAGGCACCAGATTTGGTGCCCACGACTCCGGGAGCCATTTTTAAGGGCTCCTGCTGAGCTCTCAATGGCTGGGGCCCTTTAAACTTGGCCCAGCTGGTAGCATCTCACCTTGATTGAGTAATAGTTCCCTGATTAGACTTGCATGGATAAAAGCCATTTCGTGGCTTCATCAGTAAGTTTAGGACTCTTTCCTCCTGCACTATACCAAATGGTTTTCTAAGTGAGTTAGGAATAAGTTTCCTCCCTGCCTGTGTAATACCCGTCTACAGAGTGGACATATTGGGAACTGTCCATATTCTGAGAGGGCATGTTCATTCCTGCCTGTGTGAAAACACTGAACATATTAAGCTGATTTTAATTGATTTCCATGTCCTGTTTCCCCCACTTTTTTCACAGTCCTGCAGCAGCATCTGGCATAAGTCTCCAGATGTGTTATGATGCCTGGTTTGAGCTATACAAATAGTTTTCTTTTGTACTGAACATTGATTCCCGTTCCCTTGACTGCCCTTTTAAAAGGATGATGATAAAGAACAACCCAATGAGAGACAATCTTGCATAATCACTGGAGTGTAAAGGGATTTTCAATATTGCTCCTTGGCTTTCTCCTTCTCAAACGCAGAGGTAAGAAGCTAGGAAGGTGAGACATTCTTGAAAGTATGTTTGCGAGATCAATACCAAACTAGACAGGAAGCCAATAAGAATGATACATTCCCAAGACTTGTATGAGCTTTTAAAAAAATACTTCTTGTTACCTATGAAGACACTACAGGGAACGTTAAGTGTTGCCAAGGGGGAAATATCAATAGATAGTTCAAGGTGTCACTGTCATTATAAAACAAAGTGAGGCCATGAAATGGAACTTGGCATATTGCTCTGAATATTATGTGTAACTTGAAAGTAAGAGATGATGGTCAGTTTATATCCTCAGCAGAATCGACTGGTACAGTTTGCCAGCATGGGGCTTGTCGAGTCGTATTTTGTGGGGGGAAATAGACAAGGGAGACCCAGTTGTTTTTGACATGTATCATCAACTTGCTTTCGACTCCTGACCAGGCTATGGATTCATCATTTCCAAAAGCCATTATTGCTCACAACTTTGCTCATGTCTTACAAACTGCAAAGCCTTGCCTTCCTTTCTGGTGTCTGTCAATCTGTCTGACATTTGGTCTTCCACATTTCTTGTTCCATTCAGCTTTTCCCAACATTATTGTTTCAGCCATTGAGTTGTGTCTTCTCATCATGCTCTCAAAGTACAGTAGTCTTAATCATTTCCACTTTGCTTTGCTTTGATCTAGTTGTTGTGATTATTATTACTATGAGCTGTCAAGTCACCTGCAATATATGATGACTCAATGAATGGATGATCTCCAAAATGTCCTGTCCTCAAGAGTCCTGCTGACCTGTTGTAATCTCAAGCCCGTGAATTCCTTTAGGAAGTCAATCATCTCACTTTGGGTCTTCCCCCTTTCCTTCTGCCTTTGATATTCCCTAGCATTATTGTTTTTTTCCAGAGAATCTTGTCTTCTCATTAGAGATGGGCACGACTCAATTTTTTTTTCGTTTTTCGTTTTTTGTTTAGGGGTCCGTTTTGGTTCATTTTCGTTTTTTGGGGGGTTTTTTGCACCTTTTTGGTTTTTGTTTTTGTTACGAAATGAAATGAAAAAACAAAAACGAAAACAAAATTTTTTCGTTTTGTTAGCATTCTTTTCAATGCAATGTGTCTGCCATAACGAAAATGAAAAACACGGCAAAATTTTTCGTTTCATTTCCATTGTTGTTTTGCTTCTGAAAAAATTTTTCGTTTTTGTTTTCGTTTTTGTTGCGAAACAAAATGAAAAAATGAAAACGAAAACAAAAATTTCGCTGATTCATGCCCATCTCTACTTCTCATGATGTGCCCAAAGTAGGATCATTTCATTCTCGTCTCCTTCTTTGGAGGTTTTTAAGCAGAGGCTGGATAGCCATGTGTTGGAAATATGGGGTTCCTGCATTTGGAGGGGGTGGACGTGATGGCCCTTGAGGTCTCTTCCAACTCTATGATTCTATATTTTTGCCTCCAGAGACAATTCAAGCTTCATTCAGTCTAGTGCCCACTTGCCTTTCCGACAGTCCAGGGTAACTGCAAAGCTCTTCTTTAGCATCATAGTTGAAACAAATCAGTTTTTCTTCCCTATCAGCTTTCTTTACTATTCATTTTTCCCACCTGTACATAATGACTGGGAATAGAAGAGTATGGAAGACCTTGATTTTACCCTTCAGTGACATATTCTTCCACTTGATGATCTTTTTCTAATTCTTTCTTTGATACCTTCCCAAGTCTCAGTTTTCAGATCTCTTGGCTGTGGTCTCCATTTAGATTGATGTTTGAATCAAGGTATACAAAATCCGTATTTCAGACCCTTCGTTGTCAGTGCAATTCTTCTGTAGTCGTGATTTCCCCCCCCCCAACATTCAACTGAAGCCCTGCTTTGGTACTTTCTTCTTTCACTTTCACCGAAAGTTGTTTCTAGTCATTGAAACTTTCATTGATGTAATTAGAGATGGGCACGACCAGGAAAAATGACTTTTCGAGTTGTCGTGTGTCGGAGCCGGCCCGTTTCGGCTCGTTTCCATTTGTCATGAAATTTTTCAAAAATTTGTTGTTTCGTTTGTTGTTTGTCGTTAGTACTGGTTTGGGGGGGGTAGGGTAGCAGGCTCCTGGAGGCACCTCTCTGGGGTGGATGCCTCCTCTGGCCCCCTACAAAGAGAAAAGGAAGGGTACATGACCGTGTAGCCATTGCGTGCCAAGTGGCACCGGCAGAGGCACCTCTCTTTTGGGTGCCTCTAGCTCACTAAGAAGGACAGCATACTGGCGTACAGGTTTGGAGTTTTTTGGAACTTTGGACTGGTGAGTGAGGTGAGAGAAGAATGCCTCTGCTGGGCGCCCTCTGGCTCACTAAGAAGGGAAATGTACTTGCGTGTAGTGCAATGCGAGTACAGATCTGGCTTAGCGTTGGGGTTAGGGCAAGGGCTAGGCTTAGGGTTATTATGGGTAAGGTTAGGGTGAGTTAGTGAGCTGCACCTCTGGGTGCCTCTGACCCACTAAGAAGGACAGTGTACTGGCGTATGGGTTAGGGTTAGGGTTAGGGTTAGGGCTAGGGCTAGGGTTATAGCGGGCTTTTTATGCCCGACTGGCACATCCCAGAAGTCTCTGTCAAAACCTGGCCAAGTGGCCATGTGATTGGTGGAATGGCTCCAAAAATTTGCATGGTCCCATCCCATGGCCAGCCCATCATTGCGCAGGTGTAAACTAATAAAAATAAAAATAAAAATAAAATAAAATAAATGGAGACATTTTATTGCTAGAAAAACCCACTGCTGCTACTGTAAAAATTCAAGCATTTAAAATAGCTAATTTTCGCATGTTTCTGTGGTGCTTTGGTGTGTTTTTGGACCACGATTTGAAAAAAAAAATTGCGGTCGCCATTTTGGATCCCCCCCCCGCACCACATGGCAAATGGAGACGGCGAGACTGATGCCCCTCCCCCAGCCTGGTACCAGGTCCAGCAGCCCAGGACAGGAGAGGGGGAGAGGCCGGGGACCCCCCCCCCAGAAACCACCCCTCTGGTAGGTGCCCTCAGACAGGCATATTTTTGCCTGCTTTTTTGGCCGGAAATCGGGATTTTTTTTATTTTTAAAACTTTTTTTCTGTGCTGCTTCGCATCGCGCGATCACCGCGCGATGTCATGAACGACAACGACAAATCAGACCCAATTTATCGTTTATCGGTTCGAGTTCGAGCTCTGACAGCTTAATTGTCGTTTCCGTTTCCGTTGCGGAACGGAAACGAGGAACGAAAACGGAAACGAGAATTTCGCCAAGTCATGCCCATGTCTAAATGTAATATATTAAATTACTGATGTTTCTTCCACCAGTTTTCTCTCCTCCTAACTCTGAATCTGGACCAGTTTTTTTAAATCTAGTATCCCTTTTTATGTTGCAGATTCCCAGGGAATATAATTAATTAATTAATTAATTAATTAATTAATTATTATTATTATTATTATTATTATTATTATTATTATTATTATTATTATTATTATTATTATTATTATTATTATTATTATTATTATTTATGAGAAATCATTGAGAATATGTCCTTCTGCATTTTCTACCAGCTCTGAAAGCTAGGCTGTTTTTCCTCTGACTTCACTCAAAGTTGTTCAAGTACCTGAAAGGTTCATGTATTAGCCTTGAGAACAAAGTTTGAGGCCAAGTTTATAGATAGCCATCCAGGGACAGCTTCCTAAAGAGAACAGCCTCACTATTATCAAGGGCAGCCAATTTCACATTGCTGAGGAAGACAATCTGAAGGCAAACTTTAACAAGCAGAAAGCTGCGCTGCTGAAAGCCTCTGAATTCAATCCATTCTGAAGTCGAGGAAGGCCATAAAACATCATAAACACCGTGAAGCCACTTCCAGGTCAAATGGAACACACATTGCCCGTTTGTCAGGTTCCCCGTGTAATAAATTTTTGTGTCACTCCCTAAGCTATTCCCAACATGCAGTTGTCGACTGAAAAAGCAATTCCTTCTCCAAGCCATGCCAGGAGTCTGAGTGGAGAAAATGGCTGGGGTATTAAAATAAATAGGAAGTTGCGGTTGCCAGGTGAACAGGCATTGCCTTGTACTCATCAACACTACTGGTCCTCTTAACCTCCTATTGATAACTAGGGATGTGCAGGGGAAAACACTTTTATTTTACTTGTTTCCATTTCAGGTTCTGCTTGGATTTTCATTTTAGTACATCCAAAAATACTCAGATTTTTCCAGTTCCTTCATTTCAATTTTCCCATTTTTGTTTCTGGTGTCAGGGCCAATCTAATAATAACAACGGTGTGCTGTGAAATTAGTTCTGATTTACAGCGGCAACCCTTTGGGCATTTTCCAGGTTGAGAATCCTCAGAAGTGGCTTACCATTCCCTTCTTCTGCCCTGGGACTGGGCAGTTAGCCAAAAGCCAAATCATTGTTGTCTTTTCAGCAAGGCTTGTACTGTCATGATGTTTCTGTGAATAATAAGTAGCAGGCAAGAGTACTTGAAAGGCTGTTCTCTTTGCTGACTCCTAACAGGACACACCGGAAGAAAAAAAAACAGAGACAAACTCTAGGGAAGGAGCAAACAGGGAGAGCAAACAAGAGTTCGAGAGGGCAGAGTTAGTAAGGAAAGTACAGAAGAAATGGGAAGAACAAGGAGACAGAGGAAGAAATGTATTGATGGATTTCCCCATCACCATTCAAGGTAGACAAGAAATATATGAGCCCTACCGCACTTAGGTTTTGAATAGCCTTTTGCTTAAAGTCAAATCGCTTTAAAAACCACCTACTGCATTTCCAATCGCTTTTTCTGTGGAGCCCCCTTGGCCACGCCCCTTTTTCACTGCTGTGTCGGTTTTTCTTGCGATGGCCACCAGGGGTGGTGTTTTTTAAAACCGATTTCTATACCGCTATATGAAGCGTTTTGGCTGAAACTGTGGACACCATGCACCGTTGTTTTTTTCTGGGTTTCCTGCTCTGTATGCCTTATCCTGCCATCGGAAAAGTGGGAAATTGGCTACCTTACTTAGAATGGAAGAACAACGGCATGACATTACCCTAAAAAAATAGTTCCGAAATAGAAGCAGATGATGGGGAAATGACGGACAAAATCAGAACAAAAAGCGGTTTAGCAAAGTGCGGACGGGGAAACTGGTTCATGAGAAAACGCCAAGTGCGGAATGGTGAATCGCTTCAGCGACCAGGTGACCGGGGGAGGGCAGAAGGCGATTCAAAACAAAAAGCGGTTGCTCTTTGAAGTGCGGTAGCGGCCATTGAAAATAGCACTCATAGAAAAGGAGATCTCCCATACTAAGCCTGCCCGTACCTTAAGATGTTGAAGGTGCCATCACTCAAAGAGGTGAGAGTGATGGCATGTCGAAACAGGGTCTTCTCGGCAGTTGCCCTCCCCCAAACTTTGGAATACCCTCCCAACAGAGATCCCCTGGCCCTTCCTGTTCACCCAGCATTTTAATTAGATACCAATCTTTTAGCTGGCCTCATGAACAGCAGTAATTTTATTCTTTGTATATTGATTGTTTTAAATTGTTTTTGTTTTGGTGGTTTTTAATAACTATGTTGTTTCATAGCTTTAATATATCATTGTATGCCGCCCAGAGACCACTTGGTAGTGGGGTGGTTAAATTTTCTTTGTAAATAAATAAATAAATCATGGAAGAAAAGAGATACACTTTGTGGTCCTGACCTACAAAGCGTGCACAATATTTGTCTTCTAGGCTGAGGACAATATGACGGACACATGCAGCACATGAAAAGTTGCTGAATTGTTGGTAGAGAAAGTGAAAGATCTGGAGCTGTGTGTGGCCATGCTTAAGACTATAAGAGAGAATGAAGAGTGCACAGGCAGGAGGTGCCAGCACCAGCAAGGAAGACACTGGAGGTAGAAGAACAGCAAGACTGAAGCAGAGGAGGAGAATATTGAGGAGACAATGGTCACAGTGGAGGAAGCACCATAGAAAAGAATCAAAGTTAGGATCAAAAGAAGGGGAAGGCTCTCTTTAACAACAGAAGTCCAAAACCACTTTCAGATTCTTGAAGAGGAGACTGGGAGGCAGCATGCAGAGGAAGACATGCAGAGGAGACCCCATGGGAGGCCAGGAGAGAAGCTTGAGCTCAGCTAAGCAAAGTCACTGGACTGACACATTGCAAAAAGAAGAAGAGAAAAGATGTTGTAGTAAGAGGGACCCCTTACTGTGTAGGGTTGCAATAGATACATGTCAAGATGATCCATTGACCCACCAAGTATGCTGACTCCCTAGATGACAGATTAGGGAGGTGAGGGCAGGCTTTCCGTCACTCTTAAAAACCCACAAGCACATATCCATTTCTTCTCATCCCTGTGGGAACAAGTGACGCAACCAAGAGGAGTCAACTTAGAGTGCTTGGAAGAAAACACAAGGACTTTGGGGTCCAGAGAGTCTTCACATATATCCTGCCAGCATTCAAAAGGAATAAAAAGGGAACGCAAAATATTCAGAAAATATTCCAGGATTTGACATGAAGGGTTGGGATTAGGGATGGGCATTTCGTTTCGGAACCAGTAGGTTAAGAAACGAACCACGCCAGCCCAGGTGGTCCTCGGAACCAGGTGATACACGCAGATCCAATTGTTTTACCTTTCTCTGTCTCATGCAGGGTTAAAATCCAACGAGGAAGCATGCTGTGATGTCATCTTTCCTGCTCCGTGCTGCTGGCCAATCAGAGAGGGAGGCGGGATGTTGCCTATCCCTGCACAGCTCCTAATTGGCCAGCACCACAGATCTAGCAGAGATGACATCACAACATTCTTTCTCATTGGATTTTAACCCTGCGTGAGATAGGGATCTGCGTGTATCAGCCAGTTCGGAGGACCACCTGGGCTCGCATGGTTCATTTTGTAACCTACTGGTTCCAAAATGAAATGCCCATCCCTAGTTGGGATTTTGGGACCATGTGCTAAGCTTTCCAGAATATGGACTGCCAGGAAACTGTAGGTTGCACCTCAGAAGGACTGGGAAGAATGTGTTTGGCCATAGCATGAAGAACTTCATCAGGAGGCCTTTATAAACTGAGTTAGAATGGGGCAAGCTGGATGGTGTAAACTCAGAGATAAATACACATCCAAACTTATAAACTATAATAGGAACAGAACAGCACTAATGGGGCCCATTAATAATTTTCATAAACATGTATGAAGGAAAGCAGGCCACAAATCACACTATCTCTGGTTTCTATATACAAATGACATGAGTGTGGGAAACAAACAAGAAGAACTGGAAATCTTAGTTCATGAGGCTAAATACAACTTGGTAGAGGCAACTGAAGTTTGGTTGGATGACTCTGATGATTGGAATAAAGCAACTGAAATATATAATTTGTTCAAAAAGAACAGAATCCCTTTCCTAAACGCATCCCCTGTATATAAGAAACAAAAAAATTATTTAAAAAAACCCCAGAAAGAATAGAAAGGGAGGCAGAGTTGCATTCCTGTTACCAAATTTCCAGCACCATTTGCTTCTTCCAAGCAAGGTTTTCCTCAGTGGGTAAAATGGAATCAGCTTCCCCTTCTTGGTTCTGTTCACCCTGCCCTGAAGGATGCGATTGGTTCATTAGGACAAAAGAGGTGCAAATTAGAGATGCATTACCAGTGTGATAGCATCACCTAGTCAATTACAGGCTGGTGCTCCATAAGATGGCCGACTTCCCTATTGCTATTATTTCAAGGGAAGACTCTCTTCTCCCTTGTCTCCTTTTTGAAAATGTTAATAATTTGCTGTTTCCAGCAAGGATGCCTTTGAAGATCAGAGCTTCTGTAAACAAGCAGGGTTCCCCCCACACATTCTGTCAGCGATAGACTTGGTCAGGCCCAAGGGAGAATCAAGCCCAGGATTTTATGCACTGCGGACGCATTGCTCCTACACTTGTCAGGCCGTTTCTAAGCATGACCCTGACAGCGGTTAATGCTGAGAATCAGTTTCCCAGTGACTGGAAGGCATGACATCAGACCTAAATATCTCACCACTATCCCTGATGTGTTTGGATGGGAAGAAGAATCACATAACCTCAACAGATAACCATTCGTTATTATTGCCACCTTTTCAGAAAGGTTGCTCAAAAATCCTGTAAAAAGGACTTCATTTTCCAACCAATCAGTATTTCAGGTTTGCACAGAGATGAAGAACATAAGAACATAAGAAGAGCCATGCTGGATCAGGCCAAATGCCCATCTAGTCCAGCTTCCTGTGTCTCACAGTGCCCCCCCCCCCAGATTCCTCTGGGATCACAGGAGACTAGATTTGTGACTCTTGATACCACGCCCCTGCATCTGGCCTTTGAAGTACCCAGTTTATTTAAGCCTGGATGTGACACATCTCCATCATGGTTTGTAACGTATGATAGACCTTTATTCCAGGAATCTGTCCAATCCGCTTTGGAAGGCATCCAGGCCAGATGCCATCCCCACATCCTGTGGCAGGGAGTTCCACAGACTAACAACACGCTGGGTGAAAAATATTTTCTTTTGTCTGTTCTTACTCTCCCAGCCCTCAATTTGGGATTTTGAGAGGGGGAGAGGAGCGTCCCTCTATCCACTTTACTCATGCCCTGCATTATTTTGTACTAGAGATGGGCACGACTTAGCGGTATTCCCGTTTCTGTTTCCGTTACTCGTTTCCGTTACTCTACGGAAACGGTAACGGGAATTACTCCGCCAGACTTCGAACTCGAACCGACGAACGAACAATTTTGGTCTGATTTGTCGTGCTCGTTACTTGCATCGTGGCGATCGCGCAATGCTAAGCGGCACAGAAAAAAAGTTTTTAAAAGTTTAAAAAAAACCGGATTCCCGGCCCTAAAAGTAGGCGAAAACAGTCTGAGGGGACCTACCAGGCCAGAAGGGTGTTTTATTTGGGGGGGGGGGTTCCCCGCCCCCCTCTCCTTGGCTATTGCTACTGCTGCGCTGCTGGTACCAGGCTGGGAGGGCGCATCCATTTGCCATGCAGTGCGGGGGATCCAAAATGGTGACCGCAATATTTTTTTTGAAATCGTTGCCCAAAACCCCACCAAAGCACCACAGAAACATGCGAAAATTAGCTATTTTAAATGCTTGAATTTTTACAGTAGCAGCAGTGGGTTTTTCTTGCAAAAAAAAGTCTCTGTTGATTTTATTTTATTTTATTTTATTTTATTTTATTTTATTTTTTTTTTTTACACCTGCGCATACGCAATGATGGGCTCGCCCATGGGAGTGGACCATGCAAAGTTTTGGAGCCATTCCACCAATCGCATGGCCAGGTTTTGCTGACTGTACCAGGCTGGGAGGGCGCATCCATTTGCCATGCAGTGCGGGGGATCCAAAATGGCGACCGCAATATTTTTTTTGAAATCGTTGCCCAAAACCCCACCAAAGCACCACAGAAACATGCGAAAATTAGCTATTTTAAATGCTTGAATGTTTACAGTAGCAGCAGTGGGTTTCTCTTGCAAAAAAAAGTCTCCGTTGATTTTATTTTATTTTATTTTATTTTATTTTTTTACACCTGCACATTCGCAATGATGGGCTCGCCCATGGGAGTGGACCATGCAAATTTTCCACCAATCGCATGGCCACTTGGCCAGGTTGACCACAGAGACTTCTGGGATGTGCCAATCGGGCATAAACAGCCCACTAATCGTAGCCCAAACCCGAACCCTAAGCCTAACCCATACGCCAGTACACTGTCCTTCTAAGTGGGTCAGAGAGGCACCCAGATGCACCCCAATACTCACCCTAACCTCACCCGTAACTAGCCTAACCCTAGCCCTTGCGCTAACCCGTCTTAACCCTAAGCCAGATCTACTTGCATTGCACTACATGCAAGTACGTGAGACACAGCGGGTGCAAAGAGTCTGCCAGTCCGTCACTTGTGGCTCTGGCTGACTCCTGCAGCTCCCTCCAGGAGCCCGCTACCCCCCCAAACCAGTACTAACGACAACGAAAAAATGAAAAACGAACCGACTAATTTTTGTGAAATTTCGCGAAAAACGGAAACGAGCCAAAACGGACTGCCTCCGACACACGGCAACTCGAAAACGTCATTTTCCCGAGTCGTGCCCATCTCTATTTTGTACATCTCAATCATATCACCCCTCAGACGCCTTTTTTCCCAGACTAAAGAGCCCCAAATGTTTAGCCTTTCCTCATAAGGGAGGTGCCCCAGCCCAGTAATCATTTTAGTCACTCTCATCTGCACCTTTTCCAGTTCCACTATGTCTTTTTTGAGATGTGGTGACCAGAATTGTACACAGTACTCCAGGTGCGGCCTTACCTCCACAGAAAATTCATCGGTGTGTTTAGATTCTATTGCAGTGGTGGCAGACCTTCAGCACTCCCAATGTTTTGGTCCACAACTCCAAGAATTCCAAGCTGGTGTTGCCAATGACAAAGGACTGTCGGAGTTGTGGTCCAAAACATCTGGAGGGCCAAAGGTTCACCACTGCTGTTCTATTGCATCCCATCCTTGTTGGCTTCATCAGAAAACCCTGGATCATTTTTCGCTTGTAAATACGCCACTCGCATTCATTCATGCTGCACCGTGGATTTTAGAATGGCATAGTGTGCAGGTTGTCTACAATCTGATTTAACCCACAGTCTACAACTTCATGTTAAACCATTCAACAAGTATTTATTCTCAGACAATGGTTGATCACAGTGAGATTACAATGTTAGGGACTTGTGTCTGTCGGAAGCAACTGCATGCAACTCTGCTTACACTTGAGAAGATATGTATCTGTGGAAGAATATATCATGGAAGAGTATATAGAATATTATCGGGTTTCTTAGACTGTCCTATACATGCTCTGGCTTGTGCTGACTTTGCTTTCACCTTTGATTGTTGCTATTCTTAGGGTTGTTGATGTTCCTTCCTTCTCACACCTCTCTCTTGTCCCTCCAAGGGGGACACACCTGACTGTTGTTCTCTAGAAGTGAAAGGAGCAGCCACAGCTCCTGACATCTCCAGTGTAGGCCAAACTTAGGACTCCTTTTGCCTTTCTGATTCCAAGTGTGTTTCTTTGATAAACATGAACATTTTCCTATTCTTAGAGAGAAGTGTGGATGTGATTTTCCTGGAACAGAGGAAGAGGGCTCATTCTGAGTTTTCAAAAGCTAAATCCACAGGTTGATCTTGTTCCTGTGCTGCTGGCTTACCATCCAACAGACTTAACTGAAGTAGTAGGGGAAGGGGTGCTCCTGTCAAAGGGGCAATAAAACCATCAAACACCAGAAGTCCCGCCCCCTTACCAGAAGTCCCACCCCTTACCGGAAGTCCTGCCCCCTTACCGGAAGTCCCTACCTTCCCCCCGCCTCCTTACCCGGAACCGGAACCTTCCTGGGCCCTTTGACCTGGAAGTGACGTCCTCTTCCGCCTGACCCGGATGGGGAGCCTTACCCCCTCCCCCTGACACGTCATGGGGTCCCCCTAACCCACCCCCCAGGCATGCCGGACTTCCGGTAAGGGGGCAGGACTTCCGGTAAGGGGCGGGACTTCTGGTAAGGGGGCGGGACTTCTGGTGTTTGATGGTTTTATTGCCCCTTTGACAGGAGCACCCCTTCCCCTACTACTAACTGATACTCATTCTGCTCTAAGGCAATGGCAAATTAATCACAATGCAGGATCTGGTTATTATCTTTTTCTCGCAGAAAACAGAAAGAATGGAAAATTCACATCCTTGGCCTTAAGAGTTACAATGTTTTGAAATCGAAATGAATATGGAAAGTCTTTAACACTATGAGATAAATCAGAATATTTGTTCTCGTTGTTTTTTTGCCAAGGTGCAATCATGAAGTTGTAAATATGAACGTATGTGTGACATGCAAGAGTTAAAATCTAGAGAATGAAAATTAGGTAGTGCTTTAGCTTTATGTTATTCAGATCCCAAAGTTAACTGGGGGTATTATTCCAATTCTGCCATTATCTAAAGTGAAGCAAATGACCCCAAAGTGACACCCAAATTGAAGCACCAAAGCACCAAAACCACTCATTGACAAAACTGAAGTACAGTGGTACCTTGTATAAAGGAATTAATTCATTCCAAATGAAATTATGTTAAGCAAATTTTCCTTTATACAAATTTCCCATAGGAATGCATTGAAAACAGAGTAATCCCTAATCACAACCATTTTATGTTATACGGATTTGCCCCACAGGCAATTCTGTTAAGCAAATTTCCCCTATCTCTTTTATGTTGTACAGATTTTATGTTATACAAACCGTTTGTTATATGAGGGTGTGCTGTAATACTATAAAACAACTGGGAAAACCCTAACAGAATATGACTGATAGATGAAGAACCTATAGATGAAGAACCAATGACAATCATAGGCTCTCCGGGAATGGGTTCTATGGGGAAAATTTCTCTGCCCATGTGATCAGTCGCCATTCTGTGACAGTAGCATATTGAAGAATGCAGGGGGCATTCTTATTTGCCTTTCTTTCATTTTTAGGGGGAAGGAGAATAAGGCTGCGATCTCACCTGGTTTTGATCTTGATATTTTGAAGGTCCGTCGTTTCCTCTTCATCCTGTCACATGATTTAATATGTGGGACAGAAGTTCACATGTCCAAAGCTGGGTTTTTTATTTTATTTTAAAGTGCAGTTCAGCCCCCTTGGCCAGCAGGTTGCGCTAGCATTTAAAATAATGGGCCACTTGCCTGGGAGAAATGAAATCAAAGGACACCCGATCCAGCTTCCTCTTGCTCTGACGTTGCAGGGAAATTTTAAAAAGCAGCACCGATCAGCCCCAGGAACAGCCGGTTGGTGCTCTGAGAAAAAAAAGAGAAAGAAACCTGGATCATCTGTGTGGTCCCACGACGTCTGCCTCATTAAAAGGTGGATTTTTCAAGCAAGGCAGAAAATTCCCTACCTCTTGGGTGAGTCACAGAAACCTCCCTTAAAGGGGCATTACCGGGTTTTCTTTTTTCTTTTTTTTCAAAAAGCCCAGTGGCCGTGGGGACGGCATTTTTGGACTCGGTTTATTTAGTAATTTAAACTGCTTTTAAAGGGACGTGGGACCGGGGCCTTAGGGATATTTCCTTCCATGCTCGTTCCTTTCAACAGCTGCAGATCTCAGTCCAATCTACTGGATTCCTAAATAATGTGAAAATTGAGTGATTGGGCAGAGTTTAAAAAGAGTAGGTCACAGAAGCATAAGAAAAAAGCACTAAGCTATTGAACTTGAATGGCTCCTGACTGGAAAAAAAGGGGGAATGAGAAAAGGTGGTGCCTGAATACTTGGAAATCCAGCAGTAGTTTAGGTCAGGCATGTCCAAAGTCAGGCCCGGGGCCCAAATGAGGCCCATTTTCAAATTTTGAGTGGCCCGCAGCCTCTTCTCTCCACCGGCTCAGCCTGTCACGCATCCCCACCAGCTGGACCTCCCCATACCAGACGGAGATGTCAGCTTGCAGTTTTGTGGTTTGCCTGCCCTCCCTGTCTCTGTCCATCCCCCAGCCACCTATCCAGCCTACCTGGCCCTGGCTCCGTTGCTGCTGTGTCCTCCCCTCCTCCTTGCATGTTGTAGAGCAGTGGTGGCAAAGCTTTGGTACTCTAGATGTTTTGGACCAAAACTCCCACAGTCCTTTTTCATTTGCAGTCTAGGCTCATTATTCTGGGAGTTGTGGTCCAAAAACATCTGGAGTGCCAAAGGTTTGCCACCACTGTTATAGAGACTTTTCCAAAGTCTAGCCTGGGGGCCAAATGTGGCTGAATGGTCGGCCCCCACACATTTTCACCTCACCAACTCTGGCCCTCCTTGCAAAAAGTTTGGACACCCCTGGTTTAGGTCATTGAGTTTTCAACCCCCACTCCAGGCCAGAAATCCCCCCTCTATTTGCATATTTTTTTTTCACTGTGTGGGCATACATAAATATATGCAAAAATGTCAGAATTAGAGATGGGCACGACTTGAAAAAAATTTTTTTTGAGTTGTCGTTAGTCGGGCCAGTCCCATTTCGGGTCGTTTCCGGTTTTCGCGAAAATTCACAAAAATTAGTCGGTTCGTTTTTTCGTTTTTTCATTGTCGTTAGTACTGTTGGGGAGCGGGCTCCTGGAGGCACCTCTGTGGGGTGGGTGCCTCCTCTGGCCCGCTATAAAGGGAAAGTGGGCTCCTGGAGGCACCCATGGGTGCCTCCTGCCACTAGGAAGGGGAAGCAGGCTCCAAGAGAGACCCCTCTAGATGGGGGTCTCCCTTCCTCACCTGCTGCTGCTGCAAAATGCTATGCAATAGCCATATGGATATTGCATAACATAATGTGCAGACGTGAGACCAGTGTGAGAGTGATAGGGTCATGCCCGCCCTTCACAAGGCTCCCGCACCACCATGTCTCATACAGAAGGGAATTGTACTTGCTGCGTGTAGTGCAATGCAAGCAAGTAGATCTGGCTTTAAGGTGGCTTAGTGCAAGAGCTAGGGTTAGGCTAGTGACGGGTAAGGTTACGGTGGGCTAGTGGGTTGCACCTCTGGGTGCCTCTCTGACCCACTAAGAAGACAGTCTGTGACGTATGGGTACGGAGTCAAGGGTTAGGGTTAGGGCTAGGGCAGGTTTTAGGGGGCTTTTTGGCACATCCCAGAAGTCTCCATGGCCAAGTGGCCGCGACTGGTGGGATGGCTCCAAAAATTTGCATGGTTGTCCACTCCCACATGGCTGGCCACTCGGCCAGCCCATCATTGCGCAGGTGTAAATAAAATAAAATAAAATAAAATCAATGGAGGACAGAGGAGGAGAGGAGAGACATTTTGTTGCAAGAAAAAACCCACTGCTACTGTGAAAAATCTGGCAGTTTATACATTTTCGCGTGTTTCTGTTGTGCTTGTGTGTTTTTGGACCACGATTTCAAAAACAATATTGCGTTTGCCGCCCCATTTTGGATCCCCCGCCCGCACCGCATGGCATGGCGATGGCGACTCGCGAGTCCGGCTGCCCAGGACGGGGGGGGGGAGGCGGGACCCCCCCCTCCAGAAACCACCCCTCCGGTAGGTGCCCTGCGCCCTTAGTCAAGCAGGCATTTTTCCGCCTGCTTTTTTGGCCCGGGAATGGGTGGGGGGAGAGTTTAAGTTTTTTCCTGTGCCGTCCGTGCCGCTTGCTTGCGCTTTAATTGCGGCGGCCGGCGGCGAGACTGGGCTTTTTGCTGGCTGCGAGCCTGCGGCGAGTCCCACCAGAGCAGCCCAGGACAGGGGATGAGGGGGGAGGCCGGGGACCTCCAGAAACAACCCCTCTGGTAGGTGCCCTGAGGCACGGCAGGCATTTTCCCGCCTGCTTTTTGGCGGGGAACCGTTTTTTTTTTTTAACTTTTAAAAACTTTTTTTCTGTGCCGCGTGTGGCATCGCGCGATCTCGCGATGCAAGGAATGAGCACGACAAATCAGACCAAAATTGTTCGTTCGTCGGTTCGAGCTCGAAGTCTGGGGGAGTAATTCCCGTTACCGTTTCCGTAGAGTAACGGAACCGAGTAACGGAAACGGAAACGGAAATACCGCTAAGTCGTGCCCATCTCTAGTCAGAATATACGGAC
Organism: Phrynocephalus guinanensis; assembly: GCA_037367245.1. Lineage (NCBI taxonomy): Eukaryota > Metazoa > Chordata > Lepidosauria > Squamata > Agamidae > Phrynocephalus > Phrynocephalus guinanensis. Next base: position 8,881,975 of record CM074741.1, read on the forward strand.
CTAAATTGCAGCAGGTGGACTACAAATTGGCCTGAGGCAAATAGATTGCCCTGTTTACAACCAATAATTCAGATTGAATCAACGCAGAAACGGTTTGCACATCCCTTCTAAAATAAACTGCAGCATATTTGATGGGAAAATCTATACTGCAATATAGGTGCTCAAAGCTTGAGTAAACTGTTCTGAGAACATATTTTAACACAAGCTTTGGACTTCCTCCTTTATCTCCCTCATAACCTTTTCAATTCACTGGTGTTACTAATCCAGAATTTAGTCTTTTTAGTGTTACCTCATAGTGCAACTGAGATAAATTGGTCTTAAGTCATTTATGGCTAATTTACCCTATGCAAGCCATGATTAATTTGATTGGCTATAATCCTCAGCATGAAAGAGATAATGCCTTCAGAGATTCCTTCATAGAATCATAGCATAGTGCACCATTGGCGCATCTATGGCATGGCTGCCAAAGGTGGCATTCGGAGCCCTTTCTGTAGCTGCCCAACATTGCCCCTTCACAGCCACCTGTATTCAGGTTAAATAGCTGTGTTGGCACTTTGTGAAAAATTAGTGGGTTTTGAATTGCAATTTGGGCACTCCATCTCTAAAAGGTTTGCCATCAATGGCACAATGGGTTTAGAATGGGGACTACAAGGTGATCATATCCACACACACCCTGCTCCATACAGGAATACAAATCAAAGGATATCTGCCAGGTGGTTGTCCATATTTCTCTTGAATGCCTCCAATGTAGGGAATCGGTTACATTGCTGCACTGCTCTAAAAATTAGGAATAGAGATGGGCATGAAACGAGCGATTTTTCATTTTCGTTTTTGTTTTTTCATTTCGTTACACAAAAAAACGAAACGAATTTTTTAAAAAACAAAACGAAAATGAAACGACCAAATTTGCCGTGTTTTTCGTTTTCATTGCAGCAGATGCATTGAACTAAAAAGAATGCTAACGAAACAGCAATTTTTCGTTTTCATTTTCATTTTTTCATTTCGTTACCTAACGAAACGAAAACAATTTTTTTTGCAAAAAACGTCACAAAAACGAAAACAAACTGAAACGGACCCCTAAACGACCAAACGACAAACGAAACACCATTTTTTTGAGTCGTGCCCATCTCTAATTAGGAAAAATTTCCTGATATTCAACTGAAAGCTGGGTTCTCATAACTTGAGCCTATTGTAATGCATCCTGCACTCTGGGATGACTGAAAACAGATCCTGCCCCTCCTCTATAGGATAGCATTTCAGAAGCAGTAATACCTCGGATAAAGAATGCCTCGGAGAACAATTTTTTCGAATAACAAATGGAAATTTCCAGGTATAGGGCTGCGAATGTTCCCTATGGTGCTGCCTTGGATAACAAATGTTTCATAATGCCTTGGAAAAAATGTGTACCCTGCATGCATTGCAGGATGCATAGTTTCTGGAGGGGTGGGAAGGAGTTAGAGCGTTGTTGTTTTTCATGGTGTTTTAGAGCCATTCTGCACATGTTTTGCTGAGGAATTTGGACCTTTCAAACTTGGCAAGATACGGAGCTAGCTTTTATTAATCTTGGCACTGTTTTTCTTTGCATTTTTGGCTGGAAGAGGCTGGGGTAGTCTTGCTGGTTTCATTTCTCTGTGTTTGCAGTTTTTTCATTGCTCTGCAGGCAAAAATGGGCTGGATTTTTCTTCCTGCTTATGTTTGTTTGTGGGAACAGACTGGGGTAGTTGTGCTGGTTTCTCTTGTCCATGTTTCCAATGCACTGCAGCAAAATGTTCTGGAGGGTGTTCCAGCACTGCAAGCCTTTAAAGTGCATTTTATAAACAGGTCTGGGAACCCCCCCACACTTTTTGCGGGGGGGGGGGGGTTGGACCCCCAGAATGGATTAATCGGTTTCCCATTCATTTCAATGGGAAACCATGTTTCGGATAACAATTTTTCGGATAACAAATTGCCTCTGAGAACAAATTAAATTTGTTATTAGAGGTACCACTGTATTTGAAAAGTGCTATCATATCATCCCTCAGTCTTCTTTCCTCTAGGTTAAACATGCCCAGTTCTTTCAGTCTTTCCTCAAAGGACTTTTTTCCCCTAGCCCCTTGATCATCCTTGCCGTCTTCCTCTGAACTTGTTCCAACTTGCCAGGATCGTTCTTGAAGTATGGTGCCCAGAACTGGACACAATACTCAAGTTGGTTAGAGGGGGACAATCACCTCACAGGATTTGGAAATTATTCTTAACTCGTGGCAGTTTGCCACTCAGTCTTATGCATTTTGCATCTCCCTGGAACAGGATTTTGGCCCAATTTCTTGCAAAATGGTGGTGCTGAGTTAGAGAATGCTAAGCATTTTAGTCTGTCCTTCACTGGAGGATGGTGACTTGGATTTTATAGGAGTAGAGAATCTGGGCTTTGAGCAAAAAAAGGTTAATGGAGCTATCCACGGTCCTGAACCTATTTGGCTGGTTATTTTTGCACTAAATCCCAAACTAATCAGCCATATCAAGAAATCATTCACGTGTCTACAATCTTGCAATTTTATTCATTTTCCTGAGAGTCCCAATGAGTGCAGTTCTGAGTAAACATGGCTTTATAGGTTGGCTTTCCCCGATCATTCAGTTCCAACTTCCTAATTTAAGTAGGACACTACTCTTCCTTTCTGCCTGATGATAATTCTTTACCCGCACTACTTTTTTCATTTGTATTTCACTTTGAACTGCTCAATTGTTTTGATTTATTTGTGTTTACGTGTCCTTTATTATTATTATTATTATTATTATTATTATTATTATTAGTAGTAGTAGTAGTAGTAGTAGTAGTAGTAGTAGTAGTAGTAGTAGTAGTAGTAGTAGTAGTAGTAGAATTAACCACACAGCTATCTATGCTGTATTTTATATTACCAATCACTAGTCGAACGCTTCCCAAGCGTTTAGGACTATGTGATGTATTGGCGAATTATGCAAGCAGATCCCAGTAAGGTGGCTTTCTGCATCTGACTGATGGTGACTTTGTCAACTCCAAGTTCGTCGAAATACTTGTTTAGCTCTTTAGGCACCACGCCCAGCGTGCTGATTACCACGGGGACCACCTGTACCGGTTTATGCCAGAGTCTCTGAAGTTCAATTTTCAGATTCTGATATCGGATAATTTTTTCAAGTTGTTTCTCAGTGACTCTACTATCACCTGGTATAGTTTATTTATTATTATTATTATTATTATTATTATTATTATTATTATTATTATTATTATTATTATTATTATTATTATTATTATTATTATTAGTAGTAGTAGTAGTAGTAGTAGTAGTAGTAGTAGTAGTAGTAGTAGTAGTAGTAGTAGTGTTGTCATGTTGGTTTTGAATGACTAATTTGTTTATTGACTAATTTAAGTTCTTTAATGTGTTTTATTGTATTTTGTTTCTGTTTGTAAACCATCCAGAGTAGCTTTCTGCTTGTGGCAAATAAATAAATAAATAAATAAATAAATAAATAAATAAATAAATAAATAAATAAATAAATAAAATGACTGAAGTGTAAGAACCTCATTGTTCTCTTTCCAGATCTTCATGGATATATTTGTGAATGCCTCAATATCCCATTGAAATCTACAACATATAGGTCGTGCCTAATGGAGATGGGCATGAAACCAACTTTGTGTTCATTTCATTATTTGTTATTTGGTTTGATACCTAACGAAATGAATAACAAACTGCCCCGTCGAAGAAAAACAAAATGAAATAAAATGGAAATTTATGTTTCATTTCGGTTTATTTTTCTTCTACCTAGTGATGGTCCAGACTCCAATCCTTCTGGCTATCGCCACCAGCCCCCAGGGAGGGAGCATAAATAAAAAAAAGCCGACAGGCCTGCCCTACAGCTGGTAGGCGGGCCATGTGGTTGGCAGTAATAAATAAATAAATAAATAAAAATAAAATAAAATAAAATAAAAATAGCATGAAATAAAAATAACAAAAAATAAAGATAACCTGATCTGGCTCGTGGGCCACTGAACCAGCCCGTGAGCACCAGACCCGACCCGCGGGCTGCCGAACCAGCCCGTGGGCTGGCAGAAGAAAAGGATTAAATAATAATAATAATAATAAAAACCTGATCAGGCCCGTGGTCTGGCAGAGGGGAAAAAAAGCCAACCGGCCTGCACTACAGCTGGTATGCGGGCCATGTGGTTGGCAGTAGTAGTAGTAGTAGTAGTAGTAGTAGTAGTAGTAGTAGTAGTAGTAGTAGTAGTAGTAGTAGTAATAATAATAATAATAATAATAATAATAATAATAATAATAATAATAATAATAATAATAATAATAATAATAATAATAATAATAATAATAATACCCTCATATAGGTTTTGGCCCAAGTAACAAAAGTTTTGCATGGGATAAAATTGAGGGGAATTGGAACCCATAAAACCTGGACCCCGTAAACCTGTCTTTGTACCCATCGTGTTAGATCTCTTCTCTTTTACGTATGAACATGGACTTTGTGTTTAACAATGCCTTTTTTTCATCTCATACAAACTGCAAAATGATTGTAACTATTCCATGTGCCTTTAAAAGCTCAAGTTGCATATTACTCTCTTAACAGTAATGTGCAACTTGTCTATTAAAATGGTCACAGTGCCGGAGGACTGGAGGATAGCGGATGTCACACCAATTTTTTAAAATGGAAGGAGGGGGGACCTGGGAAACTACAGGCCGGTTAGCCTTACATCTGTCCCAGGGAAGATGGTGGAAAACCTCATCCAAGAGAAAATCTTAAAACACATAGAACAAACCTTAATGAGAGAAAATCAGCATGGCTTCTGTAAGGGTAAGTCTTGCCTGACAAACCTTTTTAGAATTCTTTGAAAAGGTCAACAGGCATGTGGATTTGGGTGAACCGGTGGATATTGTCTATCTGGATTTTCAGAAGGCTTTTGAAACAGTCCCTCACCAAAGGCTGCTGAGAAAATTGCACAGTCAGGGGATAAGAGGGCAGGTCCTCTTATGGATTGAGAACACCTCCCATGCAATGACTGAACAATGAGTTCAGAAACAAGTTGTTCAGTCAGTTCAGATACCTCTTGCGTTCCCAGCCAGATCTTGAAGGACAGCCTGTGCCAAAGAAAAACTTTGGTGGTGTTTCTCTGAAACAGGAGCAGAAAAAGGCATTAAACCTTTCATGTGGGTAGTTTGACAACAGCGGGAACTCAAAGTGTGAGATACTGTAAAACAATTCAATTAGGGATGGAGCTGCAATGGCAGATAGACACCAAGAGGAACTGCAAGCATCCTACAAATGATAACAAACAAGCAGATCGAACGGATTATCAACTTAAAGAATGAAATCTCTTCCACCCGATCTGTGTGTCTCTCAAAGTGAAGCCCCCGGGGGGGGAGGTAATCAAGGAAAGATCAGGGAATATAAATCAATAGAACGTTGTATCATAGAAAAGCAGGGGACCAATCTTCGCTTCAGTCAGAAGTGACCTAAGGTACTGCTTTGGATGGAAGCAAATGTATTCTCGCAGTAGCCAAGTGAGATCTGAAAACGCACACACAAACTAGAAAAGAACATTTTTAGTTTTATTATTTTTAGTTTTATTTTTGTAACATTATTGTTCTGATCTGTTTTTATTGTTCCTGTGTTTGATTGATGCAAACCTCCTGGAGTTCTATTGGAAGACGGGCGGTATAAAAATATAGAAATAAATAAATAAATAAACAAAAGGAGAAAGAGAAGGCACTGGTCTCAATGTGTCTTGAACGTTCATTCAAGCTTTGGTAGCTTACTTCTTTTAATTTAATTTCGTTGCTGCAGTCGCCATCTGCAGTGATCAAGGAGCCCAAGAAAATAAACTCTGTCATTGCCTCCATTTCTTCCCCTTTTTTTGCCAGGAGGTGATGGGACCGGTGGCCAAGATCTTAGTTTTTTTGATGTCGAGCTTCAGCCCATTTTTTCACTCTCCTCTTTTACCCTCATTAAGAGGTTCTTTAATTCCTCCTCACTTTCTGCTATCAGAGTAGTATCATCTGCGTATCTGAGGGTGTTGATATTTCTTCCGGCAATCTTAATTCCGGCTTGTCATTCATCCAGACCTGCTTTTCACCTGCTTCTTGGGAGGAAACCAATGGCAAACCTAGATAGCATCCTAAAGAGCAGAGACATCACTTTGCCAACTAAGATCAGGATAGTCAAAGCTGTGGTTTTTCCAGTAGTGATGTATGGAAGTGAGAGCTGGACTATAAAGAAGGCTGATCACCACAGAATTGATGCTTTTGAGCTGTGGTGCTGGAGGAGAGTCCTGAGAGTCCCCTGGACTGCAAGGAGATCAAACCTATCCATCCTGAAAGAAATCAACCCCGAATGTTCACTGGAAGGACATATTTTGAAGCTGAGGCTGCAGTACTTTGGCCACCTCATGAGGAGAGAGGAGTCCTTGGAAAAGTCCCTGATGTTGGGAAAGATTGAAGGCAAAAGGAAAAGGGGGTGGCAGAGAATGAGATGGTTGGACGGTGTCATCGATGCAACCAATATGGATTTGACAAAACTCCGGGAGGCAGTGGAAGATAGGAAGGCCCGGCGAGCTCTGGTCCATGGGATCATGAAGAGTCGGACATGAATGAATGACTGAACAACAACAAAGCTTACTTCTGGGTAGGGTTTTTTGCTTTCATTTCAACACTGTTTCTGATGGGGGGTCCTTTTTTACTTCCTTGGCACCCATGGGTGTCTTATACCTTAACATAAGGGAGCTACCATCTTTTTCTGTCTATAAGACACCTCCGTGCATAAGATGGCCCTCACTTTTCCAAGCCAAAATTACAGTTTTGCAACTACACTGTTCTCTCCTCAGCTCAAGTCTGTATATAAGATGACCTTCATTTTTAGTCTAACAATGTTACACAAAAAATAGTCTTATACACAGATAAAATATGCTACATTTTCCTGCATCATGTAGGATATTGGTCCAAGTTGCAAGGGTGGTGTTGCTAATGAGATTGCTACCAGGGCAAATCTATAGATGGGAGACAGCTAAGATTCGAGTACAAAAGTGACAAGCCAGGGGGTACCTCACACTATGAAAGGGCAATATCTGATGGAAGGGTCCTGGGGTTAAAAGGTGAAGATGAATCCTTGGGGTTGGCCAATGTCACGGCCTACTTTTGAGTCAGAGGGACTGGGGGAAGGGTGCTTTGTGTGGTGTGGTGTTCCGTCTGGGAGATGGTTGTTCATAGCAAACTCTTACAGTCAGATTGAAAACAAGACAATGTCTGCTTTAACCATGGCATGGTTGGGGGAATCTAAGGCGGTTACTTCACACCCGTTTTGTCTCTGTTAGTGTTGCACTTAGGTGGGGTACAAAAAAAAGTTACTTCAGGTCCGTTGCACAATACTGAAATTTGTCTTGACCACGCCCCCGGAATGGATGCTAAGCGGGACAATCCTGTACCTGGTGCTGGGGTAGGGTTTTCCCTTGTCACTCTTTGTTCCTGCTTTCTGTTCCGAGACAAGACACCGTGTAGTAATGACTGTCACACAACAAAACATTCATTTCTCTCAGAAAACTGTGTCTGGTTTTGTTTTTTGTTTTCTCACTTTTCAGAAGTGAAATATCAAAAAAGAATTTTCACACACACACACACACACACACACCAATAAAAAGAAGAAAGAAGAAAAAGGAAGCTAGACAAATTCTGTGTTTGTCACGGCACAAGACCGTGAGGTAACACTTGTCACAAGACAAGTTATCATGACCATGGGAACACTGAAACGGGGACTAAACCATGTGATCGCGACCAACGCTCTCACGGTACAAAACTAGTCATGGAACAAAGAAGGATGTGAAGTAACTGCCTAAGACCCCAGCTTCAGAATGACTCCATGGTGTTACTGATTCACCTTCTCAGATCGATATTAATTGCTGGAAGATAAGCGTAGTCCTTAAGAACATAAGAACATAAAAAGAGCCATGCTGGATCAGGCCAAAGGCCCATCTAGTCCAGCTTCCTGTATCTCACAGTGGCCCCACCAGATGCATTTGGGAGCGCATGAGACCAGATATCTGTCTCCTGATACCACTCCCCTGCATCTGGCTCTTGGCGTACCCTGGTTTTAAGCCTGGAGATTACACATCTCCATCATGATTTGTAACCTGTGATGGACTTTTCCTCCAGGAACCTGTCCAATCCCCTTTTGAAGGCATCCAGGCCAGATGCCATCACCACAGCCTGTGGCAAGGAGTTCCATAGACTAACAACATGCTGGGCGAAAAAATATTTTCTTTTGTCTGTTCAAAAGTCTGTCCTAAACCCCTGGTGTTCCTCCATGCTTTCTTCCGCCTTCCACCCCAAAACAGAGTTTGATTCTTGTTTGAAACGGGATGCGAAATGGCAGCAGAAAAATTAACAAGGTAAACTAAAGATTGTTGAAAGACTCCCTCCTTTGTTTTCAACACGAAAGATCGAATGTATGCTGATTAAATGATACAACTCACACTGGTGGTGGAATGCAAATATTTCATTGATTATGAAACCCCCTTCCTTTGATGTGTCTCAAGCAAAGCATGCCTTTCTCTGTCAAATGAGCAAGGATACAGCTCGCCTAATGAGATGTCTGGAGAGTGAGGGTGCATTTGATCAAGATTTCATTGTGACCTCTGTGTTCTCTGCCTCTTTCTGATTCAAAGACTTCCTGAGTTTGGTAAACTCTTTCAGTCCATTAAGATCTGCCTGCATTCCAACATGGTTTCTTCAAGGCCTAGAAAGGGACAGAGAAGGAGAGAGTGGGGCAATTTCTATGACATGTCACATTCTTTCCTCAACCCACATTTGGCCTTTCTCACCCGATTATTTATGAGCATGCTCAAACCAACTTATCAGCTCAAGCATAGATTGCAGAAAAAATATAACATGTCATAGAAATGTCATAGAAATCCTCCCTTTAATTAGCTGTATTACTTTTTAATTACCCCCACCCTTAGCATTTGCTATTGTTGTTACCATTTTGTTTTGGTCTGTTTTTTAGGGGGCAAATGGGAGCTGTTGATAAAACTAAAAAAAGGCAACAAGGCAAAGCATGATGCATGTAATTAAGCTGCCTGCACATACTGACTCACCTCCCGTGGGCTGGAGCCACACTAATCCCTTTCCCCTGAGGAACATCAGCCTCAGCCATTTTGAGCCTGGGTGTGATCCCAAGCAGAGCTGCTGCTGAGAGAGACAAACAAACAGGAGGAAGTGAGTGCTGGTAAGTTTCTGGGCTGCTAGCAGTTGGAATAGAGCTCCTTTAGTAGCCCACGTGCCTGTTGGCATGCTAGATTTCAAATAAACATCAACGGAAGAAAATATTCTTACTTGATAGAAAAGTAGTAAAAGTGTAAATTTTTTGATGCCCAGAATACTGCAGTCATTAAAATGGAGTCTGAGAAAGCAGCTGTAGCTACCTGCAACACTTGTGCCATGTTTGTCCTCTTGCCAAAGCACATAGAGGACTACACTTGCAGCAAGTACAAGCTGGTTGCACTACTAGAAGAGAAAGTCCAGCAGCTGGGGGCCCGCATATCTAACCAGCAACAAATTAAGGAGCTTGAGCTGTTCTTGGATAGAGCGGAGAAGACTATCCTGAACAAAGAAGATATAGGGCACAACTTTGCTTCTGTTTAATGTCCTTTGTACTAATTTTCACTTGCTATTACAGTAAGTCAGAGTTGACTTAATAGCACATCATCACCACCACAGCACCACCACCACCATCATCCTGGACAGGATTTACTGAAGTGAATCAAAAAGCAACCATAATTCATCTCGCAATTGACAGTGTACTGTAGTAAAAACACTGAATTCTGTAAAGAGTTTCAGTCAATAGAGCGTTCTTGAATCTTGACAAGGTGATTGATTGCAGGTACAAAACAGGGCATGCTTGGTGACACAGGAAGAAACTGATAAGATGCAGGACATCTCCAGAAACCATCATGACACAAAAATTCCTCTTATCTAGGAATCTTTAGGAGTTGTTAACACATTATTCTTTGCCCTCACGCCAAAGAAATCCTTCGAATCAAAATTAGCAAAGGCAGGTAGGAACAAGCAGAACATCTAAAACCTGTGGTTTAATTGCTAGGATTTATGGACTACCTGTTCCGATTTTTGCAGAATTTATGGTAGAAGAACTAGAGATTATTCCTTTTTTTTGTTTTCATTCTTTTCCCACCTACATCCAATAGATAGACATTCAGGCAGGCAGGAAGGCAGGTGGTGGGGACTAAAGATGGGCACGAAATGAAAAATGAAATGCTGTTTCATTGTTGCATTATGTAACAAATCACTTCATTACCTAATGAAACAGTAGGGCATGTTTCATTTTGTTTCGTAACGAAACACCATCCCCCCCCCCTAGAATGAAACAATTCATCCTAGAGGAATCAATGGCAGGGGAGCTCAAGCTCTTCCCTGAAAGCCCCAGAAATTTGAAAAGGTTTGGGGCTTCAGTTATGAAGCTCCCATAGGGGGAAAAAATTCTAATTGGACAGGAGCGCACCTGGGGGGGGAGAAGGGTACATCTGCCCTGGACGCAGCAATCTGGGGGCGCCTGGAGGGGGAGTAGGAGGAGGAAGCCATGCACCCTCCCACTGCCCAGCAGTCGTTCTTTCCCTAAGGCTTGGTAACAGCACCCCCTCTGCCGCCTTTGCTGCTGCTCGCACGGCGAAACAGGCAGGCAGGCAGGAGTGTGGTCACTGTGGCGCCCTCCTCCTCCTCTTCTTCGCCTTGGTGGGACAGTTGTAAGATGTGTGTGTGCTATCATGCACATCCATACACACACATGCCTGTCCAGGTATCCACCTGTCTGACCATCCTCCCATCTGCCCAGACACCCGGACACACATGCAGCATTTGGCCCCCATTGCTGGGTGGGTGCAATGTGTTGGGGCAGCAGGAAGAGTGTCCCCAGGTGCTCCAAATCCTGGCTATGCCACTGTGATTGGAATCAGAACTTCAGAAGCCAACTTCCAATTTCCAATAGAAAGATCTTTTCCTAGGGGCACCTCCTTTAAAGCTTCATAACCCAGCTCCCTGACCCCCAAATCTATCCAAATTTCAGGGACCTTCATGGAAGATTCCAAACCCTAGCGATTTTGGTGATGAAACGTGCTTGCAATAATTACTCTTTTGGCATACATATTTCAATATACTCCAAATTAGTAGTACTCAAGCAGGGCATGAGTAAAGTGGATAGGGCAGTAGTGGCCAAAGTTCATCCCTCCAAAAGTTTTGAACCACAACTCCCATAGTCCTTTGTCATTGGCAATACAGGCTTGGAATTCTGGGAGTTGTGGTCCAAAACATCTAGAGGGCCAAATTTTGGCCACTACTGAAATAGAGGGATGCTCTTCTCCCTCTCACAAGGACCAAATGCAGGGGAGTGGTATCAGGAGACAGATATCTAGTCTCATTCACTCCCAGACACATTTGGTGGGGCTACTGTGAGATACAGGAAACTGGACTAGATGGGCCTTTGGCCAGCATGGCTCTTCTTATGTTCTTATGACTTTATACCCTAATTTTGCTTATATTTCATTCATTTTGTGTTTATTTCCATGGCCCAAAAAGGGTTAAGGATAGCTATGGTAGGCTCCTATAGACTACAGTTGGAAGCTCACATAACCTTGCGCATTCTGTTATGTCAGTTTCTTGAGCATTCCCCCAAAAGGCAATGAGGTGGCAAAGAACTTAGACCACAACATAACTTCTTGATTCATTTTTCTTGGCTCCTTCTAGCTTCCAGCAAGCCATATGATTTGCTAGTGAAGACCTGTACACACCTCAGCAATATCAGAGACAGTTTCTTTGTGCAAAGACACAGCAGTGCCTATCAAGGAAATGCTTTATCAGAGGCTGCTCTGTTTATTTTATCTTCTTTTACATTCATGAGTTTCTTTTTGTTTCAAAGGTACTTCCTGCGATGACTAATTAAACCCTTGGGTCCAATTAAGAGTCTTCATGCAGCTAATTGTGAGGCTGTTTTCAAAAGCAAATGAAGGAGGAGTCATGGATCATATAGTTTCAGGGAAACAAACAGATAGATCTCTGTGGGCAGCAGGGTCTACCAGAAAATATGTAGATTTCGAGTTCCCCATCTTTTGCTGAAATGAATGTGACAACAAGGCCTACGGTGTTTATTAACATGTTCCTAAAGAGCTACACGATCCTGTAATGCCTGTTTATCCCTCCACCTGCCTGTCCCTCCATCTAACTAGGTACCAGTGCAGAACAGCAGGTGGAACAATAGACTGTGATCCTGGAGACAAAGGTTCAAATCCCCACTTGGCCATGGGAACTTACTTGGGGAGTGGAACTGGTAAAATGTGCCTTGAATATCTTACACAACTTGTAAAATCACTTCTTTAATAGCTCATTTATCTTGAAACCCCTATTAGGGTTACTCTAAGTCAGTGATGGCAAACCTTTTAGAGGCCGAGTGCCCAAACTGCGATTCAAATCTCACTAATTTTTCACAAAGTGCCAATAAAGCAATTTAACCTGAATACAGGTTGCTGTGAAGGGGCGATGTCGGGTGCCCACAGAAAGGGCTCCAAGTGCCAACATTGGCACCCATGCCATAGGTTCGCCAGCACTGCTCTAAGTCATTTACAACTTTATGTAAATGTAGCAACCCTATAGCGAATGTTGGCCTGATTCATAAAAATCAACAGAATCAGCAGTACACCTCCACTTGAAGGACAAAGGGCACTCATTCAAAGATGAGAATGTACACATATTAGACAGAGAATATAGGTGGTTTGAGAGAGGAGTCAGCGAAGCTATTCATGTGAGCATTGAAACCCCCTCTCTCAACAGAGGTGGCGGCCTCAGACATAGTCTACCTGCTACTTATCAGGGTGTGCTTTCAACAGTATCCAGACAAATCAAAAAGCCTTCACCACGAAGGCCATAGCTAATGACCCATACTTTATAGCAGGCATGTCCAAACTTCAGCCCTCCAGATGTTTTGGACTGCAGCTCCCACAGTCCTTTGCCATTGACAATCTAAGCTTACAATTGTGGGAGTTGCGGTCCAAAAATGAGGAGGGCCAAAGTTTGGACATGCCTGCTTTATAGGCTTCAACACCTAAAGGCTATGGATACTATTGTCTACCCAAAGAGCCCGTTCAGGCCACTGTTCATCTTATGAACCTAATTCAGACCAGGGTGACAAGAGGTCAAAGCTGACTGACTATAAGATGGAGGACTCGCACTAGCTGTATTCAGACTGATGAAGCTGTTTGGATGAGCAGTGAAACATTTCTATCTCTCAAGAAAAAGAAGTCCAGTAGCCATGATGACTCAACTTCCAGATAAACTCACCTGGATGACTGAGAATCTTCACAGACAACAGACAGGTAGATCAATATAGATGGAGATATGCTGGCAGAACAGCTCAGTGGAGTGTGGGGCCAGAGGTCGGGAGTTCAAGTCCTCACCAAGCTTCCTGGGTAAAAAGTGAGCCCACATTTTTTCCATGCTTGTTTTTCAGGCGGGTGTCTTGTTTTCCTTTTGCAAATCACATGGGGAAAATGAGAAAGGCTTGACTTGCTGGCCTCCAACAGGATCTACACTCATGTCCAGCAGTTGAAAGGGGGATATTAAAACACAAATCACCCAACCCTAGTTTAAAACATACATATCCCTGCCAACACATTTTGACGGCCTTACAAAAATTGCATTCCAGAATTCATATTCAGATAGTTGGGCATGAGAGGCAGAAAGAGAAAGTGCAAAAGAGAGAGAGAGAGAGAGAAAAAAAATGCACTGCTGAATTAGTTTTCTGACTCCATAATGCAATTATTGCTGACTTTATAAGATCTAAACAGAAATGAGCTGAGAGTGCCAGAGAAAATAAAATATACATATGGCAGTTTGCAGGCAAAGCCGCAAGCTCAACAACCTGCATGCAGGGACAACTTATATATATATATATAACCATGTAATTGTTCAAGGTTATATGTGTGAATGAGCCACTTATGACTGCTACCTACAAGGTGAACGTGAAAATGTCAAAATGATGAAAAATCTTTTTAAAGATGGAGAGCGATAAAGATGCAGAAGGACAAAGCACTAAGTATTCTTGATAGCCCTTCTATGCAGACGTGATATGAATCGCCGTGATCTAAAAACTCTCAATGTAGACATTTGATACATTTCATCCTGGTGTGTCACTTTGGACAACTTTTTTTTAAAAAAAAATCTTACTTGGAGCTCCTGTGATTTGTTACAGCCTCCTCCCCCTTTGCCTCATAAAGGTTTTTGCACTTTGGGGGGCATGTGCTTTATGCATTTCATCAAAACCTGCCTGAAAAAAGTTGAGCACTTGTTGTGAAGATAAAGCATCGGATGGGTTGCTTATGTCTTTGTGATTGATCAAGCTTTTCTATTGCACTTACCTGGTATATAGACATAGATTTGCATGGATCGACAAGATGCCTTTTTTATGCAGAAACAGCAATTGTATTCAAAGTATATTTGAATGCTCAAAGCTCTTCACTTGTGAAGCTGAAACAGCCAACTAAAGTCTCAGCAATCGTGGGAATCTCAGCATGCCTATCCAAGTGACAGGTGGCCACATCATGTATGTATCAAATAAGAATAAAGGGAGTATTTAACACTCAAGGTCTCACGTGGAGTTGGAGAATTCTGATTCTCCTGTACACCTCTCAGTCATTATTGAAGATAATTGACTTCATCTGTGATGATTCTTGAGCTCTGGTCTAACAGATGAGGCCTAATCATGAGTAAGATATCAAGGGTTTATGTGTTACAGGAGTGGGGTGTAGAGATGGGCACGAATAAAAAAAATGGTGTTTCGTTTGTTGTTTGTTGTTTAGGGGGTCTGTTTCGGTTCGTTTCCAGTTTTCGCGAATTTTTGCAAAAATCGTTTTCATTTTCATTCGTTTCGGTACTGTTTCGTTACCATTTATTTCAATTTTGTGATTTTTTTTAGCATTTAAAGCAGTTCAATGTATTGCCGTAACAAAAACGAAACGGACGACAAAATTTCTGGTGTTTCTGTTCGTTTCATTTCATTTTAGAGACAAAATTCGTTTGTCGTTCCGTTACGTAATGAAACGAAAAAACAAAAACAGAAATGAAAAATTGTTCGTTTCATGCCCATCTCTAGTGGGGTGTGTTGTAAGGGGAGCTTTTGGCATCCACACACACACAACCACTTTGTACTTGAAGTTGCATGGCACCTTTTATTTATTGCAAACCTGTGTTCGGTCAAGTCAATCCTAACTTTTGGCAACCAGGGAAGGGCACAAAACGAAAAATGAAATGCTGTTTTGTCATGTCATTACATAATGAAATGAAATGAAACAAAACGACACGAGGAAGCAGCATTTCGTTATAGACAAAACTAAATGGTGGGGGGGTTGCTTTGTTGAAATGAACTATTTTAATTGTGTCTGTAAGCAGCTTGAGGGAGGAAAAAGGTTTTTTTTTTTTAAAAAAAAGCTCTAGGATTTTTAAAAAAACCTTTTCCCCTCCCCAAGCTGTACCAGCTGATTGGCACTAGGGTGGGGGAAGGTTTTTCCCCCCCCCCACCCCAGTGCCCATCAGCTGGCAGGCTGGGCTTGGGGAAGGGAAAAGGTTTTTTTTAAAAAAAGCCCAGGGCTTTTTTTTAAAAAAAAAACTTTTTGTCCCACAGCCACTTTCCACCACCCCACACATGAACCATTTCATTAGTGGTTCGGTTCGTACATTTTGACAATTTTAATGTTTTACATACTTTTAAATGCATCTTAAAATGTGTTGCATATTTTATTGTTAATTATTTTATAGCTTCATTGATGTAGTCATGTCTTATGAGCATTGTTTGTTGTCTTTTTAATCTTATAAACTCCCCAGAGTGGCCTTTGGCCAGATGGTTGGTACTGAAATACAGCAAGTAAGCAAGCTAGGGACCCCAAATGATGAAACAAATCTGCTAGTTACAACACATGATTTTCTTCACCTATGTATCTTGCAGGTAGTGTGCATTGTTTGAGCACTGTAATCTGGCAGATCACTGAGAAGTGAACATGGATGTAATTTGCAACTTTGAAAGGTTGGTTGTTGGAAATATACACTCGGTGTGTGTGTGTTATGTCGTTACAATTGTGACTGACTCTATGTGACTCCATGTCCCTGGAGTTTTCTTGGCAGGAGTACTGGAGTGGTTTGCCAGTTCCTACTCCAGGCACCTACAGCACCTGGTATTCACTGGTGGTCGCTCATCCAAGTACTAACCAGGGCCGACTCTGCTTAGCTTCCTAAATCAAGCAAGATCAGATGTGCTTAGGGCATCTACCAAATGTCTAGTTATCTAATCCTCAGACAGGGATGGGGCAAACATGGGTAGCTGTAATGTTCATTGATCTTTTTAAAAGGTAGTCTCCTGGCATTCCAGAATACTCCAGCTGGACTCCTCCTCTTGTCTGGAAACTTTCCCCAAAATTTAGCATTGTAGCTATTTCTTGTCAGCAGAACACTTTTGGAAGAAAATGCCTAAGCTTCTATTTCCTGAACATATGACTGATTTGTAATTCAATGGCACTTAACTGCACTCCTCAGAACTGAAATGATCAGCCACCTCTGTTTTGCTGGCTGTTTACGAGATGGGAGGAAACATCAAACGAATACTGTGGAATAGAGAGAGTGGAGATCATTTCAGTGATATAAACTGCACCAAAAAATGCAGAGAAGTCATTCTGCAGATTTTTGCAAGCAAAAGTTGATTGCTCCCGGAGCTTGCTTGCAATGGTCTCTGTTCTGTAGATATGAGTTCACAGCTGGAGGACTCTTGTATAGAGGGGTTGAAGCCACCAGGGTCATTGCAGAGAATTGCTAGCCAAATTGCAGTAGGAAAGAGAAGGGGGAAGTGTGTGTTTCAGGTGGCTTGGACTCAATATGACAAGACATTACATATGAAAATCTCACACATTCATGGCAAGTATTACCAGATATCATAGGCAGCATCTCATGTATTCCTGTCAAGTATTAGGTACTATGGCATGTCACTCTATGAATATCCGTGTATTTATTTATTTCATAAATATATACACCTCCCCATTAGTTCAGGTGCACTACTCTAGGTGAAGTACAGTCAACTAAAAAGTAATGCACACACTTTAAGCAAATGGAAAACATAACTGTCAATTGACAAGTCACTCAAGAGGCTTTAGTATCAGAATGAAATGGAAAACATGTAGAACAGCCAAGAAGCAGATCAACTAGAGTTGCCAAAAAAAAAGGCCTCTCTATCAAACAATGTTTTCAAAGATTTTCTAAAAGTTGGGCATTGGGGGAAGTGAGACACAGTTCCACTGGCCGTTCATTCCAAAGCAATGGAGACACAGTAAAGAAGTGGAGGAGTTCTCGGCCTCTCTTGGATCAGCTATCCAGGTAACATGGTGCCAAACCACCCCAAAGAATTTGATTTTAAATTCTGTTACATGTCTGCTGTACTGCCAGAGAGTGAGATGAGATCAAATACAGTGGTACCTTGTATAAAGGAATTAATTTGTTCCAAATGAAATTGTGTTAAGCAAATTTTCCTTTATACAAATTCCCATAGGAATGCATTGAAAACGGAGTAATCCCATTTTTATGTTGTACGGATTCTCTCCATAGGCGATTATGTTAAGCAAATTTCCCCTGTCTCTGGAATTTTTTATGTTGTACAAATTTTATGTTATAAAAGCTGTTTGTTATACAAGGGTCCACTGCACTGAAATATAAAAGACTGAAGACACATCTCTTAAAAAGCTGTTCTACACCAGGTCAAAGCTTTTGTTCATATTAGTTAGTTATCCGAGCCTAACAAGGCTTTTAAAGTAAGGAAGCTTTTCAGAGATGGTTTCTAGAATATGCTCTCCTGACAGCCTCTTCTGGGATTTTGTTTAATTTTTGTGATCTTGTTGATGACACCACTAGAGGGGGAGATTCTGGGAGTTTGTTTGTTTGTTTGTTTTTCTCAGCAGGGTGAGAGGTTTGGGTGTTAGTATTTTGTAACTCATACAGGGTACTGGCTCACCACTAGATGGACAAAAGGATTAGGCACAAACTGACAGTCCAGCAGCTCTTGCTGTTTCACGTAGCGGTTGAACAGGAGTTTGGCACTTCCCAGCCCTGCCTCCTGTAATGGAGGCCCACTCAGAGGCACCCCCCCCCCCAGATTTTCTGCTCTACCTCCTCTGGGTTCTGCCTCAGAGAGGGCACCCAGAATACCTGTTGGGACTGCAGAATACCTGTTGGGACAAAAATGAATTGGCGCGAACCATGGAAATGTCTGTTTGTGCCCACAGAATTATATAATAGTGAAGTTGGAAGGACCCTACAAGACCACTCCACCTCTGCTTCATTAGGGAATACAAATCAAAGCATATCTGTCAGGTGATTGTCTAAATTTCTCTTGAATGCCTCCAGTGTTGGCACACTCACTGGAGGCATTCGAGAATAGACATCTCAAATAGACAGTATAGAAATGCAAGAAATAAATGTAACAATATAAAAATACAAGGAATAAATGTAATAATATAGACATGTAAGGAATAAATGTCCCGCCCCACCAGAGCTTCACTGGCCTTTTTTGCTCCAGGTCATCACACTGAGGGAGGCCCGAAAAGTTTCTACCCGCAATCGGGCCTTCTCTGTGTATGGCCCAGCACTGTGGAACAAACTGTCCACGGAGATCAAGCTAGCAGAGTCCCTGCCGGCTTTTAGGAGAGCTTTAAAAACCTGGCTCTTTAGGGAAAGCTTTGGAGAGCTCTGATTGTACAACTACGTGTGGTTTTGTTTGGCTGTATTGTTTGTTCCACCTCTTTTTAATTTTTTTTTGTTCCTCCCTTCTTTGGCCAGATAAAGTATTTTTATTTTGTTTTGATGTGTTTTCATTGTTGTCACTGTTTAGATATTTTTTAATATGCATGGATGCTTGATTGGACAAGTTGTTTTGGCAATTTGTTGTGCACCGCCCAGAGTTCCCAAGGGAAAATGGGGCAGTTAACAAGTTCAAAAATAAATAAAATAAAATAAATAATAATAAATGCATTTTGTTCAAGTAGCCTAGTCTCATTGGTTCCGAGCAGCGGCTGATCTCCAGAGTCTAAGATTAGAATGTTTCCCAACGCTACCTGGAGATCTCAGATCTAAAGCTGCAAGCAAATCAGGGAGTCTACAGATGAAATCAGAATTAGGAGCAGTGATGTTTTTGGAGGCTAAGTCCCCAAACACATCCGCAGTTGTGACCATATGCTGGGAGCTCTCCTCTGGAAAGTAACTATCCCCATCTCTGTGCTGCGTGGCATCCCTTTCCCGTTGCCAGCTGCCAGACACAGATGTCAACTGCCCTGTGGATATTTCACAGATATTTGAGAATCCAAGTAACAGCTTTCTCGCTTTGGGCTTGCCAGCAGCTGAGGAGGTTTGACAGGTGTAAGCAGCAGAAGCATCTTCATTGAAAGAGGAAAATCTTTCCACGAAACAGACGGCAGCATGAGGTCTGGAATGGCAGGAGTCCCACGCACAAAGATACATGGGGTTCTTCTCCGCTCAAACATCTTTCCCTTTGGTGAACATGGTGCCAGTTTCAAATTTGTACTTCAGAAATCTTTGTTTCACCAAACGCTCTCTTGAGCTTTGAATGTTCATTGGCTCTGGCCTCAAGTTTCCTTTCAGACTTTTGATGTAACTTCACTTGGCAGGATGTGCTCTATCGCAGTCTTTGATCACAAAGGCATGCTGAAAGGCCACCTTGAGCTACAACTCAATTGAAGCTCCAAGGGCTTTGTCCTCAGGTGGCAACACCTGAATCCAGAGGCAAAATTATGGGTGCGTGTGATGAAAATAAACAGCATCATGTAGCTTATGTTTTACGTTCAATACCCTGTAGGGTGCTCCTTGTAATGGGCAAACATTGGTGGAACAAGCTTTGGTCCTTGTGGTGGAAGTAGCAGGGACTCCTAACATCACACCTGTGCCCAACTCCTGCAAAGCTGACCATCTGGAAAGGAAGGCACTCTTCACCCAGGGTCCCATTTCTCCAAGAGCTGGCTTTGGAGGTCCAAAGTTTCTTCCTTTCAGTTGAGGGCAATAGCCTCTAACAGATCCCTCTGGGGTGAGCTACCTGCTGATATGGGCTATTATGTGCCATCAGTATGCCTCTCACTTATGGTGATCCCATGAATCTCCAAGATGTCCTGTTCTGAACAGCTCTGATCAGCTCCAGCAAACTCATGCCTGTTGTTTCCTTTAGAGAACTGGTGCATCTTTTATTTAATCTTCCAGTTTTAATGCTGCCTCTCAGGTTTCCCACCATTACTGATTTCCATAGAATCCAGCTTTGTTAATTGTCCAGATTTCACACCTATACAGCATGATTAGGAATACAGTTGTGTGGACAATCTGGATCTTGGTATGATCTTGATCCTTGTAGGGGTTGGTTGGGGTCAGAAACAAAGGTGAGTGGGGTGATGACACACCTTTCTCCTTTCCCTTCTGTTTAATAAATCCCTCTCTTTTCATCCTTGTTCCTTTCTCCCCCAGTTGATTGATAGGTAAGAACTAGCTCGTGCTTGCTCAAGGTCTGAAAGATAGATGGCCAGGGTACTTCTGACCTGTGGAAAAGGCCACAAATAGCACAAGGACTGCAGGTTGCCCACCTCTGGTATAGACGCTCAAACCATGGACTTGAACAAGTACTTAGACAAATGAATGAAACCACAAACCCATAAAACACAGGAATTTCGGTCATGTTAAGAGAAACGAAACATCCAGATTCTACAGATGGAGAAACAGGAAGGTAACCCTTCAGTAGGAGTAGGGACTGCCCCAATTTTGTGGTTAGATACCTCTTTTGCTCAACCTATGGGCTACCCTGGGTAGCAGCACTTACTCAAATCAGAAGTAGACATGGGCACGACTTGGCGAAATTCTTGTTTCAATTTCCATTCCTCGTTTCCGTTACACAACGGAAACGGAAACGACAATTAAGCCGTCAGAACTCGAACTCGAACTGAAAAAAGAAGAATTGGGTCTGATTTGTCGTTGTCGTTCCTGGCATCGCAGCGATCACGCGATGCCAAGCGGCACAGAAAAAAAGTTTTAAAAATAAAAATAAAAACCCGATTCCCGGGCCAAAAAGCAGGCGAAAATATGCCTGCCTGAGTGAGGGCACCTACCAGAGGGGTGGTTTCTGGGGGGGGGGGGTCCCCGGCCTCCCCCCTCTCCTCTCCTGGGCTGCTCTGGTGGGGGGCATCCTCGTCGTCTCGCCAACTCGCCATGCCATGCGGTGCAGGCGTGGGATCCAAAATGGGGTGACCACAATATTTATTTTGAAATCGTGGTCCAAAAACACACCAAAGCACCACAAAAACAGGCGAAAATAGCTATTTTAAAACTGCCTGAATTTTTACAGTAGCAGCAGTGGGTTTTTCTTGCAACAAAACATCTCCATTGATTTTATTTTATTTTTATTTTTATTTTTTACACCTGCGCAATGATGGGCTGGCCATGGGAGTGGACCATGCAAATTTTGGAGCCATTCCACCAATTGCATGGCCACTTGGCCAGGTTTTGACCGAGACTTCTGGGATGTGCCAGTCGGGCATAAAAAGCCCACTAACCCTAGCCCGAACCCGAACCCTAACCCTAACCCATACGCCAGTACACTGTCCTTCTTAGTCGGTCAGAGAGGCACCCAGAGGTGCAGCCCACTAACTCACCCTAACCTTACCCATAACCCTAAGCCTAGCCCTTGCGCTAACCCTAACCCTAAGCCAGATCTGTGTACTCGCATTGCACTACACGCAAGTACACTTCCCTTCTTAGTGAGCCAGAGGGCGCCCATAGGGGTCCTCTCTCACTTCCCCAGCCCAAGTGCACCGTACACCAGTATGCCAGTATGCTTAGTGAGTCACAGTAGAGGCACCCAAAAGAAAGAGAGGTGCCTCTGCCTGCCAGTGCAACTTGGTATGCATATCCAATTGGCTATGCGTACCCTTTTGTAGCGGGCCAGAGGAGGCACCCACCCCAGAGAGGTGCCTCCAGGAGCCTGCTTTCTCTTCATAGCGGGCCAGAGGAGGCACCCACCCCAGAGAAGTGCCTCCAGGAGCCCGCTTTCCCTTCATAGCGGGCCAGAGGAGGCACCCAACCCAGGTGCCTCCAGGAGCCCGCTTTCCCTTTGTAGCGGGCCAGAGGAGACACCCACCCCAGAGAGGTGCCTCCAAGGAGCCCGCTACCCCCCCAAAACCAGTACTAACGACAGACGAAAAAACAACAAATGAAACGACAAATTTTTGAAAAATTTCATGACAAACGGAAACAAGCCGAAACGGGCCGGCTCCGACACATGACAACTCGAAACTTCATTTTTCCTGGTCATGCCCATCTCTAATCAGAAGCATCAATTCATCTCTTGAAGGATTGGGGGAACTATACAACATAATTGCTCAGAGCTGTCATATCTAAAGTTGATACAATTAATGGTGGCCCTGAAACTCCAAGACTGGAGGACAACCACCATGAAGCCAGTATGGATTAGGCCATACTTAACGTATTTTGTGGTCTTTCAAACTCCTTGTTGGCAAGCAGACACATAAGGCAATTCTTGAGGTGTGGTATAAATCCCCTGATCTTACTCATTTCAAGAACAGGAGAGTTAATATCTAGGCACTGCAGCACCATGGGGTTAATCAGATGCATCCAGGGATAGTTGCCACAGGGGTTGCAGACCACAGGTTTTTCATATTTGATTTTGGCTTGAAAGAAAATAGGAGAGGAGAAGAGAGACCTGGTGAGAAAAAGAAATTGATACTGTAGATCTGATAGGGAAGCATGTTCTATAGATGGTCTTATGCTGCATTTGCTCTGATCTGTTGCAGGATCTATGACTATGCTAGAAGTTCCAATCCCAGTATTATATGGAGTGCAACACATTCCTCGTTGTTCTTGTAGGGAAACACGGTAGGATATTGTTCAACAGCAAGGATGTGTGCCAAGTTAATTCCAATTCTCCCAGTACTTTGAGTCTGACATGCTGCCCTTCAAATGAATATTGAAATAGCAGAATGTAAATAAGCCCTGCAAAAAAACAAAATACACTCACAAACATGTACACCACCCTTGTGGGCTCATATCTGCAAAAATCAGCTTTAATCCTGCTCCTTCGGAGCTCTCAGTACCTCATTCCTGTTTCTATCTGGGTTCCTCAGTGCAGAGAAAAAACAAATTTGCTCCTCTTCTCTTCAAATATTTGCAGATCACCCTTTCCACTCACCGGAAAGAACTGAATACTCTTCACACACCTACCATGTCCCACCACCACCACCTCTGATCCCATGGTTCATTTGGGAATGTCAGAAAGGCAGGGACTCAATTACAAGAAGCAGAGAGAAAGCCCCAGAAGAGAAATCTTTCCCTCGTGGATAGTGGGTGGTTTTGAAAGCAGAAGTGGGATGTTTGAGAGAGAAGGGGTCCTAAAATTAGAAGCAAACATTCAATCCATGACAGCATAAGGCAGGGGACTGAGGGAGACGTTCCAATATTGGGGCTTTTAGAAAGAGCGCTGTGAGGACACTCTGTTGAAAATGCATTGATGGACCATCAGGCAGGTAAGAAACCCCTCCAATCACCGAAGCCAGATGAGGCACCGAGGTTGTTATTCAGAACATGTTTTCCCTTGGGTACATGGAAAGTAATCTCTGTAATTAAAAGGGAGTTTGGTAATCAGCCATTCCAGAACAGTGTTTCTATTAGTGAATGGGGAGAGACCAACCCACCAAACTCCATTTCTCATAGATTCACAGGGAGAATAGCTTGTTGAACATGGAACGCAGAACAGCCCTCACTAGGGAGGTTCTCAAACAGGAAGTGGTGTCTCAGAGAGTGGCATAGCTAGGGGGACAAATGGGGACACCTGTCCCCTGGCACAGCATCTTGGGGCACCAAACTGGGTGCCAAACTACTCCCCACCCAGGAGCCACGGGAAGGCACATGACAGGCAACTTACCAGGGCTAGTGTGGAGGGCTCCCTAGCCACCACCACTGCCTCCTCCTCCACTGTGCCTCAGCCCCCTCCCATCCCTCTGGGGAGGGGTATGAAAACTAACTTTGTCGCTGGGTGCTCAAAACCCTAGCTACACCTCTGGTCACAGATAGAATCATAGAATCACAGAATCATAGAATCATAGAATCATAGAGCTGGAAGAGACCTCAAGGGCTATCCAGTCCAACCCCCTCCC
This sequence comes from Phrynocephalus guinanensis, assembly GCA_037367245.1. Lineage (NCBI taxonomy): Eukaryota > Metazoa > Chordata > Lepidosauria > Squamata > Agamidae > Phrynocephalus > Phrynocephalus guinanensis. The sequence goes on from CM074741.1 coordinate 8,906,231, forward strand.
ATGCAGGAACCCCCATCACAGTATTTCTGAAAAATGGCCATCCAGTCTCTGCTTAAAAACCTCCAAAGAAGGAGACTCCACCACCCTCTTTTGTGGCAGCATATTCCACTGCTGAACAGCTCTAACAGTCATGAAGTTCTTCCTAATGTTCAAATGGAATCTCTTTTCCTGTCGTTTGAAACCATTGCCCTGAGTTTTAGTCTCTGAAGCCATGGGAAACAAACCAGTCCCCTCTTCAATATGACATAGCTATCATATTCCCCCAGCCTTCTTTTTGAAAGGCTAAACATTCCCAATTCCCTAAGCTGTTCCTCGTAAGACATCTCTTCCAGACTTTTAACCATGCTGGTCTCCCTCAGAAAATGGTGGGAGTCAGACAATGGTGGGAGTGAGACAAAGAGAAATGGTTTCATCAGGACTTACATGAGCCCCAGTAAGCAGTAGCTTAGGCATCTGGCTGTGGATTCTCCACTCTCCCTCTTAACAGGGGTAGGACTTAATGATCGCTAGGTTCCCTTCCAACAGCTCTACGATGCTGCAGCTGCTGCTGCTGCTGAAAATGATGAAGATTATTGCCATCTTGTGGCAACAAAACAAGATGGACTAACACACTAAGATTATTGCCATCTTGTGGACTAACACACTACACACTACATCAGTGGTGGCGAACCTTTGGCACTCCAGATTTTTTGGACTACAACTCCCACAGTCCTTTGTCATTGGCAACAGAGGCTTGGAATTCTGGGAGTTGCGGTCCAAAACATCTGGAGTGCCGAAGGTTCGCCACCACTGCACTACATGGTCTTGTTAGATGATCTCCTGTTTGCGGGATGGAGAGTCTCCTTGCCACCCCCCCCCCCCAATCTCCTAATATGACTAGCTGGGGTTTATCTAGCACACATATATGCTATTGTTTCTTCTCATCACACTGGATAAGTCAGAAAGGCACTATACTTTTTTCACAGTATTTTTGAAGATACAGTAGGACCCTCGTATCCACTGATTCATTATCCACTGATTCAGTTATCCACGACTGGCAGAGGGAAAAAATATTTCAGCAGGCACAAAGCAAGCTATTGTCACAAAAAGCAGCTGTAAAGCAAGCTGTTTTCACAAATAGCATGTGTAAAGCAAGCTACTGTCACAAACAGCAGCCATAAAGCCAGCTACTGTCTCAAAACAGCAGTCATAAAGCAAGCTACTGTCAGGAAACAGCAGTTTGGAGGTGGGTGGGCAGGCGTTCTCTCTTATCCATGGTTTTCATTATCCATGGGAAGGCCTGGAACCAATCCCCAGCAGATGCCGGGGTCCTACTGTACTGTATATCATCTTGAGGATTATACAAGTTTATGTTCTGCTGCTCCAGAGTTTAGGCACCTAACTGCTAGATTCAAATTATGAGAAAGGAGATTGCATCTACAAAGTAGAAAGAACTTCCTAAAGTAGGAGTTATTTGAGAGTGGAACCAACTGTCTCAGAGGGAGTTGGGCTCTACTTCACTGGAAGACATGAAGTAGAGATCAGATAGCCATTTGCCAAGGATGTGGTAACTGTGCATCTTCTATGTAAGCAGGCAGACAAAAGAATGAGGGGAGAGAGAATAGCATTTTTCAAATATTTGAAATATACTCATACAGAGGAGGGGCAGGATCTTCCCCCAATCATCCCACAGTGCAGGAGACATAATAATGGGCTTAAGTTAACAGGAAGCCGCTAAACATAAGGGAAAATGTCTCAACTGTTCGAGAAGTATGACAATGGGTTCATTTAACTTTTGAGGTGGGGAGTGCTCCAAGGTTGGAGGCATTCAAGAGAAAACTGGTCAGTCACCAGTCAGATCTGCTATGATTTGGATTCCTGTATGTAGCAGGGGGTGGATAAGATGGTTCCTTCCAACGCCATCATTCTGTGATTCTTTGATGTCCTTGGGGTACCTTCCAGCTATACAGTGTCATGATTCTGCCATTCTGCTTTCATCTAGAATGCAACAAATATCCTCATTCTTAGAATTAGCAGATGCCATGGAGGTGGGATTTCACAGTTGAGTTTCACAAGAAATGGACTTAGATAAATGTATGAGGAGAGTGAAGCACTCTAAGCCTACTGCCCTTTCAAAGAGAAAGGGGCAGGTGGCTTTCAAAAAAGGGACAGCTTCCTATTCTTCTTAAGCCACTTGTTCTTCTTGTGATTATTAATGTTGATTGATGCTCCTGTTCAGAAACCTGCACTCATGTTGAAGATGATGGTCATGGAGATCAAACTGGACTACGGCTAATACCTTCCTCACCTTAAGTGTTTGTTTAATTCACTTTAAGAATGTTTTAAGAAAACTGAAGTGCCTCTGAAGAGTCACTGAGAGTTTCTGCTGACACTGATTGTGTAAGTCTCACTTTATTTTCACTCTCTCTCTTATTTTTCTACTTGTGTACAATATGACCCTTGGAGTACTTGTGAGCATTGGGGGGGAACCATCCAGAGTTCAATAACTAGAGGGAACTGGGTTATGCCAGTGAAAAGAATACCTGCTAATAACATGACAGTGTAGTGTCTGGGAGCTTGAAAGGTCACAGAGAGAAGAGTTAGAGCCCGAAAGGTCATTGATGGCCCTCTTGGAATCTGAAATGTCATGGATGAAACAAATGGAGCTGAAGGCATGAATCCATCCTCCCTCAGGCTTTCAAAGGTCTTCAGATGCTTCCTAACACTAAGGTCACTATCTCACAACGGGGAAGATCTGGTGATTGTGAACATCCAGCTTTTCTCCTTTCCTGGTCATGTGACTGAAGATGTAGGTTCTCCGCTCCCACATACAAGGAAAATTTTAAAAAATAAAACAGCGCTGACAGCCGAAGGCCAGCTGGTCAAGGCTGGGTGGGTGGGTGGAATAAATTTTTTTTAAAGCGCCGACCAGACCCAGAGCCAGCTGGTCGGTGCTAGTGTAAGATTGTGGTCTTCGTGCTCAAAAATAGCTTAAGTCAGGAGAGCTCAGAGATGAGGCTAAGTCATAGATTGAGATGAGGCAAGTTTGAGATTTCCCAAGAATTGAGACTAAGTCAGACAGAGAGGAGAATTTCTCAGCGCTGAGTTTATTTAGCAAAAGCAAAGTGCAGAAACAGACAGCCTTTTGCAGAAGACGCAAAAGGGGTCTCCCTCACAATGAGAGAAGACCTCGAACACACATTTCCAGCGGTTTTTATACAGTTAAAATAAATAAATAAATAAATAAATTAAAAAGTGCCGAAGACCAGATGATCGGCACGGGGGGGGGGGAGTAAAAAAAATTAAAAAGCACTGACCAGCCCCAGGGCCAGCTGGTCAGTGCTAGGGAAACAAATAAATAATTGGAATCGACTTTGTCCTTGTAGCCATTGAAACGTCTGGAGATTGGGGAGAATCAGCCTTGAACCTAATCCAGGTAATAGGCCGTAGAAGCACCACTATTTCTCAAGACGATTGAGTGCCAATGTTCCTGAGGCAACAGCTTTCTATCGCTGTCCAAAGAGGGAATGCCTGCTGTGTGCTGGGCACTCTTGGCCAGCTGACCAAACAATGACATTTGTCAGCAAGCGATTTTAGCCAGTAAAAAGTGGTTTTAGTCCATATTTAAGTATTTTAAAATACAGTATTTGTACACTGACTATTTTTAGGTTTTAAATAAATAAATAAATAAATAAATAAATAAATAAATAAATAAATAAATAAATTTTAAAAAGCACCAAAGGCCAGCTGATCACCACTTGGGATGGGGGGAGAGATAAAAATAAAATAAAAAAGTGCCAACCAGCCCCAGGGCCAGATGGTTGGTGCTGGGGGGGGGAGTGGAAAACCCAGATCATATGCGCTCCCACAGACGTCTGGCTCCAGAAGTGCATTTTTAACCCGAGCAAAAAAATACCCAACACCAGAGGTAGGTCTTGGAAGGAGCATTACCTGTTTTTGTTTTTTAAAGCCTGGTGGCCATGGGGACAAGATTTTTGGAAATGGTTTATCTGAAAATTAGATCAGGGTTTTAAAGGACGTGCGATAGAGCCCTAAGAGGATCACAGGACAAGTACGAATTCCCAGTTGGTTCTTGCTGCCTACAGTTGGACATCTCACTTCATTGATTCAAGGAAATGTGTTCAAAGGTCAACCATTTGCCAATTTCCATGTGATAGTCTGGCAAAATCCTTCACACACCCTTTCCCCCCATTAATTGGCTCACTCCAGAGATGCCTGGCAATAGGTGAGTGGATTCCAGCTCACAAGAAACTAGAGATGGGCACGAATTAAAAAAATGATGTTTCGTTTGTCGTTTGTCGTTTGGAGGGTCCGTTTCGGTTCATTTCCATTTTTCGAGAATTTCTGCAAAAATTCATTTTCATTTTTGTTTGTTTCGTTACCATATCGGTACTATTTATTTCAATTTTTTGTGATTTTTTAAAGCATTTAAAGCAGTTCACTGTATTGCAGTAACGAAAAAGAAAGGCACGACAAAATTTCCGGTGTTTCTGTTCGTTTTGTTTCATTTTTGAGATAAATTTGTTTGTCGTTTCGTTGTGTAACGAAATGAAAAAACAAAAACGGAAACGAAAAATTGTTCATTTCGTGCCCATCTCTACAAGAAACCTAATTAACAACAAGAGTGAATGTGCAACTTCAAACACACTTGAAAATTCAAACACCTCAAGTTTGAATCTAGCTCAGCATTTCAGAGGAGTTTTCAAAATATTTGGCCTGGCCTGATGAAGCCATAATCGACAGGATAAGACATGATGTGTATAAAGTAGGGATGTATGCCCATGAGGATTCATCAGCATCCCCCCCATGTAAATCAGGACTGGGCAACAGGTGGTCTACAGGCTTCGTGCTGCCCACCAGAGATCCAAATGTACCCCTCCGCACTCTTGGTCCCCAGAGTCCTCCTTCACCTCCTCAAAAATAAAAATAAGCTATCCAAAATCCCACCCCCATGCTCCAAAAGACCCCTTTTCTGCCTGATGGGGCCAGGTTTCCCATGTTTTGAGGTCAATGGAGATTTGAGCATATCATTAAAAAGATATGATTCATGGACAAAGGTGATAATGTGGGGGAAAGTGGAAGAGAGCAGAATAAGAGAGAGGCAGAACGTGTGATGGATTATCTCTATAAAGAAAGGTTTAGTCTACAACACCTGAGTAGGTCTGCTGAACACAGGATTTGATGGAGGTAATAAATTCAAAGATTGAATTCATAAATTCATTAGTCAGAAATGACTTGATGGCACAAAGTGAATAATAAACATGTAAATAAATGTAACTGAGCTTCTAATTGAGCCTCAGCACATGTTGCCTGGGAATGCACCTACAGTGCCTACGTATTTGCTGTATTTACTACTTCCTTGCAAACTCTGTGCCTTTTCCTTTGTCCTAGTACAGTCTGAGAGCAACTTTCCATCCGCTGTAATCTCTAGATCCACAGCGTGCAGAGGTCAGATGAGCCAGCAGGGGCTATTAGAATTTGACTCACCAGCTCTAACCCCTCAGCGCTACCGCCAGTGTGACCGTACTCCAACTCGGTATTGCCCTAAATACCCCCCCCCAAATGCCAGCATGGGATAGGCAAAAAATCCCCCTTCCTGTGGGTCATTTATGGAGGGGGTAAAAAATTCCTCTCTGGCCCAAGTCGCGACCAGTCAGACCCGTGTTAGCACTGTTAAACACTGGGGATACACCAAAGGCAAGAGGCTTTCATCAGGGAGGGGAGCAGCCTTTATAGGCTCACCCCGCCCAGGCCTTGTAATCTCACCACCCCTCCTCTTGCGTTACTTTGCACGGGGGGTTGGCAAAGGAGCTCCGCTAGCGCATTCGTCGCCACAGAGCCGACATTCTTGTGATGACATGTGCCCCTGTAGAAGCAAATACAGCAATGGTGGCAACGAGGTTACACATTCAGGGAACAGCACCCAGGATATGCAACCTATCTACGCTGCCCCGCTCTCATTTCCCAGAACTGTCGGTTCAAGCCAGAGGGACAAGCCAGAGGGTCGCCGGGAGGCCAGTGGTGTAACTTAGTGGGCTCACCTGCATTTGCTCACTTCCTGCTCAGCCATAATCTTTTCCCCCACTCCTTCCATGTTGTGTGTCTATTAGACAATCATCCTATAAGTGGGGACCACTTTGTTTTTAATCCCAGCAAGCAACGGAGGAAATTTTGGCACTTGACAAATGAGTCATTGTCATCATTCAAGTCAAATGTGTATAAAATATATGAAACGATTTCGAACATTCAAAAAAGCTGTGTTTCCTGCAAGGGTCGAGGAGTTCTGATTTGCTTCCTCTTTTCACCTTACTGCTTTGGTGAGCTATCGTCCCACCCAGGAGAAAACCAGCCCGATCCTTTACAAGTTCAGACCGTGCCCTGTAAATCTCTCCCTCTTAATGTTTCCATTCATTTATCAGGCATTATAAACACCAATTTCCACCTTCTGTTCTGGCAACTGCTACTGTGATTTAGAAAGCCTTTTAAATGCTCTGGTCTCTATTATGTTTTACTGCATGGGTAAATGGGGTTTGTTTAACCACATATTGAGTGTAAAATGCTTTGGTGTTGATATAATCCAGGCAGACAGGTGGACAGTAAATTTTGTGCCTTTAATAGGATGATTTCGAGGGGAAAAGAGCCGGGGAGCTTAGTTTTCTTGTTGCCAAATAATGCTGATGTTGCTTTTAATTCTTTGGAGAAGCAGTGTTTTAAAACTGTGCTACAGGGAAATGAGAACATAGGATGTGAACAGATGGCAAGAAAGGACCATGTCTGATCACACAGGAAGGGTTGCTTTGATGGCTGCAGTCTACCTTAAAGCAACTCTTCCATACATCCAGGAATGTCTCCACCTAAAAAACAGTGGTCTGGCTGCTAGACCAGGAAGGTCCAGATGATGGTTGGCCTGGAACACTCTTACCCATGCATGATATGATCACTGGGAATTACCACTCATTAGCCTGTGCCACAAAATGTCCAAAAGATGAGGAATCTCTTATTGAAACTGCAGCCTTAGAAACTCCATAGGGTCTTCAGCAGAAAGGTTAGTTATTATGATCAAAACACTGGCCAACGTAAACCATCACAAATAACATGGCCCAGTCAATGTGGGGATAATTGAAGTCCCCTATATCCTGTCCCTCTTAGACACCTCATTTCAAGGTCCTCCTCAAGTTTTTGATCTGGTGGACGATAGCAAACCCCCCCCCATCACATTGCTCCTTGTACCTGTTCGTTTAACCCACAGAGATTCTATGGTGGAGTCAGACCCACCGTCAATCTCAAATCTGCTGGATTTTACCCTTTCTTTGACATAGATTGCCACTCCCCCTCCAACCCGCCCTTCTCTATCCCTTCTATAGAATGTATAGCCTGGGATTGCGGTATCCCACTGGTTCTCTGCATTCCACCAGGTTTCTGTTATGGCTATTATATCAATGTTATCCCTAGCTGCCAAATGTTCGAGTTCTCCCATCTTTGCTTGGAGGCTTCGAGCATTGGTGTAGAAGCACCTGTGCAGTGGGTTGCCCAAGAATGGCTGCTTCTCTCTCTCTCCCCCCCCCCCCCCCCGCAGCTTTTAAGTCCAGAAGACAAACTACCACATCCCATTATTCTCCCAGTGCTAATACCTACTATGTCATCACTTGGTGGTACTCTACCCTCTCCAACCTTGTTCCACGGGGATGAGGTGTTCCGAACCGGATGCCACTCAGCTCCTGTCAGCTTTCCCCCAGTTATCAGTTTAAAAGCTGCTCTGCAGCCTTTTTGATGTTGAGTGCCAGCAACCTGGTCCCACCATGATTCAAGTGCAGTTTGGCTTGTCCCAAAATGTTCTCCAGTTCCTCACAAATGTGAAGCCCTCCTCTCGACACTATCACCTCATCCATACATTGAGGATTCTGAGTTCTTCCTGCCTGGTGGGTCCTGCACAAGGAGCAGATAGCATTTCTGAAAATGCTGCCTTGGAAGACCGTGACTTTAATCTTCTTCTTAACAACCTGAATTTGGCTTCCAGGACTGACCACTTTGCCTTCCCGACATCATTGGTACCAGCATGTACCATGACCACTGGCTCCTTCCCAGTTCTCTCTAACAAACTATCTAAATGTCTGGTTATGTCTGCAAACTTTGCACCTGGCAGGCAAGTCACCATACAGTTATCATGTGCATCACAAATCCATCCCTCTGTATTTCTAATACTTGAATCACCTAGCACAAGGAGCCTCTCTCCTGCAGCCTGTTCATCTACATGCACCTGATCAACTATATTAAGAGAGAGGTCTCCAGTCTGTTCCTCTTGTTTGCTGTACTTCTTTCCCCTCATTTTAATCGAAATGATCAGACATAAAAGCTACATTTTCTCTTTGTCAGATTTAGAGTCTACATCTCTGCATTTTTTTAAAAAAAAAGTTTCTATCTTTAGTAATTCACTTTGGCACATTTTCATTGGTTTCCGTCTTGGTCCAGGAAGGTCTTAACCTGCTGCAATAAATGTGCATGCCAAAGACATCAACCTTTATTTAATTTTTCCATCACCTGTATGGAAGTCCGCAATGCCATGCTATGCAGTACAATCAAAAATACCTGGTAATTCTACACTGTTGGATCCTCAAAACTAATTTTATTTTATTTTATTGTCATATACGGCATATTTCATCTTTAGGAAGTTGCTGTAGGCCACCTTTATTTTGACTTTTATTCATCAACTCTGGTTGGATAATATGGACATTCCAAAGACCAGAAAGTTTTAGATCCAGTTGCTGGTCCCAGAGTAGACCCCCTTGGCCAAAACACTTGTTTCTTAAAATAAACCCAATCACAGCTATTGGTCTATTCCTCCTTGGTAAAGAGAGCATCACAACCATACTTGCTAAATGTCAAATAAGCCCTTCTCGAAATCTCCTGGTTCCTGTGAGGCTTCATCTAACTGAGACCAGCAATTGTAGGCCAATAAAGAATAGATGTCTTTGCCACTGTCGGCATCGCACTAGAACTGCAGAGCTGTAAAGGATCCCAGGTGTCACTAACTCCAGCCTTTGTTTGGCAGGTGCAGTGGAGAATCAAACTCCCAACCTCTGGATCCTCAAACAGATATCAAACTAGGAATAGGAATAGGAATCTTTATTGTCATTGCCCCTTGCAGGAACAACGAAATTTCATGGTTGCTATATTCAACTCATTTAAAACATTCCACATAGTTTTAAAAACAGCTACAGCACATAAAATATGACCTATAAAATAAGCTGACTTCAAAGACCAGAATTTCCGTTTAAGGCCAATATTGCTCTAAAAAAAGAAGCTATTTTTGAGACAGTTTGTTCTTGCCCTCAGTACTCCATATCTCCGTCTCGATGGCAGCAACGTGAAGAGGCGATGACCAGGATGCAATGGATCTCTTAATATATCTAGTGCTTTACAGTGGCACCTGGTAGGATAAATTTGTTCTGGGGTGGGGAGTGAACAGCCCACATTACTCTCTGCAATTCTTATGATTCTGTGCAACACTGTCTTATCCCGATGGGTACAACTTCCATACCACACACATAACCTGTAAGTAAGCACACTCTCAATTGCACAATGATAGAAGGCCAGCAGCAGCTTTTGTGGGAGATGGTTTTTCCTTAAAGTTCTCAAGAAAAATAGTCTCTGCTGAGCCTTCTTTGCAAGCCCCCTTGTGTTGACACTCCAGGAAAGATCCTCCTGTAACTCAATGCCCAAAAATCTAAAATCTATTCAATCACCAGTGGTTGAATATCAGTTTTCTGCCTCCTAAAATCCACCACAAGCTCCTTTGTTTTCTTTATGTTTAGGTGCAAGTTATTTATTCTACACCACTTGGTCAACTACTGAGCTCTCCAGCATGCCAATGTCTGTGGAAGCTTGCTGGCCTTTACAAAGAGAGGTGGGCATTTTTAGAATTTCCTTCTTCTGAAGCAATCACCAAGCTGTCAGCGACAACGTCGAAAATGTAGAGAAACAATGTGGTGACCCCATTTATGTTATACACATGACCTACCACTTTCTTCCGGCTGTTAGCAGTCACGCTCCAAATGCAACAAAGTGACCCCTCCTCACATTTCTACAACATGAAAGCATGAAAGCTGTGGCCACTTTCGTTCCTGGGAGATTGGGGTAAAAATGGGCAAACAACCTGTCAGGTCAAGGTTCTGAAAGCACCTGAAACATGAATGACACCACGGCAAATAAAAGCTTCTGAGGAAGAAACAAACAAATAAACAAAAAAGCACCCCCAGGCTCAGGTTCCTTATTTTCTTCTTTGAGTTTTTGTTGTTATTGAACAACACCAAAAACTAAATACGTTTTTTTAAGCAGTGGATTAAAAATGGTAAAACATCAGGATTACAAAAAACTATGGTCATACCTCTAAACGTCCATTCTTCTAAAGATGATGGAAAATTGAATTTTGGTATGGAATTGCAAGAGCCAAGTAGAAACTCTGGATGCTATGCAGAGCCGTAGCTTGGGGTGGGCAACGGGGCGGGGCACCCCGGGTGCGGCAATTAGGGGGTGCCAAATTGCCTACCAATCCCCCTGCCCCTCCCCCACCCACCATCCAGATTATATTTTGCAATTGGGGGGATGTGTAAAAACTGACTGTTGTCCCAGGCTCTGGAAGCCCTAGCTACAGCTCTGAGGCTATGACATCCAAGTCAGTGTAAGGAATCTAGATCTAGCCAATCTTTGCTTCAATGGAAAATCTTCCATTTCTTGAGGCAGTTTCCCTTGCAGAGCTCTGAATTTCTATTATCCCTCTTCCTAGGCTGCAGAAGTACAGAGACTCATTTGGGAGGCTAGTTTTTAAGTTCTCCAACAGGTACACCCCTTTCTGATTAACTAGCACTTCCGGTCTCAATAAATCACTCAAGGACATTTGTAGGAAAAAAATGTTTCATTACCTACAATTGTGAAGAGATCAACAGCAAAGCACCACAGAGCTCAACAGGCAAAAGGGAGGGAGACAATTCAGCAGAGAGACAAGGGTCTCTGAATTTAAGGGGAATGAACAATTGTTTAGTGATGGGTAGACTAAAAAGTCCCTGCCAGCCACAACTTTTTCAGTCTGCATGCAAGGTTGTCTAAAATATAAAGCTCCAACATTTTCTTACACTATTAAACCATGGTCCCCCAAGCCCCGGAAATAAAGAGGCAATACAACTTCAGTTTGGGAGAGATTGGGCCACAATGTAACATATTTAACTTCTATCAGCTAACATGCCTCTAACCTGTTAGGGGGACCTGAAACATAGTGCAAGCAGGTAATGGCCGGGAAATAATTCCCTACCAGTCCATTATGTATTCAGGGAGGTTCGCCCCTGGAAACATGCTGCCCCCCTGTTTAGCATTGCACTAACTTGGATGAATCTGCTAGCCCATCACAGCCCTCGAGTCAGCCTAATATTAACTTACTGACTTTGGCTGTGGTCACACCTGGGTTTCGATCCTGATCTTCTAAAGGTCCGGATTTTCCTGTTCGTCCCATCATGTGATTTAATATGTGGGACAAGAGTTCTCACATCAAAAGCTGCTTTTTTATTTTAAAGTGTAGTTCAGCCCCCTTAGCCAGCAGGTAGCGCTAGCATTTGAATAAAACGGACCACTTCTCTGGGGGAAATTAATGCTTGTAGGACCAGATAGAGCTTCCTGTTTCTCCGAAGGTGAAAATAAATTTAAAAAAAACCAAAACCACAGCCCATTGGCCCCAGGAACATCCAAAAAAAGAAAGAAAAAGAAACCCTGATAATCTGCGTGGTCCCATGGCATCTGCCTCCTTAAAAGCTGGATTTTCAAAGCGAGGCAAAAAATTCCTTACCCCGTACGTGAGTCACAGAAACCTCGCTTAAGGGAGCATTACCGGGTTTTTATTTTTTATTTTATTTTTTCAAAAAGCCCGGTGGCCATGGGGACGGCATTTTTAGACACAGTTTATCTGGTAATTTAAACTGCTTTTAAAGGGACATGGGACCGAGCCCTTTGTTTAACTCCTAAAATTACCAATGATGATTAACTTTATTTGAGGGCTGTCTAGCACCTTAAGGGTGACTTACACGGGCCTACCTGAATACCATTACCTGTTGCACTACCCACCTGACCATATTGTGACCATAGCAAAAAGGAAACAATACCTGCCCCACACGGAAAGAGAATGGGATGGGCAAAAATGTATGGTTACACACAGCCACAGTAGCCACCAAAATTTTCCATCTGGACCTATAGTGACCAGCTAATCTCATTCTTCTTTGTTAGGGTGGGTGGGTAGGTGGGTGGCACTGCTGGTCTTGCCACAAAGAGGCTGGAGCAGGGAGGGAGCCACCTTATATTGGGTCCCATTCCCAGGCAGAAAAGCCCCAGATTGGCATGAAACTTTTGTGTGAAAAGTCTGGGACAAGCAGGCCAATGTGTCCCACCTCCGGACTTCCCCAGGCTTGGAGCTGCCCTTCTTATGGTCCTTAGGAAGTTTCACCAATATTTAAATTAAACCTTTAACCTAGCATGTCTTGCCCCTTCATCCTACCCCTTCCCTGTGAAGAAACAGTTTCATTTTGGAAGGGGACTGGTTCCGAAAGGAAACATGCCAGCAGAGCTGGTGCTCGGAACCCATTCCCACATGATCCGGAACAAAATCAACCAATGTCTTACCTTCCTGCAGCTGGTGCTGGGCAACATTCTAACCAGGAAGCAGCCTCTGATGCGTCATCTTTCCCATCTCTAGTTCAGACCCATCTTCTGCATAGGAGCCTGAGGTATTCAAGGAAAGTGTATCATGGCTCCCTTTGACTTTCCTTTCTCCACAGCAAACATGCCTATTTCTTCATTTTCAGATTGTCTTGGTCATCCAGGTTAGGAAGTACTTTATTTTTTTAGTGTCTGTTTTAAGACACGATATTGCAGTCCTCAATGAACCATGAGGTCAAGCCTCCAGAGGAAGACCTGGTGAATTCAGGAGAATCCAGGCCTTTGAGGCAGAAGGCACCACACCTCTTGAGATAGAACATCCAAGCCCTGCTTCAGATAATCATCCCTCACCTCCTCCTCCTCCTCCTCCTCTCACTCCACAGCAAATCAGGTGAATGAAGGCCTGGGATCAAAACAAAAAAACCAAACTGAGTATCAGTCTTTGTAAGAGGTTGCAAGAATAGGAGACTTGACTGGAGAAAGTGGCCTTTGTGGCAGAAGGACGCCATTCACAGGGAGACCTAAGACAAAGCAGAGGTGTGAAAAAATAGTTGTTAGGACCAGGAGAAGCTATCTCCCCTACACTGAGAATCACCAATGCCTACAAGATTACTCTTGACCAGTTTCAGAGTAAAATGAAGAACTTTCTTTTTCAGTGTAATTTCCATAACCCCTTTCCTTCCTTCCTTCCTTCCTTCCTTCCTTCCTTCCTTCCTTCCTTCCTTCCTTCCTTCCAACATGCAGTTAAGCATAAAAAGTGTAGTTTGGGGGGAAAAAACTTTGCAATTGGAAATTGATTGATGGTAGAGGAAAGTAAGAAAGATCTAGAACGCCTAATCCTAATAGTCAAAGATGAAAGTGAAAAACTTGGATTGTGCGTCAACACCAGGAAAACAAAAAATAATCACAACAACAGCAGAGAACGTGCAAGTCAGTTTTAAGATCAAAAACAAGGTAATTGAAGCAGCAAAGGAGTTTAACTTCCTGGGCACAGAAATTAATCTAAATGCTGACTGCAGCCCTGAGATTAGAAGACATATAGCACTTGGAAGAACAGCAATGGTCAATATTAATAAAATCTGGAAGAATAAAGACATCAGCCTCCGAATCAAATGCAGACCAGCCAATTCAATCATATTCCTGATAGTTTTCTTTGTGAAACTTGGACTTTGAAGAAAACAGATAGAAAAAAGACAGATGCATTTCAAATTGTGGTACTGGAGACGATGACTATGTATGTCATGGACAAAGAGAATTACCAACAAGGAAGTCCTAGAGAAAGCCAGAACAAAAATATCTCTGGAAGTCAAGATCACCAAACAAAAACTGTCATACTTCAATCATGAGCCTTTTCACACGACCCCTAAGATCCGCTGGCCACTTAAATTCGGACCAGAGATCTTGGGGGTTTGTTGCTCTTCCTGTGTTCCCACCCCTCCGCACTTCCTTGCTCCTGTCTGCGTGAGGGGAGGGAGAAAAAAAGGGAGAAAAGAATGCAGGCTCACCTCCGTCTGCTAGTCGAAGCCACCCGAGCCCTGTCGTCATCCTGATTCCTGTCTCTTAAAGGGGCGGGGGCAAAACAACAACAACAAACAGAAGCGAGGAGAGCCCAGCACTCACTAGGTTACATCCGCATCAGGGATTTTCACCCCCGGAGAGCAGGTACCTGAAAAGTGTGCTGGGACACACTTAGGTGGGCGTGGTCGCACTTAATTTTCTGTAAACTCCGGAGCTGGTGGGGAAACAATTTTAAGCTCCGGAGCTGGGAGCCATTTGCCACGGAGTTTAGGGGTCGTGTGAAAAGGCCCCATGTTATGCGAGCCCAGTGATGTCCTTATGCAGTGTTGGCGAACCTATGGCATGGGTGATAAAGGTAGCACTTGGAGCCCTTTCTTTGGGCACGCAACATCACCCTCTTGCAGCCACCTGTACTCGGGTTAAATTGCTGCATTGTCACTTTGTGAAAAATTAGTGGGTTTTGAATTGCAATTTGGGCACTCGGTCTCTAAAAGGTTCGCCATCACTGTCCTAGAATCATGAAGGACACATCACCTCTTCTCTCAGGATCTCAGAGCATCTGTAAATGAAAAATCTATGTGCAATGAAAAGATCCATGCTCTCACTGGGTACACAGAGCCAGACGTGAATAGGTCTTCTTCTGCAGCCATCTGCCCTGCGTACATGAATACTGTGGGGAGGACAATGTGCTGCTTGTACATCAGTTGTGGAGCTGCATAATGTAATCTTATTGCGCAATCATGTCTTCAGTGATAGGAGTACAGGGCATTTTCCCAAATACTGTAGGATTGCCGCATCTAGGGAAATGGAATTACTCTGCTTTCCTGTATCTCCAAGAGGAGAGGTGATTTCAAGAGCAAATGGTACTGGAGGAGGAAAACAATGAGATAGTTTTGAAATCTAGGGACTAGAGATGGGCACAAAATAGAAATATAGCATTTCGTTTCTTTTGTAGTTTCATTTTGTTTTGTTAGTAACAAAAATTTAAAGTAGTTTTGTAATGAAATGAAATGAAATGCTCTCCTGGGTCCTAGAGCAGTGATGGCAAACCTTCGGCACTCCAGATGTTTTGGACCACAACTCCCAGAATTGCAATCCTAGATTGCCAATGCAAAGGACTGTGGGAGTTGTGGTCCAAAACATCTGGAGTGTCGAAGGTTTGCCACCACTGTCCTAGACGCACCAAGATGGCAGAGGAATTTCTTTGAACTCTTCCCTGTAAGCCCCTGAAATATGGAGAGGTCTGGAGGTCAGGGGGGGTGAGTTATTAAACTCCAAAGGGGGTCCCCCTAGGAAAAAGTCATTTCTAATGGAGTTGGGAAGCTGCTAATTGCTTGCCCATGGTTGGGGGGGGGGGACTGTTATCGGCTTCCAACTCAATTAGAAATGATTTTTTCCTGGGAGGGACCCATTTTGAAGTTCAATAACTCAGTCCCCTGAACCCCAAACTTCTCCAAATTGGGAGGAGGGCTTACAGGGAAGACCTTGAGGAAGCTCCCCTGCCATTTTGGTTCCTCTAGGATGAATCATTTCATTCATAGAGGGAAAATGGTGTTTCATTTTGTTTCGTAACAAAACACATTCGACCATTTCGTTTTGTAACAAAAAGATTCATTATATCCATTTTGTTTTTTTTATAGCATTTCATTATTTTGTTTTGTGCCCATCTCTACTAGGGACCCATCCTTCCCAGTTACTCTGCTGTTGTTGGTACTCAACCTCTGTCATCACATGCTGCACTGCATAGAACGGGCCTCAACTAGAGAGAAAGAAAGAGAGAGGGGTGTGCATATACAGCATTTGAGCCATCACAGAACACCTGCCTTGGAAGGGGCCTAGAAGACTGTTGAGTCCAACCTCCTGAATAATGCAGAAATCCAAATGGAAGCATATCTGCCAGAGTGTTGTCCAATTTTCTCATGAATGCTTCCTGCGTTGGAGCGCTCCCTCCCTCCCAAGGCCATTGGTCCCATTGTTGTACCTCTCTAGCATTTAAGAAAATGTTCATGATATTCAACTAAAGTTTGACTTCATGTAACTTGAGCTCATCATGATATGTCCTGCACTCTGCAATGACTGAGAACATATTCTGTCCCTCCTCTGTAGGGCAGCTCTTCAAGCGTTTGAAAAGTGCTATCCTATCTCCTCGCAGCCTTCTTTTCCAGACATGCCAATTCTTTCAGTCTTAGATGCCCTAAGCAGTGTAGCCTAGATGCCCTAAGCACATCCGATCTTGCCTGATCTCGGAAGCTAAGCAGGGTCAGCCCTGGTTAGTACTTGGATGGGAGACCACCAGGGAATACCAGGTGCTGTAGGCACCTGGAGTAGGAACTGGCAAACCACTCCAGTATTCCTGCCAAGAAAACTCCATGGATGCTGATCACGACTGTAATGACACAGGGTCGATCAAGACTGTAATGACACAACACACACACACACACACATCCTATCTCCTCGCAGCCTTCTTTTCCAGACATGCCAGTTCTTTCAGTCTTTCCTCATAGACCTTCGTTTCAGTTTCCATAACACCCTTGTTCTCCTCTGAACTTGCAATGCAGATGAGGCTATGATCCCTAAGAAGCACCTGTGTCATAATTTTGCATAACTTCTGCTATCTAAGCAGCCTGTCCACAAGATCTGTGGGTTGTTTTTAATGGATAGCTGTGCCTTACTGCATTGAATGTGTTTTTTAATTTTCTGCTTGCTTTTGTTTACTATTTTCAGTGTGGTACCTTGTATAAAGGAATTAATTTGTTCCAAATGAAATTATGTTAAGCAAATTTTCCTTTATACAAATTTCCCATAGGAATGCATTGAAAACAGAGTAATCACTAATCACAATCATTTTATGTTGTACAGATTTGCCCCATAGGCAATTCTGTTAAGCAAATTTCCCCTATCTCCAGAATTTTTTATGTTGTACAGATGTATGTTATACAAACCATTTGTTATACCAGGGTCCGCTGTATTTGTGTTTGCAACATTTTTGAGTTCTATGGGGCTGTTGTTATTTTGCTTAGGTACCTACTAGAGATGGGCACGACCAGAAAAAATGATGTTTCAAGTTGTCGTTTGTTGGGGCGGGTCTGTTTCAGGTCGTTTCCATTTGTCACGAT
The DNA here is from genome assembly GCA_037367245.1 of Phrynocephalus guinanensis. Classification (NCBI taxonomy): domain Eukaryota; kingdom Metazoa; phylum Chordata; class Lepidosauria; order Squamata; family Agamidae; genus Phrynocephalus; species Phrynocephalus guinanensis. The sequence continues at coordinate 8,923,561 of CM074741.1, forward strand.
AATTTTCAAAAATTTGTCGTTTCCGTTTGTCGTTTGACGTTTGGGTTGGGGTTGGGGTTGGGGTAAGTGGGCTCTGTGAGGCACCTCTCTGGGTGCCTCTGACGTCTGACCCACTACGAAGGGAAGGGAAGGGAAGCGTAACACGAAGCCACCGCGTACCATACATTATTTACATTATGTTAGGGTGGGGGGTAAGTGGCAGAGACACCTCTCTCTCTGGGTGCCTCTGACTCACTAAGAAGGGGAGCGTACTAGCGTACTGACGTACAGGTTAGGGAATGGGATAGGGGTAGGGGATAGTGGGCTGTGGGAGGCACCTCTCTGGGTGCCTGTGACCCACTAAGAAGGAAAGTGTACGGATCTGGGTTAGGGTTGGGGTTAGGGTAAAGGCTTGGCTTAGGGTTATGGTTAAGGTTAGGGTGGGTTAGTGGGCTGCACCTCTGGGTGCCTCTGACCCACTAAGAAGGACAGTGTACTGGCATATGGGTTAGGGTTAGGGTTAGGGTTAGGGTTAGTGGGCTTTTTATGCCCTCTGGCACATCCAGAAGTCTCTGTCAAAACCTGGCCATGCGATTGGTGGAATGGGTCAAAAAAAATTGCATGGTCCCATCCCATAGCCAGCCCATCATTGCGCAGGTGTGAAAAAAATAAAAATAAAAATAAAAATAAAAATAAAATCAATGGAGACGTTTTATTGCAAGAAAAACCCACTGCTGCTACTATAAAAATCAGGCATTTAAAATACCTGATTTTCAAATGTTTCTCTGGTGTTTTGGTGGGTTTTTGGACCACGATTTAAAAATAAATATTGCGGTCGCCATTTTGGATCCCCCCCACTGCATGGCAAATGGAGATGACGAGGATGCCCCCCCCAGCCTGGTACCAGCAGCCCAGGACAGGAGAGGGGGGGAAGGCCGGGGACCCCCCCAGAAACCACCCCTCTCTGGTAGGTGCCCTCACTGAGGCAGGCATTTTTTCGCCTGCTTTTTTGGCCGGGAATCAGGTTTTTTTTTTTTTTAACTTTTTTTCTGTGCTGCTTGGCATCGTGCGATCGCCACAATGCCATGAACGACAACAAAAAATCAGACCCAATTTTTCTTTTTCGGTTCGGGTTCGAGCTGGAGCGGAGTAATTCTCGTTACCGTTACCCGTTACGTAACGATAACGAGAACTGAAAACGGAAACGAGAATTTCGCCGCTCCGTGCCCATGTCTAGTACCTACTGATGAACCATGCAAACACAATTTCACAAAAGGAGTTTCATCATATTCACAGTTACATAGCGGAGAACACGAGGGATTATAACTACAGCAAAATGCTACAGTTTCTGCACCCAAGCTGTTGGCATCAGCATCAATACAGAAGTTGCTTATAAAACAGCAGAGGTCAAGTGCCCCTTTGAGTTCAAATTCAGACAAACTCCAAGATATTTTCCTGCACTGCTTTGGGTATCTGTAACAAATGAATCAGCTCCACACAAAGAGTTATTAAACACACACACACACACACACCAGAAAAAAATCATTTCCACTGCATATACGTGATTTGTTAATTGGAATCCCATGCACACACCAACACAAATATATCGGAACTGTACCTACACCAAGCTGTCAAGAGCCTTCACAGTCTAAGAGTTTGGAACAGCTTTGGCTTCTTCAGCTTTTCAGATCTTTCTGATTCAAGTCTCTTGCCCACACCCCTTTCTTCATCCCACCCTCTTACGGTTACATATACTTACTCTTTTTATTTTTACATATTATCTTTGAAGGATGCAAGAACTCAGGAGCTGTCCCATTTGATGTAAGTATGTGAGCGTGATGTGTTTTGCTATAAACACATACCAGTTTGGGGTCTCCATATTATCCCAAAAGCTGACTTTTTATTGGACTCTAAGCCTATTGATTCAGATTCACCAAACACTCATTTCCACAATCACCTGGCCCAGAAGCATTAGCTGCTGGATAAAGGAAGCCAGATTGGGGAAATGTTCTTGGTTTGATCCAGCAGGAGTCTCCTCTTCTTATGGATTCAACCATGGTGTTTTTAATCTGCTGGAGAAACTAATTTGGATTATAACATGTGTAGGGGGAGGTTTTTTTTGGGGGGGGATGAGGGCTTCTGCCTGCTAATTGAGAAAGCCACCAAAAATGACCCACAGTCTTTGACAACCATGCCTGCATGTTGTGTGATCCACAGCTCAGAGTACAAGCCCTCAATTACACCTTTGTTAAACCTCAGAGGTACCTCATTTGGAGTCCAGCTGGAAATCCAGCAATTGGGCTGGGAGGAATACAAATCTTCGCAGAGATGAAATGTTGGATTGTGCTGCACAAACGCTGAGTGGAAGAGCAAATCCTTCATCTATCATTCTCTACAAAATTCTGCTCTGATGAGATGTCTTTAACTCTTCCAAGCATGCACCATCTTCAATGGTGTATCACCGTCACCAGGATGCGGTTGCCTTTTGCATAACATTTGTCTAATTCACGGTGGCTAATTGTGGCTAACTGATTAAGAGCCGGGGCACACCTCGGTTCTGCTGACAGGCTTGCGATGGAGATGTGTCCTGGCTCTTCATCATTCAACCACCATTGCCTTCCCATGAGGGCGAGACCACTTTATTGGGTATAAAAGTGGGCCACACTTTATTAACACAGCACATTAACGCCAGTTTCAACCATCTGGAACTTCTTGAGGGGTCTGCCATCACACAGGTTAACGTCGAGTACCTGGGGCTCTCCTGGGAGCCCAACAACTAGGGAGCCTTAGGGCGAGGCAAGCCCCCTGGTGGTCTGACACGACATCAGGCCCCCAGGGCCGGCCAATTCCCTCACCCTCACCTGGGTCCCGAGCCGCCTTCTTCGTGACTCGTGTCCCAGGCAAGGCCTCCTCTAGCATCCTTCCCTCTATGCCATAATTTCTGGATCCGCAGTGTTAGGAGTCAGATGGTAGCATAGAGGTTATTACAATTGTCCTCACCGGCTCCATTCCCTCATAACAACCACCAGTGTGACCAAAACAGAACATCATCAAAGCAGGGAAAAGGGAGGGAACCACCCCTAAGCACTAGCGTGGGATAAGCGAAAATTCCCCGTCCCTACATGCGAATCTTGGGACGGGTCAAAAATTCCTGTCTGGCCCACTAGGTGACCAGTCAGACTCACGTTAGCACTGATTAATGTGGTGGGTGGGTGGGGGTGCGCCAAGAAAGAAGAGGCTTTGGCCCTGGGCGAGGGCAGCCTATATAGGCTCACCCCGCCCATCTCGGTCCTTGAGAGCTTGCCTTCCCTGTCTTGCGTTATTTGCATGGGAGAGGGCAATGAAGCTCCGGCGGCACATGTGCTGCCACAGAACAGCCTTTATCCACTGCAAGTTATGCAAAATTTACACAAACACCAATCAAATTCTGGCTGATGTACTCCAAAATGAAAGCTGCTAAGGTCTTAGCTCTCTTAGTCTGTTTCAACAAAAACAAGGAATTTTGCAGCACCTAAAACATTAAGATTGTTTCTTGGTCATAAGTTTTTGAAAGGATCATTGAGAAATACAGCACAAACTGAGGCAAATACCCTAATTGTCCCATAGTATGCTAAGGCAGTGGTTCACAAATGGTTTTGACTCACAGCTCCATTGATTTACTAGACCTTTACTTTCATTAAAGGGGGGGGGGGGGAGAAAGAAGAGAGGAACCACAGCCTGAGTAGTACCATGTTTTTCTGTCTATAAGATGCCCCCATGTATAAGAAAAACCCCTTATTTGCAACTCCAAATTACAGTTTCACAAACCGTGCTATCTGCAAATACATAGTGCACAGTTTTGCAGTTTCACAGACACACAATGTGAAATATGAATTAACATCTGCTGCAAGTCATCCTTCAAGGAAAAATAGATGGGAAGTGTTGGATTACAACAATCCCCATGCCCAAGACTGTATACTGCTTTGCAGTTTGCAATCAGTCCATTGAGTTGCTCTGGGCAAGGGGCACAATACCTGCTCTGGTCTCCAAATAATGTTACAGACCACCTAACTCTTCTGTAACATACAGCCATAGCTAAATGACACTGTGATGCCATAATTTCCTAGTATCTTCACACACAGGCTTGGCTATGTGACAGAGACATTGGGAGATGATCTATACAGGGAAATGGATACGGGATCTGTGGCCCTTTTGGTTTTACTAGACCTCTCAGCTGCCTTTGACACGATTGACTATGGCATCTTAACATAGGAACATAAGAACATAAGAATCTTCCTGACTCGTCTCTCTGAAATGGGAATTGGGGGAACTGCATTAAATTGGCTCCAGGCCTTTCTGCAGGAAAGAATGCAAAAATGAATGTTAGCGATTCAGGTTCAACACCACAGCTGCTGACCTGTGGAGTTCCCTCTCCTATGTTATTTAACATATTTATGAATTCTGTTCTGTCTCCTATGTTATTTAACATATTTATGAAACCACTGGGGAAATTATCAGGATTTTGGGGGTTACTCAACTCTACCTCTCGTCACTGGATTCCAAGGAAGCTATTTCGACTCTGGATCAGTGCTTAGCTTCAGTAATGAACTGGATGGATGAGAGAGAACAAACTGAAATTAAACCCATGCAAGACAGAGGTGCTTCTGGTCAGTTAAAAGGAAGATCAAGGGATCAAGGGATAGGAAGGGATGCAACCTGTACTGAATGGGATTACCCTCCACCCGAATTGAAAAGAGGTGCATAGCTCTGGGGGTGAGGATTGCTCCTGGACTCATCCTTGAGCCTAAATGCCCAGGTCACAGCTGTGGCCAGGAGTGCATTTGCAAAATTAAAACTAGCACACCAGTTACACACATTTCCTGAGAAACCTGCTTTGGCCACTGTGACACATGCCCTAGGGACTTCTCGGCTCTAGTGACCTCTAATGTGCTCTATGTGGGGGTACCAATGGAAAGTCTCAGGAAACTTCAACAAGTCCAGAATGCAGCGACCAGATTGCTGACTTGGGCGGGTTACCGAGATCACATTACTCCCCTACTAAAGCAGCTCCACTGGCTGCCAATTAGCTATGAGGCACAATTCAAGGTGCTGACCTTAACCTACAAAGGGCAAAATGGCCTGAGTCCAAGCTAACTCAATGATTGAATATCACAGTATGAACCAGCTCAGGTGCTAAGATCATCAGGAGAGCCCTTTCTCTCCATTTTGCCACCTTCACAGGTGCATCTCAGAAGACCACATGAAAGAGCCTTCTCTGTGGTTGCTCCCAGACTTTGGAACTCCCTCCCATTGGAGGCCAGGACTTCCCCGTCTCTGCCGTCTTTCCGGAAGCATGCAAAGACCTTCCTCTTCAGGCAAGCTTTCCCTGAATGAGGGACTACCTACTATGTGACTTTCGTATGAATTACCAGATATGATTGCATTGACTGATTTCATAAGAACATAAGTGTTTTCCATTTTGCTTTTCACCACTCATAATTGATTTTTCTTTCGTTTCTGCATGCTCTTGGTAGCTCTAATCTTACCTTTTAATGTTCTAAGATGCCTCTTCAAATTCCCTGTTCTTAACTTGAATATGTCTTAAATGCTCTAGACCAGGGGTCCTCAACCTAAGGCCCCAGGTCCGGATGCGGCCCCCCAAGGTCCTTAATCCGGCCCTGGGACCAATTGCAACCCCCACCGACCCCCTGTTTTGTGAGCAAGCCAGCCTCCGCAGCTGCTTTTGGACTGTGATCCGGCCCCCAGTGGTGTCTGGGCGGTGGTGGACCGGCCCGCTGTTTGAAAACTTTGAGGACCCCTGCTCTAGACTGTATATTGTCCCTCATTATTGTAAGCCACCTTGAGTCCTTTTCCAAGGAGAAAGGTGGTGTAAAATTATTCTAAATAAATAAATAAATAAATAAATAAATAAATAAATAAATAAATAATAGGGCTCACTCACAAATCCTAAGCCTTCTGGCAGATGTACATGCCTCTTTTCCAGAACCATGAATTTAGATATCATTTTATGGCCTTGCAAAAGATAGCCGACTTCATCATGCCAAGGGAGCCGTCTCATTACAACAGCCCAGACATCATCACAGAAGGAAGGGACATTAATAGGCTGATCACCCATATCAATTAAAACAAGCGACAATTAATGTTGGCATGGCTTTCTCCACCTTGGCTACCTGCCACAGAAAGGAGAATGAGGGCAACTGTGATTATTATTAGTTCATCATTATTGCCGATTAACAGAAAAGGTGTACTCATATTTCAGTCCTCCTGTTTTAGTGCCCGATAACAGCTGTCCGTTACATCCACATTTTGCAGTTGACGTCTGGCTGTTACCAACCCCTGCTGGAGCACAGATTATAGTAGATGCTTTATGGGAAGCACATTCATTCTCATGGCAAATGTAAGAATCATCTTGCATTTGCTCACTCTTCCTTTTTTTGTGCCAAGAAAGGAGATCTCTAGTGGGCTGGGGAGTTTTTCAAAGTCCTCTGTCACTGCAATGCAGTGGTCCCCTGCCCATTTGTAGTTCATAGAATCATAGAATTGGAAGAGACCTCAAGGACCAACCAGTCCAACCCCCTGCCATGCAGGAAGCCCATCACAATATTTCTGACTGATGGCCATCCAGCCACAATCTGTGAAAAAGACCCCCTGGGGTAAGGTAAGGGGTGAGGGCCTGTCGGAGGCCTCAGAAATGACTTCTGGTTCTCAGGGAGGCCTTTTGGGGCCTCCAAAAGACCCTGAAAGGCCCTTGCAGGCCCGTTCGGGGCAGCACCAGGCTGGGGGTAAGTAAAAGAACCCCTCAGCTAGGCTCCCCAAGGCCCAACCTGACCTGCATCCGCATACTGCAGATTTTCAATTATCGCAGGTTGGGTTGGGTCCCTAACCCCTGCAATAGGCGGGGGGTCACTGTACATGTTAGGGTCACCCGTGACATCGATACCTATTGGGCATGAATAGAGATGGGCTTGAATCAGCAAAATGGTAGATCATCTTGGTATGCAGAAGTCCATGTCCTACACACTACAAATCTATGGATTTTTCCTGAATGAACTGCATGAAATGATTTTTTTGTTTTGTTTTTCATTTTTTTATTTCATTTTGCAACAAAATGAAAAACAAAATGATTTTTAAAGAAAAATGAAATGAAACAAACTGGAATTTTTTCCGTTCATTGTGTTTCGTTTTTGTTGGGTTTAAACTGCTTTAAACAACCTGCACCCCCCCCCCCCGACAGGGAGTATTGGCTACCGTTTGCTTTGGTGGGTTAAAAAAAATTAGGGGAAAAAGGCATGGGGTTTAAAAACTTTTTTAGCCACCGAGGCAGCCTTGGTGGCTCCAAGACATTTTAAACAACACACACCTTCCCCCACCCCCACACACACATGATAGGGTGTATTGGGGGGGGAGGTGCAGACACCATGTTAAAAATGAAAAATGAAAACGAAACACAAAATGATTTTTTTTAAAAAAATCATTTCAAATAAAGCAAAATGAAACAAAACCCAATGAAACAAAAAATGAAACGAAACACCATTTTTTGCATTTTGTGCCCCTCTCTACTGCACATTGGTTTGTTGGAGAATGTTTTGCTGTGTGAAAAGGGGGGGGGGAAGCCTGGATGCATGTCTTGTCCCCACAGCCAGCCCCCCCTCCCCATGACCCCCACTGCCTTACTCATTTGTCCTGATGCCGCCGCCACCTTCTTGAGGGATAGTGGCCTCTTTTCTATCTTTAAGGCAGCCTTCTACCAGCCACCTGCCTCTGGGCAGGATCCCTCCTCTCAGCTGAACTTCCTGCTGCAATAGCAAGGCTGCTCAGGCATTGCTCACAGGGACAGAATAATGCTGAATCCATCTAGTCTCCCCCTCCCTGGTCCCATTTTTTCTCTTACCTATTCCCTGGTCCCGGAACAAGCCAGGTTTGGAGGTGTCTGATCCAAAACACAGAAGGTCTCACATCTCCACAATGAATCCTCTTTTTTAAAATGTAATGTGCCAATGTTTGGTGGTGACATTTGTACCCTCCTCTGGAAAAGTCCATCACAGGTTACAAACCATGATGGAGATGTGAAATCCCCAGGCCCCCAGTACCTCAGGGGGTACTTCAAGGGCCAGATGCAGGGGAGTGGTATCAGGAGACAGAGATCTAGTCTTGTGCACTCCCAGATACATCTGTTGGGCCCACTGTGAGATACAGAAAGCTGGACTAGATGGGCCTTTGGCCTGATCCAGCATGGCTCTTCTTATGTTCTTATGTTCTTATGAGTTCTGGCCTTTTGAATTTCCTCATTCAAGCGATCAAGGACTACAGGAATTCAGATTCAGGCTCCAAAGTGGATCAAGGAAGGCTTTAATCATTTCTAATTGAATGAGGCCCTTATCCAAAGTACAAATCAAATTAAACAGAGGGGCCCAAAAAAGAGCCCTAGTACACAAAATGACTCTGAAAGAAACATAACTTTTGAGACTGTATTGGGGAATATACTGAACCCCAAGGAACAACAACCAATATCTGGCTGAAATTTATCAGAGACATCTCTCAAAGAAACTCCCTGAGAATTTCCTTTTTCTTACTCTGTTCCTTTACATAATTATATCTACTTTGCAAAAAAAAAAAAGTTTCCAGTTTTGTGTGGTCGCCTCCTGACAGCTACCAACATCACAATACCACATAATGATATATAATGGTTAGGAACTGAAGTACAAAAATTGACAGATAATGCATAGATTTCCAAAGCATGTCCATCTTAGTTCGTCGCTCTGTGCAATATGGTTCCAAAAGAAAAAAGGGGCTTGCAACAAGCATATATGGAGAGAACGTGCTCATATCATCTCTACCCTGCAAAAAATAAGCATACCTAATTATCTGTTCATTGTTGAAATGCATACAACAATACTTTGGTTGGTGCAAAAGAAAAAAAGTATCACAACCCAATGTAGAAATGAGATGAAATAAGGGTACTGATGGGAAATTCAGCAACTCACTGGGAAGAAGACTGACATATTGTTTGCTTAATTTTTTCCAGGAGGTAACCCCAGTGGGGTTTTTGAATATATGGAGGTGGCCAAATTCTTTGCATCTGTCTAGTCTGCTTGTTTTGTGGCACCCCCCCCCACAAGAACTTGGCTTCTTAGGTTGATTTTGGAGAATCCTGTTTTCTATGATTTTTCACTTTTTCCTTTTGATCTGCTGAAAGGTGCTGATAATCAAGAATACTCCCTGTTTGTGCTACCTCAAAAGATACAGAACATGGTTTCTAATCAATTCCCTTTAGGTGGCATTAGCATATCCTGCTCCATAGACCTCATTTTCCACTATTAAGAAACTTGTCTCAGGATCAGACAAAAGATCCCGGCCGCACAGCACATTGCTGAGTGCAATTCATTATTAAACCACCCATCAGGTTAATCTGATCTGAGAGAGAGACCTGGCGATTTGAGGGATACTTGGATAAACACAGTCTTTTTCAGAGCTAAATTAGAGGGTATTTGGAAGGAATTGCAGAGAGAAGGGAGTTTTGCTTGCCTGCCATGTGCTCCGAAATCAGCCCAAAGGCATGCATGGGTTCTTAAAAAGCAAAGTTTCAGAGTGTTTTAGGCCAGTAAAGTTGTCGGTAATGATGGTCTAACTCTGCTCAGTATGATTCAGAATTAGCTCAGGTATTGTAGCACTTGTCAGTGGAGGGGGGGGGGAGAGAATGGCCTCTATTTTCCACCCACCTCCAGCCTATCATGACAGGCCATGTGAGAAGTAGTCCTGACACTGCTGGAATCTGCTGAACACTGGCGGGAAATGCCCAGAATCTCGTTTTAATTGGTGAGACAGAAAAGAAATGTGTTTGCAGATGGGTGGGAAAGAATTCTTCCCAATTTGCGATGCAGTCAGCGGAAATATTTATATACTGCCCAGAGTAGCTTTTCGCTAGATGGTTGCAGCATATATATATAAATATATAAATAAATAAATAAATAAATAAATAAATAAATAAATAAATAAATAAATAAAATTCCCTGTTTGGTTCAGTACCATCTCAATGGGTCATAAGCACATAAGAAAACAAGAACAGCCTTGCTGGAACAGGCCACAGCCCATCCAGTCCAGCATTCTGTCTCACACAGCAGCTCACCATTTGCTTCAGGGTATTCTCAAGCAGATGTCTTCACCTGCTTATGTTTCCCCTACAAATGGCATTGAGGGATATCCTGCCTATCTCTCCAACCCGAAGGTTGTCCCCAGAGAGCCATAATGATAGCCACTGATAGCCATTGAACTTGTCCAATCCTTTCTTAAGCTGTCATGGCTGACAGCTGTCACCACTTCATCTGGTAGGCAGTTCCACAGACCAGTGACCCTCTGGGGAAAAAAGTACTTTCTCTTATTTGTTTGAGATCTAGCACCCAAAAGTTTCATGGAGTGCCCCCTAGTTCTAGTGTTGTGCAATAGGGAAAACAGTTTTTCCTTATCTACTTTGTCCACACGGTGTAAGATTTTATAAACTTCAATCAGGTCACCTCTTAGGCGCCGTCATTGAAGAGTCAGGCTTCACAAGTAAGAGGAGTGCTGTCCTCAAGACCTCCACTCACTGGACTCATTGGAAAAGTCAAGTAGAAGGAGGAGGACCACATCCTTAGATGAATGGATGATATTAAGCGATTAGTAGGAGTGGGATGCATTGAAAAGAGATTCCATTTGAACATTCAGAACTTCATGATGGTAGAGCTGTTCAGCAGTGGAATATGCTGCCACAAAGGGTGGTAGAGCCTCCTTATTTGGTGGTTTTTAAGCAGAGGCTGCATGGCCATCTGTCAGGAGTACTGTGATGGGGTTCCTGCATGGCAGGGGGTTGGACTGGATGGCCCTTGAGGTCTCTTCCAACTCTGTGATTCCATGATTCTATGAAATAGCCCCAAACAGACATTATTTCCAACTCTGAGCTTGCTCAGGGGTTTAGCTGTGGGCCTTTTTACACGACCCCTAAGATCCGCTGGCCACTTAAATTCGGACCAGAGATCTTAGGGGTTCATCGCTCTCCCTGCGTTCCCACCCCCTCCGTACTTCCTGGCTGCTGGCTGCGTGAGGGGAGGGAGAAAAAGAGAAAGAAAAGCATGCCGCTCACCTCCGTTCTGCCTCTCGTCTCTGTAAAAGTAGCTCTTAAAGGGGCGGGAGCCAAAAAAACAACAAACAGAAGCAAGGAGAGCCCCACACTCACTATTGTTACACCGGATCAAATAATTTTCACCTCCAAAGAGCAGGTACTTGAAAGGTGCGCTGGGACGCGCTAAAGTGGGCGTGGTCGCACTTAATTTCCTGTTAACTCCGGAGCTGGTGGGTAAACATTTTAAAGCTCCGGAGCTGGGAGCCATTTGCCCCGGAGTTTAGGGGTCGTGTATAAACGCCCTGTGTCTCTGGCTATGGAGACAGAAGTTGGATGTTCAGTTTCCCACTGGGATTCCTTAATAAGTGCTGGGCTTTATGTCCCTTGGAGTGCCTTCCCTCATGTGGCTGCTCTGTGTAAAGCCAGTCTGTGTGGCCTCTGGCATCCTGCAGAATAAGGGCATGCAGTGACTGAACTCAATCCTAGGTTCAGGTCACCAGTTTGAGATTGACTCAGCCTTCCATCCTCCTAAGGTTGGTAAACTGAGAACCGAGGTCACTCGGTGGGTGGCGCCCCCAAAGTGTAGCCTTCAGAATCGTCAACTGCTCAGAGAGTGCTTTAAGAGCTGTGGGGCAGTATATAAGCAGCATGTGTTGCTTTGGTTTTGTTTTGGAATTCTTGTTCAGATCAACCATGCCCTTTTGAAAAGTAGCAAGGGTTGGCAGAATTAGTGAATCTCAGGATAATACACTGCAGCTGCTGGAGGTATAAAATCAATTATTTTTCTTTGAAGGAGAGTTATTAAAATTAATTGAAACCTATAAGAAAAGTACACCAGCAGGATCCAGCTGTCTTCAGGTCTTGGGAACATTTTATTGGACAATGAAAACTACTTCAATTAGGTAGGATTCATTTTCAGAATGAAAAATGAAATGGATCATGGTGGGGAAGGAAATGCCAGCGGGTACTGCGGGGGATCCAGATGAAAAAAACATAGACTCGAGTCCAGTTATCCGACCAGCAGAGTGATGATGATGTCGCCCCTTGCCTTTCTGCGTTTTATTACATATTAGACATGGGCACGACCAGAAAAAATGACGTTTCGAGTTTTCGTTTGTCGGAACGGGTCCGTTTCGGGTTGTTTCCATTTGTCGTGGAATTTTTCGGGTCATTTCCATTTGTCGTGGAATTTTTCAAAAAATTTCAAAAAATGGCCCAGCGAGACCACTCTGGGCCATTAACATCAGTGAGTCAATACAATACAATGCAATACAGGACAATACAATACAAGAAAAACACGTATTATTCATCTGGAAGTTGATTCATGGGAACTGGACTCCTTTTCTTGAGAGACTGGTCTCAAACTCTCAAGAACTGATCTCAGTCTTTCAAGAAAAGAAGTCCAGTTGCCATGAGGTAACTTCCAGATAAACTAAGCTGGATGACTGAGAATCTTCACAGACACATATAATTCATACAATAAAATGAAATAATCATAAAAACGCAGTAAATGAAATTAAAATTGAATTAAAATAACATGAGATGGCATACAATTTCCACAGAACATAACAGAATTTTTTTAAAAAAATGAACCCACAAGTCAGATGGTAACTGCCATGGTGGTTCTTGCCTTATCACGAGAAGCTTCCAGGCCAGAATTTGAGGTTAATGCCTGGCATCAGAATGCATGACTCTGAGAAAGAAGCAACACAGAGATAAGGAAATGGAAAAAAGAGCACTGCTCCAACTTCCAGCCTCCAGTTCCCTTCAAGCAAATAATGTAGCTGCAGCTGCAGGGAAGACCACAAGAAGGCCAAATTGATATAATGTGAGAGAGACAGTTTTAATTAGAGACTATCTGGTAGTGGGGTGGCTATTTCTTTTGTAAATAAATAAATAAATAAATAAATTTGGGGAGAGAGAGAGAGAGAGAGAGAGAGAGAGAGAGAGAGAGAGACTCCTATTTTGACTGATGAATGATAATGATCATGGTGTGGTGGTGAACATTATTTGAAATCACCCAATTTGTTTTCTAGGATACAACTCAAATGACACCATTTTCTCATTCTTTCCCTGCTCGTTCTTATTAATGGAAGTCACATCTCCCTTAATGTTCCTCATCCTCAAGCTTATCCCTCAGGCTTGCAAATGCACCTGCACATTATTAATGCGCCACTCAAATTCTTCAGATGAAAGGAAATTTCATTTCCTTTATACTAAACACCTTAATTTGTTGTTCAATTATCACATTTCCCCAGGTGTCATCATCACAGGAAGCATTAAAGATGTAGAGGAATGACTATATTTACCAAAACAAAGCAAAGCAGATTAAAAATCACAGTTAATCACCCAGAGAATGCCTGTGTTCCCTCCTTGTACTAACGATAATTACTTTTCATTACATTTATTTGGGGAAGGGGGGGAGAGAAATGCCATTTTTAGTCTCCCTCTCCATCTTATGTCAATAAAAGGTTGATTACATTTGTACATAAATAGTCAGGACAAAGTAGTAGCTCAAGTTCGGGGAGGTTTAATGGAACAAACATTTATTGGAGTCTGTCAGTTTGAGCAAAGCAAGCATGGGAGTAGACTCACTTTTGTCTGCTCCAAATCACAGATGTTTTGTGTGTATTCTTGTTCTTCCCATGTGTAAAGGAAAAGGTATGGGGTGGTGGTGGTGGGGGGAATCTTAGTTCTTTTTCCAGGCAAAGGGAAAATCAATTTGGGAAGGTCATTTTGACTGTAAAAGAATAGAAGGACAAAGCATTAAGCAGCTTTCTTTTACTTATTTATTTATTTATTTATTTACAAAAGAAATTAGCCACCCCGCTACCAAGAGGTCTCTTGGTGGCATACAACAATGTATTGAAAACTATAAAACAATAAAATTATTAAAACTAAAAAAATACAATACAGTTAAAACACATTACAATACAAACCCTGCTGCTCATGTGTCCAGCTAAAAAAATCTAATTAAAATGCTGGCCAAACAAGAAAGTTATTGCCTGGTGCCGAAAAGCCAAAAGTGTTGGCGCCAGGCGGATCTCTGTTTCACAACCAACTACATGTTCCATGGCTACTCTTCTATAACTAAGAAAAGATGATACAAGTACCTTTGTTGGACCATGGAAGAAAAAATAAGTAGATTGTGTGTTTGTCTGTGAAGATTCTCAGTCATCCAGGTGAGTTTATCTGGAAGTTGAGTCATGGCTACTGGACTTCTTTTTTCTGAGAGATAGAAACGTTTCGCTGCTCATCCAAACAGCTTCATCAGTCTTCATCAGATTCTGAGTAGAGATGGACACAAAAATAACCATGCATGAAGCCAACCAATCAAAAACAAATCCCCATGAGTCAGGCCATTTTATGGTTTGTTTTGTAGCACTTTGGGGAAATGCACCTGCCCAGAACGAAATGAAATGCCAAACTATTATTGCCGTCATACGCAGGCTGTAAATCAGACATCCCAAATCCAATCTTTGCCTGACATGGACTGATTCTTGGGCTGGCTGACTCTCCTTCCCACTTCCTCCAAGTTTGGTGACAATCAGATTTGGGATGTACAAATGATAGACACCCAAAATCAGGTCTCCGCAGGAAAGTGCTCTTTGGACACTTTCTATCATATGTGGTGGACTTCTCAAGAAGCAAACTTATATTGGGAAATGGTAAAGCTATTTATAGAGAGATCATTGCACCGCCCAGAAGAAATAAAGGCACACGACAAAGTTTATGGAGTTAATATGGGAGGCAATTTATTTATAACATTATTTAACTGTAAAGAAGAACTGCAAATTAAGAGGGCCTATGCCGTGGGGCAAGTGGTGGATAATTCTATGTTATAATTCATCAGCACCTCTGCTTGATAATAAGAGATTAAACAATGCCTTTGGTAAGAAAGGCTAAAACATTTGGGCCTCTTTAGTCTGGAAAAAAGGCGATTGAGGGGGGATATGATTGAGACATACAAAATAATGCAGGGTATGAGTAAAGTGGATAGAGGGAAGCTTTTCTCCCTCTCCCAAAATACCAGAACTAGGGGACATACACTCAAATTGAGGGCTGGGAAAGTAAGAACTGACAAAAGAAAATATTTTTTCACCCAGCGCGTTGTAAGTCTATGGAACTCCCTGCCACAGGATGTGGTGATGGCATCTGACCTGGATGCCTTCAAAAGGGGATTGGACAGATTCCTGGAGGAAAAGTCCATCACAGGTTACAAACCATGATGGAGATGGTTTAAACCAGGGTACTTCAAGGGCCAGATGCAGGAGAGTGGTATCAGGGGAGAGATATCTAGTCTCATGCACTCCCAAACACATCTGGTGGGGCCGCTGTGAGATACAGGAAGCTGGACTAGATGGGCCTTTGGCCTGATCCAGCATGGCTCTTCTTATGTTCTTATGTTCTTATGTTCTTAAGATGCCAAACAGAAATAACACCATCTTACCTTCAATTCTCATAAACACTGGCAGCCCTCATTACGTAACGGGGGCTCCTTTTAACAATCAGAATTGACCTCCTAGCTTAAATTTTTATCCATGAGGGCTGCCAACACCAAACAGGTGCTGTATAACAGAGGTGCCTACTTAAATAACAAAACCGCTTGCCCTAACTGCCAATTTTAACTGATAAATGAACTATTTAATATCACCCCACCACGCCACGCAGATGATGGGATGGGTGAAAAAAACGCGACCGCTCTACGGCCAATTTGAGCAACGGCCAAAAATTCCTATCCGGCCCCGAAGCGACCAGTGAGACTCATCATCCACACTATAGGGCGGAAGGGAGGGGAGCTGTCAAACTAGCACTGGCTGCGGGCAGGGAGCGTACGGAGCCTTAAATAGGCTGCTCCGCACCACGCAACCAGCATACGGGCACTGGACTTTGCGCCCGCCCCCTTCTTCGAGGCAGCAAAGAAGCCCCGCCGAAGACAAGGGCTTCGGGTGGAGCCTCCATTGAAGATTAAATTAGAGTTTAAACCAGAACTCTTTTTATTGAATATAACTGATATGAACATTTCTCATGACCAAAAGTATGTATTGCATCATATAATTGTTGCAGCAAAGATTCTGTATGCACAATTTTGGAAGCAATCTGAAGCGGCCACGGAGAGAAATTTCTGCGAAAAGACAAGAGAATGTATTGAAATCGATAGACTTTCCGGATTAAAGATGGGCATGACTCATCAAAAATTTTTGTTTTCGTTTTTGTTTTTTCGTTTCATTTCACAACGAAAACGAAAACGAAAAATTTTTCAGAAGCAAAACGACAACGGAAACGAAACGAAAAATTTTGCTGTGTTTTTCGTTTTCGTTACGGCAGACACATTGCATTGAAAAGAATGCTAATGAAATGAAAATTTTTCATTTTCGTTTTTGTATTTTTGTTTCGTTTCGTAACGAAAACAAAAACGAAAAATGTGCAAAAAACCCAAAAAAAACAAAAACGAACTGAAATGGACCCCTCAACAAAAAACAAAAAACGAAAAATTATTTTTTTGAGTCGTATCCATCTCTATTCCGGATATCTGAAAGGAGTTTATGAAGAGACCACCAAAAGAAGAGGGCAAGCAGTAGTAAAATTACTAGTTAACTGATATGATATTAGATCCTGCTATGTATGATCTTTGACTTGATAGATTCAATGTAACCTTTTGTGATATTTTTTTCTTTATTTGTCCTTTCCCCCTCCCCCCTCCCCTTAAAATTAATAAAACTTTTAAATTAAAGTGCTCTTTGGACAGGGGAGGCAGAGGAAAATGGAAGCAGACTCTTTATATTGCTAGGACAAGGCAGGGAACAATATTTCCCTATTAAGGGCCACGTTCCTTCAAGGGTATTTTGCTGAGCTTCAATGGATGGTGTTGAAGCCAGAACAGAGCCGAGTCAAGGTTGAGGAAAACAACTGCATTTGGGTGGTGACTGGCATTTGCCAAATCAGTAGATCCCATTCCTCAAGATTCAGATCCAAATTGTAAGGTGTTAGTGGACCCCACCACCACCACCACCACCAAGAACAAGAAGGGGGCATGTCCTTGTGATGTCACATGGCTGGAGGTTTGTGGTGTCACAGAGGCGGGGCAAGGAAGAGATTGCCTCTGCCTGATTCCACCCTGTTTGTGGAAATAGGCAGAAGTCGACTGTGGGTAAATGGGATTCTAATCTAAGGCAAATCCCACCAACAAATTAATATGGCAGCTCCAGGTAAGGAGACAGCCTTCTTTTCAGTAACTGGATCAATGGCAAATCATTTCCTGCAAAGCTGTCAATCCCCATTTCTCTTTGATCCTGTGTGGAGCAAGACAGGCAGGGACTCAAAGACATCTACATGAGATGCCTGCACCCACATGCATGCACTTAAATGGCTGTAGAAACTGTGTGACTTACGCTCAAGACAGCACTGTTGTTGCTGTAGAAACCATAGACACTTAGACTGTCCCATAAACTGCTATGCTGGGCTTCATAACTTCATTAGCCCGACAGTAAGTAAGCCAAACTGAATGAAGGGTATGGTTACACTGGCACACTGAACTGCAGTGGGACCGCAGTACCTGAACGGTGAAATGGCGGGGGTGACTGTATTTTTGATGTTTTAATTTTAATTTTAACATTATCATGAATTTAATCCTATTCTATTCTATTTTAATTTTCATTGTTTTAAAAATGGTTCTGTAAGCCTTGGTTCTGGGACAAAAGAAATATGTCCATCCATCCATCCATTTCATGGTTCAGTTGGGAACTGAGGCTGGATTTCCCAAGTCACAACACAACACAACACAACAGCACACTGGATTTCTCAAACTTGGTTGTGTCCTGGCAGCCCCTGGGGCACAAAAACCCGAAAAGCACCAGGTTATTAATCTGTATAATGATAGGTCCTTGTTCTCTCACCTGCCTAGGATATCAGTCGAGATAAGATAATTAAACAGAAAGGTCACTTTTGTGCTAGGTTCTCACTCAATGTTATCACTTAATAAATTTATTTTAATATGCAAGATAAAGTTGACACGTTGATTAATGGACTAGGATGTGGAAGTTGTTTTAAGTATTTTGTTCACTTTTCTCATTAAACACTCTTAGGATACTGTCAGAAGAAATATAGAAAATCTGCATAACACCCTCACCAACAAGCATTTGGTTCATCAATAAGACTTTCAGTTTTGAGTCTGGATTAAGCATGCCATTGTAGAACACTAATTATCCCCAAGAGAGATATTTTTAAAAGGTGTCCTTTCCTTAATGAGAGTTAACTTTTGGTGAACCTCTCTCTGTCTTTAAGTAGAAGAAAAATTGCTCCATTTGCATGCATGAATAAATAAACATGTGTAAGGAATATGAAAGAAAGATCATCCATTTAATATCTGCTGAAGATCCAACACATTGATGAGGCCATGAAGTATCTGTGGGATAGAGGTTGGGGGGGGGGAGTATCATTCCGCTTCAGTGAAAAGCTTGTAATTATCTTCTCAACCTTCTTTTAATCTTACAGTGTGATCAATTACGGTGTATCTCAGTGAGCAAGATGGTAGAATTCTGGGATCAATCACTGTCCACCTGCTTCGTACAGCTAGGTCTTGAATGCAATTTTTGAATCGAGACAACTTTGCAGACCTAATGAAGAAGTCAGGTTGCCAATCCATGTTTCAGCACATGGTCAAAGAGGTTACTTTCACCATAACAGGAGAAATACATCTGATCTTAAAACCAAAAATATATGTTGAAATTAAGAATAATGTTTTTTAAATGAGACTCTAGATCAAACATGTCCAAACTTTGGTCTTCCTGATATTTTGGACGACAGATCCCAGAATTCCATGCCTGTATTTCCAATGGCAAAGGACTGTGGGAGCTGTGGCCCAAAACATCTAGAGGGCTGACGTTTGAACATGCCTGCTCTAGATCAGTGTTGGCAAATATGAGTCATGTGTGCCAAATAGACATGGGCACAACTTGGCGAAATTCTCGTTTCCGTTTCCGTTACTCGTTTCCGTTACGCAATGGAAACGGTAACGACAATTAAGCCGTCAGAACTCGAACTCGAACCGACAAAAGAAAAATTGGGTCTGATTTGTCGTTGTCGTTCATGGCATCGTGCGTGGCGATCGCGTGATGCCAAGCGGCACAGAAAAAAAGTTTACCCCCCCCCCCGATTCCCGGCCAAAAAAGCAGGCGAAAATATGCCTGCCTGAGTGAGGGCACCTACCAGAGGGGTGGTTTCTGGGGGGGGGGGTTCCCTGGCCTTTCCCCCTCTCCTGTCCTGGGCTGCTCTGGTGGGGGGCATCCTCGTCGTCTCGCCATGCCATGCGGTGCGGGGGGATCCAAAATGGCGACCACATTTTTTTTTTTTTTGAAATCGTGGTCCAAAAACCCACCAAAGCACCACACAGAAACATGCAAAAATTAGGTATTTTAACTGCCTGAATTTTTACAGTAGCAGCAGTGGGTTTTTCTTGCAATAAACGTCTGTCTCCAATCCCATTGATTTTATTTTAGTTTATTTTTATTTTTATTTTTTTACACCTGCGCAATGATGGGCTGGCCATGGGATGGGACCATGCAAATTTTTGGAGCCATTCCACCAATCGCATGGCCACTTGGCCAGGTTTTGACTGAGACTTCTGGGATGTGCCAGTCGGGCATAAAAAGCCCACTATAACTCTAGCCCTAGCCCTAACCCTAACCCTAACCCTAACCCATACGCCAGTACACTGTCCTTCTTAGTGGGTCAGAGGCACCCAGAGGTGCAGCCCACTAACTCACCCTAACCTTACCCGTAATGACCCTAAGCCTAGCCCTTGCCCTAACCCCAACCCTAAGCCAGATCTGTACTCGCATTGCACTACACGCAAGTACACTGTCCTTCTTAGTGAGTCAGAGGGCGCCCAGCAGAGGCATCCTTCTTTCACCTTGCTCACAGTCCAAAGTTCCAAAAAACTCAAAACCTGTACGCCAGTATGCTGTCCTTCTTAGTGAGCTAGAGGCACCCAAAAGAGAGGTGCCTCTGCCAGTACCACTTGGTACGCAATGGCTACACGGTCATGTACCCTTCCTTTTCCCTTTGTAGCGGGCCAGAGGAGGCACCCACCCCAGAGAGGTGCCTCTAGGAGCCCGCTACCCTACCCCCCGAAACCAGTACTAATGACAAACGACAAACGAAATGACAAATTTTTGAAAAATTTCACAACAAACAGAAACGAGCCGAAACGGGCCAGCTCCGACACACGACAACTCGAAACGATCATTTTCATGGTCGTACCCATCTCTAGTGCCAAAGGTGGCATGTGAATCCCTTTCTGTTGGCAGGCAACGTCACCCCCTCACAGCTACAGTAAGTTATTTCCCCCTCTGTGCTCTGTGCAGAGAGCCAGGCGAAGGGGAAGCACTGAATTGTGGGCTCGTTCATAGCCGTTCATAGCCCCAGTTTACTCTCCAGCCACACTGCTCTGGGCATCCCAAAAGCAGTATGGCTGGAGAGTAAACTGGGGCTAAGAATGAACACACACATAGGACACAAAATCAAAGAAAAACAAAACAAAACAAAAGACACAAAACATGTGGCACCTTAAAGACTATATTTCATATTTAAATGAATTCTGCTGCTATATGTCTGAAGAAGTGGACGTGTCCACAAAATGTTACATTAAAATATGAAAGTTAGTCTTTAAGGTGCCACATGTTTTTTGTCTTTTGTTTTTTTTTTTTGTTCTTTGATTTTTGTGTCCTATATTCTAAAAGAGTGAGATTAGCTGGTCACTTCGGGGCCAGATGGGAATGTTTGGCTGTCACTCAGATTAGCAATGAGTGACAGCAGGCGTCCGCCCATCCCATTCTCTTTGATGTGTGGTTGAAAGTCATTGGAACCTACATTAACTGGTCACAGTTGGCAAGTAGCACAAGAGGTATCAGAATTCAGGTACGCCCCTTGATATTGCGTCCATATGGTGCTAGGCAGCCCTCGCATTCAATTAAAATAAATAGCAGGAAGTAGAGATGGGCACGACTTAGCGGTATTCCCGTTTCCGTTTCCGTTACTCGTTTCCGTTACTCTACGGAAACGGTAACGGGAATCACTGCCCCAGACTTCGAGCTCGAACCGACGAATGAACAATTTGGTCTGATTTGTCGTGCTCGTTACTTGCATCGCGCAATGCCAAGCGGCACAGAAAAAAAGTTTTTTAAGTTAAAAAAAAAAACCCGATTCCCGGCCCTAAAAGTAGGGACAAAACTGTCTGAGGGCACCTACCAGGTATGAAGGTGTTTTATTTGGGGGGGGTTCCCCGCCCCCCTCTCCTTGGCTATTGCTACTGCTCCGCTGCTGGTACCAGGCTGGGAGGGCGCATCCATTTGCCATGCAGTGCGGGGGATCCAAAATGGCGACCGCAATATTTTTTTGAAATCGTTGCCCAAAACCGCACCAAAGCACCACAGAAACATGCGAAAATTAGCTATTTTAAATGCTTGAATTTTTACAGTAGCAGCAGTGGGTTTTTCTTGCAAAAAAAGTCTCCGTTGATTTTATATTTTATTTTATTTTATTTTTACAGGAAACCTGCACATTTGCAATGATGGGCTCGCCCATGGGAGTGGACCATGCAAAGTTTTGGAGCCATTCCAACAATCGCATGGCCAGGTTTTGCTGACTGTACCAGGCTGGGAGGGCGCATCCATTTGCCATGCGGTGGGGGGGGGGATCCAAAATGGCGACCGCAATATTTTTTTTGAAATTTGTTGCCCAAAACCCCACCAAAGCACCACAGAAACATGCGGAAATTAGCTATTTTAAATGCTTGAATTTTTACAGTAGCAGAAGTGGGTTTTTCTTGCAAAAAAAGTCTCCGTTGATTTTATTTTATTTTAGATTTTATTTATTTTTTTACACCTGCGCATTCGCAATGATGGGCTCCCCATGGGAGTAGACCATGCAAATTTTCCACCAATCGCATGGCCACTTGGCCAGGTTGACCACAGAGACTTCTGGGATGTGCCAATCGGGCATAAACAGCCCACTAATCGTAGCCCAAACCGAACCCTAAGCCTAACCCATACGCCAGTACACTGTCCTTCTAAGTGGGTCAAGAGAGGCACCCAGATGCACCCCAATACTCACCGTAACCTCACCCGTAACTAGCCTAACCCCTAGCCGTTGCGCTAAGCAGTCTTAACCCAAGCCAGATCTACTTGCATTGCACTACATGCAAGTACGTGAGACACAGCGGGTGCAAAGAGTCTGCCAGTCCGTCACTTGTGGCTCTGGCTGACTCCTGCAGCTCCCTCCAGGAGCCCGGAACCCCCTCCCCAACCAGTATTAACGACAACGATGGCCCAAAAAAAGGAGGGACTAATTTTTGCAAATTTTTCGCAAAAAACGGAAACGAGCCGAAATGGAACCGGCCCGACTAACGACAACTCGAAATTTTTTTTTCAAGTCGTGCCCATCTCTAGCAGGAAGTTATAGAACAGGTATAGAAAATCATATAATGTCAGTTGAGGGAAATGGAGGGCTGCTTTGGTTAAGTAGATTCGGGAATTTTGGAGGGATGTTGAACAGGTGGGACGCATCCTCTCATCTTTAATTAGGAATCTCTCTGAATTCTATTATGGGTGGCTAAGCACATCCGATCTCGCCTGATTTTGGAAGCTAAGCAGGGTCAGCCCTGGTTAGTACTTGGATGGGAGACCACCAGGGAATACCAGATGCTGTAGGTGCCTGGAGTAGGAACTGGCAAGCCACTCCAGTATTCCTGCCAAGAAAACTCCATGGACATGGGGTCACAAAGGGTCAGTCACGACTGTAACTATGCAACACACACAAGTGATAAAAGCTAATGACTGATACCCAAGTTGCGCTATATCGAAGGTCCTCTTGTTAGTTAACAGTTAGCAGTTATCTTTAAATATGGTTATCAATAGATTGTGGCCCAATTTTAAACCCAAGAACTTTTGTCTCATCTCGGTATATGGGTGGGCAACAGATTTTCTATCAGATACACTGACATAGGAACCAGACCTTGCAGTAAACCCAGATGCCAGCTGTACTTGCAAATTTGCATCGGAGATGCCATCGAAGGACCAAACAACACAATTCACTGTGATTTATGCCATATTTTGTCTACAATTCCACATCACATTTTATATTGGAATAAGAGGCCAAAGTCTATGTGAGAGAGGAAATGGGCGCAACACAGTCATCAAGAATAGAAACGCCCATCAAACAAGGGATGAACACTTCATCTTTTCTGGATGTGCTTTTCTGTGATATCAGAATTGCAATTCTTGAAGAACAACAAAATCAGAGACAGGAGAAGCAGCACATGCTCTCTAGGATTAAACAAATGTAAGAGTTTCCAGTGTCAGTATACAGTATACATATACAGTGGACCCTTGTATAACAAACAGTTTGTATAATATAAAATCTGTACAACATTAAAAAATTCCAGAGATAGGGGAAATTTATTTAACAGAATTGCCTATGGGGTGAATCCATACAACATAAAAATGGTCACAATTAGGGATTACTCCTTTTTCAATGCATTCCTATAGGAAATTTTTATAAAGGAAAATTTGCTTAACAGAATTTCATTTGGAACAAATCAATTCCTTTATACAAGGTACCACTGTAACTTGTTCCAAATGGAATTATGTTAAGCAAAATTTCCTTTATACAAATTTCCCATAGGAATGCATTGAAAATGGAGTAATCCCCATTTTTATGTTGTATGAATTCGCCCCATAGGTGATTATATTAAGATTATCTTAAGAATTTCATTTTGAATGAATTAATTTCTTTATACAAGGTACCACTGTACTATTGTAATAATTAGAACTAGAGATGGGCACGACCAGAAAAAAATACGTTTTGAATTGTCGTTTGTCGGGACAGGCCCATTTCGGGTCGTTTCCGTTTGTCACGAAATTTTTCAAAAATTTGTCGTTTCCGTTTGTCGTCTGTCATTTGTACAGTGGTTTAGGGAGCGTAACGTGCAGCCGCCGTAATACATTATGTTGGGGTTGTTAGTGTGACAGGAAACCTCGTCGGCACTTCTCTGTCTCACTAAGAACATTATGTTAGGGTAGGGGTTAGTGTGTCAGAGGAACCTCGTCGGCGCTTCTCTGACTCACTAAGAAGGAAAGCATACTGGCGTACTGCCGTACAGGTTACACTTAGGGAGGGAGTGAGTGGGTCCCTGAAGTTGAAGGCACCTCTCTGGGTGCATCACTCTGACCCAGGGAAGTGTACTTGCATACGAATCTGGGTTAGGGTTGGGGTTAGGGTAAGGGCTAGGCTTAGGGTAACGGTTCAGGTTAGGGTTAGGGTTAGGGTTAGGGTTAGGGTTAGGGTTAGGGTTAGGGTTAGGGTTAGGGTTAGGGTTAGGGTTAGGGTTGGTGGGCTTTTTATGCCCTCTCTGACACATCCAGAAGTCTCAGCAAAACCTGGCCATGTGATTGGTGGAATGGCTCCAAAAATTGCATGGTCCCATCCCATGGCCAGCCCATCATTGCACGTGCGCAGGTGTAAAAAAATAAAAATATAAATATAATAAAATAAAATAAAAATACGACGTTTTATTGCTATAAAAAAAACCCACTGCTGCTACTATAAAAATTCAGGGATTTAAAATACCTAATTTTCACATGTTTCTGTGGTGCCTTGGTGGGTTTTTGGACCACGATTTCAAAAGAAAAATTGCGGTCGCCATTTTGGATCCCCCACCACCACATGGCAAATGGAGACTACGAGGATGACCCCCCAAGCCTGGTGCAAGCAGCCCAGGACAGGAGAGGGGGGAAGGCTGGGGACCCCCCCCCCCCAGAAACCACCCCTCGGTAGGTGCCCTCACTGAGGTTGGCATATTTTTGCATGCTTTTATGGCCGGGAATCGAGTTTTTTTATTTTTAAAACTTTTTTTCTGTGCTGCTTGGCATTGCATGATCGCCGCGATGCCATGAACGACAACAAAAAATCAGACCCAATTTTTCTTTTTGGTTCGGGTTTCGAGCTGGAGCGGAGTAATTCTCGTTACCGTTACCCGTTACGTAATGATAACGAGAACCGAAAACGGAAATGACAATTTCGCCTAGTTGTGCCCATGTCTAATTAGAACCCTTGTTGCTCTATCCACCACCATTGTGGTGGAATTAGTCAATACCTAGTGTGTGTTAAAGACCTAGTTATAACTGTTGGGAAGGATAAGCTTAGAATTTTAAAGCTACTAGCAGTTTTATATTCCACTCAGAGAAATAAGCACTCCATTCATCTGAAAAAGCGTGCATGGATTCATGGAAGCTTATGAAAAATAAAAACTAGTTTGTCTTATAGGCGCTGCATTACTATTTCTGGTTTCACTTTTATAGTAAGTTTTGTTTCTATGGCACATTATGCGCAAGGGGAAAAAAGTTACATTGAAACTTTTAGCTTTAAAGCACCATAAAGTTTTAAATGGCCTTGCTGTGCCTTTCAGTAAATCAACATAATCACCTTTAAAGCTGTGCATTGTCCCCATGTAGTGCTTTACCAGACTTTACCAGACTGAATAAGTGCATGCTCTGAGAATCTCAAATGCCGCGCCTCAACTTTGTAGAATTAAACAGCAAAGAGTTAGAATTTGAGGCATTAAAATGCAGACCACGTGCCCATATTCAAATGTGGTGAAAGTCAACATAGCCACGATTTTTCTACAAGGAAAAAAAAATCTTGCAGTGTCCCATTCTGCTGTTCAGGAAGTCAGCCAGCCAGACTTTCCTTCTTCAAGAAGGCTCCATTCCCTTTCTCTCTCCTTAACAGTTTCCCATTTCAGTATAATTAGCTGTCTGAGGATGAGCGAAGATGGTAACTGAAGTCACTCTGTGGAGTGCCCGGGGACCATCTAGTTCAATTTATTTTCAGGTGATCAGGCGACATTCAGGAGATTGTAAACCAGCCCAACCATGCTCAGGGCCCAGTTCAAACTTAACTTTTTTGGGTTGAGCAGTAGGGTGGCTCTGTTTCTGGAGCTGGATCAGAACAAGGATGGAAGATGTCAAGTGAAGATTCTCAGTCGTCCATATGAGGTTTTCTGGAAGCTGAGACATACATGGCAACTGGAAAAGAACTCTAGTTGCCATGACTTAGGCCGTTACTTCATGAACCTCTCGCTGCGCGGCGAGCCGTGATTTCTGCGCGAATCGGTCGGTTTTGTCCGCACGATCCTCCATTTTGGATGCGGCGCCACCCCGACCACGCCCCGACCACGCCCCTAAACCGTGCTCCAAGCGGGGCGAGAGATTCCCCTGCCGGAGGCCGGGAATCTCCCTCGCTTCGCATCCCGCTTCGTATCCAAATTCACGTGTGGCCAGTTAAAAAGTATATTTATTTATTTTTTAACTTACTTTTTCTCCGAAATGCCGATGCATAGATATTTCGGTTAACCCGTTCTTTTGATCTTGCCTTCTGTAAACGGGGCAGGGGCAACAGAGGGGGGGCAAGCGTCCCCGGGTGACGTGAGCAGAGCCCCTCCGCTGGCAAGGGATGGCGAAGGGCTGCGCAGAGGGAGGGGGGAGGGGGTGTCGGTGCCGCCGCCGCAAGACACCCCCGCGCGCGCCCACACCAGAGAGCGGCGGCGGGGCACACAGGGCGATGAAGCTGAGAGAAGCTTCTCCCCGCCCCCCGCCCCCCCCCCCCAAAAAAAACCAACCCAGCAGCTCTGCTTCAGGGAAACACGATGGCCGCCCACAAGTCCTCTGACCGCAAATGACAGCCAGGTATTGATGCATCGATACGCCGTGGTAATTTTCTTAAAAAAATAAAAGAAAGCAGAAACCGGACGTTGCAAGTAAGCTTCCGAATGCGAAGGGAGCACGTGAAGTACTACTGGATTCGACCCTAAAACTTCGCCCGGTGAGGACACGGAAAGAGGGGTGGGGGTGAATGGAGACCACGTGACTACCACGTGACCGCCTTCGAATTCATAGCGAAGGCAATCACGCTGCGAAGAGAAGTTCTTCGTGAAGTGACGGCCTTAGCTTCCAGAGAACAAGGATGGAAAGGTTATTTTAAAGCAGTGGGTCCCAGCCTTGGATCCAGAGAAGTTATTGGACTACAGGTCCCAAAAATCCCAATCAGCACATCTAGTGATGAATGCTTCTGGGAGTTTTAGTGTTCAAGAATATCTGGGGAACCCAAAGTTGGGAACCACTTCTTTAAAGGGACCCTTTAAAGGTTGTAACCATGAGGAGACCCATTCTGGTGTAACTTGAGACTATATAATATCTCCATTTGCTCAGCCTCTCAGTTGAGAAAGTGCTCCCATACATTTTCAGAAGATGACAGCCACAGAAGATTGGCAAAATGTCAGGAAGAAAAACTTCCAGAATATGGCCAAACAGCCCAAAACATTCACAACAACTACCTTTGGAGCATCGTCTTAATAAAAAATGAACTGAAATTTTAATTAATCATAAGGAAACACCACCAACAAAAACACACAATTATTTTTGTTGCCTTTTCAGCCTCCCTTAGTTTGGCCACATTTAGCAGCATGGACTGAGAAGAAAAGTTGACATGGATATATTTATTATTTATCCATTGTATTTGTTTTATTTATAGGCCACCTTTCCTCCAATAAGGAGACGTAATGTAACTCACAATTTTAAAAGAAAAGAATTGAAAACTTAATAAGCTAAACATTTTTTTAAAAAATAAACTGTATGCTAATTAAAATATGATTAAATAATGAAAAGGAAGCAAACATTAAAAGCCATTTTAATTTTTAAAAGGCATCCAGGGATTCTGCTACACTTGTCTGGCATCTTTCCATGAATGGATTGAACGCACCCTTGATCTTTATAAACTAGACACAGTAGATATGGTCAAGGGTAAAGTGGCATGGAAGTGAAAGGCATAGGAGAAATTTCCAATAGTGGCACTTAGTGGAGTCTCTGAATATTCAAAATATAGCTCATTTATCAGGGACGGGCCTACCATTTGGCAATGTGCAGCCTTCACCTCGGCCAACAGATTTGAGGTCTCTATGAACAGGAGCCAAGTTTTAGATATCTAGTGGGGGGTTAGTCTTGATGGCCTTAGAGGCCCCTTCCAACTTCACTATTCCACAATTCTACAAGCCTCTTCTATTCCCCTTCCAGTTTAACCTTAGCTTTCATCTGTTGTCATTTTGCTGAGAGGTCTCTCAGACGTGGTGGTATTTAAAAGACTCATTGCCTACAAGAGTTTGGATCCCTGCGTTGTCATGGCGAAAGAACGTTTTCCCTGCTTTGCGTGCCTGATGGTTGTTCTTGGTACACTTCCTTCTGCTTGGTAATCAAATTGTTACCATCTTTTCTGATGACATTGGCAATCACTACCAGGGTTGTAAAGTGAAAGCTGAGCTTATCATATTAATAATAACTTAATGACTCTTTGTGGCACTTTGTCCTGTTTCCAACAAACCTTGAAAGAGTTGTGTGAGGCTAAATTTCCAATCAGGAAATGTTCCTTATAGAGTGATGGAGAGAGAGAAATTGTGGACTATACCTTTATTTTTTATTTATTTAATCATTGTTAATTTTTTTTAACCTGGCCTTTCTCCTTAAGAAAAGAAAACCAAGGCAGGTTACATCAACAGAAAACCATGTTAAAGGTGTTTTTAAAAGTAAGCACACAAAATATTACATAAGAATCAAACAAATGTCACACTAAAAAGAAGGAAGGAAGGAAGGAAGGAAGGAAGGAAGGAAGGAGGAAGGAAGGAAGGAAGGAAGGAAGGAAGGAAGGAAGGAAGGAAGGAAGGAGGTCCATTATGGGAAAAGGACAACAGCTTCCCCAATGTTCTGGTGGATTGCATGTGAGCAAGCATGCAGTTGGTACCTTGTCCAATGACTGCAGCAGCTTCTGACTCATGAGTTCCAGATACAATTGGAATGGATGCTAGTCTACATTTCACATTCCAGAGAACTTTGTTTTGCAACTGGCTATTGGAAGATAAACAGGGGCTTAATTTACAAGTCTGGTAGTTCAGAGGAAACCCCACTGAAGGAAAAACAGGTCAGTCAGTGTTTAGATACTTTTTTGTTCATACCAGGATGGATACCATAGCTGAAATGAGCTACCTTTGCTGATCTCAGTCATGGGTATCTGGAACTAGAAATAGGCCGTCTTTTCTCATTTTCCACTTCCTTAAGGGGTTAAAAAACAGAATTCTGCAACTCACCACTTCAGGCCTCTGCTGATCAGACTGTAAGGGGTGGTGGTGGAATAGATATTGGAAGAATACATTAATTTGTCAAGCAACGGAGAGAGGGGGCAGGGTTGCATTTCATCTTTATCAAAAGCCCCTTGCCACGCTCATTGGTATGTGTGCAGTGAACCTCTACAAATATTCCTCTCATATGTTCTCCTATTAGATTTTCTGTGGCGTGTTTATATTTTTTCCAAAGCTGTGAATCAACGGACGTGCGCGGGATTTATGCCCCGGATGGCATTTCATTGGCTTGAAAGTCAGCTTGATGATGAGCCCATGCATTTAAATTACAAACTAGTTGGGCCAAATTCCATAAAAAGACAGGTGAGATCATAATTTTTCTGCTTCGGGGGACAGTTATAACTGCCTATAAAGCTAAAGCTACGAAGGCATCACAAGCATCTGCTTGCAGCTTCTTTCCTGTAGTCTGTGCGGCTCAACAAGTGTCAGAAATGCTCAGAGGAAAAGTGCAGCAGCAGAGATGGGTTTGACTGGCAGCTGTCAGAGAGCATGGTGTATACACTCAGCTAACCTTCTTTGAGTATGATGAAGATCTAGCAAGCTTCCAGATGTCTGCATTGGCGGCTTTTGTCTGAGTCCTTATGTACAATACAGCATTTTGATGAACAAAACACTAAGAGAAAGTCTTTTTCTAGGGGGAGCGGTGAATCAATGCCTGCCTGAACAGGAAAAAAAGGAAGCAAAATGAGGGATGCAGAGAGAGGAAAACTGTAATCCAGAAGGAAATCAAAAGCCTATCATATCTTCTGTTTCATCTCCTGCAAAAATCTATCCCTCCATCTTTGAGCCGAATGCTAAAATTCATATTCATAGACTCCGGTAGTTCTTTAATGTCTGGATGTGATTTTTCTGCAGTCTGAGGGATGATCGTCTTTTGGCAAGTCATGTATGCTCGCTAAATTGTTTGTTCTCAAGCTGACTGCTCTGAAGAACTTCCTGGAAAAGCAGAATGAAAAAGTGAACTGTTTTTTTCTGGGGAAGTATTCATAGATAAGTTGCATCTAGAGATGGGCACGACTTGAAAAAAAAAAATTTCGAGTTGTCGTTAGTCGGGCCGGTTCCGTTTCGGCTCGTTTCCGTTTTTTGTGAAAATTCGCAAAAATTAGTCGGTTCATTTTTTCGTTTTTTTTTTTTGTCGTTAGAACTGGTTTGGGGAGGGGGTAGCAGGCTCCTGGAGGGAGCTGCAGGAGTCAGCCAGAGCCACAAGTGACGGACTGGCAGACTCTTTGCACCCGCTGTGTCTCATGTACTTGCATGTAGTGCAATGCAAGTAGATCTGGCTTAGGGTTAAGACGGGTTAGCGCAAGGGCTAGGGTTAGGCTAGTTACGGGTGAGGTTAGGGTGAGTATTGGGGTGCACCTCTGGGTGCCTCTCTGACCCACTTAGAAGGACAGTGTACTGGCGTATGGGTTAGGCTTAGGCTTAGGGTTCGGGTTTGGGCTACGATTAGTGGGCTGTTTATGCCCGATTGGCACATCCCAGAAGTCTCTGTGGTCAACCTGGCCAAGTGGCCATGCGATTGCTGTAAAATTTGCATGGTCTACTCCCATGGGCGAGCCCATCATTGCAAATGTGCAGGTGTAAAAAAATAAAATAAAATAAAATAAAATAAAATAAAATAAAATAAAATAAAATAAAATCAGCGGATACTTTTTTTTGCAAGAAAAACCGACTGCTGCTACTGTAAAAATTCAAGCATTTTAAATAGCTAATTTTCGCATGTTTCTGTGGTGCTTTGTTGGGGTTTTGGGCAACGATTTCAAAAAAAATATTGCGGTCGCCATTTTGGATCCCCCCCCCACCGCATGGCAAATGGATGCACCCTCCCAGCCTGGTACAGTCAGCAAAACCTGGCCATGCGATTGGTGGAATGGCTCCAAAACTTTGCATGGTCCACTCCCATGGGCGAGCCCATCATTGCGAATGCGCAGGTGTAAAAAAATAAAATAAAATAAAATAAAATAAAATAAAATAAAATCAACGGAGACTTTTTTTTTTGCAAGAAAAACCCACTGCTGCTACTGTAAAAATTCAAGCATTTAAAATAGCTAATTTTCGCATGTTTCTGTGGTGCTTTGGTGGGGTTTTGGGCAACGATTTCAAAAAAAAAATTGCGGTCGCCATTTTGGATCCCCCCCCACCGCATGGCAAATGGATGCGCCCTCCCAGCCTGGTACAGTCAGCAAAACCTGGCCATGCGATTGGTGGAATGGCTCCAAAACTTTGCATGGTCCACTCCCATGGGCGAGCCCATCATTGCAAATGTGCAGGTGTAAAAAATAATAATAAAATAAAATAAAATAAAATCAACGGAGACTTTTTTTGCAAGAAAAACCCACTGCTGCTACTGTAAAAATTCAAGCATTTAAAATAGCTAATTTTCGCATGTTTCTGTGGTGCTTTGGTGGGGTTTTGGGCAACGATTTCAAAAAAAATATTGTGGTCGCCATTTTGGATCCCCCCCACCGCATGGCAAATGGATGCGCCCTCCCAGCCTGGTACCAGCAGCGCAGCAGTAGCAATAGCCAAGGAGAGGGGGGCGGGGAAACCCCCCCCAAAATAAAACACCCTTCTGGCCTGGTAGGTGCTCTCAGACAGTTTTCGCCTACTTTTAGGGCCGGGAATCGGTTTTTTTTTTAACTTTTAAAAACTTTTTTTTCTGTGCCGCTTGGCATTGCGCGATGGCGCGATGCAAGTAACGAGCACGACAAATCAGACCAAATTGTTCGTTCGTCGGTTCGAGCTCGAAGTCTGGTGGAGTAATTCCCGTTTCCGTTTCCGTAGAGTAACGGATACGAGTAACGGAAACGGAAACGGGAATACCGCTAAGTCGTGCCCATCTCTAGTTGCATCCTTTCTGGCTTTGAAAGAACCAATTTGACATAATTCTTCAGTGATAAAACTGGGATCATTTCATATATCCACGTTCATAATTGTGACAGAGAGGAGAATGTAAGCAAACATGTTTCTGAAATAAATCAATCAATGATATACATGTAAACCACCTTGGAACTTGAAATGATAATTATATTTCAGTTATATATGAACCTGGATCTAAAAATTCCTGTGTACACAGGAGTTTGAAGAGCTCTACAGTGGAGAAACTAAACAGTCAGTAGACAGTAGAATGGCTTGGTGTAGGAGGGACAACAGGTCAGGATCAGAATCAGCAGTGCACCTTCGTTTGAAGGACAAAGGACATTCATTCAAAGACAATGATGTCTTAGACAGAGAAGATAGGTGGTTTGAGAGAGGAGTCACGGAAGCCATTTGTGTGCATATTGAAAATCCCTCTCTCAACAGAGGTGGGGCACAATCTGTCTCCCACTTATTACGCTGCCCATTTCAAATCTCCATCAAGAAGGCCACTGCTAACAACCCATACTTAATGGGGTTGGGAAGGGTTGCATAGATGTGACGTTCACACACCCCAGGCCATTGTCCCTTTAACGAGCCTATTCAGGCCTTTGTTCACCTAACAAGCCTATTCAGACCCAGGGTGAAACCAATGAGAATTATAAGTTGGAAGCCTCCCACCGACCTTTCTCACACTGAAGAAGCTCCTTTAATGTGTAGCAAAATGTTTTGGTCCCACAAGAAGTCCAGTTGCCATGACTCAACACCTGGATAACCTCACCTGACTGACAGAGAATCTCCACAGATATCCTGTACCCATAGCACAATGATTTCCAATATGTTTCAAGTTGTGATTCCCATTTTGTAATAACTGAGTAACCTATAGCCCCTTGCCAAGGCATTTTTAATGGGGTGAATTCATCCCTTCTCAGAATGGTGCAGCCCCCCTCCCCACAGCTCAACCAGTAAAAAAAAAAAACCACCTGGGAAGTGGGGGCAGAACCAATTGTTTCATTTCAACAGTAAAAAATCATGTTTCGTTTTGTTTCATAACAAAACACTGTCTGCCATTTTGTTTTATTTTGAAATGTTCTGTAACCTTACGACATGATGAAACAACATAGTATCTGTTCTTATCAGTTTAATATCTGATACGTCCTCTATTTGAGGACTATATATTAAATGGATTTTTCGAACTCTCCATGGCTTGGGACCTCTGGCGGATCGGATCTCCCAGATATCAATCTCATCCTGGCCAACCAGAGCTTTGTCTTCTCTTTCTCTTAGAGTGCCAACACCAAGAGAGGCCCGTAGGGTTTCCACCAGGAATCGGGCCTTTTCAGTGGTTGGTCCGGCCTCTTGGAACAAGCTGCCAGTTGAGATCAGGCAGGTGGAGACACTGCCAGCCTTCAGAAGGGCCTTAAAGACCTGGCTCTTCAGGCAATGCTTCGGGGCCCTCTGAGCACACTAAAATCTTTTTTATTTTATTTTATTTTTTAACTGCGGACATCCGTTTTTCCTGCCGGATTTAACCTTGACTCTGATCTTGTCTTGGTTAGTGGTGTAATGTTTTTTTTGTTTGTTTTTTGTTTTACTTGCTTTGTGTGTTTTTATATGGTACTTGTATTCCGGTGGTATTTTGTTTGGTTTTGACTGTTCATTATTGTTGGAGTCTGTTTGTATTTGGGTAATCACTGTTGGGGTGATGTCTGTACACCGCCCAGAGTTCCCTATGGGAAAATCGGGCGGTTAATAAGTATAAGAAATAAATGGATAAATAAATTTCATTTTTTTCTTTTGTGCCCATCTCTAATTCCAATGTATAATGAAGTCTTCAGGCCTTGATTTTTTCCCCAGGTTTTCTGATCTGTTTGAAGATGCACCATCGATGCAGGTGACTCTACTCTTCAGATTTAGCCCTACACACATGGAGAGGATGGTGGGGTTGAGCATACATTTTCCCTTGTGTTTTCAATAAAACCACTTTGCAGAACACTTTCAAGAGGACTGGCCTTCCCTCTGCCTTCCACCAACTGCCTCATTTTCTTCCTTGTAAAAATTACAGTCTATGATACATGCGTGTGGATAATGACTGGGGATGTTGGAAAATGTTGTCATGGCTCAAATTCCAGATGTTGGAAAATGTTGCTCAGTTTGCATTTTTAAGCCAAGTATCCTAATTCACCATCCCTGAACTAATACATGGATTAGAATGCATTTATCAAATTATGCACTTCCTCTGTGGGTTTTTTTGACATAACCTGGACAAAATCACATATATTTCCCTTTTTGGATATTTCTGTATTCTCTTTTGATATTTTTATTGCTTTTCTATTTTCATTATGCTTCATTGTTCAACTGTTTGCTGCCCAGAAGAGTAGCTTTGCTACTAGTTGGGCAGGATAAATATTTAAATACATAAATAACCATGTTTGCAAATGTAGATGCTTCATGAGGCTTCTATATTTTAGGGAGCATGTCTGTACAATGCATATAATATGGAAAATGCTTAGAACTTAAATGTGAATTTACATGCCTTTTTATTGTGGAAAAAAAAGGTGGATTAAAAAACAACCACCCAGTCATTGAATCACAGACTAATTCCTCCATTCTTACTTGGGGCTCAAAAAGGGATTTACCTTCTGTTTGATCAGAATTTAACAACATTCAAAGCCATCTTCATATTCAGGATGGAAATAACTTGAGTTTTAAATACTTGAACATGGGAGATAGTAGCACTATGCATAGCCCAGTCTTTGGCTACATTTTGAAGGACTGTGAAGAATTTCCTTTCCCTAAAGCCACCTGGCATAAGGTGACATTTATCACAACCAATGTGCTGTTAAATTGTATTTTATGTGAGTCTGATTATTGTTGTCATGGTGGAACTAATGTTGCTTCGTTGCTTGTCCACCAAATCTCAATCTGAAAAAAGGATAACAGTTAAGGTAAGACTGGATGATGATGATGATGATGATGATGATGATGATGATGATGATGATGATGATGATGATGATGATGGAAAACCAGAAGAGCACTAGAGATGAGCATGAACCAGTTTGTCCCAGCTTGTCCCAGTTCATAAAGGCAGCACTGCAGGTGTTGCTGTTCCCAACCCCCACCCCATCAGCTGATCAACCAAATGCCAGGCACTAGAGATGGGCACGAATAGAAAAAATGGAGTTTCATTTGTCGTTTGTCATTTAGAGGTCCGTTTCGGTTCATTTCCATTGTTCATGAAATTTTTCAAACAATTCATTTTCATTTCGTTACCGTTTCGTTACCGTTTTCGTTACCATTTATTCCGATTTTAATGATTTTTAAAGCATTTAAAGCTGCTCACTTCATTGCAGTAATGAAAACGAAATGCACGACCAAAATCCCCGCGTTTCTGTTCGTTTCGTTTCATTTTAGGGACAAATTTCATTTGTCGTTTCATTGTGTAACAAAATGAAAAACGAACAACGAAAACAAAAAATTGTTCATTCCGTGCCCATCTCTACCAGGCACGGCTTGTTTTCCATCACCTCCTTGGCTGATCTCCCAGCCACTATCAAGAGCACAGATTTCTTTGTCCTGCTCTTTCCTCTGAGTGGGAGATCAGCCAGGGGGTTTAGAGAATCCTGAGCTTTTGCCAGAATTGGAAGATTAGTTGAGTAGGTGCAGGAAACGAGCATGCTGGGCTGAATGAACCAGAGGAGGCAGGGAAGAGAAACAGCAGCAGCTAAACTGGGATGAAGTTTCTGCCCTTCTCTAATAAGCACCACTTAGTTTTACTTCCATTGCTGAGATCTGATATGATAAGATACAGATGAAATCGTGCCTCTGTGAGCACTGTCAAATGAGCGGCTTCAGATCCCTCCTGAACACAGGGCGATTTGTCAAGGTGACTACAGGGAAGGGGAAGGGAGCAGGAGTATAATGCTCAGTCCCTTGAAATATCAGGGGAAATAATATGCTGCAAAGGTGAGCAAAATACAAAGGGCCAAATGAATATTGTATTAGTTGTGAACTGCAGACACCTTTTCTCCCTCTTTTAATGATCTCCTTGCTATTGACCCTTCGACAAATGGATGCACCTTAACAGCATGAAAATGCCTTGCTCAAAGGCGCATTAGCAGGCTTCTACAGCCTCCTCTTCCATTTTTTTAAACCTGTGATGCCATCCTGTTACCCTTCCTCATCTTCAGGGAAAAAAAGAAAAAGAAAGAGGCAGCATTAAGCTATAAAACTGAAGTGCCGAACCTTAGGTCTGCTGCAGTCTTGAACTCACTGGTTCAAATGATACTTGAAGGTCATGAGCTTGGATTGATGCCCCCCTATGCGTTGGGGGTATAAATTCAGATGAACATGAATGGATGAATTAGCAATTTTTGACAAATTTTGCATTTTGGGTTTTTTTGTGCCCATCTCTAGAAATAGTACAGTAGTGGTGAAATAAAGTAGTACACAACAACAACAACAACAACAACAACAACAACAACAACAACAACAACAACAACAACAACAACAACAACAGGATCTGAAATACCACCTACCTGTCATGTTGACGTTTTCCATATCAGTGATTTCAACACACTTTCAATTCTCTCCCAAGGCTCTACCATGGTGCGCTATGCACTGCAGGAGCTAATTTGCTCCCCTGCCCTGGGGAGGCAAAAATGACAGGGGCTCATGAGGAGCAGCTGGGAGCCTACCTTAAAAGGGGGCTCCCAACGATCAGCTGGCCTCTTCCTCTGGCAGCAGGCAGAGTCCCACTCGCCCACCCTGAATTAAGAGCGAATTATACTGGTCGCTATGGGGCCGGATGGGAATTTTTGACCTGCCCCTGATTGGCTGGACAAGGTGCAGGTGTGTTTTCACCCATCCCGTTCTTTATATTATTTCCTGGGTCTGGCTTGGTTTTGCCGGATTTGGTCACACAGGCAGGTAGGGTCGGAAGGCAGGTAAGATTAGGAGTCAATGGACACCTGATATGGGTGTTAGTTGGCCCACCCCTTGGCACTGAAGGCCCTGAGGACTCGACACCGGGGAGGGGGGAAGAGGCTGGGTCCCACGGGTGGCAATTACCCAAAGCCAGTTGCCCATAATTGATTGTGGCTCCTGCCTGGGTCCGTGTGGGGCTGGGCTGGCCTCAGACGGATCAGTCTTCCACCTTACGGGTGGCCCCCAGTTTCTTCTGAGTTTGTTGGTTGCTAAGTTAATAAAGTGTGGCCCGATTTACCCAAACCTCATGTCTTGGCCTCTTTTCTCCAGGCTGGGGGGGGGGGGGCAAGGTGCGACTGTTAGCCATGAAGGAAATTCTTTACTGAGGGTGTGTTTATCATACAATGACTTTGCTGGACAGCTGATTTTGTTGTTGCTACTTTTAATAAACTGTGGTTCAGTCCTCATGTTTAAAGTAAGTGTATATTTTCAGGGCTGTCTTTTGTATACCCTCCCTTTGATTTTTTTTTAACATTTGGTGCCTATGCAGTTTCCCATCTTGACACTGTGTTTGTCTGTCGTGAGCAGAAATACTTTGAGAACAGATTGTTCCCTTGTATTTTTTTGACAGCATGGTCAGGGGAGTTGTTAGAAGATGCTGCATTGTATCTGAATATAGAATTTGGAAAGGGTTTTATTTGAGTCCTGTTACTGAGAGGTATGACAGATCTGGTGATGCTTCTGAAGTTCAGTCTTGCTCATTTTCCCCTCCTCACAAGCATCCCCTTCTCAAAGTGGCACAACTGCTCATATTTCCATAAATACTCCAATCATGTTCCACTTTTTATGAAATCTGTATGAAAAAGGAGAGATGATGTATATGTGTTTGTGTGTATTTGCATGTGTCGTACTTGATCTCACACACCTCCAGGAAAAAAAAATATGTGTGTCTGTGCGACTTCTTGATTATTATTCATTACTTCATTTTTTTACCCTTCAAAGGATGCAGCCCATATGTCGTGCATATGTGCTCGGGTTAATTCTGTACAAGATACAAAACAAACTTAAGAAAACCAAACCAGTTCAGAAAACAATATCAGTAAAGCATTCTAAAACTAGCATATAGAAATAGACTAATATTCTGGGGGGGGGGATGTGTCATTCATCTCACAGAAGAGTTTGCCATTCCTAAGCTCTTTGGTTGACAATTATGGCATAGCTTATCACTGAAATGGGAACAAGGTGAACCAGGCTGCTTCCTTTAGGGCACTGGCTGGAATCTCAGGGACTGGTTAAGTGTCTCTGGGTCACCAGGCCAGAAAACAAATCTCGTAGCATGAGCAGGATGAAGGAAGAAGATGTTTGATCACCCAGTGTGACATGTCATGGGATCTACTTCCACCCGTTTCTGTATGTATTTGGGCTCACTGACCCAGCATGAAGATGTCTGCACATGAAATGTGTCAGCACACTGGAATGCTAGGAGCGAAAGGTGGAGACTGAAGAAAGAGATAGTGGGTGCATGAGCTAGAGCATACCATGTCTTTGGAGCAAGGGAAGGAGTGGAGTGGTGTCACTGTGACTAGAGATGGGCACGACTTGAAAAAAAATTTTTTCGAGTTGTCGTTAGTCGGGCCGGTTCCGTTTCGGCTCGTTTCCGTTTTTCGCGAAAATTTGCAAAAATTAGTCGGTTCATTTTTTCGTTTTTTCGTTTTCATTAGTACTGGTTTGGGGAGGGGGTAGCGGGCTCCTGGAGGGAGCTGCAGGAGTCAGCCAGAGCCACAAGTGACGGACTGGCAGACTCTTTGCACCCGCTGTGTCTCACGTACTTGCATGTAGTGCAATGCAAGTAGATCTGGCTTAGGGTTAAGACGGCTTAGCGCAACGGCTAGGGTTAGGCTAGTTACGGGTGAGGTTACGGTGAGTATTGGGGTGCATCTGGGTGCCTCTCTGACCCACTTAGAAGGACAGTGTACTGGCGTATGGGTTAGGCTTAGGGTTCGGGTTTGGGCTACGATTAGTGGGCTGTTTATGCCCGATTGGCACATCCCAGAAGTCTCTGTGGTCAACCTGGCCAAGTGGCCATGCGATTGGTGGAAAATTTGCATGGTCTACTCCCATGGGCGAGCCCATCATTGCAAATCTGCAGGTGTAAAAAAATAAAATAAAATAAAATAAAATAAAATCAACGGAGACTTTTTTTTGCAAGAAAAACCCACTGCTGCTACTGTAAAAATTCAAGCATTTAAAATAGCTAATTTTCGCATGTTTCTGTGGTGCTTTGGTGGGGTTTTGGGCAACAATTTCAAAAAAAATATTGCGGTCGCCATTTTGGATCCCCCCCCACCGCATGGCAAATGGATGCGCCCTCCCAGCCTGGTACAGTCAGCAAAACCTGGCCATGCGATTGGTGGAATGGCTCCAAAACTTTGCATGGTCCACTCCCATGGGCGAGCCCATCATTGCGAATGCGCAGGTGTAAAAAAATAAAATAAAATAAAATAAAATCAACGGAGACTTTTTTTGCAAGAAAAACCCACTGCTGCTACTGTAAAAATTCAAGCATTTAAAATAGCTAATTTCCGCATGTTTCTGTGGTGCTTTGGTGGGGTTTTGGGCAACGATTTCAAAAAAAAATATTGCGGTCGCCATTTTGGATCCCCCCCGCACTGCATGGCAAATGGATGCGCCCTCCCAGCCTGGTACCAGCAGCGCAGCAGTAGCAATAGCCAAGGAGAGGGGGGCGGGGAACCCCCCCAAATAAAACACCCTTCTGGCCTGGTAGGTGCCCTCAGACAGTTTTCGCCTACTTTTAGGGCCGGGAATCGGGTTTTTTTTTAACTTTTAAAAACTTTTTTTCTGTGCCGCTTGGCATTGCGCGATGCAAGTAACGAGCACGACAAATCAGACCAAATTGTTCGTTCGTCGGTTCGAGCTCGAAGTCTGGGGCAGTAATTCCCGTTTCCATTTCCGTAGAGTAACGGAAACGAGTAACGGAAACGGAAACGGGAATACCGCTAAGTCGTGCCCATCTCTAACTGTGACTCATCAGCTTTCTTTTCGGCTGCAGCAGAACAGAGTCTTGTTAGGGAGTAGACATGGGCATGACTTGGCGAAATTGTCGTTTCCATTTTCGGTTATCATTTCCGTTACGTAACGGAAACGGTAACGATAATTAAGCCGTCAGAACTCAAACTCGAACCGAAAAAAGAAAAATTTGGTCGGGTTTTTCGTTTCCATTTGTGGCATCACGGCGATTGCGCGATGCGAAGCACAGAAAAAGTTTTTAAAAGTTTTTTTAAAAAAACCCCGACTCCCGGCCAAAAAAACAGGCGAAAATATGCCTGCCTGAGGCTTTGCAACCTACCAGAGGGGTGGTTTCTGGGGGGTCCCTGGCCTTTCCCCCCTCTTCTCCTGTCCTGGGCTGCTTGCACCAGGCTGGGGGGGGGGGGTCATCCTTGTCATCTGTCTCGCTGCATGCCATGCGGTGGGGGGATCCAAAATGGCAACCGCTATTTTTCTTTTGAAATCGTGGTCAAAAAACACACCAAATCACCACAGAAACGTGAAATTTATTTATTTTAAATGCCTGAATTTTTATAGTAGCAGCAGTGGGTTTTTTATAGCAATAAAATGTTGTATTTATTTTATTTTATTTTATTTTATTTTTTTATTTATTTAGACCTGGCCATTTGGGCTGGGCATGGGATGGGACCATGCAAATTTTTTGAATCATTCCACCAATGGCATCGCCAGGTTTTTGACTGACACTTCTGGATGTCCCGGAGGGCATAAAAAGCCGAGGCACCTTCCAGAAATCGCAGTCGGGTCGGGTGTATGGATGTGGTTGAGGGAGGAGGGCTGGCTGCTGGTGCTGGTGTGATCCGATCGAGATTGAGGAGGGAGGCTGGAGGCTTTAGGATTTAAGTTAGGCAGGCAGGGAGGGAATTGAATTTAGAAAATAATTTCTTTGATTCCCTGCAGCTTTGTCTGCTGAAGGGAATAGCAGTTTATTCTTTATTTCTTCTCTGGCAGTTTGTGAGGATTTTTTTCTGATATTGGATAAAGGGGGAGGTTCGACTGGGAGTGGGAGGTGTGGATTTATTTTAAATATATATTATATACTACCATTTATTTTCTATTTTCCCAACTTCAATTTGCTTGCACACACACACATTTGGGGTGCAAGCCAAGAACAGAACCTCTATCCTAAGTGATATCCTAACTGCCCACTTGCCCGTCCGCCTGCGTCGCCACCCGCCTGCGGCCCGTGCCGCCGCCCGCCCACTCGCCCGCCCGCAGTCACCACCCGCCCATGGCCCCCCGCCACCACCACCCACCCGCACCTCCCCCTGCCACCCACCCCCCGCCCCGCCCGCCGCCTAGGGCGCAAAAACACCTAGCACCGGCCCTGATTGCGGGATGCCCCTATGCTCTGGGAAGTCAAATCGGGCTAAATCGTGGTGGAAACGACAAACGACAAACGGAAATGACAAATTTTTGAAAATTTTTGCAACAAACGGAAACAACCCGAAATGGACCCGTACCGACAAACGAAAACTCAAAACATCATTTTTTCTGGTCATGCCCATCTCTAATAGGGAGAACTTCCCATGTGCTGGCGGTAAAGCTTTAACAAGACCCCAAAGCAACATAAAGCTTGGAGCAGCTCCCCATCTGACATGTGTGAAAAGTCTGGGAAGAATTCAAATCCTCTCAAGAATGTCAGCCACTTGTGCAGCTTCTGGCCGGTTTTGGCTCCTCTCCCAATCTTTCCTGCCCTGACTCTGTGACTTCACAAGAGCTCATCTCATGATACCTCAAAGATTTGACTTTCTAGCTCCAAAATCTCAGGGGATGTAATATTCGTAAGAACATAACATAAGAAGAGCCATGCTGGATCAGGCCAAAGGCCCATCTAGTCCAGCTTCCTGTATCTCACAGTGGCCCCACCAGATGCATCTGTGAGCGCACAAGACTAGATATCTGTCTCCTGCAACCACTCCCCTGCATCTGGTCCTTGAAGTACCCTGGTTTTAAGCCTGGAGATTACACATGTCCATCATGGTTTGAAACCTGGGATGGATTTTCCTCACATAGCTGCTTTAAAAGTACATAGGTCAGTGGTTCCCAACCTTGCCAGCACAGTTAGTAGTAAAGGCTTCTGGGAGATGCAGTCCAAGAACATCTGAGGACCCAAGGATGGAAACCACGGACATAGGGCATGGCTCTTGATTGAAAGCACTACAGAAGAAAGGAGCAACCACAAAAAAGACTGTAACCCTTGTCAGTGATGGAAGAAATAGATGGGTCACTCAATAAGAGGTTTATGATTAAGACTGGGAAGGTAGGAAGAGCCAGAGAGTTTGTCCACACTGGTATATAGTTACGATATATGGCAGCCCCCCCCCAAAAAAAAGACTTCT
This sequence comes from Phrynocephalus guinanensis, assembly GCA_037367245.1. Classification (NCBI taxonomy): domain Eukaryota; kingdom Metazoa; phylum Chordata; class Lepidosauria; order Squamata; family Agamidae; genus Phrynocephalus; species Phrynocephalus guinanensis. Next base: position 8,966,084 of record CM074741.1, read on the forward strand.
CCCCTTTTGTTTGTACTGAAACTATCCACCCTTCCTCTTGAAGAGCTGCACAGGGATAGAGCACACAATCTTTTGGGGTGATTCATTAAGATGAAAATTTGCTCTTTGGTTCGACTTCCAGATGGTACCAAGAGTTAAAATAGAGTGCAGTGAAAATAAGTACCTTTTAAACACTGGCCAAATTGCACCAAATTCCACAGTGTGTGCAGATCCATCGTAAGAGAGAGATTGAGAGAGAGAGAGAGAGAGAGAGAGAGAGTTTATGCTGCTATCATTCCTCGAAATATTCGAGTGCAGTTTTGATGGGAAAGGTAATCTGAAGGCACTTAAAATGCAAAGTGAATCCCCCCACATTTTGATACAGTTCACAATACAGTGGACCCTCGTATAACAAACGGTTTGTATAACATAAAATCTGTACAACATAAAAAATTCCAGAGACAGGGGAAATTTGCTTAACACAATTGCCTATGGGGCAAATCCATACAACATAGAAATGGTTGCGATTAGGGATTACACTGTTTTCAATGCTTTCCTATGGGAAATTTGTATAAAGGAAAATTTGCTTAACAGAATTTCATTTGGAATGAATTAATTCCTTTATACAAGGTACCACTGTACAAACTTATTAGAGATGGGCACAAAATATTTTTCTTATTTTGTTTTTTTCATTTTTTGTTTTGTTCCCTAATGAAATGAAAAACAAAATGACGCATCAAAGAAAAATGAAACAAAATGATATGGAAATTTTTGTTTCATTCTGATTTGTTTTTCATTTTCCCATAGGAATACATTCAAGCAATGCATTCCTATGGGAAACCGATCAGGCATGGGGAAACCGCAGGCTTTTTACACTCCCCCCCCACTTGAAGCCCCATGAGCCAGCTGATTGGCACTCAGGTGGGGAAAAAAGTTTTAGAAGCCCATGGTTTCCCCCATCCAATTGGCTTTTTAAACTTCCCCCAAGGCCCGCATGCCAAGTGATCAGCACTGGGGTGGGGAAAAAAGGTCCCCCCCCAACCTGAACCCTAATCAGCTGGCACATGGGGTTGGAGGAGGTGGAAGAAGTTTTAAAATAATCTAAAAAATCACAGTGATGGTGAACCAGTGATGGCGAACCTTTTAGAGACTGAGTGCCCAAACTGCAATTCAAAACCCACTAATTTTTCGCAAAGTGCCAATACGGCAATTTAATCCTGAATACAGGTGGCTGTGAAGGGGCAATGTTGAGTGCCCACAGAATTATTTATTTATTTATTTATTTATTTATTTATTTATTTATTTATTTATTTATTTGACTTTTATACCGCCCATCTAAACCAAGGGCTACTCTGGGCAGTTTACAACATAAGAACATAAGAACATACATAAGAACATAAGAAGAGCCATGCTGGATCAGGCCAAAGGCCCATCTAGTCCAGCTTCCTGTATCTCACAGCAGCTCCACCAGATGCGTTTGGGAGCTCATGAGACTAGATATCTGTCTCCTGATACCACTCCCCTGCATCTGGCCCTTGAAGTACCCTGGTTTAAAGCCTGGCGATTACACATCTCCATCATGGTTTGTAACCTGTGATGGACTTTTCCTCCAGGAATCTGTCCAATCCCCTTTTGAAGGCATCCAGGCCAGATGCCATCACCACATCCTGTGGCAGGGAGTTCCATAGACTTACAACGCGCTGGGTGAAAAAATATTTTCTTTTGTCAGTTCTTACTCTCCCAGCCCTCAATTTGAGTGCATGACCCCTAGTTCTGGCATTTTGGGAGAGAGAGAAGAGCTTCCCTCTATCCACTTTACTCATACCCTGCATTATTTTGTATGTCTCAATCATATCCCCCCTCAAGCGCCTTTTTTCCAGACTAAAGAGGCCCAAATGTTTTAGCCTTTCTTCATAAGGGAGGTTCACCAGGCCAGTAATCATTTTAGTCGCTCTCTTCTGCACCTTTTCCAATTCCACTATGTCTTTCTTGAAATGCGGTGACCAGAATTGTACACAATACTCCAGGTGGGGCCTTACTACTATTGTTTTGTATAAAGGCATTATAATGTTCGCTGTTTTATTTTCAATCCCCTTTTTGATATGTGATAACAAACAAAGGAATACATTTTAAAAACCAAAATACAAGGTACATAATAAAATAAAATATACATAAATCAACAACCAAAAACTAAAATGAAGCTAAAATAAAGCTAAAAATGGCAAGAGATTGATAAAATGGGGGGGGGGGAGATGAGAAGAAAAGTGGTTTAAAAAGGGCTTCGATTGCCACATTTGGCACCCATGTCATAGGTTCACCAACACTGATTTATTACATGCTTAAGATCCTTAATATATCAATTTTCCTGCTTTTGAACACGATCCACTTATCAGTACAGTCTGCTTAGCCCAAGGACGTACTCCCACAAACCTCCAGTTCACCAGTTCATGCCCATCCCTGATAGTAACCTCTAAACCTTCCACTTTGGTCAAGTGGAAAGAAACAAAGAATGCTTGCTAAATTGCTTCTTTCTTTGTTCGGGTAAATCTAGGCTCCTCTACTCAGCATAAAAACCTAATAGGGAATTTTCAGACCCAGTAAGATTCCTCATCTCCATGTGAGACAAGGCCAAAATCCCGTTGCACAAGTGGTGTCCGCAGAAGGATGAAGACAATACAGGTGGGAGAGATTAAAGACTTCCTCCTTCTGCATGATGGCTTGCTTGCTTCCTGAGTAATCTATTCCATCACGTGGAAGCCACTGAATCCATGGGACAGAAGGAGGAAGTCTTAACTGAAATGTTCTCCTTGTCAATGACATAATGACGAGATCTTACAGAGCTTTATAATTCTTCATCAAGGTATCTTTTTGTGTAGAGACAGCATAAATAGATGAAAGCCAAGAATTTAACAACCATCCTATCCAATCATAAGTCAAAGTAGGAAGAACTGAGGGGAGACATGAGAGCAGTCTTCCAATACCTGAAGGGTTGACACAGGGAAGAGGGCATTGCTTTATTCTCAGTTGTATCTGAGGGGTGTGACATGAACCAATGGGTGGAAACTCATCAGAGGGAGACCCAACCTGGAAATAAGGAGAAATTTTCTGACAGTGAGAGCCATTAAACAGCAGAACAGTTTGCCTCCTGATGTTGTGGGCGCCCCATCACTGGAGGTTTTCAAGAAGGTATTGGATAGCCATCTGTCTGGGATGGTATGAGGTGTCCTGTCATTAGCAGGGGATTGGACTAGAGGACTTTCAAGGTCACTCCCAACCCTGCAATGGCTTATGATTCTAGGTTTCTATAATTATATGAACCAACAGTCCAGTTAAGCTGAACAACCCACTTCAATGTGGCTGCATTACGTCATTGTTCCTGTGACTGGCAGGGAATATCACAATTGCCCAAGGCTGATACTATTAATAGGAGGCCAATCTTCCTTCAACTGGGCAACAGAATCATGCCTGCTATAGCTTCTGGTGCAACCAGTATAGCCATCTTTCCAGCATTCATTTCTGAGACTCGAAGGAAACCACTCCCACCTTTCTGAATTTTCGTGGTGGCTCTGTGGGCTAGAGTGCTGAAAATGTCAGCTGCAAAGTTGGCAGCTCGGCAGTTTGAATCCCGGTGCCCCTGCAGTGGAGTGAGCTCCCGCTGTTAACCCCAGCTCCTGCCAACCTAGGAGTTCAGAAGCATGTAAATGCAAGTAGATAAACAGGTACTGCTATTTTAAAAAGTGGGAAGGTAAACTCTTCCGTGTGAAGAAATGTGTTCAGCCATGCCATCTACATGGCCATGAACTTGCACAACACTGGCTCTTGGGCTTGGAAATGGAAATAAGCACCTCCCCTAGAGTCGGACATGACTAGCATGCATGTGCGGGAAACCTTTACCATATATATACACTATCCATAGAAGAACAAGCCTGGCTCTATAGAAGGGGCCCCATCATGGATGAGGCTGGGTTTTTCTTTTCTTTCTTTTTCAGAGAGGCAGATTTATCTCGAAAGTTAAGAGGCGGGATGGGGGATCGTTACTCTCCTGTTGGATTTATGTTTGCCTTCTCGTAGACTTCTAATTAATTCTAGGTTGTGGCCACAAAGGGATAGTCAATCGTGTGCTCTATCGATACGAAGGGCCTAAATCCAGATGAAGTGTCCTGATCAACAGAATTATCTCTTCTTTTATCGGCAAGAAGGAATCCCTGGACTATGCTCTGTTAGAAGTACTGACAGTTTCCAGCACCCGTTCCTAGAAACATAAATTGAGCTTTCTAACACCCCTTCTCTCTCTCTGCTGCCAACATTCCCAGACAGCAAGCCACCTAGAATTCTGAAGAAATGAAAGAATTCAGGTGGATCCAAATCTAACTTCAGTCACCCCCCGCCATTTCGCGGTTCAGGTACTGCGGTCCCACTACATCGCGGGATCGCAGTACCTGCACCTGGGGGGGGGGCAGCGGAGACCATCAGGTTGCTCCGTGCTGCCCCCTCCTCCACAAAGCCTCGGAGCCATGGGGGTGGGGCGGCGGGGGGTGATCGGGTCACTCTGCACCACCCCTCCGTGCCCCTCCTCAAAGCCTCGGAGCCACACAGGGGGTGGCAGGGGCAATCGGGTCACTCTGTGCTGCCCCCCGCGCTCCTCTGAGAAGCCTCGGGGCCATGCGGGGGGGGGCGGCAATCTCCATTCAAATGCATTGAGTCAATGGATTTCAATAGAGAAATTTTCCCCATTGGAAAGCATTGAGCCAATGTTTTCCAATGGGGGAAAATTTTCTCCATTGAAATGCATTGGCAATACATTTCAATGGAGAAGGCCCCGGACAAGTAGTCTCGGGCGGCGCGGACAGGCGGTAGCGGAAGGTCAGATCCCCCTGCTGCCGGTGGCGTGTGCCACCCCAAGACTTCTCAGACAGGCATGTGATTGCCCCCCACCGCCCCAAGGCCCCACCCCACCCGCTTCCGCATATCACGGATTTTCATGCATCGCGGGTGGGGTGGATCCCTAACTCCTGCAATGGGCGGGGGGTTACTTTACCATCTCCACAACCAAGGTATCCATTTTATTCTTCCTGTAAATTTGCTGTCTACCAATCATCCTTACTGCTGGAATATAACTTATGGAAACCACTGTCTCTCGGTTTGAGCCTCTTGATGTAACTCCCTCCAATGCCAGTCTAGCCATGTAATATCTGGCAATCCTATTTTGGAGGGCTACATATTTTCAAAGTCTTAAGTAACTCACAACTAGAGTGTGGCCAATTGCCTCAGTAGGGATTTGGTGAGCCAACACCTCTGTAAGATCCACTGAGTCACCTGGGCCTGCAGCAATTGCCATTTACCATGTGGATGTAAGTCACAACTAAAGTAAGTCCATTGGACTCCGTGAACTTTACAAAGCCACAGGATAACCACTGATTTAGTTGTCCTAATTTAGTTCTGATTTAATATTCTACGCAACAGGATTTCAGACAATGACAGGTTAAGAAACCCAGCAAGTCATTCCAGTATTCTGCCAAGAAAACACCACGGACATGGGGTCACAAAGAGTCAGTCAGAACTGTAATGGAAGAAGAAGAAGAAGAAGAAGAAGAAGAAGAAGAAGAAGAAGAAGAAGAAGAAGAAGAAGAAGAAGAAGAACAAGAACAAGAACAAGAACAAGAACAAGAACAAGAACAAGAACAAGAACAAGAACAAGAAGAAGAAGAAGAAGAAGAAGAAGAAGAAGAAGAAGAAGAAGAAGAAGAAGAAGAAGAAGAAGAAGAACAAGAACAAGAACAAGAACAAGAACAAGAACAAGAACAAGAAGAAGAAGAAGAAGAAGAAGAAGAAGAAGAAGAAGAAGAAGAAGAAGAAGAAGAAGAAGAAGAAGAAGAAGAAGAAGAAGAAGGGGTATCACATTCGTCTCTGTGACCTGAGCTTTCCTGACGGCTGAGCTGCACCTTCCCAAGAACCTGTCCCTAAACCTGAAATCAAGCAAGTGTTCCAGAGACATGATTACGGAGACTTTGACATCTCAGAAATGAGACTTGCAAATGAAGCCCATGGTTAACTCCCAGTGATACGTCACAAAACAAACAAAAATGAATCATTGGCCAATGACAAACGCTGAGAAAAGCTGATGTGACAAAGTGGCATTGGCAACGGTAAAGGGCTTTCAATCTAATGTCTGTAACCTGCAATGTATAATATGAACCTTATTCTGTGCAGACTATGGGAGCCTGGAACATACCGTATATAGTCGAGTATAAGTCAACTCAAGTATAAGTTGAGGCCCCTAATTTAACCCCCCCCCAAAAAAAAAAAAAACTGGGGAAGCTTATTGACTCGAGTGGGGAATGCAGCAGGGCCTGGCAGCTCCTCCTTTGTGAGCTGGGGGAGCAGTGTGTGATGTTTAAAATGACTTTGGCTAAAAGTTGTTTTAAACAGTGTGCACCGCTCCCCCGTGATGCAGAGGGGGGGGGGTCAGGAGAAGCAGCGTGTAATGTTTAAAATGACTTTTAGCCACTGACCCAAGCACTTACCTTGGTGGCTAAGAGACATTTTAAACATTGCACACTGCTCTCCTGCAGCATGGGGGGTGTCAGAAGAAGCGGCACACAATGTTTAAAATGACTTTCAGCCACTGACCCAAGCACTTGCCTCAGTAGCTAAAAGTATTGACCCAAATGTAATTCAAGGGCCCCTTTTTTCAGCCCAAAATTAGGGCTGAAAAACTAGACTTATATTCGAGTATATACAGTAATTTTGGAAGCTATGGTTTGTTTTGAGAGAGTGCTGGTTGTATGTTTGGTTCCTTCAAGTTTTAGGTTTCTTTGCTAGCAGCTCTAGATGTAACTTAATATTATTTCACAATATTTTTCCTCCCACCTTTTTTGGCTAAGCTCCTTGGTCTATATAAATCTTTGTTTTCACAGAAGTTAATGAGGCCATGTTGATTTATATTCTTTGAGGGAGCTGGTCTATAATTTGTAATCATGGTTGCATCTGCTGTATCTAATAGACCATTATTTTTTTGTTTCACCCAGAATCTCATGGACACACACTAAGACTTTGGGAACCTATCTAGTTCACCATGGTTTACAATCTACATTGTGGAAAAACTTTGAAAGCTCACCTGGGGTTCGGTAAATAAATTTATGGGAATGTCTTATCATTGTTCACCAACTTTTTCGAAATCACATTACTGGTCTGAGATTACTCAGGGCAAGAAGGATTAAGGAGAGGGAACTGAGGAGAGACACACTGAAATGTAGGTCAAGCTTGAGTAGAGGTCCAGCTTTACATCTTGTCCTTGCAGTGACATCACACTTCCAAGTCACCACACTTCCAGGTGTTGCTTTTGTTTCTGAAGTGCCATCGGGTAGGATGAAGGTGATCTGGAAACCCTATTCAGAAGCTTGTGTGCTGTTGTGAATGTGTTGTCAGGGGAGAGGGGTCAAGACCCAAATCTACTTCACTATCTAGTTCTAGAACTCTCCTGGCTTTGAGGTCCTTGTTAGTGGACCATGGAATTCTCCCTCAACAGAATTGGCAGCCATGGTGTGCTAAACTGGTTAAATGAGCATGCTAAAAAAATGCATGCCCAACCATAAATATGTGTGGCACTGGCAGCTCTTAAAGAGAAATGATAACTCAATTAGAGATAGGGGTTTTGTTTCTGAAGTGGTCAGCTTCCGAAATGGAACATGGGAGCCCAGCTGGCATTTAGAACCAAAGGAATGCAATCAACCAATCCCTTACCTTGTGCTGGGCTTGTGCAGGGCTAAACTCCAATAAAGTAGCCTCCAACGTCCTCTTTCCTTCTCCCTGGCGCTGGCCAATCAGGCAAGGAGGTAGGATGATGCATTTTCCTGCCCAGCTCCTGAAAAGCCCATATCTAGACAAAATCTAAGTATAAACACATGCAGATGCAGGCTTTTTTCTAATCCAAATTGTTCCCTTGGAGGTTCATATATTATAACTATTTAGCATTGTGGCATACATTCTTGGACTATTATAGATACATCAGTCCCTTTACATTATTCTGAATATGACTGTTAACTTGGTCTTCTCCTTTTTCTAAAATCTTAGAAATTATGACCAATTCTGGTAAAAATGGAGCTTAAACTAACATTTCACACATCCCTGTTGTATGTCCACTATCCCACAATCCTCTGCACAAAGGAGGGGGGGGGAATGGTTGAAAATCCCAACCCGCAGGCATAATAATAACCCAAGGAAGAGTGCAGGTTTAAAGATTGCTAAGGGACCAGTAGTACCCATTACAGAGGTTCAAGCAGAGTGCTTTTTACTGTTGTCTGCTTGGTGCTTTTCCATCATCAAGAGACCTTACCCAAAAGCAGGTGAGAGCCAAGAGCAAACTATTCAAAAATTGCAGGAGGAAAAGAGACAGAAGGGAAGCCATAAATCTTTTGGGCCATGAAAAACAGGTTTCATGATATCAGCCACCTGCATCCCATAAAACACCATTAAAAAGAGGGCATTTGCTCTTCAGCAGGAAACATATGAACCTTGTGAAAAACAAGTCATTTTCTTTCCAGTAAAAAAAAAACAGGCAACAAAGCCTTAATGATATTGGCGTTGATGGCTCACATCAGTGTGATTACTGGAAAGCAAATTTCACAGCTTGCGGTAGATACGCCCGACAGCCCATGCAGCTAAACGGAAAGAAGGCTTCACTTTGGGAATGTGTGAAGGGAGTTCATATAAACAGTGAGAAACAGAGAAGAAATGATGGCGGGCCACCATCACACCCTTTGGTTATAATGTGCTGTACGTGTCACCACACCTTCTCTGGAGTCTTGCAATCTCATTCCAAAACAGGATGGACTACTCCAAACTTAGACACTAACCAGTTGCAGAAGAGAGCAACTAAAATGATTAGTGGGCTGGGGCACCTCCCTTATGAGGAAAGGCTAAAACATTTGGGGCTCTTTAGTCTGGAAAAAAGGCGCCTGAGGGGGGATATGATTGAGACGTACAAAATAATGCAGGGCATGAGTAAAATGGATAGAGGGACGCTCTTCTCCCTCTCACAAAATACCAGAACTAGGAGACATACAAATTGTGGGCTGGGAGAGTAAGAACAGACAAAAGAAAATATTTTTTTCATCCAGTGCGTTGTTAATCTGTGGAACTCCCTGCCACAGGATGTGGTGATGGCATCTGACCTGGATGCCTTCAAAAGGGGATTGGACAGATTCCTGGAGGAGAAGTCCATCACAGGTTACAAACCATGATGGAGATGTGTAATCTCCAGGCTTAAAACCAGGGTATTTCAAGGGCCAGATGCAGGGGAGTGGTAGCAGAAGACAGATATCTAGTCTCATGCGCTCCCAGATGCATCTGGTGGGGCCATTTTGAGATACAGGAAGCTGGACTAGATGGCCCTTTGGCCTGATCGTTCTCATGTTCTTATGTTCAGTTCTGCCCCTAGTGTCTCCATTTATAGCGTTTGTGCTGTAGACATGTGCGGCGGAGAGAATGCACCATGACAGGAGCTAGACGTAACGAGCCATAGGGTCCTTTCCAGCTCAGCAGTTCTAGAATTACTATTATTATTCCAAAATACCAGACACATTCAATCAAATATATAAAAACATTGATGGGAAATGTAGGGTGCTGCATAGGCACAAAAAATGAATTGCACAGATGTAGTAAGGGAGACACCTGGTTGGAGAATAGTGCATGTGAAGGTGGGCTCCTCGGAGGTGCATGCATGCACAGATTCTCATTGCCCCCCCCCATGCAAAGTAATGTAAGACGCAGAGGGCTAGAGCAGGAGGCAGGGGGCCTGGTGAACATATAAAAGAAAGACCCCTGCCGGGCCCAAGACTCTTTCATTTGAGCACATCCCCCTCCCTCCCACCATGTTGGACAGTACTAGTGTGAGTCTGGCTGGTTGCTTTATGGGCCGTATAGGAATTTTTGACCCGCTCCAGAATTAGCTGAGAGGAGCAGGGATTTTTCACCTTTCCCACGGTAGCACTTGGGCGGGGGGGGGGGGTTCCCCTAGGTTCTGTCACCATACTCGTATGCCTGGTCACTCTGGCGGTAGTGCAGAAGGGCTAGAGCTGGTGAGTCAGATTCTAAGATCCCCTTCGGGCCCATCCGACCTTGGAATGCTGTGGATCCAGAGATTTACAGCGGTGGGAGAAGGATGCACTCGGAGGCCTTGCCCGGGCCATGGGCCACGAATAAAGCATCCCGGGGACCTGGTTAAAGGGGAGGGAATTTGCTGGCCCTGGTGGACCTGTGTCACCCCCAGGCCCCCCAGAGTGTGTGACTTGCCCTAAGCTTGCTAGTCCGAGGGGTCCTGGGAGACCCCGGGGTCCTGACTCCATCATGCATGGTGGCAGGCCCCTCAGGAAGTTATGGTTGATAAGAGGCATTCTGACCAAAACCGCTTTCACATGACTACTAAAATCCGCTGGCAACTTAAATGTGTACCCCCCCCCCAACCAGAGATCATGTGTGGTTGTTGTCCAGGTTCCTGTGTTCCCACCCTCCTGCACTCTGATTCTATTGCTTCTGTCTGCTGTGGATTGAGGGGAGTGAGAAAAAAAAAGCAGGGTCACCTCCGTCTGCCCAACACGCTTTCCCCAGTTGGCAGCAGCTAATTGTAGCAGGACAGGAAGCCCTTAGGGATTCCTGTCTGTTAAAAGGGGGGACATGAATATACCTTTTCCAGCTCATAACTGCATCTATATGACTAACAGACAGCAGACTGAAAAAGGAAGGGAAATACTTTTAGGCAGAGAGGTGTGTCTCTCTTCAAAATCAGAGGCAGAGACTAGAGATGGGGACGACTCAAAAAATGGTGTTTCGTTTGTCGTTTGGTCGTTTAGGGGTCCGTTTTGGTTCATTTTCTTGATGGTTTTTGCAAAAAATTTCATTTTCGTTTCGTTAGGTAATGAAACAAAAAAACAAAAACAAAAACAAAAAAATGCTGTTTCGTTAGCATTCTTTTTAGTTCAATGCATCTGCTGCAACGAAAACAAAAAACACGGCAAATTGGGTCGTTTTCGTTTTCGTTTTCATTTTGGTTTTTTAAAAAAATTCTTTTCGTTTTCGTTGCGTAACAAAATGAAAAAACAAAAACAAAAATGAAAAATCGCTCATTTCGTGCCCATCTCTAGCAGAGACAGAGGGAAGAATGGGTTACTGCCAGAAAGGTCCCTCCCAGCCAAACCTCTTGAAGCCAACACACTAGGCTGAAAGTAATTCCAAAACATAAGGGACACAGAAAAAGGCCTCCTCTCAAGATATTTAAAACTAGGGAGACTTCTTTTACCTCCTCCTTCTGTTTGGAGCAAAGCAGAGTTGAAGTTATGTTGGGAGCTTTGGTAGAAAACGAGTTCATTTTTTGATAGAGATGAGGAAAAGAAGGACACTGTAGGAAGCATCTTAGAATAACTTCACACTTTGTTTAGCAAAGTCCACAGGTTTGAGTGCTGCTACTGAAATTGGAGAAGAGGGTGAGGGCAAAACCAGAACTGCTTGACCTTGATTCCACCAGTGATTAGTTCTGGCTTGTGTGGGAATAGGCTTCTGAGTTGACATCACAGGAGCCATTTGCCATTTCAGAGGCAACAGCTACCTAGTGGCAGAGGTCCGAGTTTGTCTGCAACAGCAGATGGATTATGTCAGCTCACTAGCCCTCCCTCTTCCCTCCTCCTTCCCTAGTTAAGCTTGCCAATAAGAGATTTCTTTGTCTTCTCCTATTACTCAGTTAAGTTTGCCAATTAGAGCAATAACTCTTATCACTAAAGCTAAAGCTTACCAATTAGAGTAAGACACATAGTTATACAATACACGTAGAAATGCATATTAGTTTAGCCTTTCCTATGTAACGCCTCTTTAACTATACTTGGGGACTTTCTTGCTGTGCCGCAAAGAAATGATGTAATCAGTTATGTTTATCAGCTATGTTAAAGGAGTTAATAAAGGGAGTCCTTGGTACACAAAAAAGGTTAATTAAGAGAGGTTCCGCTGGCATGGACATCTCTCTCTCTCTCTCTCTCTCTCTCTCTCTCTCTCTCTCTCTCTCTCTCTCTCTCTCTCTCTCTCTCTCTCTCTCTCTCTCTCTCTCTGTGTGTGTGTGTGTGTGTGTGTGTGTGTGTGTGTGTGTGTGTGTTTGTTTGTTCTTTAAAGTGCTTTCCCATTACTCCAACATCCAGCTGCCCAAGTTAATGCTACATGGGTGGATCTGTTATTTTGCTTGTCTATTGCCAAGATCCTGCTCCCCTAGTCATCATTGCTCATTGCCTACCCCCCTACTAGAAATACCAGTCAGAGGTCATGCAGTCGGTGATTCCACCACCTATGGATCACACTAGTGATAGGGATAAAGGAAAGAAGGCAAGGAATCAGGAGCAGAGGGGAAATTTGAGGTTCACACACACACAAGCAAACACACACATGGCCTTTCCATGCATACTTGGGGAAATGGAGGGGAGGAGCATTTTCTAATCCACAATTCTTCTTCTTCTTCTTCTTCTTCTTCTTCTTCTTCCTCCTCTTCTCCTCCTCCTCCTCCTCCTCCTCCTCCTCCTCCTCCTCCTCCTCCTCGCCGTCGCCGCCACCGACAGTCATCATCATCATCATCATCATCATCATCATCATCATCATCATCATCATCATCATCATCATCATCATCATCATCATCACTTCCAAAGGTGTCTGCAGAATAAGGAAATAATGTCCCCCCCATGAAATATGTCCCATCATCAATCTAGAAACATCTAGTCTGAGTTGTATGTGTCTGTCTTCCCCTCCCACATCCCCTTAGGCTGAATTTCTTGTCATGTCTGATCAGCTTCTCTATTTCTGTCTCTTTCTCAATCCCTCTGCCCCATCATTAAGAGCTCATTCTCCTTCCATCACTGAGAATACAGTATGTACATTTGCTGGAAGACTAGTGGCGGATTTTATCCACACAAAAGAATCCCGCGCTAGGCCTTGCTCCCCTGTCATTAAGCCTGAATGAGCTTGAGAACTTGTCATGACTCTTTCTGATGCTTGTAATGTGCCATTATTACTTTCCAAACAATGATTCTAAGTGAAGATGAAGTGGCAGAAAAATAACCCTTGTGATGGACTCTCACTTGAAATTTCTTTGGCACTACCCCAGGTGGGGCTTCACATGACACGTCCTCAGGAATTCATTTTTTCTGGGTTGCGTGGGTTGAAATCTTTTAATGAGGAGCTTATTTCACCCGAGTCCCTTGATGCCAGAAAAAAGGGCACATACTTTTGTATGGGCAGTCTGAAGGGAAGAAAGGGACATGAAGAAAGTAGCAGAAAACGAGGTAAGAAAAGAGTGACACGCTCAACAGAGGAGGAGAAAATGGAGAATCTGGGCAGAATTGGAGGCGGAGAGAGAGAAGAAAATAATTCTGAAGCACCAGGAAGTTATTTTTAGAGGTAATTTATTCAGACATATATAGGATGCTATTTTATACTTATTCAGACAAGTGTTTCTGTCCTCATTTTGCTTGGTCTCACATCAGTGGTTGTCCAGGATTTCAGGCAAGGTTCTTACCTAATTTCTGTGTTAGAAGTCCTGCCTATTCGTTTCCATCCAAGAATTATCTGGGAGTGATCCTCCTTGGTAGTAGGAATTTAACTGCGTTTGGAGCATTCAGGGTGGTGTGAAGATAACAGACATTACTAAGGATAGTGCTTAACAAGTAATTGGCTGTCCTTACTCATTGCCATGTTCAAAAACTAACTTACTCCAGTACTCAATACTTTTTTGTTGTTTTGAGAATCTTAGAGTTCATATGAAAAAGGCATGAAATGTTCAGAACGTCTGTAAAAATGCCTTAAAGATCCCTTAAACCATAACGTTAAAAGGTAATCGAAATTGTAACCCAGCGCAGCATCAAAGAAGCTCAATTTCACCTTTTATATTATTCTGGAAATGACACTTTGTTCTGACTTCGTTTTCCTCCCTTTGCCCCTATAAAAATAACTATGTTTCTCGTTACTGATGGCTTGCAAAGTTTCAGACATGAGATGTGATTGTCCAAGGCCTGCAAAATGAACTTGACTGAGTCTGTCTCAAACATAGCACAGAAACTCTATTCGGATATTGAGATTAGAGATGGGCACGGAACGAACATTTTTTCGTTTCCATTACCGTTTGTCATTTCCGTTACGTAACGAAACGACAAATGAAAATTGTGAAGAAAATGCAACAAAACGAACAGAGCCATGAAAATTGTGGTCGTTACGTTTCGTCTCCGTTAATGGCGACGCGCAATGAAATGGGCTGTTTTAAATGTTAAAAAACGCCCTGGACATCTGTAAAAACACAGCGATAATTATTTATATTGTCTGATAATACCTACCAGGGGGGTGGGGTCCTTAAAACGTTTGTTTTTGTCTTCTCCCATCGCAATGTATTTTTCTTTTCCCTTTAAAATGGATGTCGCACCAGCCACAAAATGGAGGCAAGACATGTGATGGGATCATGTTCAACCAATAGCATGCCCAGGTTGCAGACTGGGCGGGCAGGTCTGGTGGCCACAGAGGGCATAAAAAGCTCTGGCAGCCCCCGTCCTCCTTGCAGTCTCTGGTGGGAGTTAGGGTGGGATTGCTGTCTCTGCAACTCTAGCTTCAGTCCTGCAGCCTCCCTGTGTGTGTGCATGCTGCGTACCTCTCAGTGAGTACCCTCCCTTGCCCTGCAGTGCAGTCACTCTGCGGCTGCCTTGCACCCTGGGCAACGCCAGCCGCTGCCTTTGCAGTCTCCCTGCATACCTAGTCTATACTGTGTCTCTGCCAGCATCCTTTTTTTTAGTGTTTTCCCTCTGGTCTGGGGCGTTGGGGGATGCCTGTGCACGGAAATGCTTTAAAAATCACGCAAAAAGCGGGTAGAAATGACAAACGAAAAAACAAAAAAGAGTAACGAAATTTTTCCAAATATTCACAACAAATGGAAACGAACCGAAACAGACCTCTCAACGACAAACGAAAAACCGAAATGCCATTTTTTTGTTTCGTGCCCATCTCTAATTGAGATACTGCAATTCCTCGAGAACCTTAAAGGGAAGTGCCTAGAGCCCCTCAAAGTTTTCAAACAGCGAGCCGGTCTACCACGCCCCAGACACCACTGGGGGCCGGACCACAGTAAAAAAAAAAAAGGCCAACATGGAAAAAGGGGGGAGGGAGTGGGGGACCTTGCCATATCCCTCCCACTTTGAATGCCCCACTAGCCAGCATGCTGATCATCTGGGCGGTAGTTGGGGGGAGTGGGAGAAGCGACATAGCCCACTGCTTTGAACTGCCTCAGCAATAGAAGCAGCTGCGGAGGCTGGCTTGCTCGCAAAGCAGGGGTAGGTGGGGGGGGTTGCATTTGGTCCCGGGGGCCGGATTCAGGACCTTGGGGGGCCACATCCGGCCCTGGGGCCTTAGGTTGAGGACCCCTGGCCTAGAGACACCCTTTCCATTGCTGCTTTCTTCATGCAATGAATGAGAATTCTGAAGAGGAGAAGTTCCCATTTTCTTCAGATGAGCAGCAATCCAGATTTCCAAGAGTTCTTGCTCTGAAAGCCTGTGTGTAAAGCAGGTTGTTCTTCTCTTCAGATTCTTTGGTCACTGCAAGCGGGATGCAATGATAGACAGGGAGGGGTTAGGCTTTCTCCTCTCCATTGGCCAGAAAATCCAGATATTGTAATGCCCAAAGAGGGCCAGTGAAATTTTCACAGAATCACAGAATAATGGAGTAGGAAGGGTCTGATAAAGCCGTCAAGTCCCCTTGCTCAAGGCAGGAATCCAGAACAAAGCAGCTCTGGAAGATAGTTGTTGACGTTTCTCTTGAATGCCTCCAGCTTTGGAGCGGTCACTGCCTCCCAAGGTCATCGGTTCCATTGCAGTACTGCTAAACTAAGACATTTTTTCTGGATGCTCAACCAGAGTTTGGCTTCCTGTAACTTGAGCCCATCATTATATGTCCTGCACTCTGGGATTATCATCCTGCTCTTCCTCTGAATGACTACCTTTCAATTATTTGATAAGCCTTCTTTTCTCCTCAACATGCCCAGTTCTTTCAGTCTTTCCTCTTGGATTCCTGCAGACATGGGTGTTTCATTTCGGAAGTGGTCTGGTTCCAAAATGAACATTCGGAACTGGACCAACACTCTGTAACAAAATCAGCCAATCCCTTACCTGCTCTGGAGTCATATGGGGCTAAACTCCAATGAGGAAGAACCCTCCAGCATCATCTTTCCTTCTCCCTGTTGCTGGCCAATCAGGAGCTGTGCATGGAAATGCATCATCCTGCCTCCCTGTCTGATTGGCCAGCGCCGGGGAGAAGGAATGATGACATTGGGAGCTTCTTCCTCATTGGAGTTTATCCCCTTGTGACCCCAAAGCAAGGCAAGGGATTGGCTGATTTCATTCTGGAGGGTTGGTCTGGTTCCAAACACCAGCTGGGCTCCAGGTTTTCATTTCAGCACTGGACCACTTCCAAAATGAAACACCCATATCTAGTTTCCTGTCATCTTTTATCGTCCTTGTTGACCTCCTCTAAACTTGCTTCAGTGCTAGCAACCTGGGACCAGGCTGGCAGGTTTCACACCCTGGACAAAAATATATTCAACCACTTTGGGCCATTCTATTTCTGTCCTCCAGGATAGAATTGAGGGGAAACTATTAAGTGCCAAACTATTAAGTGGGTTAAGTGGAAAAAAAGGGAGAAAGAAATGACTACGTGACTCCCCTCCCCTTTCTGTGCATTTCACTGCTGCTTCCAGAATTTTCCATTCATTCCAGGCCAATGATTAGGATGGAAGCTTTAAAGGAAGCACACATGAAACTGGAACCAGTCATGCAGTGAATTGAAACACAGATTGAGCAAGGGCTGTGATAAACAGCAGCAAAAATAGTTCTGAACCAGGGCAAGGGGGAAAGATTAGTTATAGAATAACAACATTCATATCAGTGTACATTACTGTATTGCTGATCACATCCATGGCTGACCCCTGGGAAAGATACGGCTTAGAAACTTTAGTTGTTGCTGTTATTATTTTGCATCTTTGTTTTTAAAATTATTATCTCCCAAAATCCCACACCAGCATGGCCGTGGGCAGAGTCTGGAAAATTCCTTTTCAAATGGAACTTATGTGATCATTACTTGCTTACATCCAGAATGCCATAAAATGCAAAAGCTAATAAATTAATTAAGGGTGCATCTGAAGAAATGGACTGCAATTAGGGATGGGCATGAAACAGAAAAATTGTGTTTCATTTTGTTTCATTTTGTTCCCTGTGATTCGTTTTGTTTCATTCAAAATGAATGTTTTTTTTTTAAAAAAAGGAACCAGTAATGAACTAATTTGTTACTCGATCAAATGGGTCCTATTTTATAGAGGGGAGCTGTTTCACAGCAAAACAAATCAGTTTGTTTTAAATGAAAAAACACTATCCATTTCGTTACTAATGAAACACTGCTTCCCCATTTCATTTCATTTCATTTTGTTTCATTACATAGCGAACTGACAAATCATTGTTTCATTTTTCATTTGGTGCCCATCTCTAACTGCAATCCCTTAAGGCTGCTTGTACAAATACGGCAGAAAATCTTTGCATATGTGTCTATGTGTGGGCATAGGTGTGTGCGCAGGCATATGGGCATACTCAGTGATGTTAGAGATTGTAAGAGCTACAGGCATTACATTTGGCTCAGGCACTGCTTCTTCATCTCAAATTAATTGATTATTGTAATTCTCTCTATGTGAAGCTGGCCGTGAAGACAATATGGAAACTTCAGCAGATCCAAAATGCAGCAGCCAGGTTGATCTTGGGCAGCCAAGTTAATTTGATCATACCTCCCTGATCCTGGCCCACTTGCCTTGGTTCCCTGTTAGTTTCTGTGCCTCATTCAATCTTGTGGTTTTGACATATAAAGTCCAAAATGGTGTGGGACCTCACTACCTCTCAGAGCATCTCTCCTAAAGAGTATGTCCCTGGTTCGCCCAGTCCTTCCAGGCCTTGCTTCATACAGTGGCTACTCAGAGAGAGAGAGAGAGAGAGAGAGAGAGAGAGAGAGAGAGAGAGAGAGAGAGAGAGAGAGAGAGAGAGAGAGAGAGAGAGAGAGAGAGAGAGAGAGAGAGAGAGAGAGAATCAATTAGATATTGGGGGCTTTTCAGTGCTAGCCCCCTCATTATAGAATGTCCTTGCACTGGAGATGTGTCAGAGTCCCTCTCTTGGAATTTTTAGAAAACCTCCTAAGGTGGATCTTTACAGAGAAGTCTTCAAGAACAATCTAGGCTTGAGTGACTGATTCCAGACTAGTTTTTCTAATGCTCCTAGACAGTTCCTTTTGGCTTTCCTTATTCCATCTCTATACTGTGTTTGTTAATGTTGTTCGCTAGTTTGAACACTCATTTTGTCATCTTCTTGTGTTTGTGCACCGCCCAGAATATTTATTTATTTATTTATTTATTATTACATTTATATCCCTCCCATCTTCCCTAAGGAACTCTGGGCGGCTTACAAAGCTGATCAAATCAGCAAATATACAAACGCAAATACAAAACATAAACAACAGTGAGTTAAAACAGATGCACCCTGATCAAAACTAAAATAGCTCAATAAAAAATCATACAGTAGAGCTAACCAGAAATAAGATGGCGGAGAAGAAAGAAAAAGAAAATGGAGAATAATGGATTGCTACTAAGTCGAGCATCAAGTAAGTAAGTAAGTAAGTAAGTAAGTAAGTAAGTAAGTAAGTAAGTAAGTAAGTAAGTAAGTAAGTAAGTAAGTAGCTGCCTGGATGCCCTAAGCACATCCGTTCTCACCTAATTTCGGAAGCTAAGCAGGGTCAGCCCTGGATAGTACTTGGATGAGAGACCACCAGTGAGTACCAGGTGCTGTAGGCACCTGGAGTTGGATCTGGCAAACCACTCCAGTATTCCTGCCAAGAAAACTCCATGGACATGGGGTCACGAAGAGTTGGTCACAACTGTAATGATGCAACACACACAGGTAAGTAAGTAAGTAAGTAAGTAAGTAAGTAAGTAAGTAAGTAAGTAAGTAGCTGCCTACATGCCCTAAGCACATCCGTTCTTGCCTGATTTCAGAAGCTAAGCAGGGTCAACCCTGATGAGTACTTGGATGAGAGACCACCAGCGAACCACTCCAGTATTCCTTCCAGAAAACTCCACGGACATGGGGTCACGAAGAGTTGGTCACAACTGTAGCGATGCAACACACACACAACAAGTAAGTAAGTAAGTAAGCAAGCAAGCAAGCAGGCAGGCAGGCAGGCAGGCACACAGATATTATTTGAAGCCACTATGTGTCAGAAACATCTCAGTGGAAAGTGGTGTTCCAACATCAATGAGATGGATTTGGTCTCTTGAGATATTAGTTCACACTTTACAAGAGCTGTCCAGAGTGCTGAATGTATTTGAGGCACAGGGAATGGATCTTTGAGAGCTCCAGTAGCGTTTGGCCGGACATCTTGAGAGGCATCCTCAGAGGCACCTTCGTCCACTGACAGCTACCAACTGCGCATGCCATCGCTGTCGAGGGAGACAACAGCAGCTCCCTGTGAAAAGGCCTTCCATTAACTCTCACAGTCCCTCTTGACTGATTGTGTAATGGCAACCTCTACAAATGAGACCATTTGCTGGTGGCATTTGAAGGCGCTGCCGTTGAGCCCCGGCAGAAAGCATACATCTCGCTACAGCTCATGAAAGTGTCTTTCTCTATTGCCCGTTAGTAACCTGCAAGGTTTCAAGTACTACCAACTGTCCAAATAAATCTTTTCATTTCTGAACAAAGAAACCCCTCAGACTGCTTTGCCCATCAGGGCTGCGAAGGCTGGAAGGAGACAAGATATGAGGCACTGCTCAGACATTGGGTTTTGTTGGGGGAGCTGGCTTCCAGGAATCAATAATGAGGAGCGCTCCAAGTGAAAAGTTAGTATTTTTAAGACAAATGCATATCTGATCGATAGCACAGGTTGGGATGTGCGGGCTATAGCTATACACATAAAACAAAGACGGGAGGAAGAAGAAGTGAAATTGGACCAGAGAATGTCTGTCTGTCTTCAGGAAAGTAGCAGGTCTCACTGGTCAAAGGAGGAAAAAATAAGGAACCCTAACCACTCATTTCTGCCTTTGCTGCTCACTGCATGTAAAGTTTTCCAAGCAAGATTTGCAGGAGGGCTTCTTTTCAGGATTTCAGCAGACACTTTGTGTTGGAGTTGTAAAAACCTGACATGCTGCCTCAATAGGTTTGGCTAGGAGGGGCCTCTCTGGGCTAGGATGCCTGTCAATCTATCCAGGAGTAACCCATTGTTCTTTCCTGCTTCTGATAGTTTGCTGGAAGTTATGTAGTGAACATTTAGTGCTGTCCTATCAGTGTAGTCTGCAGGATCTTGTTGTAAGCAAGTCTGTATGAGTCTGTTGAGGCCTGTTGCTATAAGCAGCTATTTTTGTACAGTATGCTGTTCAGAACTATGTCTCAGAGTGAGTAATTGAGACTATAAGTTCCAGTTAATGAGACAATAAGGGGGAGACCTGAAGCTAATTCTGCTCTGTAAGTCCCTGCATTTGTTTTGTGCAACTAGAAATTTTTTTAACCAAGATTGAAAACCCTGCCACACCTTGCACCTACCTGCAGACAAAATCTGGAACACAGAAAGCCAAGCACCTCCCAAATCATCCTTATCGGGCATAAGTGTAAACTGGCAATGGGCATCTGGATCGTGTCACACGTCCAGCGCTGCTGACCCAACTGTTATTTGCACCCTTTTATGTTTATGGGATGGGAGGAACAGGATCACATCATTGGTCCCAGGTAGAAAAACAGCTTAGACCAGTGGTTCTCAACCTTCCTAATGCCCCAACCCTTTAATACAGTTCCTCATGTTGTGGTTACCCCTTGCCCTGCTTGGAAGAGGCCACAAGCCCCCTTTGGCAGGCCACTGCTGCAGGGGCCATAGAGAACCTCCCTCTACAGGCACCCTCAGCCAATTGCAGCCTCCGGTGCCATTAACTGACATCCCTCCCAACTTATCAAGCTGTAACTCACTCTCACCCCCCTTCCTGCCCCTCCCCTACAGACCCAAGCCGTTCGTGCCTTTTTCTTCACTGGCTCATGGCGGACCCTGTGAAATGGTCGTTCAACCCCCAAAGGCGTTCTGACCCCCAGGTTGGGAACCACTGGCTTAGAGTGACCGAGTCTGACACACCCAGCCTTCAGTGTAAGCAGCCTCCATGGCCTCCTTCACTGCCTTTGTCCAAGACTGAAGCCATGCCACCTGCAGTCCAGGGCATGTGTCCAAGGCAGTTTCTCCCCTTTGTGCTTCCCTCCCAACAGCTCATGCCTCCTGAGGTTATATGCCTTCAGCAGTCTTTGTTCTGCCTTTCATCCCACAAGACACTCAGAAGGACGTCCACAGAATCCTTCAGAGGCTTCCTTGTGGCTAAATCTTCCTCGGCTGTTCCTCCTAAAAGCTTCTGCACTGTCAAGATCTGTGGAAATCTGTCAAAAAGGGATGTGTGAAAGGGCCAATTACAGGCCGAGTACTCTCAAGAGACGTTTTGTCTCTCTGGCGTTCTGTTGTTGCTGGAAGAGTGTGTCTCCAACTTCAAGTTGTGTTGTTGTTCGTTGGAAGAGTGCGGGGCCAACTTAGAACCATAGGATAACTGAATTGGAAGAGCCTGTTGTTGTTGTTCAGTCGTTCAGTCGTGTCCGACTTTCGTGACCCCATGGGCCAATGCTCACCAGGCCTTCCTATCTTCCACTGCCTTCCGAAGTTTGGTCAAATCCATATTGGTTGCATCGATGACACCATCCAACCATCTCATTCTTTGCCATCCTCTTTTCCTTTTGCCTTCCATCTTTCCCAACATCAGGGACTTTTCCAAGGACTCCTCTCTCCTCATGAGGTGGCCAAAGTACTGGAGCCTCAGCTTCAAAATCTGTCCTTCCAGTGAACATTTGGGGTTGATTTCTTTCAGGATGGATAGGTTTGATCTTCTTGCATGGAAGAGTCCAGCCCCCTGATCAAGACAGGAAGCCAAACCAAAGCAGATCTGACACGTGGCTGTCCAGTTTTCCCTTGCATGGCTCCAGCACTGGAGCATTCACCACTTCTTGAGGTCATTGGTTCTATTGTCGTACTTCTCTAACAGTCAGGAAGTTTCCCCTGATATTCAGCTGAAATGTGGCTTCCTTTACCTTGAACCCATATGGGCCCTGCACCCCAGGATGATCGAGAACCCCTCCTCTGTGGGACTGCCTTTCAAGTATTTGAAAAGTGTGATCCTATCTCCCCTCAGTCCTTCTTTTCCTACACTCTAAACAGCCTTTTGTGGTATGGGTGTGTGTGGGGGGTGTTCTCTTGACCTGCCCCCCTCTGCTTGCCCCCTCCTGAGTTGGGGGCTTAGCAAGGAGCGAAGAGCAGCAAGACAATAGGGTGAGTTGCCAGGAGCCACCATTTTAATTTGTCACAATGCCTTGGAGCAGCTGCAGGCAAAATAAAGCCTGAAGTCAATGTCTACTCTTTCCCAATGACCTTGTGGAAAAACCTACCTCAGCAGCTACAGGGGGATTGCAGCTCCATTATATTAATAGAAGCTGGTGGAACAGATATATGGCAATCAGCTACAGTGCGATGCTCTTAAGACTATAGGACCACTTACGAAATTTGGCCTCTGCAGCTGTGCAGAATTTTGGTTCTGTTGTCATCACTACATGCCATCAAGTTACCTCTGACTTAAGGCAACTTAAGTTTTGAGTGAGTGGCATACAAAAAATGCCCTGCCATTAACTACCTTGCTCCAGTCTTGTAAACTCAGGGTCAGGGTTTCCTTTATTGAGTCATTCCATTCCATATTTGATTTTCCTCTTCCTGCCGACTTCCCCTTTCCCTGGTGTGATTGTCTGTTCCTAGCCATTCCTTCCGTTCATGTAACAAAACAAACAAATCCCTCTAGGCAGCATGGTTAGGGCAAAAAGATCCTGTCATATAACCATGTGGGTTTCCTATCCATCCTGTCATGATCATAGAATCATAGAATCATAGAGTTGGAAGAGACCTCAAGGGCCATCTAGTCCAACCCCCTGCCATGCAGGAACCCAATCACAATATTTCCGACAGATGGCCATCCAGCCTCTGCTTAAAAACCTCCAAAGAAGGAGACTCCACAACCCTTTGTGGCACCATATTCCACTGCCAAACAGCTCTAACTGTCATGAAGTTCTTCCTAATGTTCAAATGGAATCTCTTTTCCTGTAGTTTCATTGCCCCGAGTCCTAGTCTCTGAAGCCATGGAAAACAAACTTGTTCTGTCTTCAATATGACATCCTTTCAAATATTTAAACATAACTATCATATCCCCTCCCAGCCTTCTTTTTGAAAGGCTAAACATTTCCAATTCCCTAAGCCGTTCCTCATAAGACATTTTCTCCAGACCTTCAACCATCCTGGTCGCCCTCCTCTGGACCCGCTCGAGGTTGTCAACATCCTTTTTAAATTGTGGTGCACAGAACTGGACACAGCACACCAGGTGGGGTCTGACCAGAGCAGAATAGAATGGTACTATCACTTCCCTTGATCTAGTGTAGGTTTCTCTTCAGATCGTATAGATACCATGCTTCTTTTGATGCAACTAAGAATCGCATTGGCTTTCCTGGCCGCCTGAGCTCTCCTGCTTCAGATTTGGCCACTTCACCACAGAGAAGCCATAGATTAGGGGCCAGAAAACTCCCTAGCTTGTTTTTTTCCTGCATTCTAGATTTCTAAATCTCACATTCTTTCCCTCCCAAATACATAATCAGGGCATGGGGGGGGGGTAAATTCTTCAACAACAAGCAGAAAACAAGCATCTCCTTGATGTATGTAAAATATTTTTATTTCACCTTTCTCCTTGTAAAGGAACCAACAGGGCATCCATCATTGAAATGACAATATTTACAAGCTGAAAAGAGGAAGCATGTGAATAACAGTAAAAAGGACATGTTATATTTAACACGGTAAATAAAATCAATACTAAAACACGTCTAAAACAACTGAACACAATCATCCATGTCCATTGAAGTCCCAGTGATGAATTTCATAGGGGGAAAAATGTTACCCATTCTGACCACTGGGGCAGCTCCTTCGTTCCTTTTTACCTTCGGGGACTAAAAGCCATCCCTTTGATTCTGTTTAATCCAAAGGAAGTGATGCATTAACTTTTTCATTTCACTGTACTTAGTTCCTTTCTGGAATTTGCACCTGTCCTTGTCAAAAGTGCCAACTGGATCACTGTGTTCATAGACACCTGTTGTCGCAAGGACAGCCATGCCAGGTGAAAAGAAAAAAAAACAGATGAATAAAGGTGTTTATATGAAAACATGTAATGCAGTCCGGTTGAGTGGGAGATATCTTCCAATCTGTCCAATTCTTTTTTCAGCTTACCTGTTCCCAAAACTTTGTTTGAATGCCATCTCATTCTCTGTAATGGGGCTATTACAGCTATACTCAGCCAAAGAAGGTGGACAATTTCAAGCTGTTATAGATTTCTTACAAAACAGCTACATAGCATGAACACTTTTTCCCCCAGGACTTCTTTTTGTTGCATGGTTTTGCTTTTTTTGTTAAGTTCCTCTGGCTGCACAGTAGAATTGCAGAGATCCACAGAGAAGAATAGATTTGAGTTCTTCAGATTAGTCCACTCCTTTTATCATTAAGCTGGCACTTAGTGTCTCAGTAACTCAATCAGAGACCTTAGTAAGAGAAGGAATAAAAGATTGCATTTACTTACAGTTCAACAGATCAAACAGCAAACTGATAAACATGACTGTCTTCAACAACAGACTTCAACAGACTCGGGGTGGTGGTGGCACAGAACAGAAAAATGAAGAGCCTGGATTCAGAGACATTATCCTCAGCCCAGAAACGTCCCTCCCAACAAAACTCTCTCCAGGTAGCATGTGGGGTTGTAAAAAACTCCAACAGTTTTCAGGGCTGATCACCTTTCATACATTTGCTACGCATTTTATAACCCTTGATGCTGCAGTATGATTGTTATCAGGGTAGCTGTTTGTAGAAATAAAGGTAGTGACTAAGTACAGCAGATGTCAAGGTGATAGACCCCTGTTTTGCTCTATGGTTTCTCATAGTCACGTGATTGGCCTCAATGGGAAGCAAAATGATGGGTTACGTAGGCTTGCAGTTCCCAACTTTTCTGCTCCCCAGATGTTTTTGGACTAAAACTCCCAGAAGCCTTCACCATTGGTCATGCAGGATCAGATTTCTAGGAGTTGTAGTCCCAGAACATCTGGATGTGCAAGATTGGAAACCGCTGATCCTAGGCCTTTGGTCTGATGAGACATGGCTCTTCCTTTCCTATGTTGCATTCTTTCAAAAGAGTACTCCACGAATGGAACATTGATTTCAAATAGTTGCAACTCAATGAACAACTGATGGGGGGCATCTTAAGAAAACCCTCTGTCAAGCTCCTGGAGAATGCACATCGCTCCACCTTGTTAGTCACTGAATGACTGGCAAAAGATAATCAATGGCTGCTATCTCACCTGGGGAAGATCCTGATCTTCTGAAGGTCCGGCTTTTCCTCTCCCTCCCATCACATGACTGAAGATGTGGGATAGCAGTTCCCACGTACAGTTCAGCCCCATGGCCAGCAGGTGGCGCTAGGATTTTTTTAAAAGGACCAGATGGCAGGCACTAGGGCTGGGGGAAGTTAAAACAAATAGCACCAGATCCAGCTTCCTGTCGCTAGGAGGGTGGGGGGAAATAAAGAAAAATTAAAAAACCAGCGCCGATCGGCCCCAGGAAGAGCCGGTTGGCGCTATGAGAAAAACAGAAGAAAACCGGATCATCTACAGGGTCCCACGACATCTGCCTCTTTAAAAGGTGGACTTTTTAAGCAAAGCAAAAAATTCCCTACCTCTCCGGTAAGTCTTGGAAACCTCACTTAAGGGGGCATCACCGAGTTTTCTTTTCTTTTTTCTTTTTCTTTTTCAAAAAGCCTGGTGGCTGTGGGGACGGCATTTTTAGACACGGTTTATCTACAAATTTAATATGCATTTAAAGGGATGTGGGATAATCATAATCCAGCCTATGAACCATGACACCACACTATGGGCCTCTGCAACTTAGGTAAATTTGGAACCAAAATTAAACATGCTTTTGGCACGTTGATGGTTCTGTTCTAACACTCATTGGAAGTATCCATTCCTTTCTTTCTTTCTTTCTTTCTTTCTTTCTTTCTTTCTTTCTTTCTTTCTTTCTTTCTTTCTTTCTTTCTTCCTTCCTTCCTTCCTTCCTTCCTTCCTTCCTTCCTTCCTTCCTTCCTTCCTTCCTTCCTTCCTTTCTTTCTTTCTTTCTATTGGATTTTTATACTGCCCATCTGGCAGTATTGTTGGCCACTCAGGGAGGTTAGCAACAATTAATCAATACAATACAATACAAGAAAACCACATTTAATTCATACAAAAAAATTAAAAAGCATAAAAATATAGTAAATATAATGAAAACAAAATTAAAATAACATGAGATGACACATAAAGCAATTTCCATAAACCTATAATATTATTGGCAGGTGAATCAGGTAAAAACATGTTTTAGTGGGTGAACACTAGATGTATGTTAAATTTGAGGTAATGCTAGCAATTTGGCAAAACATCAGGAAGAAAAACTTCCAGAACACGACCAAACAGCCAGAAGAAGAAGAAGAAGAAGAGGAGGAGGAGGAGGAGGAGGAGGAGGAGGAGGAGGAGGAAGAAGAAGAAGAAGAAGAAGAAGAAGAAGAAGAAGAAGAAGAAGAAGAAGAAGAAGAAGAAGAAGAAGAGGAGGAGGAGGAGGAGGAGGAGGAGGAGGAGGAGGAGGAGGAGGAAGAAGAAGAAGAAGAAGAAGAAGAAGAAGAAGAAGAAGAAGAAGAAGAAGAAGAAGAAGAAGAAGAAGAAGAAGAAGAAGAAGAAGAAGAAGAAGAAGAAATATTTTGAAACAGGCACTGTTGGAGATTAAAAGAAATAATCACATTGCTATCCCCAAAGACAGCTTTTTCAACCATTTCTGTCACCTAGGATTTTTTATTCAACTACCTTGGGGGGGGGGGGGAAGGAATCAGGTTTCCCTCTCCCCCATTATATATTTCCAATGAATAAAGAGAAAGATTAACGGCAAATGGCTGGAAACAATGGCTTAAACACCGTGCACCGAGATAAAGGATTTATACATAGTGAAAAGGAGAGCCCGTTTGTCTGTTCAGTTCTCAGATCCGTGATGCAGTTTGTTCCCTTTTATTTCAGATTTTCTGCCAGTAGCAGAGATGAGCAAAACCTTCACCTGATTAAATTGTAGAACTGAGCATCTTTTCAGCTCCCAAATGCCACCTCCCCCCAATCTTGTTCCCATTCCACTTATATTTTGATTTCTAATCTCCTCGTCTTTCCCTAGGCCTAGAGCATAAAAATAACTGGCTAAGTCTATTAGGGGATAATGCTTAAAATGGATATAGTTCACTGGCCACAGTAAGATGTGAATTTAAAACATTCTACTACCCAGCCGTGTGATCTAGAAATCATGTGCTTTTACTTTCTCCTTCTGGTCTTCAAAATCCCAACCCTAAAATAAATCTAGGGACAAAATATGTTAAACTTGCCCTCATATATCCAGAAATCTTGTGGGGAGCCATGGGTGGATCAGGGAGACCTGTTCTGGACAGCCACCTCTGGAGCGCTAAGGCAAAACTGTAGATGTACATATGAGTGAAAATAAAGTTCAAAATTTGTGGTATTGTATGTGGATAGTTGCTTGTTTTTATGAAGCCAAAATTGGTGAAAACTACTGAAGCGTGTATGGAAAAATGCATCTTCCATGCAAATATAGAGGGGGGAAGTCTCTATGGGATGAATTTAAATTTAGAATTTGGAAAAGAGACAAACAAAAAATAACATATTATATTCCCTCCCTAAACACGAGAAAGACAAGGACTGACTATATGCATAGGTGTGTCCTCCTCTGCTGGATGAATCTTCTGTTTGGGTGATGAAAACAGCTACTCTGTGAACTATGATGTTCACCGTGTGGCTTTCTGCACATGCTCTGTGAACCTTTTGGCAAACCATCTGACTACATGATCAGAGGGAGGAAGGGAGGGAACATGGGGGGGCATGCCTCTGCCACACCTTGGCCGGACATCAGGTTTTCAGTCAGAGTCCACCCTGCATCAGAAATGGACATGAGTGGGCCCTCAATTTGAAAGAGGAATGTCACTTAAGGCAAGTGAGAGACAGCTAGAAGAAGACAAAGGCTGATACTTCACATCCATCTCATCACTGTTCGCGGTCCCGCTGGGGACCGGTACGAAGAAATCTAATCGCACGTCCATTGCAGGACAAGGGGGGTTCATCCCAACCATGCCCCCTGAACTGTGATCTAAGCAGGATGAGAGATTCCCCTCCCTGGCCTCGGGAATCTCCTCATCTTGCTTCTCATTCCGATATGAGTGCCCTTGAAGTAAGGCTCCTCACGCAACGTGCCATTCTCCATCTAGTGGCAAGAGTGTGAAGTGCCATTTGCCAGTACATTCCCTATGGAGTCAGCAACACAGTGCAGAGAAATTAAAAGACAAATGCCTCAAACTTATCTCCATAACACATTGAAGGCAAGGCTTCAGAGAATCAAAATATCGGAAAACAGAATGTCGGGCCGGAAAAAAAATGGAGAACAAAGGCATGGAATTTCACATCTCATCACGGAATGAGGACATGCAGAAACAGTCATGCCCGTACATACACGGAAAGAGAGACAGAACTGCAAGAAGACCATGTGACCACGACCGACATCAACACGCAATGAACTTCCTCCTGGGACAAGAGTGGATGTGAAGTAACCATCAAAGATGACCTTCTGGTGAAGCATCAGAATTTATATCTGAGGAAGCTGCTGCATGATATATGAACATTTCTGTTCTCTTTATGACTCATGACTTGGCAGTTACAGTATGTGGTTTCTATACAACTGAGATGGTTCAGGAATCAGGAACTATGTTTTTCTGGGGGGCGGGGATATTTTCCACCAGGGCCCTGATTATGAACAATGAAGCCACTTGATGCAGACTGTGTTGTACCAGGTCTAGATTGTACGTGAAAGAGTGACTTGGTGTGTCGAACATAGATTCAACAGGATAGGGCAAAAAACAGTTCAGAGTCCTCTAACAAACTCCAAGAGAAGAAGGACAGAGAAAGGGAAGAGGGAAGAGGGTGCAGGGCTATCTGCTGGCCACCAATAGTGTTGACAAAGCTAGCTTAGAAGATAAATGGAGAGGGTACATGGCTACTCTGCCCCACCCTATCATTGTCATCATGTTAAATTTACAGAGCTTGAAAGAAACATGGAATCCAGCCTCTGTTGTAGAAATAGGCACGAAACGGAAAAAAAATTCGTTCTGTTATTAGTTATTTGTTACGGAACGAAACAAATAATGAAAATTGTGATGAAATTGGAACAAACCGAACAGAACCATGAAAATTAGATTCATTACATTTCATTTTCATTAATGGTGACGCGCAATGAAATGAGCTGTTTTTAAATGTTAAAAAATGTCCTGAATATCCATAAAAACCCAGCGATAATTATTTATTCTGCCTGATGATACCTACCACGGGGGTTGGGGTCTTTAAAATGTGCATTTATGTCTTTTATCAGATCGCTGTATTTTTTTTCCTTTAAGGGGAGTTAGGGGACATCAACCCAAAATGGCTCCCAGATACCTAATATTGATTTCTTTGGTATTAAAATGCCCTGGAAATCCATAAAAACGCAGTGATAGTTATTTGAAATTATTACCTACGAGGGTGTTGCAGTCCTTAAAACGTTTGTTTTTGTCTTTCTCCCATCACAATGTAGTTTTTCTTTTCCCTTTAAGGATGACACAAAATGGATTCCAGCTAAAAGATGGATGCAAGCCATGTGATGGGATCATGTAAATTCTTGGACAATTCCAACCAATAGCATGCCCAGGTTGCAGACTGGGTAGGTGTGGCAGCCACAGAGGGCATAAAAAGCTTTGACAGCCCCCCATCCTCCTTGCAGTCTGCGGTGGGAGTTAGGGTGGGATTGCTGTCTCTGTGACTCATTACTTTAGGCCAGCCAGGCAGGTGTGTGTCTCTGTGTTCCTGCTGGCTGCAGCCTGGCTCTTAGGGGAGAGAAAGAAGAGATTTCTCTTGCAGCCTCCCTGTGTGCGTGCGTACCTCTCGGTGAATACCCTCCCCTGCCCTGCAGTGCAGTCACTCTTCTGCTGCCTTACGCCCTGGGCAATGCCCGCCACTGCCTTTGCAGCCTCCCTGCATACCTAATCTATACTGTGTCTCTGCCAGCATCATTTTTTTTAGTGTTTTCCCTCTGGTCTAGGGCGTTGGGGGACGTCCGCACGCGGAAATGCTTTAAGTCACGCAAAAAGCGGGTAAAAATGAAAAATGAAAAATGAAAAAATGAAACATTTTTTTTCAAAAAATTCACAAAAAACAAAAATGAACCGAAACAGACCCGCAACGAAAAATGAAAAACTGAAACATCATTTTTTCAATTCGTGCCCATCTCTACTCTGTGGCATTAGTAGGAGAGAGAGAAGTGTCCATTACTTACAACTGAACAGATCAAGCAGCAACCTAGCAAACATGACTGCTTTCAGCAAACGGCCTCAAGAGGCTCTGACAGAGACCACTGACTAAGAAAGAGGAAAAGGAGCACAGAGCAGAGAGACACACTGTCTTTGAATTCAGAGCCAGGAGGGAACGAGGCATTAGTGCTGGACAGATTGACCGCCACCCTGTCTTAGAAAGGGCCCTCCCTATCACATCTGCTAAAGGCAGCAGGCGAGGTTGCAAAAACTCAAAAAAGCCAAAACCTTCCATCAAGTCTTTGGGCTGGGAAGGAGAAGAACTGGGAAAGATATTACAGAACCCAAAT
This sequence comes from Phrynocephalus guinanensis, assembly GCA_037367245.1. Taxonomy (NCBI): domain Eukaryota; kingdom Metazoa; phylum Chordata; class Lepidosauria; order Squamata; family Agamidae; genus Phrynocephalus; species Phrynocephalus guinanensis. Next base: position 8,997,006 of record CM074741.1, read on the forward strand.
TAAATAAACCTGGTTGGAAATAAGTTCAACACTTGGTTCAACACTTTCTGATCATTTGGCTCCATTTCCTGTCATTCAAGATGGAAATGGAGACAAAAGGTCCCTTTCACGCCACTTCAGTGTGGGAGTTCTCTTTCCCCTCCCCCTCGCACGGGGAGAAGCAAACACGGAGGAGGCCGGGGACAGTGTCTCAGAGGAGCGAAGCGGGTCTCCACTTTAAAAGGGAGCCTCTTCTTTGCCCCAGCCTCTATTGGTGTTTGTTCGACCCCACCCACCCACTCTGTTTAAGGATGACTTTAATCACATATGTTTTCTTTATATTATTATTATTATTACAGTCATTATGTTTTTATCATTGTAATTGATCCGTCATGTACGATGTCTGTATGTTTGGGTAAGTTGTTTTGTAAAATGCTGTACACCGCCCAGAGTTCCTTCGGGAAAATCGGGCAGTTAATAAATAAATAAATAAATAAATAAATAAATAAATAAATAAATAAATAAATAAATAAACAATCTGACTTGCTTTGGGAATTTTTGGCCTGCACCTCAAATGGCTTTATGAGGTCCAGGTGCGTTTTTTGCCCATCCTGTTCTTAATCCTTTTGTTCAGGGTGTGGTTGATGATCGGCCACACTGGCGGTTGGTGGTGGAAAGCACGGCAGGGGAAAGTTTAAAAGCATCCTCAGGGTGTAGGCCCAACCTCCTCCTGGTAACTGAAGTTCTATACAACTTGGCATTGGGAGGTGGGAACTGACCAGGATCTCACAGGCAGTGCATGCCCACAGCCGGAAGCCTTGGGTAGGAGCCGTTTAGTAGGTTACCTTGTGATATGTTAACTCATTTACCATTATCTTGCTTGGGACAAAGTTGGCCTCAGTGTCCGATCATGCTTTCACCATTACCTGGACACACACACACACCCTTGAGAAGGGATGTCTATTTGGTGTTTAATAAAGTGTGGCCCACGTTTGAGACCATCTGCGTGTCTTGCCTCGTTACTCCGCACTGGGCGGGCAAAGAATTGTATGCTCACCGTGGAGTGTCTTCCAGCTAAGTTATGCTCACAGCAGCTCAACAGATGCTCAGCTGAGGTGAGGACACAAATCCCCAGCTCATCTTTCAGTTGATGGCATTGTATATCAGCATCATTAAATGGAGTTTAAGTAGCTCAAGAAAAGCCATTCCCGGGCTATTTCATGCTCCATATAACCTTTAGTGTACTGTTTTTCAGGAGCATAAAGAGGGAGAAGGAGGAGGAAGGGGAATGGTGCAGGAAGCAGCACACAGGTAGAAAGGAAAGGTGGGTCATCATGTCTTGAGGGGCATCGCTAATAAGCCCGTTGAAAAGGCCAGGTGCTCAAAAACACAGTCCTATGAATAAATATATGAAGTACACCGAGCAACAACTGTGGACTTTTTTTGAGCGTGCTAGGATTTGAAATAGGAGAAGCGGGCCCACAACCTTTTTTTTAAAAAAAGAAGAAAGTACCGTATATACTAGAGTATATGTCAAACCGAGTATAAGTCAAGGCCCCTAATTTAACCCCCTAAAACTGGGGGGACGTATTGACTTGAGTATAAGTCTAGGGTGGGAAATGCAGCAGGGCCTGGCAGCTCCTCCTTTGGGAGCTGGGGGAGCGGTATTTGATGTTTAAAATGACTTTTAGCCACTGAGGCAAGTGCTTGCCTCGGTGGCTAAAAGTCATTTTAAACATTGCATGCCACTCGCCCGTGATGCAGAGGGGGGTCATGAGAAGTGGCATGCAATGTTTAAAATGACTTTTAGCCACCAACCCAAGCACTTGCCTTAGTGGCTAAAAGTATTGACCCAAATATAAGTCGAGGGCCACTTTTTTCAGCCCAAAATTAGGGCTGAAAAAGTAGACATATTCGAGTATATACAGTAATACATGACAGAAAGTGACAAATTAGGTTGCAGGCTTTTTTTTTTTAAAAAAAAAGGCAGAGAAACAAACAATTCTTTTCCTTTCCTTCTTTCCCTTTCCTCCCCCCCCCCTCTCTTCCAGGCTTTCTTATGCTTTGGCTGCAACTACAGGCTTTGTCTGAGGCGTATTAGGATTAGGAAAATGTACATTAAAAAAAACCCACCACACTATACATACAGTATTGTCAAGTAACATCCATGAGTTGAATGCAACACCTGGCTTGGGAAATGTTTCATAATAGTGATATAGAATAGGGATGGGCATAAAATGGAAAAATTGTGTTTTGTCGCCCCTTGATTTATTTCATTTCATTTCCAAACAAATTTTTGAAAAAAAAATTCATAAGAAATGAAACAGAAACAAATTGATTCATTACTGTATAAAATGGGTTCTCTCGGTCCTAGGGGCACCAAATTTGGTGAGTACCCTCCTTGGACTCTCCCCTTTAAGCCCTTAAAATTTAGAGAGATTTAGGGGTAAATTATTAAACTTCAAAGTGGATGCCCCCTGGAAAAAAATGTCTAAGTGTAATTTTCTGTGCTAGAAAATAGTGATCCCAGGCAGCTAGCAGCAGGAAAATTGCTATGGAGCTTCCCCAAGCTCTCCTCCTTAAGCACCTCCAATTTGGAGAGATTTGAGGTATGGGGGGGGGACAAATTATTCATCTCCAAATGGATTGGCCCTAGGAAAAATCATATGTAATTTAAAAGTACAGTTGTCCCCTGCCCTTTCGCGGTTCATATACTGTGGTCCCGGTATATCGCAGGTCTGCAGTATATGAAAAAAGCCCCCCTGGGGAAAGGGAGAAAGGCCTTCCCAGACCCATGAGAGGCCCCAAAAGTGCTTCCCTGCAAACCAGACGTGACTTCCGGTAAATCAGAAGTGACCTCCAGATCACTAGAAAGCACTTTTGGAGCCTCTGGGGGACTGGAAAGCCACTTGCAGGCCCGTTTGGGGCAGTGCCAGGCCTGGGGTAAGTACAAGAGCCCCCAGAGAGCCCGCCCAGTCCCAACCTGACCCAATATCCACATACTGCAGATTTTCAATTATTGCAGGTCGGGTCGGGTCGGGTCCCTAACCCCTGCAATAGGTGGGGGTTTATTGGACTTGAAAATACTGATCCCAGTGAGCTAGAAGCATGGCAATTGCTGTGGAGCATCCTCATACTCTCCCCTTGAAGCACCCCAAAGGCACACTGATTCTTCGGGAGTTCCCCGTCTGGTTATGGAGGCCCTCTCCCCTGCTTGGAGGGTGTTTCCCTCCAGCTGGCGGATAGGGTTAGGAATCTGGGCATGGTCCTGGATCCGGCGCTATCCTTGGATGCCCAGGTGGCAGCCGTGACCAGATCTGCTTTTTTCCATCTGCGACAAATAGCCCAGATCCGCCCATACCTGGACGGGGACACCCTGAGAAGAGTAGTGCAGGCACTGGTGATCTTGAGGCTGGACTACTGTAACGCTCTGTACATGGGGTTGCCCTTGACTCTCCTCCGGCGCTTGCAGCGGGTCCAAAATGCAGCAGCCAGGCTGGTGGCTGGTGTGTGTCATTATGACCACATCACCCCAGTCCTGGCTCACTTACATTGGTTGCCCGTTGCGCACCGGATCAGATTCAAGGTGCTGGTTTTAGTGTATAAAACCCTCCATGTCTTGGGCCTGGACTATCTGGCAGAGTGGATCGCCCAGCGATCAACCTCGGCCCGACCGGTTCGGAAGTCACGAGCGCACTCGCTCCAGGTCGCCACCCCTAGAGAGGCCCGGAAAACTGTCACCCGTAACTGGGCCTTCTCGGTGGCGGCCCCTCTGTTGTGGAACACCCTTCCGAATGATGTGCGCTCTGCAGAGTCCCTGTTGGCCTTTCGTAGAGCTCTTAAAACCTTACTCTTTCGAGAGGCCTTTGGTGACCATGTTTAATTTAGTTTAAATCAGTTTTTTTTCTCCCCGCCTCTTGACATCACCACTTACCTGCTCAGTAAGATGTTGGGCTATTGAGCCTTTTGCCTAAGTGCTAAGGGTGCTACCACTGTTCTTTTTAACATGTTGTTGATTGTTCATCGTAATCATTGTGTGTATGGTACTTATTGTTATTGAATTGTCTGTTGTATTTGTACTGATGACCGTTGTTTGGTCCATTGTTGGAAGCCGCCCAGAGTTCCCCCCGGGAAGATGGGTGGGATATAAATTCAATAAATAAATAAATAAATAAATAAATAAATAAATAAATAAATAAATAAATAAATAAGAACTGCACTCCACCAGGCAGGCAGGCAGGCAGGCAGGCAAGAATTAAATCAAGAAGACCAAGGCAGGTCTTAGAAATACATGGGTCTCTCCGATCCCATTATCCCGTATCATGCAGGCAGGCTAGCAGGCCGAGGAGGAAGGCAGGAGTTTGCTGCAATACACCAGACAGGAATAATGGAATAGGAGGACTCTGTTCTGGTTCTATTTTGTTGGTTTTTTGAAGTGGACTGGAGCCATGATTGAGAGGTACGGCCAGGCACATTTGTGAATTGGGGAACTGGTGCTAGAACCCAGTTCTTCAAAACGTACATATTTCGTGTGTCTTCCACCACCACCAAGGCTAAAGTTATAGATTTGGCTGCCAACTGGAATCAGGGTCTTTTTATTTCCCTTCCTTCAAAACATTTGTCTTGCAAATTGTGGATGTTCCCCTTAAACTAACACCCTAGTGGTCTACTCTCCCACTGTTTGCTGGCTAAATTTAGATATCAGCTCTAGATTTGTATCATGGTGATTTAAAGTTGCCTTGGGGGTACGGTCCAGGATTCCTAATCAGCAGAACTTCTTATGGTCTGCTTCAAGACCCGCTCCAGAAATTGAGGCATACATTTTTAAGACCCACCAACCCTACCTTCCACCTAGGATACAGGGTGCAATCTATGGTTGTGAGCTGTTGCTGTACTACAAGTCCCTTTCGCTTTAGGGATTTGATGCAGTGGGGAGAGATTAGGGGAAATTGAAATGTAATGATGTCACCCTTTCCAGTCCATGCATTACAAGCTTCTTGTATTGTGATTAGAGATGGGCACGAATCAAAAAATGGTGTTTCGTTTGTCGTTTGTCGTTTGGGGGGGTCCGTTTTGGTTCATTTCCATTTTTCGCGAATTTTTGCAAAAAAATTGTTTTTGTTATTGTTCGTTTCGTTACCGTTTTGGTACCATTAATTTCAATTTTTGTGATTTTTTAAAGCATTTAAAGCAGTTCAATGTATTGCCGTAACGAAAACGAAACGGACGACAAAATTTCTGGTGTTTCTGTTCGTTTCGTTTCATTTTAGAGACAAAATTCGTTTGTCGTTTCGTTGCGTAACGAAACAAAAAAATGAAAACGGAAACAAAACAATTGTTCATTTCGTGCCCATCTCTAATTGTGATTATGCCTGTTGTTGATATGACGGGTGAGCATCACGATTCTCAAACTACTGCTGTTTCCAGTGCAGAGGATGTATCTTTGCGTTCACCCCCACCCATCACCACCACATCTTTCTCTCTCTCTTTCTGTCTGTCTGTCTCTCTCTCTCTCTCTCTCCCTCTCCCCCCCCCCCCCCCCCGTTTGTATGCCTCTTGAAAGATGGACTTGACAGCTTTGGAGTATTTTTATGATTCCATTTCGTCAGATCATGTTACAGCAGGCAATGGGACATTAAGTGACTTCATTCAGTGCTAGGGGAAAGAGGACCGTTGCAGGTCAAATTGTCATTCAAGAGGTGTCCTGCTCCCCTCCTGTCAGCAAGACGGGCACAGTCTATAACTCAAATGTCAGAACAGCTTGATTATTTAATATCTCCCTTTCATTTTCCTGTCAGCCTTGTCCATTGCTTATAAAGTTGCTCTCAGAGGTTTATACTCTCTTTGGGGTGAAAGGAAGTGGCGATAAAATAAGCCAGATCACCCAAAAGTGGTTAACAAATCCTACCGCAGACCTTTCAGCTAGCTTGCCAAGCTGGGTGATGAACCAGGGGTGGGTTGAGGGCCAGGTTGTAGTTTATGTAAAACATGGAAGGGCTAGAGTAGAGTAGTGGAAGGGGTTCAGTCCAGAAGGCAGAAGAAAAAGAGAAGCAGAGGACAGCTAGTCTGAACATAAGTAGAGGCACTGTGGCACCGACATGAACAATTATTTTATGTGTTGTTGTTGTTCAGTCGTTCAGTTGTGTCTGACTCTTCGTGACCCCATGGCCTTCCAATCTTCCTATCTTCCACTGCCTCCCAGAGTTTGGTCAAATCCATATTGGTTGCATCAATGACACCATCCAACCATCTCATTCTCTGCCGTTTAAAACATGTTTACTCTGTGGGCACCCACTCAGAGACAGCGCCCAGAGGAGACAGACTAAGGAAGCCAAGTCACTGCCCTGAGTGGGCGTCCACCAGAGGAGACAGGGCTCTGAAGGTTCAAACACTTGTTTAGGTGACAAACGAACCAGCATGAACTTCTAATCTGGCAGTTGATGCCCAACTCTAATCCTGGATGAATAAAAATGAAGACTCTAGTGGTCACTTGCCCAGTAGTGTGTGTTCTGCTTATATTCCACCCCAAACCACTTCAAGTAGTCTCTGGGCGGTGTAAAGTTTTTAATTACAATATGCAGGCTACACATTGCCCCCCCCCGCAAGCTGGGTACTCATTTTACCGACCTCAGAAGGATGGAAGGCTGAGTTTTACCTGCAGTACAGGCATTTAACCATGGCGCCACGAGGCTCCTTAGTACTATCTATCAGTACATCAGAAATCTTCCATAGAGTCAAAAAAAATAGACACATACACACTGCAACTCACTCAATGCATGATTTTATTTTTAAAGTTGTTCTAAAGGGTTACACATCATTTTACTATTAAATCATGATAGCCACTATGCTCCAATTTAGAGACCCTACCAGCTTCCTTTTGTCTCTGTCCATGGAATGTTCTTCGCAGGGATAATGGGGTGGCTTGCCAGTTCCTATCCCAGGAAGTCTTATTACAGGCCTCATTGTCACCAGTGTAATTAGTCTTACAATGATGAAAGCACAGTTCAGCCTGTGCTGGAGGAGAGTCTTGAGAGTCCCCTGGACTGCAAGGAGATCAAACCTATCCATCCTGAAAGAAATCAACCCTGAATGTTCACTGGAAGGGCAGATTTTGAAGCTGAGGCTCCAGTACTTTGGCCACCTCATGAGGAGAGAGGACTCCTTGGAAAAGTCCCTGATGTTGGGAAAGATTGAAGGCAAAAGGAAAAGAGGACGACAGAGAATGAGATGGTTGGACAGTGTCATCGATGCAACCAACATGGATTTGACAAAACTCCGGGAGGCAGTGGAAGACAGGAAGGCCTGGCGAGCTCTGGTCCATGGGGTCACGAAGAGTCTGACATGACTGAACCATTGAACAAGAACAACAACAACCAGCTTCCTTGGCAAAATTCTGCAGGTTGCCCAACACTGTACTGAAGGCAAATATCCCCCTCCATTCTTTGTTTTCCGCTAGCCACCTTTTCTCAAAAATTCTTCTTTGTCCGTTTTGTGGAGATATGTGGGCCTCTTTCCTCAAAAGGATACATCAAGAGGTGTATAATTTGCGGTGCAGGGACATATTCATTTCTTCATATTAAAATTATTTCAGGCTGTTAGTAGCAACAAACGGCATTCAACAAGGGGACAAACAATAAAGCAAAGCAAAAGCAAAGTGTTCTGCTTATATACCGCCCCATACTACTACAAGTAGTCTCTGGGCGGTTTACAATTTTAATTACAGAGTGCAGGCTACACATTGCCCCCCCAGCAAGCTGGGTACTCATTTTACCGACCTCGGAAGGATGGAAGGCTGAGTGAACCTTGAGCCTGCTACCGGGGATTGAACCCAGGTCGTGAGCACAGTTTTACTTGCAGTACAGGCATTTAACCACTGCGCCACGAGGCAGTCTGGTTATGTTCCAGAAAGTAAAAATGCACAAACAAATGAGCCATGTTAAACTGAAATTATGATGTGAACATTACATAAGAACATAAGAAGAGCCATGCTGGATCAGGCCAAAGGCCCATCTAGTCCAGCTTCCTGTATCTCACAGTGGCCCCACCAGATGCGCCTGGAAGCGCACGAGACTAGATATCTGTCACCTGATAGCACTCCCTTGCAGCTGGCCCTTGAGGTACTCTGGTTTTAAGCCTGGAGATTACGCATCTTCATCATGGTTTGTAACCTGTGATGGACTTTTCCTCCAGGAATCTGTCCAATCCCCTTTTGCTTGCTGATGTTTAATGAAGGAGTCATTAATCTTGTGGTTGGAACTTAGTAAATGAGTGATCAAAACTGAAGAAGAACATCACTGAAATCTTGTCATTTTTCTTGATTTTGGAGTTAACATGTTTAATTCCAAAAAGGAGATTGTTTACCAAAACATACGATGAAGCAATATAATATCCAAATAGAGAAGACTATAGTGATCATAGTGGATTATTAGCAGTGATCAGCACAGTATTCAATTTTAATGCGAGTGAAAGAAGAAAGTGCCAAGACAATACCGTTGAAATTAAAGAAGACAAAATCATGACTCCAGAAGAACGACACAACTTTAATACTGACAATGAATAACTTGAAATTGTTGAAGTTTTTGCATACTTTGGTTGAGTTGCTGTTTCACATTTGTCCCAAGTGATGGCTCTGACAAATATGAAGCAACAATTTTAGTGGTTTTTTGAGTCATTCTTTTTGTTGTGAGGGGTTGGCCCATTTTTCAACCCTTTTTAAAATTTTGACTTGCTTGTTGGGCTTTTGGGGGATAAAAAGAGACAAACGAATGTGTTGGTTCATCTAAAATTGTTTATAAATTTGTGAGTTGCAATTTATGACACTTGGCAAGTTACAAATCATGACAAATCACCACTTATGTGATTGGTGCCCATCTCTAACAGTAAGTACTAACATTCACCTCAATTTATTTATTTATTTATTTATTTATTTATTTATTTGTTTGTTTGTTTGTTTATTTATCATGGCAACTTTCCGCAAAGGGAACTCTGGGTGGTGAACATGGGCAAATGAATCAACAAACAAATAAGTCAACATAAGTAAGAAAATAAATAAATTAAAACAGTAATAATATAGATACATAACTAAGTAAATCCGGCAGCAGCAAGAGGACAGGGCAAACAACAAGGTGACAAAACAAATGCAAATGCACAAGAAAATATATTTTTTCACCCAGCGTGTTGTTAGTCTGTGGAACTCCCTGGCACAGGATGTGGTGATGGCACCTGGCCTGGATGCCTTCAAAAGGGGATTGGACATATTCCTGGAGGAGAAGTCCATCACAGGTTACAAACCATGATGGAGATGTGTAATCTCTAGGCTTAAAACCAGAGTACTTCAAGGGCCAGATGCAGGGGAGTGGTATCAGGAGACAGATATCTAATCTCGTGCGCTCCAGAGGCATTTGGTGGGGACACTGTGAGATACAGGAAGCTGGACTAGATGGGCCTTTGGCCTGATCCACCATGGCTCTTCTTATGTTCTTATGTTCTTAATTACAATTACAATTACAATTACAATTACAATTACAATTACAATTAGCGATCACCAAAATGATCTTTGAAGAGCCATGTTTTAAGGCTTTTCGGAAAGCTAGTAGAATGCTAGCTGAATCTCACTTGGTAGTTTGTTTCACAGCCCTGTGCCAGCCACTGAGAAAGTCCGGCTGTGGGTGGAAACTTTGCAGGCTTCCCTGGGTGTGGCCACCCAGAGTGAGAGGGCTAGTGAGTCTCTGGTGGGCTCGGATGAAGCTGATCTTTGGGAAATGAACTCTGCCAGATACTCAGGCCCCAAGCCATGAAGGGTTTTGTAAACCAAAACCAATACCTTGAACCTTATATGGGAGGCAACGGGTAGCCAATGCAGACAAGCCAGGATAGGGGTGATGCGGTCATATCTTCCCACACCAACCACCAGCCTAGCCACTGCAATTGCCAGACAAGGGCCAAGGAAAGCCCTGTGTAGCGAGTGTTACAGTAATTGATCCTCGAGATCACCAACACTTGTACAGCTCTCCGCTGGGAGACCCCATCAAGGTACAGGGAAATCTGGTCAATAAGCCTAAGTTGGTAAAAGGCCACCCTGGACACAGCTGCCATCTGGGATTCCAGGGACAATGCTGGATCCAGGACAATGTCCGGATCCTCACTCTTTCAGTCAGCTGGAGGCCATTTTCATCCAGACTGGGAAGAGGGCCAATGTATCCATCTCCCCCACCCCCCAAAGAACAGGACCTCAATCTTCTCAGGGTTGCATCTGAGCCTGCTAGTGTTGGTCTACTCCAAAACTTCAGCCAGGAAGAGATCAAGGGTCCCTACAGCCTCTGTTGCAGTGGTAGAAAAGGAGAGATAGAGCTGTGTGTCTTCAGCATACTGATGACAGCAAGCCCCACATCTCTGAATGACCTCAGCCAGCGGCCTCATCTAGATGTTAAAGAGATTAGGAAAGATCACCAATTCCTGGGGCACCCCACAAGATTGTGTCCAAGGGGCCAACAACCCCCCACCAGCCCCACTCTGGGGATTGGGCACGGCCTCTGAGGAAGGAGCAGAGCCAGCTGAAAGCTAGGCCACCGATACCCACCTCAGAGATTCGACCCAGGAGGAGAAAGGCAGAATATAATATATACATAAGTAAAACAAATATGTGTACCCAGGTTAATATGATTCCCAGTGTGGTGTTGTAGATAGGGCGATGGACTAGGACTCTGGAGATAGCTATGGAAGCTCAGTGGAACGTATAAAACCACTCCATAAATATTTCATTTACCTTGAAAGCCCTATTACGATTGGGTTGCCATAAGTCAATTCTGGCTTTTAAAAACAGACAGACAAACAAACAGACAAACAGGCAGGCAGGCAAGCACGCATGCACATGCACATGCACTCACACAAACACACACACGTTAATAATGATCACTAGAGATGGGCACGAAACTAGCGATTTTTCGTTTTCATTTTTGTTTTTTCATTTCGTTATGCAACGAAAACGGAATGAATTTTTTTAAACAAAACGAAAACGAAAACGAAACGACCAAATTTGCCGTGTTTTTCGTTTTCGTTGCAGCAGATGCATTGAACTAAAAAGAATGCTAATGAAACAGCAATTTTTCATTTTCGTTTTCATTTTTTCATTTCGTTACCTAATGAAACAAAAACAAATTTTTTTGCAAAAAAAGTCATGAAAATTAACCGAAACGGACCCCTAAACGACCAAACGACAAATGAAACACCATTTTTTTGAGTCGTGCCCATCTCTAATGATCACGTGCTGTCAAGTCAATTCTGACTTATTTCAAGGTTTTCTATGTAGAGAGCAGAACTTGACTTTTACTATTCCTTTTTTTCTGGGGCTGCCTTGAGATTGTGTAGCTTGCCCATGGGCACACAGATTGGCTCTTGTTCTTGCGGGCACAGTGGGGAACTGACCTCTGGCTCCACAGGCAGATACCAAACTCACAGAGTGAAGTTGGTCCAATGCAAAACTAGAAGAAAGCCAATCCAACATATTTTTCTGTTCCTACCCATGTTGTACAAATAAATTCCTTTCAGTTGTTGTTTTTCTGCACTCCATCACACCACCTCCCTGAATCCCCCCTTGCTTATAGAATATAGCTAGTGTTGGCGAACCTTCTGCACTCCAGAGGTTTTGGACCACCACTCCCACAGTCTTTTGTCATTGGCTGTAGCAGCTTGGAATTCTGGGAGGTGGTTCAAAACATCTGGAGTGCCCAAGGTTCACCACCACTGGTATATACCATCCATCAAAGGGTAGCTCTGCAGATTTTTGTGATTCTTTTCTGCTTTAAATCTTACCCCCAAAAATCTGACTTGAAGTCTCATTTCCTTGAAGCTCTCTCTTCCTTGCAGGCTCAAATGTAACATTTCTTCCAGTTGTTCACTCACATTTCCAAGTGAACTCTAAGTATAGTCATCATCAATGGTGCTTTCCCATATCCATAAAACTTTTGTTAACAAGCACTTGCGCAATTTAACTAACAAACTACATGGGCATTTGAGAGCTATTAGAAATAAAATGCAGCTACTCAGTTCTTCTTCTCTGCCATATCAGCGCATTTGCCTATCTCCCACCATAAAAATTATGGGGGATGGACACATCAGCAAAATATAGGTTTTTCAGGGCTCCCTGATTTCCCGGCTGATGCTTGTTTCCGTCTGGATCCACACCAGACTCCAAAAAAAGAAAAATGTCTGTGCATATTTCTGCCTCCATGCTTGTGCCTAGAATTTTGCACCTTAACTTAATTTCCAGCTACGGCAGTATGGGATTGCAATCTTACTCAGTGCTTCTGCTCCATGCCGAGCCACACACTTTGATGTCTATCTTCTCGACCCTTCTTGACCTCTATTTATCTTCCACTTATTGTTAGACTGGCATTCTCTAATCAGTCCTGCTCATTGCAATGTTCTTCCATGCCTCTAGGAGAAGCAGACATTATGTCTCTTTTTCTGCCACATGCTTCCTGCAGCCAAGAATAGAATTCAGCTTTTACTGTCTGAAATATCACTTTCTCGGTTAGTTTACATTTTGCTGTTTTTTCCTTTCTTTATTGGGGGGAGGGAATCTGCACTAGGACTGTACATCTATGCTCCACTTAACTCTGCTAGTTATTTAATTAGTCTGCTTGTTTAGAATCATAGAATCATAGAGTTGGAAGAATCCTCAATGGCCATCCAGTCCAACCCCCTGCCATGCAGGAACCCCCATCACAGTATTTCCGACAGGTGGCCATCCAGCCTCTGCTTAAAAACCTCCAAAGAAGGAAACTCCACCACCCTTTGTGTCAGCATACGTCATGAAGTTCTTCCTAATGTTCGAATGGAATCTCTTTTCCTGCAGTTTGAAACCATTGCCCTGAGTCCTAGTCTCTGAAGCCATGGGAAACAAACCTGTTCCCCCTTCAATATGACGTCCTTTCAAATATTTAAACATAGTTTCTTTTTGAAAGACCAAACATTCGCAGTTCCCTAAGCCGTTCCTCATAAGACATTTCCTCCAGACCCTCAACCATCCTGGTCGCCCTCCTCTGCACCCGCTCAAGGTTGTCAACATCCTTTTTAAATCGAGGCGCACAGAATTGGACACAGTACTCCAGGTGGGTTTTGACCAGAGCAGGATCACTTCCCTTGATCTAGACCAGGGGTGCCCAAACTTTTTGTAAGGATGGCCAGATTTGGTGGCTGAGAATGTGTCAGGGGTCGGTTGCTCCCCGACCCTGCCACCCCACTGCAACCCCCACCCACTGACCCATAAGCCCCACCCACTGACCCCTGGCAACCCCACCTGCAGGAAGGAAGGCGGGGACCAAGGGAGGGAGGGAGGGAGGTGGAAACCAAGAGAGGAAGGAAGGAAGGTGGGGAACAAGGAAGGGAGGGAGGGAGGGAGCCCCACAAGCTTCCTGGCGGTGCTGGTGGTGGTGGCCTGCCCCCTCGCCTGCCCATCCAGCCCCACAAGCTTCTGCTCACTGGCCGGCCAGCCTGCCCAGCCCCTCAAGCATCCAGGCGGTGTCAGTGTTGGTGGAAAATTTAAAAAAAATGGGGCGAAGGAGGGGGGAGGAGCGGGCCAGCCAGCCGCGGGCCACTCAGAATGGCCTGATGGGCTGGATTTGGCCCCCGGGCTGGACTTTGGGCAGGCCTGATCTAGACACTATGCTTCTGTTGATGCAACCAAGAATCACATTGGCTTTCCTGGCTGCCTCTTCACACTGCTCACACATGTTCAATTTGTGGTCCACCAAGACTCATTTGTTTGTTCATTTGTTTGTTCGTTCCTCTACAATAGCGTGCTGAATGGAAAGATCACTGGGGGAAGCCTTTCTCTTGTTCTCTGTGTGTCTGTTGGGGACACAGGAGAGGGCCTTCTCTGTTGCTGATCCCTAACTTTAGAACTCCCTCCTGCATGAGGCCACACTGGCCCTGTCTTTGCTGTCCTTCTGCAAGCAAACAAAGACCTTTTTAAAGAGAAAAGCATGATATAAATATTATAAATAATAAAGTAAGATTTCTCCTCATAAATAGAGTCTCTGCCCATTAGACGTTCTCCTGGGTGCCTCTGAAGAAACTACCCATGCCCTAATCATTTGTTTGCTCCCAAACAACATAGCTCTTCCTCACCACTTCCATTTTCCCTTCACGAGCAGGAAAATGGCTGCTCAAGCCATCATTCTCTACCAGTGTTTAACTGAACACTCTTATGAGGTATTTAATTTCCTGGCTCAAGCCCTCAGGCCTCTGAGGGCTGAAGATCCAATAAATATTCCTGTACCTAACAGAAATATCTGATCTGCTTGTTTGTCTTTCTCTGCATTTGGGATTTTTTAAAGTAACTGTTGAGTCAAATTGCAGAATATCTATATTATCCCAATTGGTCTGAGAGCTGCTAATTATTTTAGGGCAGGAGGCAATTTTGTTGTCTGAGGTGTGCTTTCCTCACTCCTATTTGAAGTGTAAACACATTAAGACCTCAGTAATTAACAGTGAAGTGAGGGGAAAACTTCTCTGGGCATTACCTGTGAAATATTCTCCCAACTGTGGCATCTCCGCCAAGCAAAGAATCAAGGGAAAGAAAGTGTTGGCATTTGTTATCTTGCCAGGCAATTACATTGTCACAGGAAACCTGATGCCTTGGGTAATCTCTGAGCATATGGCATCAAGAACCTGGAGATGAGTTTGATCTCCAGCATGGATCCTCCGCCTCCTTGATTTCAGCAGCTGTTGGTCTGTCCGAGGGCCAGCAAAACCACAGGCAGAACATTTCCAGGAATTAATGAAACACCAAAGAGCTTCGAGAAAATCTCTCCCATCGGTATTTACTGTGAGATTCACCATCTTAGGTGTGCTATGGATGTTATTAACGTGGTAACAGCCAAATATGGGGGTTGCTCCTTTTTGGAACGGCTTCCGTATTCACAAGAAGGGAGGGATTTTTCCGACCTCTGGTGGGGAGCAATTCTTGGTGGCACTGTAATGTAACAAGCCAGATGCACCCATTTCAGGCCTTTGCTGTTGCTTTCTGGACCCAACAGCTGCCTCATGGTGCAGTGGTTAAATGCCTGTACTGCAGGTAAAACTGTGCTCACGAGCTGGGGTTCAGTCCCGGGTAGCCGGCTCATGGTTGGCTCAGCCTTCCATCCTTCTGAGGTCGGTAAAATGAGTACCCGGCTTGCTGGGGGAGCAATGTGTAGCCTGCATACTGTAATTAAAACTGTAAACCGCCCAGAGACTACTTGAAGTGGTATGGGGCAGTATGTAAGCAGAACACTTTGCTTTGCTTTCTGGCAGATAATATAAGGTCTAGAACAGAGATGGACAGCAAGCAGGCAACAGGGAAGCAATCATGGTGGGTAAGTGGGTGGGCAATCAGGTAGGCAGGGAAGCAATCATGGTAGGCCACTGGGTAGGCAACAAGGGTGATGCAGTTAGAGAAAGGGGAAAGTAGGGCCAGGTTATTTATTTATTTATTTATTTATTTATTTATTTATTTATTTATTTATTTCATTTATATACCACCCATTTTTCGGAACGCAGTTGGTAGGAGTGCAATTGGGCAGGCAATGGGGGCAATTCAGGTGGGTGAGTGGGCAATCAGGCAGGCAAGGGGGGGGGCAAATGGGTAGCCAACAATAGTGATCCAATTGGTGAGGGGGCAATCAAGCTAGTGATGGAGGGCTCCGACTGGTGGGGGCGCAATCAGGAAAGCAATGGAGGGAATGTAGCTAGTAGGAGATGATCAGATGAATAAGGGGAGAAATGCAGATATGCAGACCATCAAGGAGGGGGGGGCAAACGATTCCACTGGTGGGAGGGTGATCAGGTGGGAAAGTAAGAACAGTGCTTTAATATACTTTTTAATTCCTGCTATCTGGTATAGCTCTGCATCAGATACCTAGAATATTTTTTAAAGCGGCAGGGGCATACACACACAATCGATTCCAGTGAATCAATTCCACATGCACCTGAAAATAATTGGACCTCTGCCAGCAGAGCAGAAACATTTGCTCCCCTATAACAGCAGTTTGGGCATTCACATGTCTTGTGTTAAAATCTAATTTGGGATATTTTAAGCCGAGTCCAATACAAAATAGGGTGTGGGGCTTGGTGTGTGTTTTTCCTTTTGTTTTGCTTTTTCATTTGGTCTGGGGGATCAAGCCCTACTTTATTTCAGAAGATCCAAAACCAAACCAGTATCTAGGAAGAGAAATCTTGGGCAAAGTTCTACTGAATTTTTGTTAGGTGAGGAAACTTAGTCAATACCTGAGGAAAACGGCTGGGACCAAAGAACATTCAATCCTCAATATTAGAAATTCTTCTCATAATTCTGAGAGAATTCCTTCCGAATTTGTTACGTAAGCGCTTCTTCTTAAGATGATGATGCCTCTGATTGAAAACTTATATACCGGTCTTGTGTCAGGCTCTGAAACAGCATTCACCCTTCCACCAGAAACCTGAGGAACGAAGGACAATAAAGAGAGGACCTGGGGACATGAACCATTTCATCTGTTTGGAGAGGGAATGAGGTCTATGAAGATTTTCAAAGGGTGTAAAGAGAATTGCTCAGTGTGGTGTGAAATGCTTTTCACAGCCTGCCTTTCCTGTAGTAAACTTTTCACTCCTGGTTTCAGAACCTACACCAAAAAACATGAAAAAAAGATGATTGTGGGAGTTCAGATTCAAAGTATACAGCCTTAAGACTAGACTACTGCAATGTATAAGGGCTGCCCTTGATGACTGAGTATTTGTTTCTTGCTTGTTTTCCCATCCTGCTATAAAGGAGGTTGCTCCAAATCAGCAGTTTTGTGGTTTATTTTTAAGGAATGGAAGGGCACATATAAGGAAGTGGGTTCCCATGCTTTATCCATTCCTTCTATTTCCCTTCTCTTTTGTGCATATTGCTTATTGGTTCCTACATTGCAGAGGTTATGTCTTATTCTGGTTTATGCAGAGTGGTCCCCAAAGGCATGGTAGACTGTGTTTTAATTATTATTTATATGGAGTTCTAATTGTTTGTGAGCCACTTTGGGAGATTGTTTTTGTCCAAAAATTAGGATACTGATATCCAATAAAATATATATGATCAGGACACCTATCTAAGGCAAGAGATTAACAGAATATGGAAGCAAGAGTAGTTTAGCTGTACTCTTGCTTCCATGCTAATTTCAGCAACTGTAATTGTTCAAAAATCTTTTGTTACTGATTTAAGTTGCCAATGGCAAAAATATTATCTCACCAGAAAATTCTTAGCATTTGACTGCTAGTTTTTAGGCTTGACCCTTTGATCTAGCACGTGTACCAGCATGAGTGAGAAATTTGAAGTGCAATATTGTAATGATGATGGTCATGTTTCCCATTCTAAGGCATTGCTGTGTTTCTAAGCAGATCTGAAATAAAAATTGCAGAGTACATGCATAGTTGGATTAATTATGAATGATTCCGCAGAGTTTGTGACTATTCCAGATCTCGGACAAAGTGCAGCTCTTGCATATCAATGCTACCTTGTTCCATGCACTGTTAGACAGTAGAAACCATGGATGGGTTGTTTGTGTCTTGGCAAGCAACTGGGCTCCCCTTTTCTGCTCACTTTATGTACACCTGTTTAGGTTCACAAAAGGAAAAGATGCCAATTCTTGACATTGGTCACACATGTGTAGTAGAACAAGTCTATATAACTAGATGTACAAATGAAAAAACAATGGCATTTTTTTTCATACTATAGAGCAGTGGTGGCGAACGTTCAGCAGTCCAGATGTTTTGGACCACAACTCCTACAGTCCTTTGTCATAGTCAGTCTAGGCTCAGAATTCTGGGAAATGTGTTTTTTTTTAATGTGAAAACACTAGGAAGAACTGCTCTTGCCTTTTCAAGAAGAATTTGAGCCTTTAAAAGGCAGCGGGTGAAAATTCTGCCTTTTGAACGGGAATGTCCTTTGCCTGCTGCTGTTGGAAGAGCAACGTGATATCAAAGACATATGAGTAGGGACCAGTAAAATGTTGGCAACCCTTCCTTGTAGTTCCTGGGGGGGGGGGAATTCGGTGACAAATCAATGCTCACTCAGCCAGACCAATTCAGGAGCTAAATTTTCTCATCAGTGACAATGCCAACAATGTTGGCCTAAATTACTTTGCCAATCCATCAAAGTAAACCCATCAATTAGTTTGCTGAAGAGTGGGTTAACACATGTGCTGATCCCAATGATACCATCAGCCCACTGGAGCTGGGACGAGCGACTGCATTCAAACCAAGTGGAATCCAGTCATTTTCTCTTCTAAACAAACAGATAAGCCAAAATAAATTATTTGTTTGTTCGTTTGAAATGTCTACGCCATCCTTTCTTCTTAAGAGGACTCATGGAAGCTTATAGTATTTCACATACATATGCTAAAAGCTAGGATGATGATGATGATGATGATGATGATGATGATGATGATGATGATGATGATGATGATGATGATAATAATAATAATAATAATAATAATAATAATAATAATAATTAATTAATTAATTAATTAATTAATTAATAATAATAAATAACCTTAGAATATGTCTGTGAAGATTCTCAGTCATCCAGGTGAGTTTATCTGGAAGTTGAGTCATGGCTAGAGATGGGCACGACTTAGCGGTATTCCCGTTTCCATTTCCGTTACTCGTTTCCGTTACTCTACGGTAACGGTAACGGGAATTACTCCGCCAGACTTCGAGCTCGAACCGACGAACGAACAATTTTGGTCTGATTTGTTGTGCTCGTTCCTTGCATCGCGCGATCGCGCGATGCCACGCAGCACAGAAAAAAAGTTTTTAAAAGTTAAAAAAAACCGGTTCCCGGCCGAAAAGCAGGCAGAAAAATGCCTGCCGTGCCTCAGGGCACCTACCAGAGGGGTTGTTTCTGGAGGTCCCCGGCCTCCCCCCCATCCCCCGTCCTGGGCTGCTCTGGTGGGACTCGCCAGTCGCCGCAGGCTCGCAGCCAGCCAGCAAAAATCCCAGTCTCGCCGGCCGCCGGCCGCCGGCCGCCGCAATTAAAGCACAAGCAAGCAGCACGGACGGCACAGGAAAAAACTTTTAAACTCACCCCCCACCCATTCCCAGGCCAAAAAAGCAGGCGGAAAAATGCCTGCTTGACTAAGGGCGCAGGGCACCTACCGGAGGGGTGGTTTCTGGAGGGGGGATCCCGCCTCCCTCCCGTCCTGGGCAGCCGGACTCGAGTCGCCATGCCATGCGGTGCGGGCAGGGGATCCAAAATGGGGCGGCGAACGCAATATTGTTTTTGAAATCGTGGTCCAAAAACACACAAGCACAACAGAAACACGCGAAAATTTATAAACTGCCAGATTTTTCACAGTAGCAGTGGGTTTTTTCTTGCAACAAAATGTCTCTCCTCTCCTCCTCTGTCCTCCATTGATTTTATTTTATTTTATTTTATTTACACCTGCGCAATGATGGGCTGGCCGAGTGGCCAGCCATGTGGAGTGGACGACCATGCAAATTTTTGGAGCCATCCCACCAATCGCATGGCCACTTGGCCATGGAGACTTCTGGGATGTGCCAAAAAGCCCCCTAAAACCTGCCCTAGCCCCCTAACCCTAACCCTAACCCTTGACTCCGTACCCATACGTCACAGACTGTCTTCTTAGTGGGTCAGAGAGGCACCCAGAGGTGCAACCCACTAGCCCACCGTAACCTTACCCGTCACTAGCCTAACCCTAGCCCTAACCCTAACCCACCTTAACCCTAAGCCAGATGTACTTGCATTGCACTACACGGAAGTACAATTCCCTTCTGTGTGAGACATGGTGGTGCGAGAGCCTTAGTTAGGCATCTCACTATGGCTCTGGGTTCAGTGCCATCCACTAGTCTTCACAGTCACTGTCTGCACATTCTGTTATGCAATATCCATATGGCTATTGCATACCATTTTGCAGCAGCAGCAGGTGAGGAGGGGAGACCCCCATGTTGAGGGGTCTCTTAGAGCCTGCTTCCCCTTCCTAGTGGGTGAGGATAGGAGGCACCCACGGGTGCCTCCAGGAGCCCACTTTCCCTTTATAGCGGGCCAGAGGAGGCACCCACCCCACAGAGGTGCCTCCAGGAGCCCGCTCCCCCCCAAAAAAACCAGTACTAACGAAAACAAAAAAACAAAAAAAGAACCAACTAATTTTTGCGAATTTTCGTGTAAAACGGAAACAACCCGAAACGGAACTGGCCCGACTAACGACAACTCGAAAATTTTTTTTTCAAGTCGTGCCCATCTCTAGTCATGGCTACTGGACTTCTCCTTGAGAGATAGAAACGTTTTGCTGTTCATCCAAACCTTAGAACTGCAGAGATGCAAGGGACTCTATAGATCATCAAGTCCACCCTGTCTCAAGGAGGCACAGGGAGGAATCGAACTCCCAGCCTCTGACTCCACAGCCGGGTACTTAAGCCACTAAGCTATCCTGCACTACTATAAAAATCACAATAATTAAAAAAGAAAAAGAAACAAGCAAATTTTAAAACTGGTGGGAATAATAATAATAATAATAATAATAATAATAATAATAATAATAATAATAATAATAATAATAATAATAATAATAATAATAATAATAATAGAGTTGCTGCAAGAAAATTGCTCAGACTGCTTATAAACAGTGCCACAATGTAGTTGCTCAAATGGTCCACTGGAATTTGTGTCACAACTATCATCTGCCCATAGCAAAGAACTGGTGGAATCATAAGCCTGAAAAAGTGACTGAAAATGAGCATGCAAAATTACTTTGAGACTTCTGAATACAGACAGAAAGGGTTTTGGAGCATACTACCCTGTATATTGTGATTGTGGAGAAGAAAAAAGTGTGAATCATTGATGTTGCTATACCAGGCGATAGTAGAGTCCAAGAGGAACAACTTGAAAAAAATTACCCGATATCAGAATCTGAAAATTGAACTTCAGAGACTCTGGCATAAACCAGTACAGGTGGTCCCAGTGGCAATCAGCACACTGGGTGCGGTGCCTAAAGAACTAAGCAAGTATTTAGAAGAAATTGGAATTGACAAAGTCACCATCAGTCAGCTGCAGAAAGCCACCTTACTGGGATTTGCTCGCATAATTTGCCAATACATCATGTAGTCCTAAACACTTGGGAATAGAGATGGACACGAAATGCCAAAATGGTGTTTCGTGTTCGTTATTCGGGCCCTGGGGCCCGCTTTGTTCCATTTCCATTTTTCGGGCCCCCAGGGCCCACTTCATTTCCTTCCTTCGTTTTTCAGGTGCGGCAAGCTACGGCCACAGGGAGCCCTCCCAGGGCCAGGTGCCACCGGAGCCGGAGGCATGCGGGCTGGGAGAGCATTCCCACGGCCGCAGGGAGCCATCCCAGGGCCGGGGCAAGCCTCCTGGGAGAGCTGTCCCACAGCCACGGGGAGCCCTCCTGGGGCCGGGGGCTGCCGGAGCCGGTGGCAAGCCTGCTGGGAGAGCGATCCCGTGGCCACGGGGAGCCCTCCCGGAGCCGGGCGCTGCTCCGGTCACCACCCACAACAGGCCGCCACCCCCAGAGCACCACCAAGCACCAGCCTCCCTTGGCCCCCCTCCCCAAGGACCAATCCGCCACTCTGTCCGCCACCCCCATCAGGTCGCTACCCCGGAGCCCAACACAGTGCCACCCTAACTGGGGCCCTTCTCCCTGGGAACCACTCCGCCCCGGGAGCCGCCGCCCCGGGAAACCTGTGGGGGGTGCTGCTGCATCCCGTGCTCCAATGAGGCCCTCTGCTCCTGCTTCTGAGCCGGCTGCACCGTCACCACTTCGCCATGTGGCCAAGATGGCGCCGGATGCAGCCGAGCTGCAACATCCTCCCCTCCAAAGCCTGCCAAGTGCTGACGATGAGGCCGAGATCCCGGAGCCCAGCCCTCATAAGGGCTCGGATTCCGCCTCTTCTTGTGAGACCGGCAAAGTCTCGCATCGACTCTGGGGGGGAGGGGGCAAAGAGGCTCCACCAGGCCCAGGCCCCTCTTGCCACCCTCCACTGCTCCATTTTTCATTGCGCAAGCGGTACAACACCACTTGATTCTGTTCGGTTTGAGCCTGCCCCATTGCAGCGGTCGTTATTCGTACCATTACATAACGGAATGAATAATGGAGAACGGTAACGAAAAAATGGTCATTTTGTGCCCATCTCTACTTGGGAAGCGTTCGACTACTGATTCGTAATACAAAATCCAGCATAGTGTGCTGTGTGATGATGATGACGATGATGATGATGATGATGATGATGACGACGACGATGACTATAATAATAATAATAATAATAATAATAATAATAATAATAATAATAATAATAATAATAATAATAATAATAATTTCTCTACAATAACAGTCACTCATGTGTTGGCTGTAGAAACTAGTTATTTTGTTTTTTCGACAGTCCAAAGGAGGATGCAAGGAAGCAAAAAATAAAAGCAGAGGGGGAACATCATCAGATTGGTTTGGATAAAAATACTACAAAGCTGGCCCAGATGGTCTATCACAGAATATTAGCTTCTTTTAATTTCTGTGCTGTGGACACAGGAGATATGGGTCGGAGACATGGGGAAAATGTACTTGAAATGGATTTTTGCACCTTTGGACAGGATTATTGCTTCTCTAGGAAGACATGTTTGGACAGGTTGTGTTGCTTGGCAACAGGACGAAGCTTCCTGAGCTAGGGAGTCAATCAAAGATCTCACTTCCTGCTTCGGAACTTAACATGAACAGTGAGAAAAGGAAGGAGGTAGTCAGGGCATTTCCTTACTGAAGGTTTTTGAAGTTCCAGGCTCTCACAAAATGTTAAACGTCAACTCCTCAAACCTGTCATGGATTCTGGAAGATAAGGTCTCATTCTTTTGATTGTAAGCTGCCCAGAGACCTTTGGGTAGTGGGCAGCATATAAGTTGTAACAAATAAATAAATAAATAAATAAATAAATAAATAAATAAATAAATAAATAAATAAATAAATAAATGTTGGGAGAGGGCCAAGTGTGAAGACTGCAACCACAAATTACATACATTATGGGCCATTGTTGCAGGCCTAGTAAAGCCTAGCAAGTTTTACTCACCAGGGTTCTCCAGTGTCTGAGTGGAAGCAGAAGTGCGCTATGAAGTTCCACCTCTGAAATCCCACTGACTCAGCAGTGCTCAGGAGCCCTTAAACCCTAACATGTGCAATGCAGCATGAGCATCCAGAAGGACACAATAGTTGGTACATCAAGCTTCCATTGATGTTGCACCTGAACAACAGGAAGCATGGCTAATCATCACACACAGACTGTCGTGTTCTCTCCTTCTAAAGGAAGCCAGATTTAGGATGAACATTGGAAATGTCCTCTTAACTGTTACGGTCATATTACAATGGAACCATTACTTTGGGAAGAGGAGAGAGCGCCTACACAGGAGAAAACTGGACAACTATCTGTCAAATCTCCTTTGACTTGGATTCCTGCATTCAGTAGGAATAGCTTTAGAGGCAGGCTCTAGCCAACCCAGCTAGTCTATCATTCTGGGAAAATACGAGTAAGTCAAATGACTTAGGCTTGAATGTTGTCTAAACATGAGCACAAACCAAACAAATAACAAAGAGGTTCATGGAAATCGGCAGTTCGCACAATCAGTTTGGTTTAGGTTCCTCCAAACTGGAGAACCCAAACTTTCCTGAAACAATAAACTTTTTTTTCCATTGAACAAACTTCCTGTTGTTTTTTTAAATTATTATTTATTAAAAGATTTATTAGTTTTAAAGGGAAAGGGAAGGGGAAAGGATAGAAAGTAAAACACAAATTTCTGTGAAAAGATAAGAGAATGTATCGAAATCAATAGACTTTCTGGACATCTGAAAGGAGACTACGAAGAAACCACCAAAAGAAGAGGGCAAGAAGTAGTAAATTTATTAGTTAACTGATATGATATTAGATCCTGATATGTATAATCTTTGACTTGATAGATTTAATGTAATCCTGGTTTGTTTGTTTTAAGAGCAATGGGGTGGTGTACAAGCAGCACACTTTTCTTTATAGAAAAAAATGAGGGAGAAACAACCTTATAGATAGAAGAATATGTATGGCTTCATCTTTTGCCAGCTTCAGCTTCTCTGGTTTCATTTATTGAAATATATAGTTGCTGAATGAAGCAGTTTGCAGAGACAGGAGTCTGGAAAAAGGAGCAGGAAGAGAAGGTCTTCTACCCTTTTGGCATATCCACTGCTTAATTAGAATGCTTCCTCATTCTAAAAAGTGGCATAGATGTCATATTTCTTGTATTTAATGTTCCCGTTTATTTGCTACGTGTGCAGACCCATGATTTTGCTAATAAATCTGATACGTCTGCAAGTATGGAGTGTAACTATTTCTAATTAGTTTGATCAAAGATTCGAGTCCTTGCTGAGTAATGGAAATTAGGTCAATAAAAAAGAGTTTACACCTTCTGGTAGGGTAGGGTGGAGAGCTAAGCACTTCTAGTCTATTTGAAGGGGATTTGCATGGAGTGGAGTAATGTTGATCTATTTTGATCATTAGTTGAAATTTCACACCAGAAAGGCATGTCATCCAAAAATCTGAAAGCATCATACACAGTACTTAGCCCACAATACCTTAACCGAGTAGACCAGGCATGTCCAAATTCAGGCCTGGGGGCCAAATGTGGCCCATTTTCAAATTTTAAGCAGCCCTCATCCTCTTCTCCCTGCCGGCTCAGCCTGTCATGCATCCCCACCAGCTGGCCTCTCCCCATACCAGATGAAGATGTCAGCTTACAATTTTACAGTTTGCCTGCCCTCCCTGCCTCTGTCTGTTCCCCCAGCCACCTGCCCAGGCTACCTGTCCCTGCCTCTGTTTCTGCAGCATCCTCCCCGCCTCCTTGTATGTCCTACAGCAGGCATGTCCAAAGTCAGGCCCAGGGGCCCAGTGTGGCCCGTTTACACATTTCGAGTGGCCAGTGGCCTTTTCTCCCTTCCGGCTCAGCCTGTCATGCATCCCCACCAGCTGGCCCCTCCCCATACCAGATGGAGGCATCAGCTTGCAGTTTTATGGTTTGCCTGCCCTCCTTGCCTCTGTCCATTCCCCCAGCCACCTTCCCAGCCTACCTGCTCCCAGCTCCGTTGCTGCAGCATCCTCCCTTCCTCCTTGCATGCTATAGAGACTTGTTCAAAGTCCGGCCCAGGGGCCAAATGCAGCTGAATGGTTGGCCCCCACACATTTTCACCTCACCAAATCTGGCCCTTCTTGCAAAAAGTTTGGACACTCCTGGAGTAGACAGTGCTTTAGATATTTGGATGAACCTAGAATCGACCTCTACAGAATTTTATAAATAAGTTTAGGAACACTTCTCCCTGACCCTACTGCAGTATCCATTACCATTAGTGACTCTCTTAACGCCATGAACAGTGTTTTCCTTTTGTGCCCAACAAAAAGTTTCCAAAGTGATAACTCCTTTTGAAACCTCACAAGTCAGAATGGCACTGCTGCCCTCTTTCCCTGGAAGAATTCCAAATAATCCTTAGCCCTAGCAAAAGTTTAAGGGGGGGTGTTATGGCCTTAAAAGTTTAACCCAACCAAACTTAAGCAGAAACTCTGGCATCTCAATGCAGAAAGAAAGAGTCAGAAAATGGGAGACTATCATGTTTTTAAAACTGTTTGTTATTAATAAAAGTACAATGCTGGCTGGAACTTCCAAGTTGGTGGAGAAATAATGGGCCTAGACACAGAAACCCACTTTGCAGCTGAGAAATTGCTTCTCTCTCGCTCTTGTCTGCCAACCACTTGGGAAAGGTTTTTGTTTTCAGTACATTAATAGATATGTCAGCCACTCACGCCAATTCCCCCGGCAGGTTCCTCTTCTTCTTCTTCTTCCCGCTTGGTCCATGCCAATGACAAGGATACCTGGGGAAATGAAACCTTTGTCTATTTTATGATTCAGTGTTTCTCAGACTTTCAGCCGCTCGTGACGGAGAGAAGTTCTATGCGATTGCATGCGGCGCCACGGGAACGGATTGTCAGGCCTATTATTTACACAGAGAACTGAAAGGAAAGTCGTACAAAAGACATCTGGGGTGGCAGGCCCCGAGGATTTGGGAGGCGCTCCAGTTATGGCTTTCATTGTGTCCACAGAATATGACACAGATTTTGCATTCAGGACAGGGGCTTTGTTGGTCACTTGAGAGTCCATCTGTTGTTGCATGTTGCTCTCTGAGAAGGTGAACCCAGAAACTTAAAAGAATGACAGGCACCAATTCTGAATGTATGGTCAATCTTGTGATTCGCAGAGTCTTCTACCTGACCATTTGTACAAACCCGAAATGAACCAAACCAAGGGTGGGCCCGAACCATGGGTTTTCTGTTTCGTGCCCACCTCTAGTTAGGAGAATGGGAATGAGAGGTGTTCTTGCAATGAGTTGATGGGATTGATCTTGAGAGAATCCAGAATGGGGTTTGGAGGAAAGCCCAAGCCCTCGTTGGGTTTCTATAACAGGCACATGGAGACTATATATACCAGTGGTTCCCAAATGTGTGTTCTTGGACTGCAAATCCCAGAAATCCCAGCCAACATAGCTAGTGGTAATGGCTTCCAAGAACACCTGGGTTACGCATGGTTGGGAACCAGTGATATACACACTAGAATATGAAACTGGAAGCTATTTTTGTGCCAATTGAAATCTCTTGTGAAGTCTTATCGGGAAGGTTCGAGATATAAATGGAATTTTTAGTAGTGGTAGTGATGATGATGATGATGATGATGATGATGATGATGTCGTCCTCCTCTGGGCAATCAAATCTATCCTGCTTGTGATTGCTGAAATAGAAAAGTTAACTTTTTTATTGATAATAAGTTACTGATGAGGTTCTATAAAACGCCAAAGCTTCTGGCTTGGGTTTTTATTTTTTATTTTGTTTTTACTTCTAACTCCCAGCATAGCTTAGGCCAGTGGTTCTCAACCTCGAGTCAGCCATGTATTCTTGGACAGCAGCTCCAAGAAACACCGGTCAGCACAGCTGGTGGTAGAGGATTCTGGGAATTGCAGTCCAAGAACACCTGCCTTACCCAAGGATGGGAATCACTGTCCATGGCACAGTGGTTCAATGCCGGTACTGCAGGTAAAACTGTGCTCACGACCTGGGGTTCAATCCAAGGTAGCAGGCTCAAGGTTCACTCAGCCTTCCATCCTTCCGAGGTCAGTAAAATGAGTACCCAGCTTGCTGGGTTGGTGGTGGCAATGTGTAGCCTGCATACTGTAATTAAACTGTAAACCACTCAGAGACTACTTGAAGTGGTATGGGGTGGTATATATGCAGAACACTTTGCTTTGCTTTGCTATTTATTTGTTTTGTTTTAGAGTATTTTTACCCTGCCTTTCTCCTTGGAAAAGGACCCAATGCAGCAAGGATATGTTGGATCTTATAGTCCAGAAGGAAGGAAGGAAGGAAGGAAGGAAGGAGGGAGGGAGGGAGGGAGGGAGGGAGGAAGGAAGGAAGGAAGGAAGGAAGAAAGAAAGAAAGAAAGAACACTTATTCCACTCAAGATACGCTGCAGCACTGACCCTAGAGGAATAGACACTAGACTAGACCATTAGATCTCTCCCCCCCCCTCCAGGTTGGGCTCACTTCATCTTTCCAGTCCTGAGCATCTGTCTTAAAATCCAATTCCCTTTTCCAACACATTGACTGTGTGGTGTTCTTGAGTGCATCGGAGCCTTTCCACATGTGTGCATCTGAGACCAAAAAAAGCAAGAAAAGGCTTAAAAGGAAACCTGTCGTCTCCATTCCACTGCTCACAATGAGCACTGCCTTAATTTCGCTTTTCAAAAGTTAAGTGTGGTCTGACAGCCCAGGCTTTGACGGTGACTGTTTTAGGTCACAGGGAATTTTGCTTTCTGTCTCAGAAAGTGAACCGCTTTCCTCAAGCTGTGGGCAAGTAAGGAACAGAAAATATAGTTCCTGCCATGCCACGGAATGCTGGTGATAAATGAGCAGTGGGCAACCAGTGGCCCTCTTTATATGGATAGCTTTCCACTTTTGCATCAGAGAAAAGTAGGAGTGGGCAGGTGATGGGGTCTGGTGGCCATATATCCCAACCAATCCTCCTCCTAAGCAGTGGTACCCCAAAATGATCTTGGACTACTGCTCCCCAGAAATCCTGGACAGCACATCTAGTGGTGAAGGCTTCGGGGAGTTTTAGTCCAAGAACATCTGGGGACCCAAGATTAAGAACCACTGCTCCAAAGGATGCCACCAACCCCACAATGTGCAATGGAAGGATACCTTCTCTTTTGGTTCAGTGGGGCTATTTTGACCAAAGCAGATACCAAAAAAGATGATGAACAGGCACTAAATACCAGAAAGGAAATCCAGAAGGAATCCAAACCCTCCTTTGCACTAACAATGTATCAGCTTGAAAAATATTGGCTTCGGGCTGATCATTCCCATCTTTCGCACAACCTCCTACTGATTCCTGCGACATCCCAAGTTGCTTATGAATCTGGACCGCAAAGCCTACTGCAACAACCAGCTACACATTACATAGGTAGCTGTTTATATTTCATAGGCATACAGACAGAAATCTGCTCTTTACAAGGTTCCGTTTTTAGGTTAATTAAAGGAGAGTAGGACGAATGGACTTTCGTGCATGCCCCATTGATGAAACTTTGGACACTGAAGGCCAGTAGGAGCGGTACATATATTATGGGCTGCAAAACTGTGTTTGCAAGCAATGTACCATTACTTATTGCAATTACACATGGTTTGTTTTATCCTTTAAGCAAACAGAAGGAAACAAATGTGAGACGTTCAACACATGGTGGAATGGTTTGCTTTGCTAAAATGAATTTACAGTAGGACCACGGTATCTGCTGGGGATCGGTTCCAGGCCTTCCCGTGGATAATGAAAGACCATGGATAAGAGAGAACGCTTGCCCACCCACCTCCAAACTGCTGTCTTGCGACAGTAGCTTGCTTTCCAGCTGCTATTTTGCGACAGTAGCTTGCTTTCCAGCTGCTGTTTGTGACAATAGCTTGCTTTGTGGCTACTAGATTATTTATTTATTTATTTATTTATTTATTTATTTATTTATTTATTTATTTCCCTCTGCCAACCATGGATAACTGAACCAATGATGAATGAATCAATAGATGTGGGTGTCCTACTGTACTTTGCTGTCAAGTTACATTGGCCAAAATCCTACTGTGTACCAGTGCCTGCAGAAATTGAATGGTGTAACTTGCAGGAGCTCCTCGCAGACAATTAATGCATCTCCTCTTGGATTTCTTGAACTCAGCCCATGCTGGTGTGCACCTGAAAATACAAGCAGGGACTTGTTAACTGCCAAGGAGAAACCACTGCAAATCATGCCATTTGCCTTCTGCAAACAAAGCAACAAGTTTTGACCATTGCTTAGTGCTACATGTGATTTTCCAGTGTGATTTGGTGGATAGAGTGATGGTCTAGGACTGAAGAATAGGGTTTGAATCTGCATCTGGCCATGGAAGCTCATGGGGGAATTGCAGGTGGTAAAACCACCCCTCAAAACGCCAGTTAGCTGGAAAGCCTTGGTAGGAGGACTACAAGTCACTTCTGACTTGACAACCGAGAACACACACAAACACGCTTACATACAATCACTCACCAAGAAAGATCTGTTTTTACATTATGCACAATAAATTACATTACCTTATATTGGCAATAGTAATAAGAAGGTGTAAGGCACTGCCACTTCCAGTGCCAATAATGTTTCTTGATTAGAGTTGGGCACGAACCGCTGGTTTGGCCATCAGCTGAGCAGGTGTTTCATGGTTCCAACATGGTTTTAAGGCCCACCTGCACTGGTAAGCACTCTTTCAAAGGTAGTACCTGGAGGAGATGGGACAGAGAAGTGCTGCCACTGAGTGGAGATCTTCTGGAGAAGAGAGGACACAGAACACCGGTTGGGCTGACGGATGAACTGGTGGTTTGTAGAATACTTGAGTTGGAAGGGGCCTATAAGGCTGTCAAACCTTGCCCCTGTCCAATGCAGCTATGCCAGTCCAATCCGATCTGAGAGATACGAGTTGTCCAATTTTCTTTTGAATGCTTCCTGCATTGGAGAGTTCACCACCACCTCCCAAAGCAAACGGATCCATTGCCACATTGCCTCTTCATACCGACTAAAGAAATACTGCGGAAATCAAAATTCCCACTAGTTGGCCAATGATTAGCCTCTTGCCAATTGCTATTTGTTGTTGTTGTTGCTGATCAGTATTTTCCATTTTATTTTATTATCATTGTCTTCCCATTGATTATTATGATTATTCTATGATCTCTAGTGTTTTTATGTGAACCACCCAGAGCTCCCTTCAGGAAATTGGCATGGTATATAAATATAAAAATAAATAATAAATAAATGTTAGCAGCTGTAGTCCAGAAAGCAGTTTTGACAGGCCCTCCCCCATAGATGTCAAGCCCCGCACAAAGAGCACACACACAAACAGGATTCAGTTCTTTGCCAAGATCTTTAGTGGAAAGCCAGGCAAGTTCAAGTCCATTGCTAACAATCAAGTGCCAGATAAATAACAGAATCCAACTCCCAGCAACTAACAATCCAAGTCAAAACCAGAATATCTCACGGAAACCAGATGCCAAACCCAAGGGAACAGATTAAGCCATTGTCCAGGAAGCCAGTCCGAAATCAGGAAACAGAGCCAAGGTCACAGACAGGAACGTGGTTGCAAGTTCAAATGACGCGTTGCTCACACAGAGAGCTCAAGGTGAACTTACCAGCTTTATCTTAAAACAGTGAACACACCCTTACTTCTGGAAAGGCTTCTGCTAGTACTCAGGGCTTCCCGACCTGATTCCCCGTCTAGCATCAAAGACCCTTTCCCTAGCTCTCCTGGTAGCATGTCTTTGCAGAATCCTGCTCATAGCCCTTCTAGGGGGAGAAGATATGTTTTCAGCTGAGTCATCAGACCCAGCTGCCTGCTGACTTGAGCTGCAAGGCTCCTCCAGCAGCTCTTCACCATTTAACCCCTCAGAGTCAGGTTCTGTGACAGGCAGGGTCCTGACAATAGAGGTATACCTGGCATTACAACTACAATCTGTCCAACACCTGGTCAAAATCTTTTAATTTACCCACAAATTGCACACAAATGATGAGGTGTGAGAGCTCCTTGGATGCTGAGGGTTTTTTTTAAATGGCTTTGTTGTGCTGATTGATTTTAGCTGTATTCAATGTGTCAGTTTGAAAGCATGGTGATTATACACCACTCGGATGTCCCTACAAATGAAAGGCAATCTAAAAATATTGTGAATAAATAAGAAAGGCTTGTCTGTGTAGGTGGGTCATCCTCGGATTTGCAAAAAGGCTGCATTATTTTAACAACTGACAATCCAATGTAAGCAGCATCCCACTGAAATCAATTGATATAAGCACTCATAAATCTGCTTCACTTGTTTCTCAATGTACCTGAGAATAATAACAGAAATATATCACTGCAGGGCATAGAGCTGGTTTGTAAAAAAAAAATCACCCTAAACCACACAGCTTTGGATCACAATGAGAATTGACCCCGTTGGGGTACTATTACCAGAGGATTCCGGCAAATGGATTAGGAAAGGGGTGGCATTAGAAGAGGAAACCAGAATCTTCTCATATCTGTGCAGACTTTACATTTGACTCCGCATCTTGGCCTTCATTAAATCACCCAACCAGCTTGTTGGCTAATAAACCATCCCCGGCAAAAGAGACTGGAAGAAAATATAATAAAATAAAAAGTACAGCACAGGGAGAATATACTGTGGAGCTGGCGGGGTATCTGAAGGCAACGGCCTTGAAATTGAGCTGGAAATATATTTCAAACACAGAAATATTGATTAAGAGCAGCACTGTACCTTTAAATTTCAAAGACGCCGTGGGGATTGGGTGCCATCTAAGCATGATTGATTTTTTTTCTTGCTTTCTTTCTTAGCAACAGCCCTTCTACAAGCGTGATCTACTTCAATAAAGGCAAGACCAGAGTAATTACTTCTGGGCTGCGCTCCCATCTCTGCAAATGGGGGCAGGAGGAGTGGAAATGGAGACTAAGTAGTACTGGTCGCGTTTAACGCTCTGTCTCCCAGAAAGGGCATCTTAGTTCGCACACATCACATTTCACGGCCAAATTCATATGGGACTAAGCATGCAAACAAGGTGCTTCACAAGATTCCTAGGATGGAGGCTGGACAGGTTGAACACAGAACTTTTCTCTAGTTTAGTCCAATAATCCATATTTTTCAGGGTTTATCTGCACGATGGACGGGCATTTCATTTCATAACCAGTAGGTTACGAAACTAACCACATGAGCCCAGGTGGTCCACAGAACTGGCTGATACACACAAATCCAATTGCTTTTCCTTTCTCTGTCTCACGCAGGGTTAAAATCCAGCAAGGAAGCATGCTGCGACATCTGTGATGGTGGCCAATCAAGAGCTGTGTGGGGACAGGCATCATCCTGCCTCCCTCTCTGACTGGCCAGCAGCACAAAGCAGGAAAGATGACATTAAGGCATGCTTCCTCATTGGATTTTAACCCTGCACAAGACAGAGAAAGGTGAAGCAATTGGAAGTGCATGTATCAGCTGGTTCTGAGGACCACCTGGCCTCATGTGGTTCATTTCGCTTTGCAACCTACTGGTGAGGAGGACGGTGAAGCCTACATTAGCAGCTGGAGGACCAGCAGGAAGCAAGTGATACATGCCATGTGATGTGGGAATGCAAGATTAATATAGCAGTGTCTGTCATATTGCCTTCTCATTCAGTAAACAGCCACAAAGGCATTTTCTTCTTGGTTTCACAAACATGACCTCTGCTAACTAGAGATGGGCACGAATTGGAAAAAATGACATTTCCATTTTTCGTTTTTCGTTGTGGGTCTGTTTCAGTTCATTTTCATTTTTTGTGAATTTTTTGAAAAAATTTAATTTTGTTTTTTCATTTTTCATTTTTCATTTTACCCGCTTTTTGCGCATCTTAAAACATTTCCACGCACGGACGTCCCCCAACGCCACAGACCAGAGGGAAAACACTTAAAAAATGATGCTGGCAGAGACACAGTATAGACTAGGTATGCAGGGAGGCTGCAAAGGCAGCAGCGAGCGTTGCCCAGGGCCTAAGGCAGCCACAGAGTGATTGCACTGCGGGGCAGGGGAGGGTACTCACCGAGAGGTACGCACGCACACAGGGAGGCTGCAAGAGAAATCTCTTCTTTCTCTCCCCTAAGAGCCAGGCTGAAGCCAGCAGGAACACAGAGACACACACCTGCCTGGCTGGCCTAATGTAACGAGTCGCAGAGACAGCAATCCCACCCTAATTCCCACCGCAGACTGCAAGGAGGACGGGGGCTGCCAAAGCTTTTTATGCCCTCTGTGGCTGCCACACCTACCCAGTCTGCAACCTGGGCACGCTATTGGTTGAAATTGTCCAAGAATTTACATGATTCCATCACATGGCTTGCATCCATCTTGTGGCTGGAATCCATTTTGTGTCATCCTTAAAGGGAAAATAAAAAATATATCGCTATGGGAGAAAGACAAAAACAAACGTTTTAAGGACTGCAACCCCCAGTAGGTAATAATTTCAAATAATTATCACTGCATTTTTACAGATGTCCAGGGTGTTTTAATACCCAAGAAATCAATATCAGGCAGCTGGGAGCCATTTTGGGTCGATGTCCCCTAACTCCCCTTAAAGGAAAAAAACTACAGCGATCTGAGAAAAGACATAAATGCACATTTTAAGGACCCCAACCCCCTGGTAGGTATTATCAGGCAGAATAAATAATGATTGCTGGGGTTTTTATGGATATTCAGGATGTTTTTTAACATTTAAAAACAGCTCATTTCATTGTGCGTCGCCATTAACAAAAACAAAACATAACGAACCTATTTTTTGTGGTTCTGTTTGGTTCGTTCCAATTTCATAACAATTTTTGTTATTCGTTTTGTTACGTAACAAAATGAATAACGAATAACGAAATGAAATATTTTTTCGTTTTGTGCCCATCTCTACTGCTAACAATGATCTGAACACTTCTCTTTCTTCCTCCTGTCCTGGAATTTCAAAAATACAAGAACATATATACAGAGAGAGAGAAAGAGAGAGAGAGAGAGAGAGAGAGAGAGAGAGAGAGAGAGAGAGAGAGAGAGAGAGAGAGAGAGCATAGATGAGAAAATTTCTACAGAAAGATACACTTTCTGCCATCCGATTTGTCTGGGAGTCCATCAGTTAGCCAACAGGAGCTAGCCAAACAAAGATGTCAGAAGCCAGATGAGAGGGATGGCAAGTTTGCTGCTTTCCCTCCAGAAGATATGTGAGGAAAAAGAAGCTGTAATTTCCAAAAAAGAAAGAGTGCTGTTGCCACTAGCTAAATAACCAGCACACATTTGCACTGTAGTGACACGTGTTAACCATGAATGCCCAGTATTTGTAGAAAAGCCACACCCACATGCCAAGAAATGTGAGAAATCAAACAGATGGAAAAGCAAATGGCGAAAATGAGATCTCCCCCAGCAGTAATTTATTCTGTTTTGTTTTTAAAAAAACTTTTGTATTTCAAGGTATACTTTTTTTTCCAAAGGAGAAGGATTTTCGATTTCTGACATTTATAATCAAATCAATGCTTCTGTCTTTTTGACAGCACTAGGATACAGAGACACCCTACCAAATAATGTCTGTTTAGTCCATGTTATTTGTTTGTGCATCTGTTCTATCAATCTGTTCTGTCCTTTCCCACCATCAGTCTGCATCTCACCACCATCTCAAATATGAAATTATTTAGGCGTTTCCTTATATGCAGCTAAATGTTTGTGCAAAATATTCATTTCTGAGTACACCTCCTTTCATAGTGTCTTTGGTGTGGTTTCTTTTCAAAAACTTGATCATCAGAAGACAAATATAAATATAAATACCACACACATATATGCACTTGCCTATCAAAAGAAATCATCTGAACAGTTAACTTAAGAACAGTTGATCCCAGCCTTGAGTCGCCAGATACTGCCACCTTTACAAGAAAATAAGAACAACCTTGCTGGAACAGGCCACAGCCCATCCTGTGCAGCATTCTGTCTCACACAGTGGCTCACCATTTACTTCAGGATATTCCCAAGCAGATGTCTTCACCTGCTTACAATTCCCTGCAAGTGGCATTGAGAGTTATCCTGCCTCTCTCTCCAACCTGGAGGTTGTCCTTAGACCTTAGGCATCCATAATGACAGCTATTGATACCCTTGATCTCCAAGCTGTCAAGACTGCCTGCCTGGTGAGCCCTGATGAAATGGGACGAACTGGTTCATGGCCATCACTAGTAGGGTATCTAGCTACCACATGACCTTATTGAGTCACATGCTGGCAGACAAAGCTTTTAGGTGGTATTCATGGGTTAACTAGGTATTACTTATTCATATGGAGGGGTGTGGTGGTTCAGTGGACTAAGGCTTCGAAAACTGTCAGCTGTAAAGTCGGCAGCTCGGTGGTTTGAATCCCAGGTGCCACGTAGCGGAGCGAGCTCCCGCTGATAATCCCAGCTCCTGCCAACCTAGCAGTTCGAAAGCATTTCAATGCAAGTAGATAAATAGGTACCGCCGTAAAAAGCAGGAAGATAAAACAGTGTTTCCTTGCAGCCATGCCAGCCACGTGGCCATGGACTTGCACAACACTGGCTCTTCGGCTTGAATATGTAGATGAGCACCGCCCCTAGAGTCAGACATGACTAGCACGCATGTGCGGGGAAAACCTTTACCTTTACCTTTTTACTTCTTAATAGGGCTTTCCATTGGAGACAATGGGGCACTCATTAATGTTGAGGGAAAGTCACTAATGTCATCATTTCCTACATCCCACAGTAAACTTAAGAGCAAAAACAAACAGTCAGACAATGAATCACGCAAATACAGCATACCTGCATGGGAAAAGCCTTTTGCCTTTTTCCTCCTCGTTTTTTTCTTCTTTTCTTTTCATTTTTTAAAAGAACCCAGCACTTCTCTGCTCTCAAAGCAATTGATAGTGTCATAATTCATTATTTCAATTTTGATTGTATTTCATTTTATTTATTTTGAATATTTTCACCCCGCCTTTCTCCTTGGACAAGGACCCAAGGTGGCTTACAATAATGAGGGACAATATACAGTCCAAAACATTTAAGACATATTCAACTTAAGAACAGGGAGTTTGAAGAGGCATCTTAGAACATTAAAAGGTAACATTAGAGCTATAAAGAGCACGCAAGAAGAAAAGAAAAATCCATCATGAAGGGTGAATGAAATAAAAATGTTATTTTTTGATGGGTTAAATCCAACTGTCAGTTCCGGCACTTATATTATATGTCATCTGAATAAGTTCCGTTCATTCATTGGGTCAATGCTTGTTGTGACTAACAACAAAATTCAGCACTTGACTAACCACTAGGCAGGACAGCTGGGGCCAATTTGGCTCCAGGCCTGGCGATGGGATAGGGACAGAACTGGTTGCCTCGATCGATGGCCAACACTGGGATCTAAACCGCAAGAGTGCATTCCGGTTGGTTCTGCCAGGCTTCACAGCCATTGACAATATCGTCAACCTTGCTACCATTTGGAGGATTGGATTGAAAGGCCCCTGTCCTTCCTGAAGGAGAGAGAACTCAGAAGATTCTGCTAAGCAGTAAGTACCTTTGCCTTGAGGCTGCAGTATTCCACTTGGTTCTATATTTTTTTAATCCCACATGCTGTTTAGCACATACAGCTGTACCTTGGGTTACAAGCCTAATTTGTTCCAGAAACATGCTTGTAAACCAAAATACTCTTATATCAAAGCAAACCTACCCATAAGAAATAATGGAAACTCAGATGATTCATTCAGGGGGGGGGGGCATAGGCCACATACTGTGCCCACAAAACACCAAAACTTACCAAAGAAGTTTATTTATTATTTATTTATTATTAGACTTGTATACTGCACCATCTAGCAATGAGGCCACTCTGGGTGGTTTACAGATAATTCAGCAACAGAAACCAAACAATGTACAATATATAAATACAGCCTACTAAACAAAATGAACATAACTAAATCAACAATGAAGTCATAAACATAAAAGAACGGAGGAATTACTAAAAACAAAAAGGGCAGATTAGAGATCTGCGGATCAAGAAAAAAATGATTAAAAGCAAAGCAAAGTGTTCTGCTTATATACTGCCCCATAGCATTTCAAGCACTCTCTGGGTAGTTTACAATTTAATTATGCAGGCTACACATTCTCCCCACCCCACCCCACCCAGCAGGCTGGGTACTCATTTTACCAACCTCAGAAGGATGGAAGGCTGCATCAACCATGAGCCAGCTACCTGGGATTGA
Source organism: Phrynocephalus guinanensis (assembly GCA_037367245.1). Taxonomy (NCBI): domain Eukaryota; kingdom Metazoa; phylum Chordata; class Lepidosauria; order Squamata; family Agamidae; genus Phrynocephalus; species Phrynocephalus guinanensis. The sequence goes on from CM074741.1 coordinate 9,034,331, forward strand.
ACCCTGGGTCCTCAGCACAGGTTTTTTTTAGCTCCAGTACCGGCATTTAACCACTGTGCCATGAGGCTGAGTTAAATTAAGTCAGAGCAGGCCCATTTGATTCAATGGAGCTTACAGAGGGGTTGACTCACCAACCCCCATTAATTCAATGGCACTACTCTAGCAAGTAACTAGAGGAATTTTAGCTATTGATTCAGTGGATCTACATCACTTAGATGTAGCAGCTAGATTTAAGCTTATCTGTGCATCCAGAGATCCTTTTTACTCGAGGGGGGGGGGGAGTCTGTTAATCCTATGCCTTTGATAAGAGCTAACCTATATTAAAATCCGTTTGCCAGACAATTTACTGACCTGTTTCTCACCCCACCGCACACCATGTTGTGAATAAGTTAAAGTTAATTCAACTGTGCTTCGCACTCCATTGTCTAGGGACAGCTGCATCTCAGCTTTTGACAACCTGAGTTGCTTTTATTGGTTCACCTGTGTGTGTGTGTGTGTGTGTGTGTTGTTTCAGTCATGACCAACCCTTCGTGACCCCACGTCCATGGAGTTTTCTTGGCAGGAATACTGGAGTGGTTTGCCAATTCCTATTCCAGGCGCCTACAGCACCTGGTATTCCCTGGTGGTCTCCCATCCAAGTACTAACCCAGGCTGACCCTGCTTAGCTTCCAAAATCAGGGAAGATTGGATGTGCTTAGGGCATCTAGGCAGCATCAAGGTTAATTGTTTGCCAGTTTGCTGACTACTGGTTGGGCTTTATTTATAACATCTGATGGCCCCATTTGCACAAGCCAGCATGAGGTGCAAGGAAGAGCACTGAGCCACACACCCAACCCTGGGAGACTTATGTCCACCCCTTAGGACAATTGGACGGAGAGACCCGTTGGAAATCTGAAGATGAACTCTTTAAACATGTTTCTGTTTAAATGTGGTTGACTTGCCAGGGAAAAGAAAATTAATCTTGGCAGGCAAAGAGGAGTCTCGCCTCACCAATTAAATATCCCCATTACCTGGTGGGCCGCTTCTGATGCTCTGAGCTGCTTAGATTCATTTTATTTCCACCTGACGAGCGAGAACATCTGTCTATCAGTGGCACCCAAATTACACCCTTGTTTTTCAGGTGTCACTTTCTTTATTATTGCCATAGTGTCCTTTGTTAATATGACAAGTATATTATTGTGCCAAGAGTTATGATGTATTGTACAAGGCTGCCATTGTTTGTTTCCAAACACTATTTATTCTTCTTAATGCCCAGCCTCCTCTCGTGTCATTTGCAAGTCAATAAGAAAAGAAATGTGGTGAGGAAAACGAATGGACTGCGTGCCATAGGACTCCCTTTCGTCAACACCAGAAATTAATTGCAACATGGGAGAACGTGGGTCAAGAAAAAGTCCGTTGACCCCACAAGGCCAGGAAAGAATGGGCTACAAAGGCTCATTGTTACATGATTCCTCTTGAGAAATCTCAACCGTGAGAAAGCAGAAGGGACCCATCAAATGAAACTCTGCTTGTAGGCTGGCATTTGGCTCAGACTATGAAAACACTCCAAGTCCATAAGTTTTGTGACGTTTCAAGGTCCACAGAGCATGACAAAAAGACTATGTAGTACTCTAAGCAGATTTGGTCAAGCAGTAGTGAAGGCCAGTGTGGTGCAGCAAATAGAAAGCTGGGCCATTATTCAGGTGATACGAGTTCAAATCCCTACTCCACTTTTAAATGTTTTTGTTATTTGTATAGTAGCCTAAATGTATCACCTGTTCCACATTTGTATTTGGTTTTTTGTGATGGCTACATGGCTCCTCAACTTCTTTTACTCCACTTTGGAATCTCATTGAGAGATGACAATAGTAGGCCAGTTGCCACTCTTTGAACATCTCACCTAGATCAAAACCATGATTACAGTCACCAGAGGCTGCATCTACTTGCCAGCACAGAATGACAACAATATTTAAGGCTCCTTATAACCAGAGGCTCAAAGGCTGGGCTGAGTGCCCCTTTTTCAAACAAAACAAAAGGACAAGATATGATGATGGGACAAACTATTATCTCGGTCAACCCAGAGTGCCAGATACATAATAATGGGCTCACGCAAAAGGAAGTCAAATTTAGGCTGGATACCAGGGGGAACTTTCTGTTAGAAGAGTACAACAATGGCACCAATGTCCTGAGGGAGGTGGTGAGTGTTCCAGTGCTGGGGGCATTCAAGTGGAAATTGGACAACCATCTGTCAGATCCTCTTTGGTTTGGATTCCTATACTGAGCCAAGTCCCTTACAATTCTGTTCTATAATTCTGTGATTATAATTCCACATACAGCACCTTCTTCTTCTTCTTCTCCATCTTATTCATCTTATTCTTTGGATTTGTAGCTTTCTGTTCTTTAAAATCTTACAGATCTTAAACAACTTCCAAAGACATGAACAATAGCAGGACATCAAGCACACAAGTCTATTATTTTTCAAGATCCATTACATGTGCTGGCAATTTCAAGGTTTTGAAATGCTTTCAATGGAAAGTGGGAAGTCCTGGAAATAAAAGTGGCAGATGAATTGTGGCTGACTAGTTGGATTTTTCTAGCCTGGCCCTCTGCTATTTCTGAGTACAACTATAACACTATATTCATGCTTGGCATTTTGGTTTGTTTGTTTGTTTGTTATGAATCATCCCATCATAATTATATATTAAATGCAAGACAGCAATATCTTTATTTCCTCCAGATATGAGTTTTCTTGTTCGGCGTTAAAAAGATGAATTGAATTTAGCTTTGGTGCTGAATAGTAAATTACAAGCTGCCTGCTAGAATTGTGGAGGTCTTGATAATTTGCCTCTGCTTTGGCAATATTTCACCCTTTCTTCCCCTTACTTGCTAAAAGCCTTCTTTGAAAAACAGGGCCCGCCTGAAGCACTCCTGTGCTTTTAAGGGCTCTCCCTTCTCTGAGCACTGAGTTCCCTTCACAGCAAAAGGCAAGGGAGGAAGTGATCGTGAGGGTCCGAAAAACAAGCAAATCAAAATGGAGTACTTTGTAACCTAGAGATGAAGGAGAGATGCAAAATGCTTCACAACAGCTAACCTAGTTTCAATTTATAGTCAGCTCTGTTGTCAAGATATGAAATTTTATGTTTACAGAGTTCTAAAGTAATTAAGGTGGATACAGAAGCAGCAGCGCTGATAAGGTACATTGGACATTAAAAATAAGGCTTGAACAGCAGTTTACTAAAAGTCATTGTGAAATTATGAGCCTGTGCTTTCTAGCTAAGGACTTGCCTTCCAGACGTTTCCCTTCACAGCTGGTGGTTCAGCATGGAAGTAAAACAAAGGAGAGAACTGAAAGTGTTTTGAGATAAGTAGAAATTGTTTCCATTGCAACGTGCTAATACGCAGGTCCTATAACTGTAGATGCTTGGCTCAATTCAAAGTGTTGGTTCTTGTAACCGATCAAGATCTAAATGGCTTGGGTCCGATCTATCTCAAGGACTGTGTCTCCCTTTATGAGCCTGCTCAAGTCTTTTCGATAAGATCATCAGGAGAGGCCCTCCTCTCACTCCCACAGCCGCCACCTTCACAGGTGTGTTTGGGCCTTTTCACACGACCCCTAAACTCCGCCACAAATAGCTCCCAGCTCTGGAGCTTAAAATTATTTCCCCACCAGCTCCGGAGTTTACAGATAATTAAGTGCGACCACGCCCACCTAAGCGCGTCCCAGCGCACTTTTCAGGTACCTGCTCTCGGAGGGTGAAAATCCCTGATGCGGATTTAAGGGAGTGAGTGCCGAGTTCTTCTCGCTTCTGTTTGTTCTTGTTTTTGCCTCCTGCCCCTTTAAGAGAAGGAATCAGGACGACGACGGGGCTCCGGGCGGCTTCAGAGGTGAGCCTGCATTTTTCCCTCTCTTTTTTTCTCCCTCCCCTCACGCAGACAGGAGCAAGGAAGTGCGGAGGGGTGGGTACGTAGGAAGAGCAACGAACCCCCAAGATCTCTGGTCCGAATTTAAGTGGCCAGCGGATCTTAGGGGTCGTGTGAAAAGGCCCTTTGTTGGAGACACAGATTCGTATGGGTGATATTGTTAGATGTTAGTGAGGAAACATATATTGTATTAGGTAGAATAGCTATGTCTACAAGTGTTTGTATGTATATTTAATTGATTTGTTAAAATGGAGTCCAGTACATAATACTGAGTCACTGTGACACAGGTGTACAGGTTCTTCTACTTACTGTCAGGTGTGCAGAATAAGATAATGGACAGGGCTGATGCAATTTAATTGCAATAGTGTGATGTAACCAGATTTCTGATTGGTTGATGTGAGTATAAAAGTGCACTAGAAATCAGTAGTTTTTGGGCCTTTGATAGGAAGGAGCATACCATCATTCTCTTTATCTGTACAATATTATGCTTATATGCTGCCACTCTATTATTCTGTGATGTGATGCTGAAACTCTGTTATGTCTGTATATATGCAATATAGCTATTTTTAAGAAACTCTAGCTGCTTCATGTGGATTTTGTCTCTCTAAAGTCTTAGCTTCCGCTGACAGAATAAATGGCTAAACTTTGTCAGATATTGCACTGGTAGTGAGATCCGTCAGGTGACAGACCACATAACCAAGCCTGCCACAAAGGGCCAGACGAAGCAGAGAAAATGCTTATGCAATTGTGCCCCCTGTACCATCCCAACAGGATCCTGTTCCTTTGATTTTGCACAAGGCCACGCAAAATACAGGGTTTGATGCAGCGAACCCAAGCATCTCTGCTGAAAATGCAAGGTTTTCTGCAGAAAGCACAGGTGGTTTTCATAAAAATATATATGTCCAGAATCCTGATCCCTACCTGCAATTTGTCCTGTCAATCAACCATCCTGGTAGAGAAGTAGGTAGCTAGGCTTTGGAACAATGCACAAATGTTTTTCTCCCTCAGGCCAGTAACAACCCAGGAAGCTTGAGAACCTGCCTCTCTTCTGGTTACAATCATTACAAGCTCTGCGGGGGGGGGGGGGGGGGACTGGCCAGAATTGTGTGCAAGTTTTTTCCCTTTTTTCTCTTCCTGGCCAGAAGCCTCCCCTGTGGGCTCCATGACAAAGCTACCTCATATGGCAAGAGTGAGACACAGCTAGTGAAGAACAGAATATTAAAATGTTCAGTAATTGTTATGGGTACGCTGAGCTTTCATAGAATTAAAAGGAATGGAGATGTGGAATGATCAAGAAATGTGCTGTTAATAAAGTCACAACATTGTCTTAATGACCCTCCAACATCTGTCTTTTGTCATGAATACATTCAGCCCTCTGAGCATTTTCCCTCCTTCCTTCTTCCTTCCTTTCTTCCTTCCTTGCTTCCTTCCTTCCTCATTTCAGTCATACTCCTTTTTAAAAAAAAGGTTAAAAACAAAGGCAAAAATAAAAGCCATTCTGGAGGGCGTGAAAGTTATGTTTTTGGATAATGTTTCCTAAAAGGCCCTCCCTGCAGCCATGCTTCAAGGGAGCTTTTGGAAACTCTTTATGTGCTTTGTGCCATAATGTTGGAAGTGGATGATTACAACCCTGGTAGGGCTTTCAAAGTAAAGAGATATAGGGGACCTCTGAAAGGGACATTTATTGGTGAAGCACAAAGATAAAACTAGGGAGTCTGTTTGATCTTCAGCTCAAATCACTAGGAACAAAATAGTCCCTCAACTTATAGCTATCACACATCCAATGCGTTGGAACCTAGGAGGTGACAGAATAGATATGTTGCCCTCTCTCAGCATAGACTTTAACCATGACCAGAAATAGACATCCAACTGCTACGGCGTATCTTCTGACCTCACGATGAGCTGAATGGTATGCACAGCATCTCCTAAGCAACGTCAACCTCAGCCATACTTTGCACTATACAATAGTTTCCTGTAGTAGTAGTAGTAGTAGTAGTAGTAGTAGTAGTAGTAGTAGTAGTAGTAGTAGTAGTAGTAGTAGTAGTAGTAGTAGTAGAAGTTAATAGAGTTGTGTTGTGGCTTATGCTGAAGAAGTGCAGTGGTATATTATTCCTGGGAAGAAGACCAAGAGCTATGCATTTACTAGGAAGTACATCCCACTGAACTAAATTGGACATACTTTTGAGCAGGCACCACGAGATCTCTTAAGCAAGCTCACAAACAGATACAACAGGGCAGAAGGCACACGCAGTACGAATCAGTGGCTGACTCCTGATGTCATGGAGGAAAATCAAAGCCATTTCGGAGTGAAGGCAACGCTTCTTGCATTGTGTTCATGTCATTTTGAACCTGCTACATCCTTTATCCTTCATTGAGCTCCCTCTCCATCCATCTGTTTCGATTAAGATAAGTCCTTCTGAAAGCACCAGAGTGGATCTCCCCCAGTCTTTGTAGACTGAAAAGTGGCTTTCAAATTCCATCTGTCTATTGACGCAGGATTCTCAGGGAAATTACTCTGACTGGGTTGGCCCTGTGGTTTCACCATTGCCTTCCTTTTGGCAAGGAGCTGAGTCAGATGATTTCATTTCATTCTTCTCTAGTGTCATCAAGAAAAATGATACCAATCTCTGCAGCTTCACCTCTTGAGCCAAGAAGTGTGGGCAACAATGAAAGCATCTCCTTCTCCTTGTTCTCTTCCTCCTCCTCAATATCTGGCGGTGCGGGGGGGGAGTGAGATGGTGTAATTTGTCACCTCTTTCTGACAACAGCTTGGCTCTGTTCAGGGCATCCTCTGTAGACTATCTTATTGTGAGGATATTGGCTGAAATCCTGTGGTTTTGCTCAGTAAATCAGACTAGAAGCTGAATTAGTGAAACCCACCGAAGAGTTGTTGCACCAAATCCCACCGAGTCTATGGTATCCCACTCACTGTTATGTGACATGATCCCATGCACTATGCTATACAACAGGATTCCAACCATAGTCTGTTAGAGGTGAGGACCTCCATTGCTCCTCTTAGACTTAACCAGAGGGGGCTACACCCTCGTTTCCTCCCTTCTTAACCCAATTTCCCCATTGATCTATGGGCGTTTATACACGACCCCTAAACTCCGGGGCAAATGGCTCCCAGCTCCGGAGCTTAAAAATGTTTCCCCACCAGCTCCGGAGTTTACAGGAAATTAAGTGCGGCCACGCCCACTTTAGCGCGTCCCAGCGCACCTTTCAAGTACCTGCTCTTCCGTCGTGAAAATTCTTTGATGCGGTGTAACAATAGTGAGTGCGGGGCTCTCCTCGCTTCTGTTTGTTGTTGTTTTGGCTCCCGCCCCTTTAAGAGCTACTTAAGAGACTGGAATGTTGCCGCGGCAAGAGCGAGAGGCAAAACGGAGGTGAGCCACGATCTTTTCTTCCTTTTATTTTTCTCCCTCCCCTCACGCAGCCAGCAGCCAGGGTGGGGACACAGGAAGAGCAACAAGCCCCTAAGATCTCTGGTCTGAATTTAAGTGGCCAGCGGATCTTAGGGGTCATGTAAAAACACCCTATGAAAGCCACAGAATTCACAGCAATTGTAATAATTAGAGATGGGCACGACTTAGCGGTATTCCCGTTTCCGTTTCCGTTACTCGTTTCCGTTACTCTACGGAAACGGTAACAGGAATTACTCTGCCAGACTTCGAGCTCGAACCGACGAACGAACAATTTTGGTCTGATTTGTCATGCTCGTTACTTGCATCGCGGCGATCGCGCAATGCCAAGCGGCACAGAAAAAAAAGTTTTTAAAAGTTAAAAAAAAACCCGATTCCCGGCCCTAAAAGTAGGCGAAAACTGTCTGAGGGCACCTACCAGGCCAGAAGGGTGTTTTATTTGGGGGCGGTTCCCCGCCCCCCTCTCCTTGGCTATTGCTACTGCTGCGCTGCTGGTACCAGGCTGGGAGGGCGCATCCATTTGCCATGCAGTGCGGGGGATCCAAAATGGTGACCGCAATATTTTTTTTTGAAATCGTTGCCCAAAACCCCACCAAAGCACCACAGAAACATGCGAAAATTAGCTATTTTAAATGCTTGAATTTTTACAGTAGCAGCAGTGGGTTTTCTTGCAAAAAAAAGTCTCCGTTGATTTTATTTTATTTTATTTTATTTTATTTTATTTTATTTTATTTTTTTACACCTGCGCATTCGCAATGATGGGCTCGCCCATGGGAGTGGACCATGCAAAGTTTTGGAGCCATTCCACCAATCGCATGGCCAGGTTTTGCTGACTGTACCAGGCTGGGAGGGCGCATCCATTTGCCATGCAGTGCGGGGGATCCAAAATGGCGACTGCAATATTTTTTTTGAAATCGTTGCCCAAAACCCCACCAAAGCACCACAGAAACATGCGAAAATTAGCTATTTTAAATGCTTGAATTTTTACAGTAGCAGCAGTGGGTTTTTCTTGCAAAAAAAAAGTCTCCGTTTATTTTATTTTATTTTATTTTATTTTATTACACCTGCACATTCGCAATGATGGGCTCGCCCATGGGAGTGGACCATGCAAATTTTCCACCAATCGCATGGCCACTTGGCCAGGTTGACCACAGAGACTTCTGGGATGTGCCAATCGGGCATAAACAGCCCACTAATCGTAGCCCAAACCCGAACCCTAAGCCTAACCCATACGCCAGTACACTGTCCTTCTAAGTGGGTCAGAGAGGCACCCAGATGCACCCCAATACTCACCCTAACCTCACCCGTAACTAGCCTAACCCTAGCCCTTGCGCTAACCTGTCTTAAACCCTAAGCCAGATCTACTTGCATTGCACTACATGCAAGAACGTGAGACACAGCGGGTGCAAAGAGTCTGCCAGTCCGTCACTTGTGGCTCTGGCTGACTCCTGCAGCTCCCTCCACGAGCCCGCTACCCCCCCAAACCAGTACTAACGACAACGAAAAAACAAAAAAACGAACCAACTAATTTTTGCGAAATTTCGCGAAAAACGGAAACGAGCCGAAACGGACTGCCTCCGACACCCGACAACTCGAAAACGTCATTTTCCCGAGTCGTGCCCATCTCTAGTAATAATCACAATGAGTGTTCTGAAAGGCTAAAATTCTGTTGCCTAAACTGTGTGCCATGGTGCTGTGGGGTGTTGCCAAACCCAGCCAGGTGTGCCATGGATTCCCCTCCCATCTTGGAACCACAGCCACCAATGTTGCCACTTCTAGGCAGTTGAGTCAAAGGTGCCCAGTGTTTATATGTCTGGTTCTCTCACCTCTTGCTGCTTCTGAGAAACAGTACCTCCCCACACACCAAGGCGGTTACTTCACGTCCTTCTTTGTTCCGCGACTAGTTTTGTACCATGACAGCATTGGTTGCGATCAAGTGGTTTTGCCCCTGTTTCAGTGCTCCCATAGTTGTGATAACTTGTCCCATGACAAGTGTTACCACCTCACCGTGACAAACACTGAATTTGTCTAACTTCCTTTTTTCCCTTTTTTGGGGGGAGGGGGGTCTTAAAAATTCTTTTTCAATATTTCGCTTCTGAAAAGTCAAAACAACAACAACCCAGACACAGATTTCTGAGAGAAATGAATGTTTTGTTGTGTAACAGTCATTACTACATGGTGTCTTGTCTCAGAACAGAAAGCGGGAACAAAGAATGACAAGGGAAAACCCTGCCCCATAACCAGATACAGTATTGTCATGCTTAGCACTCGTTCCCGGGGGGGGGGGTCGAGACAAATTTCAGTAGTTGCACTATGGACATTTAGTAACTTCTTTGCCCCCCCACGCCGGAATGACCACGCGAGACAAGTTCTTGGGTATAAACTCGGGCCACTTTATTAACCAGCTTAATAAACACAACTCCAAACAAGGGGCCTGCTGCAGTGCGGGTAGCAATTTGTTCCTTGGGTCACCAGGAACCCAATCTCTGGCAGTGTCTCTGGGGGAGTCAATCGCCCCGAGGCAGTCCAGTCCGTAGACAGGTCTGCCCCGGCCAGCAAGGTCCCATTTCCCCAGCCGGGCTGCCCAGGCGCGCTATTTGTGCCTGCCAGTCCGGTGGGCCCTCCAGGTACATCCATCCCCCCCAGCGTTGTGATCTCCGACCCGCAACGCCGTGAGAGCGGACGTTCCTACAAGGAATTTGAGGCCTGACTCCCTACTGCCCCTCCGTACCCCGCACTGCCGCCCCTGTGGCCAACAACCTCCTACCAGGAAAGCCCTGCGCGCCGCAGCAGTATGGGATAGGCGAAAAATCCCCGGATGCTCCCAGCCAATCCGGCATCCGGGTCAAAAATTCCTATCCGGCCCCGAAGCGACCAGATGAACTCATACTGCTGCATAAACGTGGCGGGTGGGCGGGGAAAGCCGTCTTCAAAAGAGGCCGGGATCCTCGCAGCCAGCCCCAATGAGGGCTGGATTCCCGGCCTCCAGCGAGATCCGGTAAGTCTCGCGGGACTTCCGGACGGGGGAGGGGGGCAAAGGAGATCCGCCGGGCGCAATCGCGCCGCGGAGCCAGACCTTGCCCCCCCACGCCGGAATGACCACGCGAGACAAGTTCTTGGGTATAAACTCGGGCCACTTTATTAACCAGCTTAATAAACACAACTCCAAACAAGGGGCCTGCTGCAGTGCGGGTAGCAATTTGTTCCTTGGGTCACCAGGAACCCAATCTCTGGCAGTGTCTCTGGGGGAGTCAATCGCCCCGAGGCAGTCCAGTCCGTAGACAGGTCTGCCCCGGCCAGCAAGGTCCCATTTCCCCAGCCGGGCTGCCCAGGCGCGCTATTTGTGCCTGCCAGTCCGGTGGGCCCTCCAGGTACATCCATCCCCCCCCAGCGTTGTGATCTCCGACCCACAACGCCGTGAGAGCGGACGTTCCTACAAGGAATTTGAGGCCTGACTCCCTACTGCCCCTCCGTACCCCGCACTGCCGCCACGGTAGGGACCTAGCCTTGCTATGGTCCCTACCCCTCCCACCAACCAGACACCACTTCCAGCAGGCCCCGCTTAATATCGTTCAAGAATATTTCCGTACCTTGGTCCGACAGGTGCACCCCGTCCCCTCGGTACAGCTCCGGGACGGCCGCCAACAACCTGGGGTGGCCCACAACTGTGCCCGAGCTCCGCACCACTGCCTGACAGACATCCCTGTTGACCCCCCTCCTGACAGTGTTCATAACCTGCGGGTCGCATCGCGCCCTCCACTGTCGCCGTGGCACGATATTAGACCACACCAGCCTGGACCGAGGGAAGGCCTCCTTCCAGGCTGTGAGGTCTCGGACAATATCTTGTGCTAACGATTTCCCCGGTTGCCCTCCCACATCATTACCCCCTAAATGCACCAACATAACATCTGGTGGACGGCCCAGCGCCTCCCTCCTGGCGGCCCGTTCGAACTGGCACCATCTCATTCCCCTGGTGCCTCTCCACTCTATGACCGCCCGTCCTCCCATTCCCAGGTTCACTCCCCACGCCGTCCTGGCCGCATACTTCGCTGCCCAGTAAATGTAACTATGGCCCAGGATGAGGACGCGGCACCTTGGGCGGCCCAGCCCCGGTCCTGGAAAGGAACAAAACCCAAAAGTTAGTATTGTGGGATAGGGCGCACGTAAGTCCTATAACGTGCCGATGCCCATCGCCCCAGCAACTTGATTTCCTGTGGCCCATAGCCTAGGGCCGCCGCCGTCGATGCAGCCCCAATTCTGAAGGAATGGGTTCCAAACCGCATCCCCTCCATGCCTAGTTTTTCCAGGGCCCTCTGTGTCAACTTCCAGAACTGGAACCTTGTTAGGGGGTCTCCCTCCGCGTGTCTAAAGAGGTAGCCGTCTCCCTCCCCGCGGAGAGCCAGGTAGGCTTGCATGGCCCTCATCGGGCATACCGCTTCCATGGAACATGGGCCCAGGGCCACCCTCTGACCTTTCGCCTGCTGATCAGTTTTGGACCGGCGTACCATGAAAATGGCCTTACCTTGTTGGTAATGGAAGTCGGCCCACTGCAGCGCCGTCCGGGACGCGTCGCGCTTGCTAGCTGCAACCAATTCGCTGACCCGAAATGCCCCGAAAAAGGCCACCAGGGACGCCGCCCTCATCAATGTGGCTTCATACTCGTCCTTGCATATCTGGGACCATGTCTTGCCCATCCGAGCTAAGATTTCAGGCGTCAGGGGAAATCGGGCATCTGCCACCCTACCCCTGGCCTTCGCCCACCCCTCTATCATTTTCCTCACCCGGAAGTCCCGGGTCGTATCCGCACAACCTATTGCCTTGGCGTGGAATGCCAGGGCCGCTACCCGTCCCTGCATGGTTCCCGGTGCGATGCCTTTCCTGTGGAGGTACACCAGGTATTGCCGGACATGATCAACTGGGGCGGGCCATGTGAGCTGTAGCTCCATCAATTCCCGGAAGGCTTCAAAGTCCCTAAGGGCTCCCTCATATCCGCGCCGGGTTCGCGGCGCGAGCGCCAGCTCCAGGGCCCCGTCCGCCTCCTCCCGCCAACCCTCCATACCTCCTCGGGCAGCTGTTCCGGAAGCTCGGCCGCCGCCGGTGCCAAGGCCCTGAATCGATCGAATTGCTGGCGGGAGAGAGCGTCGGCAATGGAATTGTCCAGCCCCGGCACATGGCGCGCGCGCACCACGATATTATATTGAAGCGCGCGCAGCGTCAGGGCCCGGACCAACCGCATAACCCGCTCTGACTTGGAAGTTAACTCATTGATGGTGTAGACGACAGCCATATTGTCGCACCAGAAGCGGACTATGGAGTTGGCCCAGTCCTGTGCCCAGAGCCACAAGGCCCCCACTATAGGGAACAGCTCCAGGAATGTTAAGTCCCGTGTTACCCCAGCCTCCGCCCACTCGGGTGGCCAGGTGCCGCAGCACCACTTACCCCTCCAGTAGATGCCGTAGCCGTGGGCCCCGGAGGCATCCGTCCGCACCTGAAAATCCGCGCCCAGCCGGCGCGGCGCTCCCCTCCAGAATGACACCCCGTTGAAACCCTGCAGGAACTGCAGCCACATCTGCAGATCTTCCCGCATGCCCCCCGAGATTTTCGTCTGATGGGCCGGTTTTCTGAGGCCCCGCATTGCATCGCAGAAGCGCCTGATAAATGGTCTCCCGGGTGCAACCACCCGGCAGGCAAAGGTAAGGTGACCCACCAGTTCCTGCAGTTCCCTGAGGGTGATGCTCTTACGCTGTAAGAGGGCCGCCAGCCTGGCCCGAACGTCTGCCAACTTGTCCCCTGGCAGCCGGCATGACTGATTCCATGTGTCCAATTCCACCCCCAGGAAAGTAAGACAGGTTGTGGGGCCCTCGGTCTTGTCCGCGGCCAGGGGAAGGCCCAGTTCGCGCGCCATCTCCTGGAAGGTCCCAAGTAGGAAGCCACAAGCCCCCGTGTTCCGCTGCCCGCAAAATATAAAATCGTCTAAATAATGGGCAGCCGTGCGCATGCCCGTTATGTATCGCAACAACCACTCAACAAACGAACTAAACTTCTCGAAAACCGCGCAGGAGATGGAGCAGCCAAAGGGTAATGCCCTGTCCAGGTAGAATTTTCCCTGGAACTGGAAGCCCAGCAGATCAAAATCCGCCGGGTGGACAGGCAGGAGCCGAAATGCGGACTGGATGTCACATTTCGCCATCTCGGCCCCCGCCCCGCAGGTCCGGACCATGGCCACCGCTGCATCGAAGGACGTATATTTAACCGAGCAGAGCTCGTGCGGGATCCCGTCGTTTACCGACCCCCCCGCCGGGTAGGACAGGTGGTGTATGAGGCGGAATTCGCCTGGCGCCTTCTTCGGCACCAGCCCCAAAGGGGACACCCTAAAATTCGGCAGCGGGGCGGTGTCAAATGGACCCAGTACCCTTCCCTTTTCCACTTCCTTCCGTATTTTGTCCCTCGCGATCTGCTCCATGCCCCGCAACGATTGCAAATTGGGAGCCCAACATGCCCTCCTAACCCCTTCGAACTGAATCCGAAACCCAACCCTAAAACCATCTACCAAAAACTGTGCACTCTCCCTATCGGGATATATGCTCAACCACTTCTCCAGGACCTCACGGTTGATTGGGCTGGGGCCCTTTTGTCTGATTGGGTCCACCCCCCGGTGGTGGCCGCTTCTGCTGTCCCCCGTTCCCTGGTCTCCCGAAGGACCCCTTGGCTCGTGCACAGTTGACAGCTGCATGCTGCACGCCGCATACTGAGCATTCATGCCTGAAGCGGCATTGGGCCCGGCCGCAGGAGCCCTGGCCGTTGTAATCCCAACAGACCAGCGGGGGGTTGAACCTGCTGGCCCGCCCCCGGGCGGGTCCCTGCGGCCGGTGCGGGGCGTCTAATAATGTGCCCACTATCAAATCTGTCCCCCAGAACCGGGCGCACGGGTGTCATATATTGCAGCCAAAGCGGCGGGTAGGGCTCGTCCCATCTAAGGTGTGGCTGGGTAGCCGCTTTCATACGAAAGCGCTCATCATACGTCAGCCACGCGTGCCCAGGGAAATCCACGAAGGCCCTGTAGATCATGTCCTGATATTTAATGAGGGATTGCGCCCTCCACGGGTGCGCATGCAGTACCATGGACATGTAGATGTTGTACGCTGGCAGCCAGTTAGCCCAGGAGCGTTCTGGCTTGCGTCGCAGCCGCCGCTCCTTATCCTTGGCGTCCTCCTTCTCCAGCTCTTTGGAGTCCAGTTCCCTATTGAGTAGACTAAAAAGGTCTATGTAGTCCCCCCGCCATATCCGTTCCTTCGTGGCCTGCGCCAGGTGATCGCCCAGCGGGGATGCGTAATCTGCATATGGCAGAGCAGTGTAAGGGACTCCCGCGTACACGGGGCCCGTTGCCCACGCACTGGGGTACCCCTGGACGCCACTCGCGCCCGGATAACTTAGGTGCTGCTGTGGCGTCTGCCATGGGCCCGTCGCCCCCGTACCTACCGTCGCTTGCTGTCCCTGCGGCCACTGCCACGCTGGGCACGCCGCCGGCTGAGGAGGCTGGCAGTAACCCCCTGTCACTGGGCTAGGCCTGGCACTCACCTGTTGGGCGCTGGCTCCCTGCCCTCCACAAGGCGGCCCGGGGGATGTCGCGCCGGGACCCAGTCCTCCTGCCCAGCTCACCCCCGCCAATCCCGGCGGCCCGCCCGCCTGCCCAGCGGGCTCCGCCCTGTTCTCCTGGGACGCACCCCCCACAGGGCCCCAGGGCCATGTCTCCTGAAGTATAGTGTCTGGTGCGTTTGCCAACTCACTGTTAATAGTGGGCTGCGCTGCGGCCTCCATCCTGGCCGGGCGGGGTGGTTCACCCATCGGCATGCATTCCGCTGCCCCTGTCACAGCCGCCACTACGCCTCCATGGCCCCTTCCTGGGGTCACCTCCTCCGCTGCCGGTTGGCTCGCCTCGTGTGGCCGGGCATCCTCCGACACCGCCGGTGCTTCGCCCGCCCGCGCTCCTGCCATGCGGTCTGCGGGTGATTGTCTCTGGACCAAGGCATCAAAATTGGAGGTTAGACGTCGCACCAACTCTCTCCTCCTGGCCCTCCTGCGGGCCTTGGAGGGGCGGGACATGGCCCGTCCGGCCGTGGACCCCTCGCCACGGTATTGGACCCCGCTGGGGCCCCCCTCTACGGATTCCATGCGGGCCTCGAGGGCAGCCCACGCTGCCCAGTCCTCCTCGGGTGAGGAAGAATCAGAATCAGAGATCTGTGGGGCGGGCCTTTTGGCCGGGTGCTTCCCCTTCGACCCCCCTGTGCGTCTGGGCGCCATGGTTTTTCCGAATCCTCCCCGGGCTATGGGACCAAGCGTGCGGCCTCTCAGCCACCGGCCTTCCCAGCCAGAAGGAATCCCCCCCCGGCAATGGCAGACCAGAGGCTGAGTCTCCTAAGTATCTCCCTACCCAACGGTACAGGGCCCTGCTCAAAGCAGGCCCCACGCCGGGCGCAACAGCCTCCCCGGCTGGCTTCGGCCCCTAGTATGGATGGGCCCTAGGATGGCCGCCCCTCCCACCCTGGTGGGGGCTCTGGCCGATGCTTGTCGTGGGCCCTAGGCCAGGTTCGCCGTTCCCCCCTCCCCACTGGTCGGATGCCTGCTGCCTAAAGTCCCGGCCAGGCCGGGAATAGGGCCTCGACCGGTCGGGGTTATGCAAGGGCCTGCTACGGGCCTGCCGGAAGAGTGATGTCGGGTACCCGGGGTCCACCCCTGGGTCCCTCCAGTAGCCGGCGTCGAGCCGCTCCACTCCCGCCTTCCCCCGCTGGCGTCCCCCGGGTCGGGCCCACTCGCCCTCCCGCCAGGCGTCCCGCCGGGAAGGCCGGCAAATCAGTCGGGGCCGTTACCGCCGCCGGCTCCACTTCCCCCTGCAGGCGCCGTCACCCCGCCGCGCCCCCGCGTCCCCTGGGTCGCCTGCCCCCGGGTCACCGTCCCCTAGAGCCCGCCACCGGGCCTCAACCCCCCTTTGGACCGGCGAGCCGCGGTAGGCCGCAGGGGGAATCCCTCCGCCGCCCACGCCGCGGCCCGTCGGGCCCCGAACCTGTGGGGAGGCGCCGCCGCGCCCTCCCCGATGCCGGTCCTCCCGCTCGGTCCGGTCGCCGCCACCAGGCCCGCAGCCGCGGGCACGCTCCAGGCTCCTCTTCCTGGCCTCCGGCTGGGACAGAGCTCCTGCCGCGCCGCCACGCATCCAAGATGGCGGCCGCGAGCCTTGGAGCTCCGCACGTCCTCCCTCGCCGAAAGCCGTCTTCAAAAGAGGCCGGGATCCTCGCAGCCAGCCCCAATGAGGGCTGGATTCCCGGCCTCCAGCGAGATCCGGTAAGTCTCGCGGGACTTCCGGACGGGGGAGGGGGGCAAAGGAGCTCCGCCGGGCGTAATCGCGCCGCGGAGCCAGACCTTTGTACCACTCCTAAGCACAACACTAACAGAGACAAAACGGATGTGAAGTAACCGCCCAAGAGTGTACCGCACAAGGGAAAGGAGAGGGAGAGGGGTGAGTGAAGTGGCTATGAGGTGCCCAGCAGCTGCCACCTGTGTCCCAAGGAAACTCTGACACCAGCTTGGCAGTCAGGGCTGAGCAAGGCAGGGAGGGGAGGGGCTAGGATGCTAAGATCCTTCACACAGCCTGGACCCTAGCCATGGCAGCTGTTGTAACAAGGGAGCCGCATGCTCGGCATAACCAGCAGCAGTCAGCACCCTGGCTGAAGCATTTTGCGTCAGCTGACATTGCCAAACACTCTTCAAAAGCAGCCCCAAAATAAAGTACATCCTGTCCCGATGAGATGTAACTGTCACTGTGGCCAGAATGGGCATCTCCAAGAAGGGAACAGCTGGTGCACTAGTTTTGACTGAGCAAATGCATTATTCCCTATCGCTGATATTTGTGCATTCATGGGTGAGTCTAGGAGCCCACACACATTATGAGCATGATTTTTCAGGACAGGTGTAATCCCATCCAGGATGCCTGTCCCCAGCTTTGCTTTGTGACCTGCCAGGAGTACCTCTGTCTTGTCTGGATTTTGTTTCAGTTTGTTAGCCTTCACCCCAGTCCATTACAACAAGAGATGTGGATCAAAGCACATAACACCTTCCTTGTATTTTGATGGAAAGGAGGGATAGAGTTGGGCATCCTCAGCCTATTGAAGGCATTGAAACCCAGAACTCCGGACAACCTCTCACAGCAGTTTCAGTTAGATGTCAAATAGCATGTTTAGACTTGCATTACATGCTGAGTAACATCTGGAACTAGACTTCTTTTCTTGAGAGATTAAAACGTTTCACTGCTCATCCAAACAGCTTCGTCAATCTGAGGAAAGCTAGTTGCGAGTCCTCCATTTTATAGCTCACTCTGACCTCATGCCACCCTGGTCTGAAATAGGCTCATAACATCAACAGTGGCCTGAATAGGCTCGTTAGGTGGACAATGGTCTCAGTAGGCCATTAAGTGAACAATGGCCTAAGGTGATGAAACCCATAAAGTATGGGTCCTTAGCTATGGCTTTGGTGGTGGAGGCATGAAGTTTTTTGTTTGTTTGTTTGTTTTGGATTCACACCTGCACCACCAAGGCCATAGCTAAGGCTAAAAAAATGTTCCAGGCCAAAAAAATGTGTCACCTTAAAGACTAAGTTTCATATTTTGCTGCTATATGTCTGAAGAAGTGGACATGTCCAAGAAACATTACCTTAAAATATGAAAGCTAGTCCTCAAGGCGCCACATTTTTGTTTTGTTTTGTTTTGTTTTTATTTGATTTTTTTGCTTGGAATTCTTCCTCAAACTTACATAGCTGCCTTCTCCAAAACTTATAAAATGGAGGACTCACAACTAGCTTTCCTCAGACTGACGAAGCTGTTTGGATGAGCAACAAAATGTTTCAATCTCTCAAGAAAAAGAAGTCCAGTTGCCATGACTCAACTTTCAGATAAACTCACCTGCATGACTGAGAATCTTCACAGACATAATATGATAAGTAACACATTTAGTTTTGAAGAAGGAGTATTCAAGCAGTATCTGCTTCCTTGCTTGTTTCTGAACCCATCTTTCAATCCAGAAATATCTTCTAGGTCACTTATAGAACATAACACACTATAACGACCTTAAGGTTGTTTCTATATTTTCTGGCTTTACATGCCCCCTCTTTACTCCAGGACTGTAGTTCTCTTTATTAAATACAAGCAGGAATCCTGTTGGTGTGTGTTACTCTGCAAATCTTCAGTGACATCATCAGTTAGAGCCATACCATGGCAATTCGGGGGAAATTAAAAGCTTCCTAACACTCCCATCAGATTCTAGGGATCCCTGAGAAACCTGTTCATCCTAGAAAACCTCCAGGAGCTATGGAACAAGACAGGGAGTTGCTTCAACTCAGATCATTGACATTAGTGGTCTCAATCCTGTGATTCTTCTGTCATCACTACCACCATTAACTCCCACCATTTTTCAAAACACCAGAAATTATGGAACACAGCTGAAAAATGTGTGGTTTCTTAAAGAAACTGATATGCACTTATTTGTGGCTTTTTTTAAAAAAGTTGATAAGTCATTATTCTCCCATCTTCTGAGTGCTGTTTTATTCTACATTGGCATATAAAGGTGAGCAGAACAACAAACAATGCAGCTACTCCCTTGGTGGGTCTCCTTCTATCTATCTATCTATCTATCTATCTATCTATCTATCTATCTATCTATCTATCTATCTATCTATCTATCTATCTATCTATCTATCTATCTATCTATCGGTTTATTTATTTGTTTTTACATTTATATACTGCCAGATTTTCCCAAATGGAAACTCAGGGCAGTTAACAAGTATAACATACCACAATTCAGAAGAAATAATAACCGGTTCCACAGAGTAAACCTATAAAGAACCAACAGCAAACAGTGGAACCCAAAATTAAAAGGGAAAGCTAAAAAAAATTCAGAATAATACTAAGGCAAGATGGCAAAAATGAGCGGACATACAGACTCATAATCCCTAATCATATAATAAATCAACCCCCTTGATCTCCAAACACAGCCATATACAGGCAGGTTTTTAACAGCTTCTTAAATGCTGGGGGGGGGGAACTCCGCAGTCCTAATTAGTGCCTACTTCACTCATTAATAATTATTAGGAAACAAGGTGGCCCCTTTCCCTTTTGAAAATGCCTCACAAACAAGGAGACTAATTACCCTGAAACAAGTCAGGCTGTTGGCTTTTCTCCGGCTTGCTTCACGGATTGAGATCTTTCTCCACCCACCCACACCTTGTCCCCTGTGTCTAGCAATTAACACATTACAAATGCAAATAAATTGACATAGAGAAATAGAATAAATATTTTCCCGGCAATCAGATTTAAACAAGCGTTTAATTAAGCCTTATTAAGGCAAACCATATGCTTTGCATATGTTAGATGCTTACGTGTGCACCTCCTCCTTCTGAAGGTTTCAGATGACTCGGGAGAAAATTATACTGCTCGGAATGGACAGCACAGCGTGCCGTTGATTTAAAATTACAGATGCAAGAAGTGCTTATTATTAGAAAGACATTAACATTCTAACAAGTGTTTGTACAATTTAATGAAGCCTAATAGCTCACTAGAATTTTTTAGGCTGGGTGACAACCCCGCCTGTTAAGGGTCATGCTTTTAATGTCCTGCAATTATATGAGGTGAAAATGTATCTGAGGTAAAAATTTAAACCACTGAAAAGCCGAGTTTAATGTCTTTGCATCTTCTCAGAACCACCTCGACACTGAGGACTGCAAAGACCGCCAGGATCCTGTTGGTGATTTGCTCCTACATGGGTGATGAATGAGATGGCAGTTATCAAATACCTGCATTCTTGGAATACATCTAGGAAGGCAACCAGCACCCTGTTTTTGAGTTGCAGTACCTTACCACGATTTCACTTGCTCACCTGTAAAGTGCCTGTAGGATTTTTGGCAGTGATTTCTGGAGGTTGTGGAGCTATGGGGGTGAAAAAAAAATCCCAATACCTGTCATGTCCTTTTGAAAGAAACTTCTCGATCTTCCAAGGTCTTCTACAGTTCTACTATGGTCTCACCTGGAAAGAGAGAGGAGATCACCATTTCAGCAGTGGTGCTCAACAAGACAGCCATATCTTAATGTGGAAATAGCCAAGAATCGTGTAAGAAATGAAAAAGGAACAGTACATTGGCAGATGATTGGAAAAAGCAGGCCACTATCAGCCCCTAAAATGGATAAGGGGGAACATTACCACAGTTCTAGATGGAGGGGGAGTGAAATTGACAGACTTATCTGTTTCTACGTGCCACTGCCCTGCATCGCTCAGATGCGTGCTATGTATACCAGCTGTAGAGTTCTACTGTCCATGGTGTAGAGAGAATTTGGATTCCATACTTGCCAACAGAAATTTCAATGGTACATGACCCGTGTGCACATCTATAAATCATTGCCTGTGTAGACTGAACTAAATTAAGAGTGTTTCTGCCTTAGAATCATGGAATCATAGAGTTGGAAGAGACCTCAAGGGCCATCCAGTCCAACCCCCTGCCATGCAGGAACCCCCATCACAGGACTCCCGACAGGTGGCCATCCAGCCTCTGCTTAAAAACCTTCAAAGAAGGAGACTCCACCACCCTCCATGGGAGCATATTCCACTGCCAAACAGCTCTAACTGTCATGAAATTCTTCCTAATGTTCAAATGGAATCTCTTTTCCTGTAGTTTGAGACCATTGCCCCGTGTCCTAGTCTCTGAAGCCATGGAAAACAAACCTGTTCCCTCTTCAATATGACATCCTTATTTAAACATAGCTTTCATATCCTCCTCCTCCTCCTCCTCCTCCTCCTCCTCCTCCTCCTCCTCCTCCTCCTCCTCCTCCTCCTCCTCCTCCTCCTCTTCTTCGTCTTCTTTGAAAAGCTAAACATTTTCAGCTCCCTAAGCCATTCCTTGTAAAACATTTGTTCCAGACCTTCAACCATCCTGGTCATGCTCCTCTGTACCCACTTGAGGTTGTCAACATCCCTTTTAAATTGAGATGCACAGAACTGGACACAGTATTCCAGGTGGGGTCTGACCAGAACAGAATAGAGTGGTACTATCACTTCCCTTGATCTAGACACTATGCTCTGTTGATGCAACCAAGAATCGCATTGGCTTTCCTGGCCGCTGCGTCACACTGCTGACTCATGTTCAATTTGTGGTCCACCAAGACTCCCATATCCCTTTCACAGAAACTATTTTCCAGCCAGGTATCTCCTGTCCTATATCTGTGCAATTCATTCTTTTTACCTAGATGCAGCACCCTACCTTTCCCTCTGTTGAAACCCATTCCGTTAGCTTTCGCCCAGCACTCTAATCTGTCAAGGTCAAACTATCAACCGTTGGGTAGTAAACCTACCCAGCCTGCAGCCATTCTGAACTCTTCTGAAAATCTGAGTTTAATTAGGTTGTCAGACAAGCACCAGCTCTTGTGCCTTTCTCTTTCGGTGCCTGTGTGTGCTTTGTCAAGCTAAGAGTTTTAAAAGCCTTAAAGTTTTGTGCAGCTTGTGAGCAGGTAAGTTATTGCCATCTGGGGAGCTTTTCTTGTGTTGCCAAGTGATTATGCACTCCCCCCTTCCCCGCTTATTGTACGTAGAAGGGGAACAGGGACTAATGAGACCTAATGAATCACGGCAAAGCACACACTTTGCTGAGAACAAAAGGCTGATCTGACAGTCTGAGAAGTGGAAAAAAAATAAATACCTGCTGAGCATGTGCAAATAGGCTGTAAATTACCCAGAATTCTGCTAAATGAGACAGCTACCAGAGCGTAAGAGCTAACGAAATCATTAGCAGTATTACTGCCCCTTCTGGGGATTCGTGTTACTCCATTCTCTTTCCCATCAGGGGGCCAACGTAAAGGAATATCTTCATACATATCTAAATGTAATATATACAGAGAGAGGTATTGTTTCAGTTTGTTTCAACCGGTTATCACTTCAGGTTCATGCTTAAGCATGCCCAGATAGTTATTTCGTGTTTCGTACTTCTGTGCTCGAAGAATCAATCATGAAAAAAAACTATTCAGGCATCGCAGCCTGAATCTGGCAATTGTCTGAAGGGTGCTGATAGGGTCACATGTGCTCTACATTGGTCCTGTATATCTCTGACTGACCTGTGAGACCAGCCTTTCTTCATCTGCTCACTGAGCAGTAAAGATCTGTAGCTGGATTTGTAGATACGTGTGTCTGGGGCCCCGTCCACATAGTGGACGTTGCAGTAGTCTCGCTCAGACTTTAAAAGTTTTTATTGTTACATACTGTCAAGTCACTTCCAACTTATGGCGACCCTATGATTGAGCCTAGATGCCCTAAGCACATTTGATCTCATCTGATTTCGGAAGCTAAACAGGGTCAGCCCTGGTCAGTACTTGGACAGGCGACCACCAGGGAATACCAGGTGCTGTAGGTGCCTGGAGTAGGAACTGGCAAACCACTACAGTATTCCTGCCAAGAAAACTCTGTGGATGTGGAGTCACGAAGAGTCTGTCATGATTGTAATGACACAGCACACACACACGCACACGCATGCACGCGCGCGCGCGCACACGCACACACACACACACACACACACACACACACACACACACACACACATGACTGAGCAATCCC
Source organism: Phrynocephalus guinanensis (assembly GCA_037367245.1). Taxonomy (NCBI): domain Eukaryota; kingdom Metazoa; phylum Chordata; class Lepidosauria; order Squamata; family Agamidae; genus Phrynocephalus; species Phrynocephalus guinanensis. The sequence goes on from CM074741.1 coordinate 9,057,288, forward strand.
CCAAATGTCTTGGCCTCAACAGACTTCCTAAGCTCTTCTAGACTCAAGCTGGTAGCTTATTTTAGGGAGTCAGTCCATCTTGTGTTTAGTCTCTCTCTTTTTCCTCTATCTTTCCCAGTATTATTGTCTTTTCCAGAAAATTCTGCCTGGTGACTGGGCCATTTTTAAAGGGGTCCAGCCAATGACAGCTCAGCTGGACCCTTTTAAAAATGGTTCTCGGGCACCAAATCTGGTGCCTGTAGGGCCCAGGGGAGCCGTTTTGTTTTGTTTCGTTTGATTATTTTTTTTTAAAAAAAGTGGTAATAAACGAAATGAAATGGGACGGGATGGGCAGAAAATAAAACAACACGAAATGTTATTTTTTTCTGTTTTGTGCCCATTTCTAATCGTGACACTTTGCAGTGAGGCTTATTTGAGCTGCCTTGAAGACAAATTGCTATATTTGAGCATGAGCTTCCGTGGACAAGCCCGCTGCTTCAGACATAAAAAGAAGTGGACTTATCGGAAGAAATGGACTTGTCTCTGAAAGCTTAAATTCAAACCTAGTGGTTAGCCTGAAGAGGTGGATTTGTGGACAAAAGCTCACATTCAAATGTGCCAGTTAGGGCCTTTTTACACGACCCCTAAGATCCGCTGGCCACTTAAACTCGGACCAGAGATCTTAGGGGTTCGTCGCTCTTCCTCTGTCCCCACCCCCCTGGGCACTTCCTGGTTGCTGGCTGCCTGAGGGAGGGAGAAAAAAGAAAGAAAAGAATGCCGGTTTACCTCCATTTTGTTCCGGACAGCATTCAGATCTCTTAAAGGGGCGGGGCGCAAAAAAAGAACAAACAGAAGCCAGGAGAGCCCCGCACTCACTATCCTTACACCGGATCAAATATTTGTCACCATCAAAGACAAGGTACAAGAAAACTGCTGTTTGGTCGTGCTAAAGTGGGCGGGGTCGCACTTAATTGTCTGCAAAGTCCGGAGCTGGTGGGTAAACAATTTTAAGGTCCGGACCTTGCAGCCATTTGCGGCGGAGCTTAGGGGTCGTGTATAAACGCCCTTAGTCTTTAAGGTGCTACAATGTTTTGGTCTTCTTGACTTTTATTTTTATTTTGTTTTTGTTTTTTGCCTGCTAATACTAGCACAGACTAACATGGCTGCCTCTCCTAAAACTACCTTTTGGGGCTATGTCTCTTCCCAATCACAACCAAAACACATCAGGGTTTACATTTCCAGGTGGTTTCCCCCCTTTTCTTATCCCCAAAGACACAATGTTTTGCTCTATCGATGTTTGTGTGCAAGCACTCAGAAGCAATCTGATCCTATTATTCCGCCTTGGTCAAGTCCTCTGGACCCTATTCTGAAATAAGAGGGGAGGGTAAGATATTTGAAGGGGGAAAATAGATCCAAATGAAAGCTTTCCTACCGGTGGTACAGGAGCTGAGGCCACACAGCTCAGCCCTAATTTGCACTGGGTACATATTTAGTGGATAAAAGAGGAACTTCAATCAGAGCAGCTTATTCATTCATTCTTGTGCTGGATCACAGAAAGGCCTGGGATACTTATTTATGGGGTGATCACAGCACGACACTGAATAGGCTATAATGAAAATGACCCCTTTGGCCTTCCAAGCTCGGACATAAAGGAGCAATTGAAGCTACTCCCCAGTTCAGCTTTCATTGAGCAGAAATAGCCATCGATCACAATGTTCTTGCCAGCGAAATGGCTGGCTTCCTTTGAAGCTTTTGAAGCTGTCACAACTGTTAATCATTCATATGGACAGGCTGTTTGTATATGCTGCACTAGAAGGGTGGTGCTTGGGTTGTTTTCCTAAGAACCATGAGGCTGTTTGAGGAGCTGGCATCTAACACTGGAAAAAGAAAGTTGTGTTTTTGGGTACAGTTTCCCAGAATCCTCAGCTAACTCTAGGGAGAGTTGTGCAGGCCCTCGTCGTGATCTCGAGGATCAAATACTGCAACACACTTTATGTGGGGTTGCCCTTGACCCTTGTCCAGAGACTCCAATGGGTGCAGAATGCGGCGGCCAGACTGGTGGTGGGTGCTTGTAGATACGATCACACTACCCCAGTTCTGGCACATCTGCATTGGCTGCCCATGGCTCTCCGGATAAGGTTCAAGGTCCTGGTTTTGGTTTTCAAAACCCTCCACGGCTTGGGTCCTGAATACCTGTTGGAGTGTATCTCCCAGAGGTCAACTGAGGCCAGGCCCACTAGAATGTTGCAGGCGTGCTCACTCAGGGTGGCCACTCCCAGGGAGGCGCAGAGGTCAGCTACGCGCAACCGCACCATCTCTGTGGTGGGCCCCTCGTTGTGGAACCATCTACTGAGTAAGCTGCACCTTGCATAGTCCCTGCCCACCTTCAAAAAGGCTTTGAAAACCATGCTGTTTAGGGAGGCATTTGGCGACCTTTAATTTAATTTAATTTAATTTAACTTAAACTTTTTTTGCCCATCTCCACCCTCTGTCGCCTCTTGTTGAGGGCTCTCCCCCTCGTCTTTTTGTTTATATTGTTGTTTTTAACCTGCTGTAAACTGCCCAGAGTTCCTTGTGGAAGATGGGCGGTATAGAAATAAAACAAATAAAGAAATAATAATTAATAAATAGCCAATGAAGTCTGGAGAATGGTCATCAATCTCCAGAAAAATTGCTAGAAAGGCAGATTATATGCACTTTCTGACCTTCATTTCCATCTATAATAATCATTATGTTTTCAGGTTTCTAGATGTCCCAGGGAGGATTTTTATATTAGCTCATTAAGGAACACTAAAAGGTGTATCAAGTTAAATGGACAGATTTGATAATCCTCTAGGAATGAGTAAGATTTTGGTTTGCCCAAAGTCTGGCTATTCCAATATTTGCAGAATTCTAGTGTGGAGAAAAGCAAATTGAGTGGATGAGACCTCTCCGTCCATAGGGCAATGGCATGAGGTGATACCTTCTGGCAATAATCATGAGCACCACCCCACATAAGGGGACGTGCAGATTAGAGATGGGTATGAATCAAAAAAATGATGTTTCGTTTGTCGTTTGGAGGGTCCTTTTCAGTTCGTTTCCGTTTTTCGTGAATTTTTGCAAAAAAAAAAGTTTTCGTTTTCGTTCGTTTCGTTACCGTTTTGTTACCATTTATTTCAAAAAAAAATTTTAGCATTTAAAGCAGTTCACTGTATTGCAGTAACGGAAACGAAATGCACGACCAAATTTCCGGTGTTTCTGTTCGTTTCGTTTCATTTTGGAGACAAAATTCATTTGTCGTTTTGTTGCATAACGAAACGAAAACATGAAAATGGAAACGAAAAATTGTTTGTTTCGTGCCCATCTCTAGTGCAGATCCAAGAATGATAGTTTTCAAGCTTGGATCCTGAGACAGTAGTGAATTATGTTTGATGAGATGGTCGTATTGGGTGGAGCCTCTAGGAAAAGTCCATAAACACCTTGAGACTGAAAATTAGAAACCACTGTATTATAAAAACAAAACAAAATAAAAGACAAAAACATGTGGCATATTAAAGACTATTATATTTTAATGTAAGCTTTTGTGGACACGTCCATTTCTTCCAGAAATGGACATGCTATCTGGAAGTTAAGTCATGGCTACTGGACTTCTTTTTCTTGAGAGACAGAAACGTTTTACTGCTCATCGAAACCGCTTCATCAGTCTGAATACAGCTAGTGCGAGTCCTCCATCTTATACTCTGCTTTGACTTCTTGTTACCCTGGTCTGAGATAGGCTCTTAAGATGAACAATGGCCTAAACAGGCTTGTTAGGTAGGCAATAGTATGTATAACCTTAAGGTGAACAATGGCCTAAGGTGCTGAAACCTATAAAGTATGGGTCATTAGCTATGGCCTTGGTGGTGAATGCTTTTTGATTTGTCTGGGTACTGTTGAAAGCACACCCTGAAAAGTAGCAGATAGACTATGCCTGAGGCCCCCACCTCTGTTGAGAGGGGGGGGGTTCATTACTCCTCTGACTCCTCTCTCAATGGCTCCCCTGACTCCTCTCTCAAACCACCTATCTTCTTTGTCTAATATTTGTACAACCTCATCTTTGAATCAGTGCCCTTTGTCCTTCAAATGGATGTGTACTGCTGATTCTGGTCCTGAGCTGTTACCCCTCCTATGTTTTGTTTTGATTTTTGCCTGGAATTCCTGCACAGACTAACACGGCTACCTCTCACAAAACTACCACCATGTTATACTTTACACCTTGAGAGATTCTATGGACTGTAATGTTATGGCCTGAAACAGGAAGCCAATAAAGAAAATTTTTACACTGAGTCAGGCCACTGATCCACTGAAATTAAACTGGTCCAGCTTTTCAGTGGTTTCATTTACACATCATCATATCTGCCTGAGAGGGCAGAGACTCTACCATTTAAACCAGCAGCCTGTTTCTCACAGTAACCAGCTAGCAGGGTCACAGTCTTCTTTTAAGGCTCCTCGTTACCAGGTGTTATTCAAAGATATACTGCACCTGCATGTGTGTGTGGGGGGGTTCTAATTAATGCCTTTGAGAGATGGTAAAGCCAATCCAATGACAGGGCTCCATGCTCAATTCCTGGTTTGGTTACATTCTGCTGGAAAAGTTTAAAGAGACAGTGACATACCGCTGACTTCAATTATTTAGCAGCCGATAATTTAAATATAAATTATTTACTGTGGTGTTCCGCTCTGTTGTCACTTCTCCGCTCGGTCTCATGAATGAGACTGGCATGCAGATAAATGGGTGAGGACACCGGGCCGTTTCTCTTTGTGTCTCAAGAGCTTTCTCCAGCAAGCCAAAGGCTTAACTAGCATCGACAACAACTCTCCTCCAGATCTGAAGCGCAGGCCTGTGACGAACCATTGCCTTGGAAAATTACAGCATTGGGCCTAATGATGCCACGGCGTTTAGCAAAAATTAGGGGCATTCCTTCACAATTCTCTCAAAACACATCTGCTTCTTCATTTGTTTTGATTCACTTTTATTAGGCAGCACTTGAATTGCGCCTTTCCTCCACGACGGCTCATACAGCAAACATGGTCTCTTCCTCTGTTCCATTTTTCCTCACCTGTCTGAGACGATTTCATTAATTGTATGAATTTGTTTCTACACGTAATGCAGCATATAAACTGCAGTACTGCAATCAAGACTCTACAAATGACCAGCATCTGATGGGTTCAGGTATCTAACTTGAGGGCAACTCAGCCTTCCATCCTACTGAGTTCATTAAAGTGAGCATAGGGAGGTAATGACAATGTGTAGAATTCATAATTTAAAATTGCAAACCCCCTCACGCAGAAAGGGTTTTAAGTGTTGTAAGCAACACACTTTGCATTGCTTTGTTTACTTTAGGCAATTTCTTTTTCTAGAGTTTGGTAAAATTACTTGGATGGACTAAGATTCCCCAAATTTCACAGAATGGAGAAATACGAATTGTAACACTCAAAAGTAATTTCATTAAGTATTGTTCTTCAGACAGCCAAATCTGCTTGCCTGTGGTTCTGTTAGAGTTTGGGTGAACAACACAACATCAATTTTCCTGGCTTCCACTAAATCTTGGGAATTATTTTGTAGTTTAATCTTGGGATCCCCCCTTTTTAATTAACCAATTAACAGTAGGCAGTAACAACAAAAAGTTTGTGGCTGCCTGGATAGTTGGGAACCTTGCTAATGTACCAACTCACCTCACGGTGCCTCTCAGGAGGAGAGCTACCCTTTATAGCCTTGGACAGACTGAAAAATGGCTGCTGACATGACAACATGGAGTCCACCTCAGAGGCAGATGCCATGTTTTTCATGGTGTTTTTTGTTCTGTTTTCCCCACACAGTGCTATGGCCTTTACAGATCCTGTATTCAGCTTTGTGGGGAAAATAAAATGGCAACCATCACCCTGGGAGGTAGTGTGGTGTAATGGACAAAGTGGAGGGACTAAAATGATTACTGGGCTGGTGAACCTCCCTTATGAGGAAAGGCTAAAACATTTGGGGCTCTTTAGTCTGGAAAAAAGACGCCTGAGAGGGGATATGATTGAGACGTACAAAATAATGCAGGGCATGAGTAAAGTGGATAGAGGGACGCTCTTCTCCCTCTCAAATACACTCAAATTGAGGGCTGGGAGAGTAAGAACAGACAAAAAATTTTTTTCACCTAGCATGTTGTTAGTCTGTGGAACTCCCTGCCACAGGGTGTGGTGATGGCACCTGGCCTGGATGCCTTCAAAAGGGGATTGGACAGATTCCTGGAGGAAAAGTCCATCACAGGTTACAAACCATGATGGAGATGTGTAATCTCTAGGCTTAAAACCGGGGTACTTCAAGGGCCAGATGCAGGGGACTGTTATCAGGAGACAGATGTCTAGTTTAGTGTGCTCCTGGACACATTTGGTGGGGCCAATGTGAGATACAGGAAGCTGGACTAGATGGGCCTTTGGCCTCATCCAGCATGGCTCTTCTTATGTACTTATGTTCTTATGAGACCAGGGTTCAAATCCCCGCTTGGCCACAGAAACTCACAGGAGGAGGCCACTGCTGAAAGGACCTCTTAAACACCCCACCTACCTTGAAATCCCTGTGTCAGATGTAACTTGATGGCATGCAACATTCAACCATCTTGTGCTGGTTGATGTTCATTGCTTCTGAATGTGTGCCTCGGAGAGGGCAGACACCAGTGTGTCGGGCTCTGCTGTTTGTGACATCCAAGGTTATGGCATGCTGATAGGCCCACCCTATCACCCAAGGCTTCATGAAAATGTAGATGGAAGAGAACAGATCACAAACACCATGATGGGAGAGGGAATGCCTTGGGATTCAGCAACACTCTAGAGCACTGGTCCTCAACTTGGGTCCACAGATGTTCTTGGACTATTACTCTCAGAAACCCTGGCCTGATCATCCAGTTGTGATGGACTGGGGAGAAGGGGAAAGAACTGCAGAAGAGAACTATTTCCTGAATTATTCCAGCCGTCTTGGAAACAAAGAACAGAGGGGGAGATACATTTTTGCTAGCCCCATGACTTCCAGTTCAGCTGCAGTGCCTCTACTTCACCAGGCCGATGGGGTGATTTCCCCAGGCAACACAATAAATAAAACAAAGTCTCCACCTCGAGGGACTTGCAAGCAACCAATAATGCCATGACAAAAAGGGAAACAGAAGAGCGACAGCCCTAAGCATGGATTCACAGTGACACCGCTGCAATCACCACCCTCCAGGTTTATACACAAGCCTAGTAATTGGTTGAAGAGGATTTGAGCCTGCCTGTTTTGCTTGAGTGGATTTGCCATGCTCTGAAAACACTGGTCTTCCCATTAGGCATTTTATTACTGGCATTTATGTCCACCTGATGTTCAAAAAGGCATTAACGGTGTTGCAACCGCACACCTCCTTCATGATTAACAATATTTGTTTATTTCTTTTGCACAAGCAAGGTTGGCGAAGCGAGGGCCCAACCGGGACCAGAGCAACCAACATGGGTGGCAGCTGCAAGGGAAGACAATTGATATTCTGTGGAAGCCTTTCGCTTGCATTGCAGCCAGGAACGGTGCTCCGGTTAATACTGGCAAGCAACTGCCTCCTTTTATTTTTCCAGGGTTAATCTACCATTGAATACAGCTTATGTATTATTGGCTTTCTCATTAAAATGACAACCAGCCTTGAAATATTTACCTGCTACTGGTCATGCACGGAAAGTTATGAAGGGCTGTAACTTTTGACTGTTGAAAGACCAAGAAAAAAAAAGAGAGAAACAAGATGCCACCGCAGAAGCTCTATTGTGTTTATTATTTATATAGCACCATCAAGATGCATGTGCGGTCTCTTTGCAAGCAGCAAAGGGATGATCACGGATTCACAGCACTCACCGTATGAGACCCCATGCAGGTATCGGATGAAGAAAGGAAAAGGAGGGAGGAGAAAGCAAAGAAAGGGTTGCATTTGGTCCTGGTGCCCAGGATTCAATTGATTTTCATCTAATTTTATTATTAAAGCCTAGCTTCTCCCAAAGGCAATCTACGCTTGGACTGACTTTGGGAGTCGAGTGCTGATGTTTTTATTTAAGTTTATTTTTACCTCATCTTATTTTATTCGAGTCTTAGAATAATCTTAGAACAATACTTACTTACTTACTTACTTACTTACTTACTTACTTAGGCTGCTTTTACACGACCCCTAAAATCCAATGTGTGGAGCTTAAAATTGTTTTCCCACCAGATGCGGACTTTAAACAAAATTAAGTACGACCATGCCCACCTAAGTGTGCCCCACTGCACTGTATAAGTACCTGGTCTCCAGAGGTTAAAAAATTTCCATTGCAGATTGTAAAGCTGTGGATGCCGGCTCCCCTCACCTTCTGTTTGTTTTTTTGTCCCCGCAACCCCTTTAAGAGACAGGAATCCATACGGGGCTGCTCCAGACGGCAGACGGAGGTGAGCGGAGGTGTGCTTGCATTCTTTTCTCCTTTTTTTTCTCCCTCCCCTCACCGCAGACAGGAACAATGAAGTGCGGAAGACTGGGAATACAGGAAGAGGAACAAACCCCATGATCTCTGGTCCGAATTTAAGTTGTCAATGGATTTTAGAGGTCGTGTAAAAGTGCACTTACTTACTTACTTACTTACTTACTTACTTACTTACTTACTGCCCGTCTGTCTACAAGGCCACTGATCAATAATCTTAGAACTGCAGAACTGGTAGGCAACCCTATGGATCATCCAGAGGGACCCCTGTCAAGGAGGCTCAGTGGGGGGGGGGGGAATCCAACACCCAACCTCTGGTGCCAGAGCCCAAAACTTAAATCCTTGAGCTATTCAGGAGTTCACATTTGTTTGTTTGTTTGGATTATTAAATGTTTTTACTTTGTCATTCACCTTAAGAAGGATCCAAGGTAGCATACATTATTAGAAGACCATATTTAAAAGCTAATAAAACAGGAAGTATAGAAAAACTTAAAAAGAATCAAGCAAATACAACACTAAAACAGGAAATAAAATTAACACCAAAAATACATGCAAAGCAACAAACATCAACAATCTGTTTTTTTAAATAACTTTCTTAGTTAAACAGTCCCACAGAGAAGGCCTGCCTGAGGAGAAAAGACTTTGTAAACCAGTGGAAAGACAACAAACATGGGACCATCCTGGCCTCTAGTGGGAGGGAGTTCCAGAGTCTTTGACCAGTGGCAGAGAAGGCCTTGACAAAGGAAAAGGACAGTGGAAGGAAGGAAATGAAATCTATTACAGTAATACTTTGGTTTGCAAGCATAAGTCGTTCCTGAAACATGCTTGCAAACCAAAGCACTCATATGTTTATCAAAGCAAATTTCCCCATTAGAAATGATGGAAACTCAGGTGATTTGTTCCATGGCCCCACAGACCACATACTGTGCACACAAAATGCCAAAGCACACCAAAGAAGTTGGCTAGAAGTCCACGTCCACACCATGGTTTAGGTATTTGGCTGTGGAATCTGCTTTGCTTGGGAGTCGGGATTAAAAATTGATTTTTACTCTGTTTTTAATGTGACGATAATAAATTGCAATTTGTAGCCATATGCTGTATACACCGGACTAGCTGCCTCATGACTAGAAACGGTCTGAGAAATAAGAAAGGATGTTGAAAACAAATTAATGAAAAATATAAATATAAAGAAAAAGAAAACAAAACCCTAACCTGCACTCACCTTTGAAAAACTTGGTGGCTGGTATGAGGGTGAACTCCATTCCTCTCTTCTCCCCATGCTTTTGAGGTTTGCTTGAGATGGAACATTCCAGACAACCCCCCAAGAGAGAGAGAGAAAGAGAGAGAGAGAGAGAGATTATTGCCTGACTTGTGATCATGTGGCCTGTTCCAGTGCTTGTATTGCAAGACATTGCTCATTGATCAAGGCAACATTGATAAGAAATGTTTACTCATCTTGCAAAAACACCTGTAGACCAAGGCACGCATAAAGTAAGGTTTTACTGTATTTTGAGAATGGTGTGTGAGTTTGTATGCATGCCTATTTGTTGCAGAATACAGGTGTTACAGTCAAAATGTAACTTTCCAAGCTTGCTAGAGGGTTCCGGAAGATGTAGCCCCCCACACAAAAAGTATTTTTCTCCAGATTCTGAGGAAAACCTAATGTTGGTGTTGTCATCCAAACCTCCAGTTTCTAATGACAGTTGGTTGTCCTTATTACTTAGGGATGTGAAGAAATCTTGTAACTAGTGAAACTAGCCACACTAGCCATTTCAAGTGCAGAGAGATAACATCTTAAGGATTCTGAAAATCTCTTCTTGCTTCCTGCGTGAGAGCATGGTAGTTTGAAAAACTGGGTCCTTGTACAGTATTTTAAAAAAAATTAAAATGTGTATACATGTAAAAGTAAGCATGCACCCATACACATATACATGCAGAGAGAGAGAAAGCACAAAATTTGAGGTGAACTGATCACAAATGCATAAGTAAGACATCCAAAACTCCTGCATAGAGATGGGCACGACTCAAAAAAATGGTGTTTCGTTTGTCGTTTGGTCATTTAGGGGTCCGTTTCGGTTCGTTTTCGTTTTCGTGACTTTTTTGCAAAAAAAATCGTTTTCGTTTCATTAGGTAACAAAATGAAAAAACGAAAACGAAAACAAAAATTTGCTGTTTCGTTAGCATTCTTTTTAGTTCAATGCATCTGCTGCAACGAAAACGAAAAACACGGCAAATTTGGTCGTTTTGTTTTTGTTTTTGTTTTGTTTTTTTTTAAAAATTTCATTTCGTTTTCGTTGCATAACAAAACAAAAAAACTAAAAATGAAAATGAAAAATCGCTCGTTTCGTGCCCATCTCTACTCCTGCATGTTCTAGTTAGCAGTTAATAGTGTGACTGTTATTGAGTACTTCTGACATTTTACAGAAATGCATGAAAAGTAGTCCTGACATTGTGCAAAATCCACCCCAAGCTAGTGATTTTATATATATTGTGATACATGAGAAAAATGATACACAAGAGGTGGACAGTGTGAACAGGCTAAAAAGGGGAGACGATTCAGGGCCACAGCCAGTATTAGATGGGGTGTCTGTGTGTCATTTCAGGACCATGGAGAGCAGACTCATGACCCCAGCACAAATTAAGGAGCCCCATTCTGACAGAGATGAACCGCCAGGTATTAATGGAGCAGCCAATAAAGTTTATCTCTAATTGGGCATAAATCCTTGCACCTGGAGACAAAGAGGCACAAAATTATTATCCCCGCTGTACAAGAGAATCTGGAATTCTGTGGCACCAGAAAGAAGAGAAAAAAAGCAGAAAAGTGTTATTGTGGAAAGCAAGCAAGCTGTGCGAATAAAAACCTGGCTAAACTGGGGAATTTGGGGCTATCTGGGTCACACTTAAAAGGTTCTTATTTTAGAACTGAGGAGCTGGAAGGCACCATATGGATCAGTGAATCCAACTCAATGGGGGCAGAGAGGGACTCAAACGCCTACCCTCTGGCACCACAGCCAGATATGTATGCCACTGAGATACGCAGCTTATCTTGCACTTGAGTGATCCTTGTATTCACACTTGAGATAGTTATTCTCCCATGAGAAGGTGGGCTCCGCAGAGGTTTGCTCCGAACAAAGGAGCCTCTTTGCCGTCCCCAGGCGAATTAACGCAAGACCGGCAGTTGGGCGAGATCTCGGAGGTGAGGGGTGGGGTAGGGACCCCATATAAAACAGAGACCCTGCAGGGCCCAAACCTCTTTTGCTGGCAACCCACCACCCACCACTGTTATTAGTATTAGTGTGAGTCCAACTGGTCACTTTATGGGCCAATAAAAATTTTGACCCGTTCCCGGAATTGGATTTTTCACCTATCCCACACTGGTACTCGGGGTTCTTTTTTGTTCAGTTAGTGGACTGTTTATTTGGCCACACTGGCAGTAGTGCAGATAAATTTCAGCAGGTGAGTCAAATTCAAAGATTATATTTGGGCCCATCTGACCTTCGAACACTGCGGATCGATAGAGTACAGCGTTGGGAGAAGAATAACCTTGGAGGCCTCCCTGGGCCACAAATAATAGGGCCCAGGGGGCCGTAACGGAATTTACCAGCCCTTGTTGCCCTGTGTGGCTGACAGGGCACCCAGGGCAGTGTGACTCACCCAAAGATTGCTAGTTGGACGGGTTCCAGGAGACCCTGGCATTCCAAGTCTGAATCCACATGGCTGTAGGCCCCTCTAGGATTTATTATTGACATGTTGCAGTTGAACTTTGTTTACACCCAGTAATATTGTCTCACCTACTTATTTCGCTCTGGGAGAGCAAAGATCCAGAGTGGTCTTAAGATTGGTGGTTTACTCACATGTAAGGTTTACTCTCAGAATCTGGAACTCCCTCTTCCAGGAGGTTAGATTGGTCCCAGCTTCACCATCCTTGCACAGACAAAGATCTGTCTCATCAGACAGGCTACCCGAGAGGGTTTAATTTTTAAATGGACAGTTCTTCCTTTACTGCTTTGAATGTTTTTATCATGCTGCTTTTGTTTACCATCTTTTAATATGGTGCTTGGTCAATCCTTTTTAATATATGCTTACTCACTGTTGTTAGCTTTAAGTGCTATCTTAAATAATATAAGCCACCTTGAGTCCTCTTTAAGGAGAAATGTGGACGTTAAAGTAAAATAAAATAAAATATTTGCTCTAAAGCCCTATTTACATTCATGATTTTTTAAAAGTTACAGTGGTACCTTGTATAAAGGAATTAATTCGTTCCAAATGAAATTCTGTTAAGCAAATTTTTCTTTATACAAATTTCCCAAAGGAATGCATTGAAAACAGAGTAATCCCTAATCACAACCATTTTTATGTTGCATGGATTTGCCCCATAGACAATTCTGTGAAGCAAATTTTCCCTATCTCTGGAATTTTTTATGTTGTACAGATTTTATGTTATACAAACCCTTTGTTATACGAGGGTCCACTGTATACTTATAACATTTTTGTTCTCACTTTCTCTTCACAACAATCCTTCAAAGTAGAACAGGTTGAGGGAATATGACTGGCCTGATGACAGCCTTTAAGCAACGTCACTGAACATTTGAGCTCAAATAAAATAAAGATTGTTCAGATACACTTCCCTGGTAGTAAAGTCCACAAAATATGACTCCTCTGTTCGGTGAGATGAATGAATTGGGGGTTGCTCACTCTCATGTGCAAGAATAAGGCAAGGAAAGATTAACACCCATATTTGCCATACACTAAAATTTACAGTTGAAATTGCACACCCACTCATAATAACTTGATTAATAGCTACATCTTCTTCAGAATACATATTTTATGTCATTTGATTCTAAGCCAATGGATGTAACCAAGGAACTGAAATTCTCCTAGGAACTCAACACCGAAGGATGCATCTCCCCAATTTATGCATCCATTATTTCATGTTTCAGCTGCGTTCTGTGTTTGTCACCTTGGACTCCATTCTTCCACAAGGTCCTTTTGGCCTGTTGTGTTTCTCTTTTTCTGCAATCCATCTTTTGTCCAGGACGAAGGAGATCATTAATGATCTTGACCTTCCACTTTGCCTTGATAAATGTGAAAGGCTCTGGAAATATAATCTAGCATCACTTTTTTTTTCAAAAGGGCACCTGCTCCCATTGTTGCACCATATTTCATAAAGGATGTGGACAGGGCTAGGCAGAGACTTTTTTTTTTTGAATTGGAGGCAGAAACTCTAGTCCTCCACAGCAGGAGAAAGATAAGGCAGAGAATTAAACAATGATAAGTTTATTTCTCGTGAACTGATGAAGTGTTTGCTTCTCTTGAATCAGCCACCTGGAGTGGTAGGAAATTATTGTGGGGGAATGGGCAGTAGTAAAAAATTTTCAATGAATGCTTCCATACCTACCTGCTGACTCTTTTCAGAGTCAGCCTAATCATTCATTAAGGGAGTTACCAAAAAGATTCAGAACAGACAAAACCTTAAGCATATATTTTGGGGAAATCACTCTGCTCTTCCACTTCTTCTAAGAAGACATTATCTCCAGCCAGGTGCACTGTCTTAGAACCTTTCTCAACAAAATGGCATACCAGATGTCAACACCATCCATTCATAGAATCAAAGAATCATCGTGGAATTGGAAGGGACTTGGAGGTCTTCTGGTCAAACCCCTTGTCCAAGGCAGGAGACCTCATACCATCCCGGACAGATGGCTGTCCAATCTTTTCTTGAAAACCTCCAACAACGGGGCAACCACAACACTGCGAGGCAAGCTGTTCCACTGTTTAATGGTTCTCATTGTCAGGAAATTTCTCTTTGTTTCCAGGTTGGCTCTCCCTCTGATGAGTTTCCACCCATTGGTTCTTGTTGTTCATTCATGCGTTCGTTCGTTCATTTGTTCGTTCATTCATTTGTTCATTTGTTCATTTGTTCATTCATTCATTCATTCATTCATTCATTGACTTGATTTGGTTTTTATACTGCCCACCGGACTACTAAGGCCACTCTGGGCTGTTCACAACTATTAGAAATAACAATCAAAAACAATTTTTTTAAAAAAAATAACACCAGTGAAACAGCAGACAGTAAAATCAAAAATAAAATCAAACACATAAAGGATATAATGTGAAATTGACTAAAATAATAATTTTAATTAATAATAGTTTAAGAGCAAGACAGTGAATTGGAAGTACAGAAATGAAATAAACACTTGCATTAAGATGTTGTATGCTCTGGAAAGGCCTTTTTTTAAAGAGCCAAGCCTTCCCTGACCATTTAAAGATTCCCAGTCAGGGGGCCAGGCAGATTTCAGGCTGGAGACCATTCCCAACTGCCAAGAAGGCTTGAATTTTGGTTTTCTCTTTCTGGGCCTCCCTCGGGGTTAATCTTTTCAACCATCCAGCCTGGAAAGATTGTATGGTATTGGGGGGGGGGGTCTTGGTGGAAGGGGGGGATTCTGCAAGGTATCAAGGTCCCAAACATTGTAGGGCTTTGTATGACATAGTTATCACCTTGAAGTTAATACAGAAACTAACACAACTGTTAGGGACCTGAACCCAATAGTGCTCCAGAATCCTCCCACCCAGCAAAACTGTAATCTAAAAAAAATAATTCCAAGCCAAACCTCTGCTAGTTAAAACCCACCCAAAGGCTGAAGCAGGGTGCCTGTCTCTTTTGATCATGTTTCTCCAATAACTGACAGCCACACTGACAATACTACATAAATCATGGTTTTCCATTTTCCCTGGAGAAGCAACCAGAGTGTCTAATTGCCCTCTGATTTAATTGTGCCTCGCCCTTGCTTCTTGCTTGACCCACGCAAGCAGCCAGTGGAGACGCCGGCTGTAATTTATGCATCCATTTCTCTCTGGCTTCCTTTTGGCATTCTGATGCGAGTCCTAAAAGTCATCCAGAAGCCGCTTTATAATCAGTCCTGATCAGAAAAGCTCTAGGGGATCAGAAGCATTCCACTGGTGCTTACAAAAAGAACTGCAATGAGCAGCGGCACATTACAGGGGCACTGTATATTTGACTAACAATCCCCTCTGATTTTTAAACAAAGGTTCATTAAATGTCAGATTTACAAAAAGCCTCCAGCTCTCATTTCATTAGAGGTTTCAGAGACAGGGAGGAGGGAGGTGAACACTCTGGTGTTTTTTTAAAAGCTGCAATGCATGTACATTACCTTATGTAGTCCAAATGTTTTAATTCTAAATAAGTGAGTTTTGGTGCCTCCAATCTTATTGCAAGAAATTCGGGGGGAGGTGAGAGACATTTTCCAGAGTCAGGAGAGGAAAACAGGAGGACTGGAGAAAGGAACCGTATCCACAGTCCATCTCATTTCCCCCCATTGTAAAGTCTGTTTGGACTCAATTTGACACCCCATTTTTAATGGAAGAAAACAACAGAAGGAAATTAGCTTTTCCACTTGAAAACAAAGGCACAAATAATGATACTGGATCCCATGACATATTTTTAAAATAGAATTCAAAGCTGAAGCTGGCAAGATCAACAAAGGGATAAAGATTATGTAAAGGTAAATGTTCCCCCTGCACATGCATGCTAGTCATGTCCGACTTTAGGGGCGGCGCTCATCTCTATTTCTATGCCAAAGAGCCAGTGTTGTACAGGTCTGTGGCCATGTGACCAGTATAGCTAAATGCATTTCTGCGCATGGAACATTGTTTACCTTGTGGGAAAGTGGGGGCTCAGTGGGCTACAGCACTGAAACTCTCAGCTGCAAAGTCAGCAGCTTGGCGGGTTGACTGTCAGGTGCCACTCAGCACAGTGAGCTCCCGTTATTAACCCCAGCTCCTCCCAACCTAGCAGTTGTGATATTAAAGGGAGGTTGTGGCCCAGGTCATCTGCAAATGTCCCTCTCTCTTCCTAGTTCCTAAGAATCCAAGGTGACAATTTCAATTCCCCATTTTGTTGCCAAGGTGCCCTGGGTGTTCTTTTCAGGAAAGTGCCCTGGCACAGATGAAGAGCAAGACTACTGGTGAATAACTCAACACCTTCAGTAGGCAGGGGCGACTTTCCCATAGGCCTTTGTGGTTCAATGAACCAGGGCGCCTGAACCCCAAGGGCGCCTGAACCCCCAAACCCCAAAACTCTGCCTCGCGCTGCCTGCCTGCCTGCCTGGCTCGCCTTCTGCCGCCGCTCAGGGCGGGAGGCGCGAGCAGCTGGCGGGGGCGGGGAGGGCGCTCTCTCTTGCGCGCGGGCGCCCAATGGAAAGGGGCGGCCGGGGCGGGCAAAGGGAAGGAGGAGGAAGGGAAGAGGGTGGGAGGGAGCTCGAGGGGAGGTGGCGATTCTGCCGCCCCGAGCTCCGTCTGAGTAACCCTAGTTGACGGAAAGGCGCGCGTGCGCGCCCTGGAGAGACTCCAGGCCTGGGACGGAAAGGGAGGGTTGCTCACTTGCTCGCCCGCCCGCCCGCCTCCCTCCCTCAGTGGCCGCCGGCGGCGCCCCAACGCGAGGTGGTTGTGGGGGGTGGGGGGGGAGAGAGGCCCTCCCAGCGCGAGTGGCGGATAAAGGTAAAGGTTCCCCCAGCAGATCCGTGCCAGGGGCGGTGCTCATCTCCTTATTCAAGCCGAAAGAGACAGTGTTGTGCAAGTCCGTGGCCATGTGGCCGGCAGGGCTGCAAGGAAACACTGTTGGTACCTATTTATCTACTTGCCTTGACATGCTTTCCAACTGTTAGGTTGGCAGGAGCTGGGGTTAACAGCGGGAGCTCGCAGCTTGGCACCCAGGATTCGAACTGCGGAGCTGCCAACTTTGCTAGTCCGCTGAGGCCCCACGCCCCACTAATGTTAGCGTCACTTCTTCATTAAAGGTAAAGGCTCCCCCCCCCGCACATGCGTGCTAGTTGTGTCCGACTCTAGGAGCAGTGCTCATCTCCCTATTCAAGCCGAGGAGCCAGTGTTGTGCAAGTCCGTGGCCATGTGGCCTAAGGGCTGCAAGGAAACACTTTTACCTTCCCGCTTTTTACGGGGGTACCTCTTTATCTTCTTGCATTGACATGCTTTCCAACTGTTAGCTTGGCAGGATCTGGGGTTAACAGCAGGAGCTCACTCTGCTGCTGTAGCACCTGGGATTCGAACTACTGAGCTGCTGATTTTGTAGCTGACAGTTTTCAGTGCTCTAGCCCGCTGAGCCACTATGAATTCACCATGCAGAGGGGCTGCCGAAACACGGGGCATTAATCCAGCAGCCTCCTCTTGGCATCTCTTGTTTTTGCCAACACAAATGGATGTAAAAATACTGCAGCCTCTGAGCACAAGCAGAGTGCTTTTGCTCCAACCCCAGGTGAAAAGAGTTGCTCGGGCTGGAGGGTTCTTCTGTTTTTTTCTATGTAAACTGGAGCCTTATTTAAGTGTCGCGTTAGCTCCCTTAAAAAGGAAGGTAGACAGCTCTGTGAAACGGGGGGGGGGGGCGCCAGAGGGATCTTCGAACCACGGCTCCACATATCCTTAAGACGGCCCTGTCAGTAGGCCTTCCAACATGCCTTGTAGGTCACACTTTAGATTCATTACGTATCAGTTTCTATCAGCTGTATCTGTATAATCATACATAAATGTTCTGGTATGAAAGGAAATAATTCACCCCTTTTTGCTCAGCATTTTTCAATTCCCTGTTGGCTTTTCTCTAGGCTTTAACCCATATGCCATCTTGACAGTGAAAAGGCATTTTGAAAATTGGAACCCCTGAAGTTTTGGGTGCAAAAGATAGAGAAACATTTGGTTTGGCCCACTTTCCTGCCAAATTCACCTTGGAGGCCATGGAAGCTGACAAAACCTCATGGGTGGTCTGGCTCCAGATATTGATCCAGAATTTATCAGCACTCTCCAGGGTGCTGAACCATTTTGACAGGTTGGAAAATCTCCTGGAAAGTGCAGACTAAACTCAACAGTAGATTTGCTCCCCTATTTTAAAAAATGGTGTGACCAGATTTCATTGCTAGGAAGCCAAGTTGATCACGCTTCCAACACATTGACCACTTGTGACCTACATCTTGTATGTCCTTTATGATCTAAAAAATAAAGGCCTTGCTCTTTAACTACTCCAGGTGAAGAGTTGTTAAAATAACACTGGATGGAGGCCACTCTGTTGCATACCCCTCTGGCCATGCCCCTGTGGTCTGATCACAAAGCCTCAACGGGTGTTGTAAAAAATAAAACTGTGTATGCTTCTCATATCACTTGGGGTGTAAATTCAGGCCTTTTTGGTTTCCACACCTAGGTACTACCTGCTGAGAACTTAATGATATATATTTTCCACACCCATGTTTCATGGCCCTTGAGACAGCCTTCCCTTCCTGATATTTCTTTGTTTGTCACCTATCTTTTCTCTTTTCCCACTGCCCTAGTTTTTTGCCTTTCCAGAGGAGGTATAGGCATGGAAACATAGGATCACAGAATATAAAATGAAAGAACAAAGCCATGTACAATGAGTACAGGTTTTTTGTTGTTGCTTTTGTGTTGCATATAACCAAGATGCATACAGACTGATTTTGTTTCCTCTAAAAGGGAGGTTGAGATTGAGTTGAACTCTGCATGCTCTTTTCTGCTGAAGCAGAAATAGCCAATTTCCATATGCCACCAGGAATGGTGCCTGCACAACTTCACTTGAACAGCAGGATGTGTGTTTTCTTTTGGGATCAGCAGGCATCCGCAAAAGAAAGTAAAAAAGAAGAATGAAAGTGGTTTAGGCACCTGGCAGGGGAGCCAAAGGTTGGGAACTCAATTCCCCATGTTGTCTCCTTGATAGGGCACTGAACTTAATCCATAGGAAGGGAAAGGATGATGATGATGATGATGATGATGATGATGATGATGATGATGATGATGATGATGATGATGATGATGATGATGATGATGGTGGTGGTGGTGGTGGTGGTGGTGGTGGTGGTGGTGGTGGTGGTGGTGGTGGCGGCGGCGGCGGCAACAAAAAGTTTAGACTCCTGGGAAAATGTTCTCTTCCCCTACACTCCAGGAGAAAGAGATTCATATGCTGTTTGCTGAAACCTGTCAGACTGATTTTAGCCCTAGTTTGCGGAACAAATTCACAGCTTTCTTATGGAAAAAGAGACGGTTATTGCACTAATTAACTGGCCACTGGGAAAAAAATTAAAATTTGGGAAGGAATATGCTAATTAACTATGTTAGTGCTGGATATGGACAACAAACAAAGTTAAACTGAAAAGCATTTCTGGACATGTCTTAACAAGATACCTGAAGGACTGCTTCCTTCCATATGAATCTACCCAGCAATTAAGATTGAGCCAAGGGGCCCTTTTGAAAGAGCCATCCCTCAAAGTGGTGATGGCTCTTTCAAAAATGCCTTTTCGGCAGCTGCCCCCAGGCTATGGAATGCCCTCCCATGTGAGATCTGCCTGGTGCCAACATTAATGACATTTCAGCACCAGGTAAAAACCTTCCTGTTCCAGAAGTTTTTAATTGACATAATATAGATTGTGGGTCCTGGTGGCAATTTTTAGTGTAATGTTTTTTATTATTGTTTTAATTATTTATTGATCTTTTTGATGTTTTAACTGTTTTAATTCTTTTATTGTAAGACACCCAGAGACCTTTGGGTAGTGGGCGGAATATAAGCTGCATAAATAAAATAAATAAATAGTAAATAAATATCAAAGGAAAGTGGAAAAATTATTTCAATGTAAGCCATCATGGATCGCTTCTGAGCTT
Source organism: Phrynocephalus guinanensis (assembly GCA_037367245.1). Taxonomy (NCBI): domain Eukaryota; kingdom Metazoa; phylum Chordata; class Lepidosauria; order Squamata; family Agamidae; genus Phrynocephalus; species Phrynocephalus guinanensis. The sequence continues at coordinate 9,077,418 of CM074741.1, forward strand.
CTGAAAAGACATGGACAGCAGTGCATATGAACTCACAGAGAAATAAATGTATTCATCTCAAAGCTGCCTGCCACAATATTTTGCGTTGGTTTTGTTTTGTTTTTGTTGGTGTGGAAATGGAGTAGCACAGCTACCTCCCTGAAAACTGTGTAAGTATAAAAACTATTTTGTATTCTAAGATGGGCAACAAATCTTGGAGCAATACTTAACCAGGTAATCATCATCCTCACCATGACTTTCACACGTCCATACTTCTACACTAGAAACTGTGAAAACTCAGCAGCTTCCCAAGACTGAATGGTTGAAATCCGTGACACCAGAGTAAAAGTGTAAAAAATAATCTCATCATCCCTGTGATTTTTCAGTCAGGATAAGCCATCTCAAAACAGTGAGACAGCCTATTTGAGGAACATTGAACATTTACCAAAGGTCCCCAGATTGGATTGTTGCTGCTGCTTCTGTTCATCCTTCTGCTCTTGTTTCTACTGTGGCTTTATTTTTTTATTTTTATTTTTTGCAAAAATGGCTCTGCACAAAACTAGTATGTTTTGCCTTTTGTGAAACAAGGCATGAGCACCCAGAAAAAGCTCAAAAGATCAGCTGAGTGATCAAAGAGAAGTTAAAAACTCATCCAATACTACTTCATTTACTAGTTCATGCAGCAAGGCCATTCTTATTGCATTTTCCAAGGACACAATTTATAGGTTTGCAAGAAGGAGGGAAGGAAGGGAAGAAAGGAGGGAGGGAGGAAAAGAAAGAAAGAAAGAAAGAAAGAAAGAAAGAAAGAAAGAAAGAAAGAAAGAAAGAAAGAAAGAAAGAAAGAAAGAAAGAAAGAAAGAAAGAAAGAAAGAAAGAAAGAAAGAAAGAAACACAATCTTACAACGTGGAAAAATTCAGTGAGACCACAAGAAAGCAAACCTCCTGTCAGTTTTTTTTAATTACAGACACATTTATTTTGAGCTAAACACTGCAAAAAAGTAGTTTTAAGGTAAATAAACATTCTCCTTCCTTGTTCTGATTTTCTTTCATAGACTTTCTTTCACCATCAGGGTCAGTGCACTGCATACCGTCAATTAACCAATCTCATTTTCCTGTTAGGATGAAAATTGGTTGCAACTATTTAATCCCTCTCCCTGCATGTTTCCCTCTCCCTCCCCCCCAAAAAAATAGATGAAAGTAATACATCTTGCCATCGTGCTCTCCGGTGAAACCAAAATGTCCCTGGCCAGTCAGTCAAATTGGTCCTTTCATGCATTTTGATTGGTTGCCATGGCAACAGCGACACACTCAATTTAGCACTGGAACTCTCCCCACAACAGAAGGAGAGGCAGAACGGCATGGAAGCACATCCCGTAAGGTCCTCTGTGCTCCACAGTGAAACGCTCTCAAAACGCTGCAGCCTGATTCTCCGATGATCTCTCTTTCCTGCACAGCAAGATTCTTATGAGTGACTTCCATTTCTGGCCAGGTTAACCCTCAAGGCAGTATGCTCCCAAACAGTTGTTCAGCTAAGTGAAGCCAGGTAGATGTCTATGAATCAGGTGGCTCATTATGCAGTATTTTTGTTACTTTTTAATCATGCCAGATGTTTTCTGACCCCTTCTTAGAACCTGGCCCAGATTTTATTTAAGGAATCCCGTGGTAGTCTTGACCAAGCCATCATAAAAGAAATTGACTGTGTCTAAATGCAAGCACACAATTCAGATTGCTGTATCCTTGCCTTGTCCTGAATTGCTAAAGAATCTTATGACCCTGAAAATCTTCCTGGGTGAAGATAAAATTCCCATAGTCCATGTATATACTATATTTTATTCTCTTATATATCTTTTTTTTTATTTTCGTTTTGATTTATGTATTGTTCCTTTTGGGTTTGTCTTGCCCTCTTTGTTCACCGCCTGGAGTTCTTTTGGAAAGATGGACAGTATAAAAATGAATGAATAAATAAAATAAATAAATAACAATAAATAGATGCAGGGCACTCTGTGAAAGAAAGTCATGTTTCCAATTTTTGTCATTCCTATTCGTTCCTACTTGAACATGTCCTTACTTTCCCTATAGGTATGAGGTCAAAGATTGATCCCTATTACTGGAACAGGATAACAAAATTCCAATGTTGTTCCTATATCTTGCTTCTTATGAGAACATGCTCACATGTTGTGTGCATTGCCCACACTTGTTTTCCTTTGTTTTGTTGGAGGTTTTCCCCCTCAAGATCTAGTCCCTTAATGCAGGAACTCCAGGAGGTCATTCTCAGTGTGGAAAAGAGTTGTCCTGATAAAGTCCACACTCCTTGCTTGATGTCTATCAAGATGGTGTACTCCAGCAGTGGGCTGAGCCAGAAAGAGCCAAAGGCAGGTAGAGGAATGTGATGCATGTTGGATCGGCAATGAGCAAAGAAAAGGAAAGCGAAACATTTGGATCCATCTAGACATTCTCCTTCCTCATCCTGTGCAATGTTCTTTCCATCAGGGTTGCAGCAGGAATATGCAGGAATCAAGGTCAATAACCCTGAGCAGGATGGACAAATGAGCATGACCTGGGCATCCAGACTGATCCCCCTGGAGGGCCACATGTAATCCAGTGGATCAAAGTTCTTATGTCTTCCATAGAGTAAAGTAGGCAGAAAGCAAATGTGAGGCTCTAGACTCCAGATGAGAGTGAAAAAAATGGGCTGAAGCTCAACATAAAAAAAACTAAGATCATGGCCACTGGTCCCATCACCTCCTGGCAAATAGAAGGGGAAGAAATGGAGGCAATGACAGAGTTTATTTTCTTGGGCTCCTTGATCACTGCAGATGGCGACTGCAGCAACGAAATAAAAAGACGCCTGCTTCTTGGGAGGAAAGCAATGGCAAACCTAGATAGCATCCTAAAGAGCAGAGACATCACTTTGCCAACTAAGGTCAGGATGGTTAAAGCTATGATTTTTCCAGTAGTGATGTATGGAAGTGAGAGCTGGACTATAAAGAAGGCTGATCGCCGCAGAATTGATGCTTGTGAGCTGTGGTGCTGGAGGAGAGTCTTGAGAGTCCCCTGGACTGCAAGGAGATCAAACCTATCCATTCTGAAAGAAATCAACCCCGAATGCTCACTGGAAGGACAGATTTTGAAGCTGAGGCTCCAGTACTTTGGCCACCTCATGAGAAGAGAGGACTCCCTGGAAAAGGCCCTGATGCTGGGAAAAATCGAAGGCAAAAGGAAAAGAGGACGACCAAGATGGTTGGACGGTGTCATCGATGCAACCAAAATGAATTTGACAAAACTCCGGGAGGCAGTGGAGGATAGGAAGGCCTGGCGAGCTCTGGTCCATGGGGTCACGAAGAGTCGGACACGACTGAATGACTGAACAACAACAACAAGACTCCAGATCTCACTAGATTCTGCCAGCTCACAAAACAAAGGAGGGTGAAGGCGCTGAAATCCAAAACATTTGAAGATCTGCCTTCAGCCCATCCCTGTCCCACAGCAACGGTTTCCAACCTTTGTTTCTCCTGATACTTTGGGTTTCCCAGGGTTTCTATGGAAGTTGGCATTTTATAGAATGAGCACCCTGAACTCTTATGGAGAAGCCCTACAGATAGGAATAGTTCTTTTCTTGAGTATATTTGCCCTACGTGTGTGTCAGAGTGACAAAACTGGAAAAAAAACAACAACCCATGAGTTGGATCTAGAGTGATTTCCTCAACCTATGACAAGTATACACAGTGCTCTAAAAACGGACCAGGGCTAGAATTCCATCAGAACATAGGTAATTGTCTCAGATATCATGGAGGACACAGGAGAAGTTGCAACCGCCCAGAGTGACCTCGTTGCCAGAGGGGTGGTATAAACATCCAATAAATAAATAATGAAATAAATAAATAAGTTGAGGAGCAGACAGATATGTAGCTGTTCTCTGCAGTCACCATTTCCTGTGTAATGTAATGCTTAGTTCCATTTGAGATTCACTCCTGGGACACTCCTGCCAGTGGAAGAGAGAACAAGATCCTTTCCCATTCATTCACCTCCTTTTACATTCCCCTCGCTACATCTTCTATTTAGGAGCAGTGTGGTTGTAGGTGGGAGAGAAGATGGGTGAAATTCCCTCCCTCAACTCTATCTCAGGCAGAAGCTGCTATTGCCTTGGAGTCTCTTTCATTGGCAGAAAGAAGAGGTTGGAAAGTCGGCAATGTAATGGGTTCACAATAGCGAGCGATGGTCCTAACTGGCCAAGATGGCTGAGGGTTAGCAGAATAGAGCAAACAGAAGCTTAGGTTTGACTGGATCAAAAATACTGCCCAAATTGGGAGGTGGAAATTATTTAGGATTTCCTTGACCTTGGCTCAATGGCATGTTGCTACAGTGGCTGTCTCCCTTGTCTAGGGGATGTTTGAATCTGGCATAACCCAGCTCCCTCTGAAACCTGAGGCTCCCCTTTGCCTATTTTGGTTCTTTTACTGGCAGATCGCAGAGATCCACCAGCACAAAGGAGCTGAGCCTCTTCAAAGGCAGTTCTGCTAACACAACAACCGTCTGCCTGTCCCAGCCCCACTGGAGCCAGGACACCTTTGCCTCAGACCCGCACTACCTGCCGTTCTTCAATTGTTCATGCAAGCTGCAGTTCACTAAGAAATGAAAAGGAATTTCAAACATCCTCTGCTTTTCTCTCACACCCCTGCACAGAATGCTGCTATTCTGCTCAGCGGTGGTTGAAACCAAAATCGAAATGCTGCAGACAAATGTCTCCACCTAAAGCCAGCAAAAGGAAAAGCAGGATAAATGCCCTAAGTCCTTAAATGAAATGTGGCAATTCCACTCAGTGATGGCTCTCTGTGCGTTCTGAGAGAAATTCAGTCATATTAATCAGCACCATTTCCCAGGAGTTACACTTGTCTTTAAGAGCACTGGTCTGATTCAGTTTTACACAATGGGAAACAGGAAAGTTAAAAACAGGAAAGTTATCTGGAAGTTGAGTCATGGCAACTGGACTTCTTTTTCTTGAGTGATAGAAACATTTCACTGCTCATCCAAACAGCTTCATCAGTCTGAAGAAAGCTAGTTGCGAGTCATCCATTTTATAGTCCAATTGACCTCTTGTTACCCTGGTAGGAAATAGGCTCATAAGCTGAACAATGGCCTGAATAGGGTTCAATCTCTTTCATAGAATCATAGAATCATGGAATCATAGAGTTGGAAGAGACCTCAAGGGCCATCTAGTCCAACCCCCTGCCATGCAGGAACCCCATCACAATACTTCCGACAGATGGCCATCCAGCCTCTGCTTAAAAACCTCCAAAGAAGGAGACTCCACCACCCTTTGTGGCAGCATATTCCACTGCCGAACAGCTCTAACTGTCATGAAGTTCTTCCTACTGTTCAAATGGAATCTCTTTTCCTGTAGTTTGAAACCATTGCCCTGAGTCCTAGTCACTGAAGCCTTGGAAAAAAAACTTGCTGCCTCTTCAATATGACATCCTTTCAAATATTTAAACATAGCTATCATATCCCCCCTCAGCCTTCTTTTTGAAAGGGTAAACATTCCCAGTTCCCTAAGCTGTTCCTCATAAGACAATTTCTCCAGACCCACAACCATCCTGGTCGCCCTCCTCTGCACCCGCTCGAGGTTGTCAACATCCTTTTTAAATTGAGGCGCACAGAACTGGACACAGTACTCCAGGTGGGGTCTGACCAGAGCAGAATAGAGTGGTACTATCACTTCCCTTGATCTAGACACTATGGTTCTGTTTATGCAACGAAGAATTTTATTGGCTTTCCTGGCTGCCGCATCACACTGCTGACTCATGTTCTATTTGTGGTCCACTAAGACTCCCAAATCCCTTTCACAGGTACTATTCTCCAGCCATGTATCCCCCATCCTGTATCTGTGCAATTCATTTTTTTACCTAGATGTAGCACCCTACATTTCCCTCTGTTGAAATCCATTCTGTTGGCTTTGGCCCAGCACTCTAATCTGTCAAGGTCTTTTTGAATTTTCATCCTATCCTCTAAGGAATTAGCAACCCCTCCCAATTTGGTATCATCTGCAAATTGAGATAACAGTATCAATAGCCTTAAGGTGAACAATGGCCTAAGGTGCTGAAACCCATAAAGTATGGGTCTTTAGCTATGGCCTTGGTGGTGAAGTTTTTTTATTTGTCTGGGTATTGTTGAAAGCACAGCCTGATAAGTAGCAGATAGACTGTGCCTGAGGCCCCACCTCTGTTGAGGGATCAGCCTGAGACCCAGACCCAATGGAAGAACCTGGTAATCCCCTACTTAGCTGGAGTGTTTAAAAAGCTTAAAAGGATTTTGGCAAACACCACATTCCTGTTTATTTCAATCCCACAAACACACTAAAGCAGAGACTAGTCTGCCCAAAGGACCCAATACCAAAACAAAAAAGGAGCAACATAGTATATGGCATGCATTCCAATGCAGTGAGGAGTGTGCTGACCTCTACAGTGGAGAAACTAAACAGCCATTAAGCAAAAGTATGGCCCAACATAGGAAGGGTAACAGCTCAGGATCAGAATCAGCACTACAGCTCCACTTGGAGAACAAAGGGCACTCATTCAAAGATGAGGATGTACACATACTAGAGGGGTCTGCAACCTTTAAGACATAAAGAGCCACTTGGACCTGTTTCCGACGGGGGGGGAAAACTGGGAGCCGCAAAACCATTGCGATATTTAAAACAAATATATACAACCGCCGCCGCCGTTCTCGCTGTTCCACCTCAGGAACCGGGCGCTGGGCCAGCCACCGTTCGAGGCTCTGTGAGGCGATGACCCGCGCTCCGGGCCTACCAGTGCCGCCAGCGCCACCGACACGGTCCCGCAGCCGGATGCGAGGGAGCGGCGCCCGCCTCAGCGGTTGAAAGGAGGGGCCTGCGACCCCGCGGCTGGTCCCTTTTTTTGGAAGCGGGCGAGCGGCGACCTCTCCCCCCACACACACACACTTCTTGCAGCCGTGGTGTGTGTGCGTGTGTGGGCAAAGTTTGGCTTGTGAAGGAGACGGAGGGAAGGGGCGGGTGATGCGACACACACACACACACACACACACACACACACACACACACACACACACACACACACACACACACACACACACACACACCCTTCTTGCAGCCGTGGTGTGTGTGCGTGTGTGGGCAAAGTTTGGCTTGTGAAGGAGACGGAGGGAAGGGGCGGGTGATGCCACACACACACACACAGAGACACACACACACACACACACACACCCTTCTTGCAGCCGTGGTGTGCATGCATGTGTGGGCAAAGTTTGGCTTGTGAAGGAGACGGAGGGAAGGGGTGGGTGAGGCTGAAAGAAGTGGGAGGGCGAGTGGCGGGCTGGGCCACCGTGGATCTCCCCGGTCCGCTCCTCCATTCTGCTTTCGGACCCCCTTTTTGTCCGTCAAGGCCGCCGCCGCTGCCACCACCACCACCACCACCACCACCACGAACCGACCGGCTGCTTGGGCCTGGCCGCTGCCGCCTCCCCTCGCCCTTTTCCCGGCCGGGCGCGGCCATTGTGCCCGCTTCCCCCTCGCCGCCACCGCCTCCGCCTCCTCCACTGCCGGCGATGGCGGGAGGAGGGGGAGGAGGAGGAGGAGGAGGATTACCAACACGCGTGGCTTCCTGCTGCTGCTGCTGCTGAGCGGCCCCTGACCCCCGTGGCAGGAGGAGACCCCGGCGGCCACCGATGCCACCCCCACCACCCCTCCAACGCCGGCCCAGGAGCCTTCGCCACGGCCGAGGAGGAGGCGGCGCACCGGCGGCGGCAGCAGCGGCTGCAGCAGCACCAGGAGGAGGAGGAGGAGGAGGAGGAAGATGAAGACGAGGAGGACGGCTTCCACGAGGGGAACCTCCCGGAGCCGCGGCAAAGGTTCCAAAGAGCCGCATGCGGCTCCGGAGCCGCGGGTTGCAGACCCCCGTACTAGACAGAGAAGATAGGTGGTTTGAGAGAGGAGTCAGGGAGGCCATTCATAAGAGCATTGAAAAACCCTCTCTCAACAGAGATGGGAGGCTCAAGCACAGTCTATCTGCCACTTATCAGGCTGTGATTTCAACAATACCTAGTAGACAAATCACAAAGCCTTCACCACCAAGACCATAGCTAATGACCCGTACTTTATGGGGTTCTGCACCTTAGGCCATTGTTCATCTTAAGGCTATGGATACTGTTGTCTACCTAACAAGCCTATTTCAGACGAGGGTGACAAAAGGTCAAGCGGACTATAAGATGGAGGACTCACAACTAGCTTTCCTCGGACCAACAGAGCTGTTTGGATGAGCAGTGAAACGTTTCTATCTCTCCCAAAAAAGAAGTCCAGTTGCCATGACTCGACTTCCAGATAAACTCATCTGGATGACTGAGAATCTTCACAGACAGAAACAGGAATGTTCAACAAACAATTTTTTTAAAGTGATCTTGTACATTACTGAATAAAATGCAATTTCTCAATTTCAGAACTTTAATTCTTAGCTAAAACACCAGTTTCTTTTCTTAAGTTACTTCTTTGAGAATAATTCTACTTTGGGCCCTAACAAATACGAAGCAAAGAACTTTTGACGAATTGGTGATCTCTAGTGAATATTGCATTTTGCTTGTTGATTCATGCCCATCTCTACTCATGAACTGTCTTAAGACAATGGAAGTTTGTCTTTTCTCTATTTCCATATAGATTGGAACCTCTGCATCAGTCCATGTAACTTCCATCTGAGATGATGATCTTTTTTGCTGGGTTGGTTGTTAATGATAATTCCATGTTCTACAGACCATGGCACAAGCAATGTCTTAACTTTAATGTTAGCAATGAAGGCATTGAAATGTTTTGTCTATGCCACAGTTGGACCCTCAATCAAAATGGAAATGACAGCCCAGAAATCGGTAGACAGCTGTAATTTCGAATGGAGGAAGCAAAAAATAGAATGACCTTTAAGAGTAAGGATGTGTCACTAGAGACTAAGGCCAATATCATCCATATCAAGATTATTACTATGTATGTACAAGTGTGAAAGATAAATTATGAAGAAAGCTTGGAGGAGGGTGGCACAGGGCAGAGGGAAAGTGATATTCTACAAAAATAGCGAAGTTAAGGAGGGTATTGTAGTGTGTGTTTGAATGTGCATAGATTTTTCTTGTGTGCGTTTGTTATGTAAATTAAAATTTCAAAAAACAATGAAAACCACTGACGGGACAGGAAAGTACACCAACACTGGAGGCATTCGAGGGAAATCTGGACAACCACCTGACAGATATCCTTTGATTCATATTCCTGCATGGAGCAGCGGATTGGGATTGACATCCTGGAAGGCCCCTTCCAACATCACTCTTCTATGATTCTGTGAAACAAAATCAACTGCTTCAAAATGTCATGTTGGAGGAAAGTTGTATGGTGACCATAAAGTGCTGCAAAGACAAATAAATGGGATAAAACATGGGATCTTCTTAGAAGGCAAAATGATTAAATGGAAGCGAACTACAAGTTATTTTGCTTCATTTCATTTTGAAACCTTACAAAATGACAAAAGAGCATGTCATATTTCGTCAGGTGCCCATCCCTACTCAGAACCCATTGTTGCAGATAGATTCCAAAAGGTGCCTGCCAGCTACATAATTTATCTCTCTCATTCTCTCATTCTCTCATTCTCTCATTCTCTCTCTCTCTCTCTCTCTCTCTCTCTCTCTCTCTCTCTCTCTCTCTCTCTCTCTCTCTCTCTCTCTCTCTCTCTCTCTCTCTCTCTCTCTCTCTCTCTCTCTTTTCCTGGGATATTTCCTCTTGGGACTGCAACACTGACAAACGATTCCATAGCACAGCTCCACTGTAGAATCCCATAAAGTACCCATTTCACCTCAAGACATGTTTTTAAAGCTTATGCTATAAAAATGTACAGTAATTGTAAGTTGTTTTAAGTAGTAAACAGCAGCAGATTACATTAATAGCAGCTCTGGAAGGGCAATTCCTCCCGGTTTTGACAAAGACTGTTTTTAACTCTCAAGGTAATTGCAAAAGATTGTTCATTTTAAGAGAATGAATAGCAAAGAGAAATATTGCCTTCAGGTGAAAATTTAGTTTTTTAAGTAGCTAATTTTGCATGACAGTACAACTCTGAGCTGAGCGGATACTTTGCTGTTAAAAGACTTCTAAACAAAGCTATTGAAACCTCATTTCCACCCCTAAGGGAAACATGTACGACTCTGAGAGTATCCGAAGCTCCAGTTGAATGTTCACCATGTTGCCTATATTTTGAAGATCACAAAAATGCAGGAGCTATGGAGGCCACCGACTATTGCACAAATTTGACTGTGTGGATCCAAAGCTCTCTCTCTTCCTTTCCCACGAAGTACTGCACAATTTAGGGCGTTTAAACACGACCCCTAATCTAAGCTGCGCTGCAAATGGCTCCCAGCTCCGGAGTTTAAAATTGTTTACCCACCAGCTCCGGAGTTTAGAGAAAATTAAGTGCGACCACGCCCCCATAAGCGCGACCCAACGCACCTTTCATGTACTTGCTCTCAGCAGATGAAAATTCCTTGATGCTGATAAGAGTGCCGGGCTCTCCTCGCTTGTCTGTTGTTGTTTTTTTTGCCTCCCGCCCCTTTAAGATCCCCTTGAGAAGGAACCAGGAAGTAACGGGGCTCGTGGCAACTTCGACCGGCACCAGCAGGTTAGTAAAGGCTTCTTTTGTCCTTTTTTTACCTCCCTCCCCTCACACCGACAGGAGCAGGAAGTGCTGAGGGGTGGGGACGCAGGAACAGAAATGAACCCCCAAGATCTCTGGTCCGAATTTAAGGGACCAGCGGATCTTAGGGCGTCGTGTGAAAAGGCCCTTACTCAACCAAAGTGTTGTTCCTTTAATAGGTAGTGTATCTGTTCACTCCCTTGTGCATCCTGGCTGAGGTACCCATTTGAGAGGACAACCACAATGAAAAAATTAAAAGCCAAAGTACTGCAAAAATGATTTTTAAAAAAACCATACAAAAGAGGGATGAGATGTAAGAACACAAGTATAGCCCTGCTGGATGAGGCCAAGGGCCAATCTAGCCCAGCTTCCTATATCTCAAAGTGGCTCCACCAGATGCCTCTGGTGGCACAGGAGACAAGATACCTGTCTCCTGATACCATTCCCCTTCATCTGGCATTTTGAGGTACTGTCCTTTTAAGCCTGGAAATAACATGTATCCGCATCATGGATTGTCACCTGCAATGGACTTTTAGGCAACTTAGGGCGTTTATACATGACCCCTAAGCTCCGCTGCAAAAGGCTGCAAGCTCCGGAGCTTAAAAATGTTTCCCCACCAGCTCCGGAGTTTGCAGACAATTAAGTGCGACCCCGCCCACTTTAGTGCGACCCAGCTCACTTTTCTTGTACCTTCTCTTTGGAGGTGAAAAATCTTTGATGCGGTGCAAGGATAGTGAGTGCGGGCCTCTCCTCATTTCTGTTTGCTGCTTTTTGGCTCCCGCCCCTTTAAGAGCTACTTTTACAGAGATGAGGGGGTTGGACTTGTTGGCCTTACAGAGACGAGAGGCAGAACGAGGTGAGCGGCATGCTTTTCTTTCTCTTTTTCTCCCTCCCTCACGCAGCCAGCAACCAGGAAGTGCGGAGGGGGGTGGGGACAGAGGAAGAGTGACGAACCCCTAAGATCTCTGGTCCGAATTTAAGTGGCCAGCGGATCTTAGGGGTCGTGTAAAAAGGCCCTTAAGATTTCATTCCTAATGCTAATGTGATCTACATCACTAAAAGCTTGCACAAGGCACAGAAGATATCCATGGCACATTTGCACACACACAGGTACTCAGTCATTCAGATTCTACAGTAAAATGAGATTTGCAGGTCCCTAAAAGAAGAAGCAAAATCTTCAAGGCACTCCCACCCTATTGATACTGAAAGTGATGCAAACAGCTTTGTCCACCCAGCCTGGAAATAAAGAGGCAAAACACGTTCGTGGGATTAAAATTGGGGCACAATTTCTTGATATGAATTCACTCGATTCAACTGTTAAACATCTCTTAAACATAGGGGCCTGAATGTCATGCAAGCAGGTCAGTTAATGATTCTTAATATTACAGTGATCCCCCGCCTATCGCTGGGGTTAGGGACCTGACCTGACCCGCAATAATTAAAAATCTGCAATATGCAGATACAGGTCAAGTCAGGCCTGGAGGGGGTTAGCTGGGGGCTCTTTTACTTATCCCCAGCCTTGGCCCAACCCTGAACGGGCCTGTGGAAGCCTCCCCGGGCCTTCTGGTAAACCGGAAATCATTTCTGAGGCCTCCGACAGTCCTAGAAAGGCTCTCAGAGGCCTCAGAAATGATTTTCAGTTATCCGGAAGTCACTTCCGGTCTGCAGGGAGGCCCTTTTGAGGCCTCCAGAAGGCCCAGCAAGGCCCTCAGAGGCCTGTTCCGGGCAGCTCCAGTCCTGAGGTAAGTATGGGAGACTTGAAACAGGACTCCCCCCCTTACCCTAGGGGGCCTTTTTCATATACTACAGTCCCGCAATATAGCGGGACCGCAATATATGAACCGCAAAAGGGCAAGGGAACACTGTATTAGAAGGGTGCTGCCCACATGTTCAGCGCCCTCCCAAAAACTGTAGTCTGGGCAGCCCTCATTCCTAATCTTTGAACCTATTTATACCTAACACCTAATGTTCCTAATTTGCTAATCCATTTCCTAATTCATATTGAGAGCTACTGGCTCAATATAAGGATATATTATTCAATAACTTTCACCTGACTTAAATTTACTGCTTGCCCTACCCACCAATTGTGACCTGTTATAAACCTCCCCTTAGCCTTAAAGAGAATGGGTTGGGCGAAAACACACTGCCACTCTGGTCCAATCTGAGTGAAAGCCAAAAATTCACATCCAGCCCTTACACAACCAGCTAATCTCATTTTCTTATTAGGGAGGGAGGGAGGGAGGATGGCTGGATCAAAAAAGAGGCCTCTCACCATGTGGCAAAGCCTTATCTAACCTACGGTCCCTGCCAGCAGCCCTGTAGGCTGCACACACGTGAAACCAACCAGGCGGGTAGACAAAGAAGCCCCTCCCAGCACTATGGCTGATCAAAGCTAATGGCCGCTCCGTCCTGCCTTGTGCAGGGCTGGAGCGTCTTTGCCGGCTGGCCGAATGAGGCCTCCGGTTGGCTGCACATTTGGTGTAGTTTGCGCAAGGGGAGCGTACCTATTTAAGGGCTTGGCGCACTCCCCTTCACCTGCCTCCGCAGTCGTCGGATCCCCCACCCTCCCGCCACCTGTTATAGTGTGCTGGTGATGCTTTGCTGGTCGCTTCGGGGCCAGATGGGAATTTTTGACCGTCACTTGGATTGGCCGTGAGTGGCAGTGAGTTTTCGCCCATCCCACCATTCACACGTTGGCGCTGGGCTTCCGTCCTAAATGTCCCGGTCACAATTGGCGGGTAGCACATATAAAATGTTAATCATCTAGGTCCCTTCTTTAATTTGCATCTCCAAGGTGATGGGCAGCCCTCAAGTAATAAATCAGAATAGGATTTAGTTAGAGATCAAATTAATAACAACCCAAACACACTTGAGAGGGCTGCCAATGTTTAAGTAAATGGGAGGATGCCCAAAAGACCTTTAAGGCATCCAACCTGCGGCAGCATAACAGGCCGCAGGAAATTGGCTGGAACGAAGGAACCTAGAAATTTGTCGTCCTCACCTGAAATCTGGCGCTACGTCACAGACCCTCCTAAAGTAACAGTTCAGTTACGTTTCAGTTAAAGAGTTTATTCCTGTGATTAATAAATTGTGGCCTTTGTTTAACCCAATCCAAACGTGTGTCGCCTCTTTATTTCGGCCTGGACTGGCAATGTGATCTACACCACTCAAAGATTGCATAAGACACTCAAGATATCCGTGGCACATTTGTACACATACAGGTACTCATACTCATACAGATTAAGACCCTTTCTTCACCCAGCCAATGGCTGCCTATTATGGGACAAGGGGATGTGCCAGATTGATCTGAGCTCTCTCAAGGGCTCTGTCAGTGAGGTTTCTAGGAGAACTTGGTCTTTTCATTAGTACCTCAGTGCTCAAATTCCTTTTGCTTTGAGCTTGCTGGTTCTCTTAAAATACTATTTTCATTTTTAAAGTAAGACCTACTGGGAGCTAAGTGTTTTTTAAAGAAATTTCCAACTTTTAAAGCCCAAGTTCTAAAAGAATATTAGATGGTTCAGAGAGTCCCTGTTTGATCTGAGTGTCTCTGGATTTCATTTCAGATTGGTTTGGAAACTGACAAATACCCCCCCCCACACACACACACAAGCCTCACTTTAGATTCCAAATAATTTCTGAACCTGAAGCACATCTTTGATTATTGCCACCCAGATAGGTCTCAATAGAATTAGGCTGCTTTTACAGCTCAAAGGCTGTGTGAAAAAAAGGCAACACTGTGTACTTATCTAAAACTAACAGCTTTAGAACATGGTGAGATTTAATTTTCAAGAGACATGCATTGGATAGTGCTGTTATATCATTCGCAACCTTAACTGGCCAAAATGCTCAAGGCAACGGAGGCAACTTAATACCAGCTGCTCTGACTCCTCCTCTGAGTAGTCACCCAAAGGAGCAGGTGGATGTGAGCCACCTACATTACACCTCTGAGCAACATTCTCTCTTAAGTGTACAATCACACAGAGGTCCATCAGAGTCACACAGTAGCAATTGAGGTTGATGCCTGCTTTTAGCAGGCATGTCCAAGCTTCAACCCTCCAGATATTTTGGACCGCAACTCCCAGAGTCCTTTGCCATTAAGCTTAGAATTCAGGGAGTTGCGGTCCAAACATCAGGAGGGCCGAACTTTGGACATGCCTGTTTTAGAGGATAACCTACAGAGAGAGAGAGAGAGAGAGAGAGAGAGAGAGAGAGAGAGAGAGAGAGAGAGAGAGAGAGAGAGAGAGAGAGGATGAAAATAAAGGGAACATTGCCTGTAGGAACAATCCACCAAATTGTCCCGAATCACCGAACTGTGGTAAGTCCCCAATTAAATCTGAAAAAATTTGGCTCCTCTTTTTGTGGCACCTTTAGAAGAAGAAGGTTCTGCTGTCAGAACAAACATGCATCTAATCCTTATTTCTTGCACCCTGTACATCTTTGAACTAGAATTCTACATTGGGCTGTAAGCCTTTACTTACTTACATCGGAATAGGCTATTCATTAGAATAGACATGGAGAAGCTTACATTGTTCAATGGGTTCACAGTTGGAAGATTTCCCAGCATTCACATCATATCTTGTCCATATATCTCTCAGTTCCCATTTCTTCTGCTCTTCAATTTTTGAAAAATTCACATGCCCCCAAATTAAAAGGGATGTGTGGGTTTTAGTAATGTATTATGAAAAATTAACTCAAGCAAAAAATGTATCCGTCCCTTTTTCCCCTAGCCATTCGAGCTGGCCCTGCCTGTGGTTAGGGATGAGCTATAACATACATAAAATGTTAGACCTCCACAGTACTAAGAGCTGTGTGTTGAAAAATTTAAGAATAACAAGATTCCGTTCATAAAGTAATTATCTCACTAACTGTTTAAATTCCATAGCAGATGAATAAAATAATATGAAATGGATATCCAGGGAAATCATACTGATTTCCCCCCCCCTTCTGCAGTAGTTTGATAAAAGTTACATGCGCAGATGACCTTTAAATTCATAGACTGTATTAGCATGGCAGAAGCTGCTTCAGAAAGCCAAGTCAGAGAAAGTACTAAGCCTGTTAGACTGTGTGATGAGTCTAATGAGGCTGCTGGTCTTTAGAAATAGCCAAACGACAGTCTATTTCCCTGAAGATCCTATGGGGATGACAGGAAAGAACTAAACATAATGCAATGAAATTAGAGGTGCTCTTATGAGCTTCCTAGTATTTCATCTAGAGATGGGCACAAACTGGGTTCATCCCAGTTCATCCCAGTTCATCCCAGTTCATAAAGGTAAAAGCACAGGTGCCATACCTGCCACCTCCCTTGCCTCCCCAGGCCCAACCATCAATTCACCAGGCTAGCTTTCTGCACCCCCTTCACTGATCTTCCAGTACCAACAACAGCTCAAGTTTCTCTGCTGACCCTCTTGGCTGATCTCCCACTCAGACAGAGTAGAGCAGAGAAGGCTTGTTACTGAGAGATTAGCCAAGGAGGTGGAAAAAGCAAACAAACTCTACCTGGTAAGTCGCGGGTTGGATGGGGAGCCAAGGGAGGGGTGCAGCAGTACCTGCGCTGTCAGCTTTATGAACTGGCATGAACTGGGACGAACCAATTTGTGCCCATCTCTTAGATGAAATACTAGGAAGCTCATAAGAACATAAGAACAGCCTTGCTGGAACAGGCCACAGTCCATCCAGTCCAGCATTCTGTCTCACACAGTGGCTCACTATTTGTTTCAGGGTATTCCCAAGCAAATGTCTTCACCTGCTTATGATTCCCTGCAACTGATGTTGAGAGATATCCTGCCTATCTCTCCAACCCGGAGATTGTCCTTAGGCATCCATAAGGATAGCCATTGATACCTCTGTTCTCCACGAACTTGTCTAATCATTTCTTAAAGCTGTCAAGGCTGACAGCTGTCACCACTTCTTCTGGCAGGGAGTTCCACAGACCAGTGATCCTCTGGGTAAAAAAGTACCTTCTCTTATTTGTTTGAGACCTAGCATCCCAGAAGTTTCATGGCTGACTTGGGGTATTTGTAATTGTTTAAACATCCGGGCTTGCAGGAAATTAAGTGCGATTTGCCCAAATCTCCCAGCGCACTTTTCTTGTACCTGCTAGGAGGGTATAAACGGATTTAAACGCTTCATGGTTTTTTTGCCTCCCGCCACTTTAAGAGAAGGGGAGGGAGAAAAAAATCAAGTGAAGGAATAGGACAACGAACCGGCTTCGGATTGAGGCATTTTTTCCTCTCTTTTTTAATGTTTGGTAAGGAAGTGCTGCCCGGCAGTGGTATTTACAGTGGAAGTGTCTACCACTGGAAGGTTATTTCAAATCTGGTTGCAAAGTAACACCAGCAAAGCCCACCAGAGCAGATTGGCTATCCAGACCTGCCCGGGCAGAGTTATTGTGTCTACCACCTCCTCAGGTAATAACAAAGAACAGGATGGAAAACCATAGAGATCCCTCATGAGAAGGGCAACAACCACCATAAGGGAGACCTTTGTTGGTCACTTCCCCATTTTAATACATGCCACATTCAGGAGAAAACAAGCCCACAAAGAGCCACAGCAGCCCAGTTCTTGTGGCAATGGTCAGATCGGTCAAGAATTTGGACTCAGCTGTTTCCACAAAGATGGGCATCCACCACTTTGGACAGCTGGCATTGCTGCCCACAGAGCCAGGCTGCCCAATGGCTGATTTCATCCTCCGTCTTCTTCTTGTTCTACAGGACACTGTCATGAGAACACACTCAGTGCGTTGTTCCTGAGAACCGCCTAAGTCAAGCAAGGAAGACAAAGATGGCTGTGATCATGTGTATGTCCCAGCATCTTGTCTCACGTTATCGCCAAAGCTTTTATAGCCCATGGCAAGGTCTCTATCAATGATGATATCTAAATTATGATTACAGGGCATTTTCCTGCTACAGCTGGAGATTTATTAGTATTAGTATTAGTTTACATTCTCAGATCCCAGTCTTTGAGCTGATTGTGAGAAATCGCCTTAATAAAACTGAAAGGTTTTATGAGACTCCCGTTATTATGGTGCAACCACATTAGATCTCTGTGTAATGAAATGGGAGTCCATACTTTTGTGAGAGCAAGAGAGTCAAAGGGAGGGGTTAGGAAAGAAGAGGAAACCTAATTCTCTTGCAAGAATGAAGCTAAGATAATTGTTTCATTAGATGGCAATTCTACACCGAGTGACACTCTGTGGCCACATCTCTTTAAGCAAGAGATAAGTGTTGCATTTCATTTGGAGCAAAAGTACTCACTCACTGTAAGACTGAGCCTGGTAGATTCAGACACAGATGAACAGTCAGGCTCAAAGCAGCAATTTATTATTCCCTTGATCTCAACTACCCTCCTAAATAATTGGACACAACTTGGAGGGGGGGGGGAAATGCTGAACTGGAATGGTTTGTGGCTACCCACAAATCACAATCTGCCCACAAACCCTGATGAATCGAACTGTGAACCTAATGCCCTTCCCACTACTTCCACCACCACCAGCAGCCAGCCTGGTCCTGCTGTAACCTCCTATTTCTTCTCCTGCCACCATCTTCTGGCTCAACGACCTGGTTTCCCTATCGGTACACATGAGCATGCCTGTCGAAACAAAGCACTAGATGGTGCTTTATTTCATTGGCAAAACAGAATGGACAAGCCAAAACACAAACAGAACCGTGAAGCAGCGCAGGTTGTAGGGTTTTTCAGTTCCTAGTTTGGTTCATGCCTATCTCTAGTTGCAAGTGACCGAATCTGTGGTGCTACCTGACAGCAGCGGGCCAACCTGTGTGTCTTCCAGCCGCTCAGAAACCTGGACCTCTTCCATACTTCTCTTCCTCACTTGGTTTCCATCAAGATAGGACTTCAAATTCATGCAGCCATCACTTGCTTACACAATTCCACCTTGGGCAGCACAAAACTTGGATGCCTGGGCTATAGAAGTTATGCTCTGTGCAGATACTGGAGGGTGTAAATCAGGACCTCGGGAGAGCATCTGAAACTCTGGCTTCTGGTGGACAAGCTCCAAAATATGTTCTTCTCTATGACTACTGTTGTGTTTTCTGACAAGCCTGAAAGACTGAGTTCTTCTATCTATCTATCTATCTATCTATCTATCTATCTATCTATCTATCTATCTATCTATCTATCTATCTATCTATCTATCTATCTATCTATCTGCCTGCCTGCCTGCCTGCCTGCCTGCCTGCCTGATATAACATCAAGGAACCTAAATTCAACTGTCAGTTCAGTTGGTTTCTCTACATGCTGAGCCTATTCAGGCGATAGGTTTCAACATGTTAGAGTGCTGTGGAAGTTCGGACAACAACCTGGAGCAAAATCACTGCCACAGATTCACTGCAGTGTCCACCTTCTATGTTTCTGCCTTGTAGCTGAAGCCATGAAGAGTATTTTCTCTCACCTTCCTCTTCTCCTTCTGTCCCTCATCTGCCCTGAGAATCTTGCCTTTCCCTTCAGGAGCTCCCTCAAAGTCCCCTAACATTCAAGCCTCAATGTGACCAAACCCCTTCGACCTGCTGTAGGTGAGGGACATAACAAAGCTTAGCACACAAACATTTTATGAAACTATTAATGAATGCAGAACAATGGGAAAATAGAACCTTGTTCAGAAAAAAATACCACTTTGCAAAACATAGATTTTAAAAAAAAATAAGATTCCATGCATTAAATCATGTATCAATTCTAGAACAATACAAGGCACATTTTTGCAGTGTGCGGTTGTCTTAGTTGTCGTCTATGGAGAGCTCTTTCTTCTTTAGAATTTTTTTTTCAATTAACAATTTTCTAATTATGTTTCCCCTTTTTGTTATGCACATTCACGCTCTTGCAAATCAGGCAAAGAGGAAAGATAAGAGGTGGCGGAAAGCTGCCACAATGTAGAGTTTTAGAGTCCTGCACACAATTAATTAACATAAAGTTGACCTCTGCCACCAAAGGCATTTTAACAAAACAAGATGCAACAGAGATGCCTCAACCCATTGTCTGGTCTTTTGTAAACCTGTTCAGTGGTTAATTAAAAGGGACAGATTCTTTGATGCCTGCCTCAGTCATGTTTTCCCACCCACCCTGCCATCTGAGTGCACTGAGGTTTTTCAAATGTTTTCTTCTGCAAAAACAAACAAAACGAGTGAGTGAGATATTTGTCTATGAAGCTAAATGCTAGGAGGTCAATTCCCCCTATTTGGCATCACAGAACAACCAACCTGTGTGTGTGTGTGATCGTGGGCAAAGCTGCTCCATCCCAGGGTGGACCTAGAACAGGCAAGACCAAACTTTGGCCTTCCTGATGTTTTGGACCACAGCTCTCAGAACTTCAAGCCTGTATTCCCAATGGCAAAGGACTCTGGGAGTTGTGGTCCAAAACATCTGGAGGGCTGAAGTTTGGACATGCCTGACCTAGAAGAAAGGATAGAAACATACTTATGATTATTCTTGATCTTGAAAGTCTTGGAAAGTCAGCCAGAATTTACACAATTCTTTATTACAGTAATACCTTGGTTCATGAGCATAATTCATAGAATCATAGAGTTGGAAGAGACCTCAAGAGCCATCCAGTCCAACCCCCTCCCATGCAAGAACCCCCATCACAATATTTCTGACAGATGGCCTTTCAGCCTGTGCTTAAAAACCTCCAAAGAAGGAGACTCCACCACCCTTTGTGGCAGCATATTCCACTGCTGAACAGCTCTAGCCGTCATGAAGTTCTTCCTAATTCATTCTGGAAACATGCATGTAAACCAAAGCACACTTATCTCAAAGAACATTTCTCCATAAAAAATCATGGAAGCTCAGATGATTCATTCTGGGGTCCCATAGACCACATACTGTACACACAAAATGCCAAAACTCACGAAAGAAGTTGTCTAGAAGTCCATGTCTGCTCCATGGTTTACGCACCTGGCTGCAGAATCTGCTCTGCTTGGGATTAACAACTGGATTTTACTCTGTATTTTCAATGTGACAATAATAAAGTGCAATTTGTAGCCATATACACACTTGACCAGCTGTCCCATGAGTAGAAAGGGTTTGAAAAAATAAGAATGTTGAAAACAAATTAAATATAAATATATATGTGTGTATAAGGAAAAATGAAAACCTAACCTGCACTCCCCTTTGAACACGTTCCTGGCTGGTACAAGAGAGACCTCTTTTCCTCTCTCCTCGTTCTGCTTTGGGGGCTGCCTGAGATGAAACATTCCAGACAATCACCCACAATCCAGCAGGGGGAGATAGAGAGAGCCACCACTGGCTCACTTGTGATCACGTGACCTGCTCTAGTGCTTGTATTGCAAGACATTGCTTGTTGATCAAGGCAAAAATTAGAAAAATGCTTGCTTGTCTTGAAAAACCCACTTTAACCAAGTTACTCTTAAATCAAGGTATTACTCTATTTATAAAAGCTTGAAAGCACAACTTTCTACTAAAGGAAAAAGAGTTTTCTACAAAGGTAGTTGAGTGGAGATTTCTGAGTTTCTTGAGGTTTGATGGAGATCTTAATGGAGGGGGTTGTAAAACCTCATTTGTTTTGCTCTAAGCAAGGGATAAAGTGTCTTGTAAGGCTTCCAAATCTTTTCAAGTCCACACAGCTTAAATATAGGAGGATATAGTATTCAACAAGTCTTCGCATCACAACTTCATGGCCTCCACACTGCCATGGACCTCATTAGCTCCCACTCACTGGGAATAACTGAGTGTGGTGACATGGTAGAGGGGTCCCATGATACTCAATTTAACTTTTATTTTATTTTATTTTATTTTATTTTATTTTATTTTATTTTATTGCCCTATTTGAAAACTTCATGGCTTCCTTATTTTCCCAGGAGCCAGGTCAGGTTTCTCCAAAGATGACAGTGGTGGAGGAGGAAGAGGAGGAGGAGGAGGAAGCAGAACCACGTAGGTAGGTCACAGGGGCAGCAGGAACCTAAGAACCTAAGAACAGCCTTGCTGGAACAGGCCACAGCCCATCCAGTCCAGCATTCTGCCTCACACAGTAGCTTACCATTTGCTTCAGGGTATGCCCAAGCAGATGTCTTCACCTGCTTATGATTCCCTGCAAATGGCATTGAGAGATATCCTGCCTCTCTCTCCAACCCGGAGGTTGTCCTTAGGCATCCATCATGATAGCCATGGATACCCTTATTCTCCATGAACTTGTCTAAGGAGGAGAGGCATCCATTTTGCCAAAAACAATGCAATTAGGGGGAAAAAAGCTTAGCACTTTGTTTCATTTCAGTAAAGCTAGATCCCCAAACCAAACTGAAAACTGAATCACCATTGTTGTTGTTGTTGCTGCTGCTGCTGCTACGTCCCCCAAATTCAATCTACCAACTGGATAATCTGCATTGCTTGAAGGTGTAGCACTGTGCGTTTAAAAGTCCAATGAGCTTTGTGGGGGAGGTGTTCACCAAGATGCCATTCTGAAGTCACTCCCCAAATTAAGTGCCTTCTGGCACCTTTCAGTGCTTAATAGACTCATTACCAATTCTGACAAGCGATTCATGAGCCGTGCCCGTATTTAGCAGGGGTACTAAACCAAAACTTCATTTCGTATCCTCCAGTAAATTTAAATAAGTCACATTTCAGCATTCACCAACTGTTCCCCAGCTTTTAATATCAGAGGTTTACTGTGACCAGGGAGAAACAATCCAGAAGTTTTATTCCTGTTTGTTGGGTGAGAGAACAGGGAACATGTTGACCTTCACTGGTAGCAGAGTTAGGGGAGACTTTTTGCACATCATATCAGTCACTTTTCCCCTTCTGAGTAGCATTTTAGATAATCATAACTTGGAACTACATCTCCCAGCATTTTAACCTTTCTAACCTTATGAACCCTTGTTACAAGCCAAGAAATGCCATGGTTGTATTAGCTATAGATATATTTCATTAAAAAAAACCCTCTGTACACCATGGATCCTAGCACAATACCTATGAATTATGAAGAGTCAAATCCAGAATGCTAAGTATAATAAAATTACAGGATCTATAGTGTACCTTAAACATTACCCAAAAAGTGTGTGTCTGAACTCATTGATAAAAAATAATGTAAAATAAGGTTTATGTGGATAAAATCCTTTGCGTGTAAAATGTCTTGCCAAAGAGGAATAAGTTGTTTGAGTCTTGAAAAGGAAGCAAAGCTGGGTGTCACTTGTATCCCCCACTAGTAAGGTAAAAGTAAAGATCCCCCCATGTGTGCTAGTTGCGCTGCTCATCTCCGTTTCCAAGCCAAAGAGCCAGTGTTCTGCAAGTCCGTGGCCATGTGTCCAGCATGGCTGAATGCATTTCTGTGCATGGAACACTGTTTACCTTCCCGCTTTTTACATCGGTGCCTATTTATCTGTTTGCATTTTCATGCTTTCCAACTGCTAGTTTGCCAGGAGCTGGGGTTAACTTAACAGTGGAAGCTTGTTCCACTGTGTGGCCCCCGGGATTCAAACCGCTGAGCGGCTGACCTTGCAGCCGACAGTGTCAGTGCTGAACCACCATGCCCCTACAAAAAATCATAGTTTAGGTGCCACCATGGACAAGATTCTGGCTTTGCTACTACCTAATAGATTTCCTTTGTTGGTCTGAAGTTCTTAGTACTCAAAAATGATATGGGAAGAAGGGCTCCTTTCATGACACTTATTTAACTTTAAAGACATTTTGCACACACTGCTCCAAAGAATCCGATGGGCAATATACCCCATATGTCATTTAATAACCACACACATACCATATGTCATTCCAGGTCAAAGAAGAATCCTGGAGCCCCATGGCGCAGTGGTTAAATGCCTGTACTGCAGGTAAAACTGTGTTCCCGACCTGGGGTTCAATCCCAGGTAGAAGGCTCATGGTTGACTCAGCCTTCCATCCTTCTAAAGTCAGTAAAATGAGTACTCAGCTTGCTGGGGGGATGTGTAGCCTGCATACTGTAATTAAACTGTAAACCACCCAGGGACTACTTGAAGTGGTATGGGGCAGTATATAAGCATAACACTTTGCTTTGCTTTGCTTTGCATTTGGTGAAGTCTCACTCAGTTCAAATACAACCAATGCAATAAGATCTGGAATCTCCACCACCACCTTTACTGGTTGGGATTTTTTAATAAAAAAAAATACAGATTCTGTGATTCTCTGTTCTGGAAGTTCTCCCAACTTTATGAACACACCTTGTAAAAAAGGAAAAAAACACCTAAACTTGGCCCACCTAGGAGAAAGGGATGGGCATTTTGTTTTGGAATCAGTAGGTTACGAAATGAACCATGTGAGCCCAGGTGGTCCTCAGAACCAGCTGATACACACAGATCCAAATGCTCTACCATTCTTTGTCTCATGAAGGGTTAAAATCCAACAAGGAACCACTCTGCAACGTCATCTTTCCTGCTTTGTGCTGCTGGCCAATCAGAGAGGGAGGTGGGATGATGCCTGTTCCTACACAGCTCCTGATTGGCCAATATCACAGACCTAGTGCTTCCTCGTTGGATTTTAACCCTCCGTGAGACAGAGAAAGGTAAAGCAATTGGATCTGCATGTATCAGCGGGTTCCAAGGACCAACTGGGCTCATGTGGTTCGTTTCATCACCTACTGGTTCCGAAACAAAATGCCCATCCCTATTTGTCCCCCTTTCTGCATTCCTTCCTGGGCTAGAGAAACCCCTGGATATTTATAGCCTAGCCTTTTCAGCTAAATCATGCCCAAACCCTGAATCAATATGTACTATAGCAACAGACCAGCAACTGACATGTTGGCTGATATTGCTTGTGTCTAGCTTTATCCATTCCAAAATAGACTCAGACTTCACATTCGGCTTAAAGGGGGCAGGGGGGGTTGGGGGTGGAGAAGGGCCCGTGGAAGATATTTTTAATAAAACCACAAGGGTTCTTAATACCTTTTTGCACTTTCATCCAGCTTTTTCCATTTTCCTCCCACCTAACCCCCCAAGTTGCAACTCTGAAAACTACCCCCACAGCCAGCAAATGGAACACTGGTCTGGTCAGCGTCCAGGGAATCTAGCTTTATCTTCAGCTCTGATATGAATTTTCTTCAAAAGGTCAAACTGGCCTCAGATCACACAGAATATCCACTTGGAAAAAAAACAAGTATTTTAAAGCAAAAAATTCCACCACACGCTTCCCTGCGTCTCTCTCTGTATCTGATGCTTAAAAGGCTGTGCAGAAAGTTCCAACAAAGGGGACTACAAACGTCTTTTGCAAACACCATGTGTTTTTGTTTAGTTCTGATCTCTAGACTTCAAGCTACATTCATGTACAGTGGACGCTTGTATAACAAACAGCTTGTATAACATAAAATTTGTACCACATAAAAAATTCTGGAGAGAGGGGAAATTTGCTTAACATAATCGCCTATGGGGAGAATCCGTACAACATAAAAATGGGATCACTCTGTTTTCAATGCATTCCTATGGGAATTTGTATAAAGGAAAATTTGCTTAACATAATTTCATTTGGAACGAATTAATTCCTTTATACAAGGTACCACTGTATTCTGATTTTAAACATCACTGTTAATCTGGGTTTAACATAGCTACAGTCCCGATGACCTGCAGCTAGAAACTGCAAGGTAACTCCATTGAACAAGGAACATATCCTCGCTTCCTTCATCAGCAAACGGACACTGCTTCATGGCAAAAAAGCATCAAGGCTGAGCTGTAGGCTGCAGTCCCAGATGAACCAGGAAGCTGGAGCCTGGGAATGACCAATAGACAGGAACAAGGAGCCAGTCAGGACCAGAAGGCAAACCAAGAAGTAGGACTTAACTTTTACTAAGAATACAGAAACATCCTAGAAGGATCATAGGTGCATCTACATTGTACAGTTTATTATTACATGGGTCAATATGACATGAGTTCCACCATATAGAATCATGAGACACATAGCTTTGGGGAGGGCACTATGAATTACTGTATCTCCTGTTGCTTGGGATGCAGAGCTCAGCAGCAGATAAGTAGAAGCACCTCACCAAGCAATGAATCATCCTCATCATCCTCATCTTAGAGAGAGAGAGAGAGAGAGAGAGAGAGAGAGAGAGAGAAGTCCATGTAGCCCACATGACTGTGAAGATTCTCAGTCATCCAGGTGAGTTTATCTAATAATAAAATTTTAAAAAAAAGTTGAGTCATGGCAACTGGATCTTTTCTTGAGAGATTGAAATGTTTCACTGCTCATCCAAACAGCTTCATCAGTCTGAGGAAAGCCAGTTGTGAGTCCCCCATTTTATATTTCACTTTGACCTCATGTCACCCTGGTCTGAAATAGGCTTATAAGAAGGAGAATAGCCTGAATAGGCTTGTTAGGTGGACAAAAGTCTCAATAGGCTCATTAGGTGGCCAATGGCCTAAGGCAGGGGTGTCCAAACTTCGGCCCTCCCAAGTGTTTCAGACCACAACTCCCAGAATTCCAAGCCTAGACTGCCAATGACAAAAGACTGTGGGGGTTTTGGTCCAAAACATATGGAGGGCCAAAGTTTGGACACCACTGGCCTAAGGTGCTGTGAAAGTCCCACATTTAACCTTCCCTGTTTGGATGAGCAGCAAGACGTTTCAATCTCTCAAGAAAAGAAGTCTAGTTGCCATAACTCAGCTTCCAGATGTGGCCCATTGAGGGCTCTTCCTCAACTCAACAGCCAAAGATTTCATGGGGGCTTCCTATGTTACTTCCCAGACTGTGTTGTCTAAAGCTCTATTAGATTCTGCCTGATCCCAGGATCGACGCTATGTGGGACTCTGAACTCACCTGCTCGTTCTGTTAGTTCCGTAAAATCCACTCCCTATTGTGTTTCAATCAATTCAAAAATTAATACAATGTGACCTGTGTGATTTTGCTTTGTTTTAAAGTAGCTGCTTGTCTCTGCAGTGGACTGAAGAGCATTACCACAAAACCCAGCTCAATTGAAGCTTAACCTTGCATGTAATGTTCTGTAACAGCGGTTGGCTAAGTGTGCCAGGATTACCCCAGGCATAAATTTTTCAAAACGAGGCTTTCAGCATGGAAAGACTATTGTTTTGTCTTCTCATAAAAATCATCACTCCATAGCTACCCAAACATGACTTGTGTCAAAAGATGTTTTTGCTTTTCCTTTCGTAAAAGGGGGGGAGGTCACTGCGTGATAAGGAATCAACACAGACACCAACTTGAAAAATGATTTCAACCATTCTTTCAGCATTTCAAAGAAAGCCACACTAAAGTCCTGGAGAAATACAGGTATACCAAATTTTCAGGGTTCAGGACAGCAGGGGTGATGTTGGATGTTGAGCTGGAAGGTGGAATATTGCACAGCTTCTAATAAACTGGTGTTAGGACTCCAGTATTCAAGCTGAAACTATTTGTTAAAACAGTTCATCAGTCATTCACTTAGTCTTCAAATTGAAGAGAGCATCATAAGAACATAAGAAGAGCCATGCTGGATCTGGCCAAAGGCCCATCTCGTCCAGCTTCCTGTATCTCACAGTGGCCCCAGCAAATGCCTCTGGGAGCTCATGAGACTAGAGATCTGTCTCCTGATACCACTCCCCTGCATTTGCTCCTTGAAGTATGCTGGATTTAAGCCTGGAGATGACACATCTCCATCATGGTTTGTAATCTGTGATGGACTTCTCCAGGAATCTGTCCATCACTACCATTGTCCAAAAAGATTTCTTACTCATGGAATCAAATTCAATCTCCTAGATATTCCAGTCCAGTGCTCTAAGTAGAGATGGGCACGAACCACCAGCTGGGTGGTTTGTGCTGATTCAGCTGATGGCTGCACAATTGATCTGTGGCTTGAAAGCCTGTGTCCCCATTGGGTGCCCACTTGGAGGAAGCACCCCAGCTTCCTTGCCCCCCACTTGCTCTGGGTGTTACCTACAAGTCAGTGCCCACTGGAGACGGGGGCACTGAACCACAGAAAAATTGTGCAGCTATGAGCAGAATCAGCATGAATCACTGAACAGAACAGAACAGAACAGAACAGAATGGAATGGAATTTATTGTCATTATATAAAAATACAACGAAATTAAAAAGTGCCATCCAGTCAGCTCATTCACACACTTCAGTATAAAAATCCAAGACATAAAATCTACCATTTAAGAATAAACATCCATACTCATACTCCTACATTCACGCACAGAACCTCACTTGTACTCACTTAAAAGTGACATAAAAACCAAACGTACACACACAGCCCTACACTTTCTGACCTGATAGCAATCATACCCAATACATAAAAACTACCATTTAAAAAATAACAACAGCCATACACAATCCCCAACTCAATATACACATTCCACACTGATATTTACCTGTCAACTTAATTTGTAACATAATTTAGCATGGTTATTGCTATTGGATAAAAACTGTTTCTGAATATTTCTGTGCTTGTTCTAATAGATCTGTACCTTCTGCCTGATGGCAATGGTACAAACAGAGAGTGCCCAGGATGAGAAATGTCTCCTATAATATTCTGTGCTTTCATAAGACAGCGGGAGCTGTCTTAAGTAGTTCATGTCTATCTCTAGCTCTGAGACATCCCAGATGGCTACGCCATGTTCCCCATAGCAACACTGTCTGGTACCTTCTCACCTCACAGGTTTCTCTATCCCAGTGGTTCCTAACCTTGGGTAACTCAGGTGTTCTGGGACTGCAACTCCCAGAAATCCTGTCCAATACAGCTGGTTGTGAAGATTTCTGGGAATTGCAGTTCAAGAACACCTTGGTCACCCAAGGTTGGGAACCAGTGCTCTATCCCCTTTACCCAAAAAGGCCCAGATGGTGCAATGAGTAGCTTCGCCCCCTGTTTATAAGGACCTTGTCCTGACATTTAGAGAAGATATACAGATTCACCATGATTCTTGGGATCTGCAGCCACAGGACTGCCACAAAAACTGTGCAATATACTTGTGCAAGCAGTCAGTGCTAATATATGTAGTTTTCTGTTTTTCACTCCGGCTTTTCTAGGTTGTACATATTGTTGTGTAACCATTCACCTGGCTGGTACTTGATAGAAAAATAACAAGATGAAGACGGTTCCTCAATTGCCTCTACATTCGTGCATTTTCATGAGATGGTTCTGGCTCAAGATGCATTGTTGAGATGGCCAATATTTTCTCCTTCTGGTCAACCAGCTATACTGTAAAAATATATTATTATTATTATTATTATTATTATTATTATTATTATTATTATTATTATTATTATTATTATTATTATTATTATTATTATTATTATTAACTACGCTGGATTTTGTAATGCAAATCGCTAGTCGAACACTTCTCAAGCGTTTAGGACTATGTGATGTATCGGCAAATTATGTGAGCAGATCCCAGTAAGGTGGCTTTCTGCATCTGACTGATGGTGACTTTGTCAACTCCAATTTCTTCTAAATAGTTGCTCAGCTCTTTAGGCACCGCACCCAGCGTGCTGATTACCACTGGGACCACCTGTACCGGTTTATGCCAAAGTTGCTGAAGTTCAATTTTTCAGATCCTGATATTGGGCAATTTATTATTATTATTATTATTATTATTATTATTATTATTATTATTATTATTATTATTATTATTATTATTATTATTATTATTATTATTATTATTATTATCTATCCTATATGCCACCCACTACCCAAAGGTCTCTGGGCAGCATTAAATTAAAACAAGCAATTCAAATAACTAAAACATTAAAATGCCTATAAAATTACAGTAAAATGATAAAAACCTTTAAATAAATACAATAAATACAATAAACTAAAACAATATACTAATAATTGCCATCAGAACTCACAATCAATGTTTTATCAGTTTAAAAACTTTTGGAACAGGAAGGTTTTTACCAGGTGTCAAACTGTCATCAACGTCTCACTTGGGAGGGCATTCCATAATCCGGGGGCAGCTGCTGAAAAGGCCCTATACCTCCAAGCCGTCCCTTTCACCTCCTTAAGTGATGGCTCTTTCAGGAGGACTCCTGGCTAGATCTTAATTGTCGTGTAGGTTCATATGCAAGAAGGCGGTCCTTCAGGTATCTAGGTCCTAAGCCATTTAGGGCTTTATATGTCAAAACAAGCACTTTGAATTGGGCTCGGGCATCAACT
The DNA here is from genome assembly GCA_037367245.1 of Phrynocephalus guinanensis. Lineage (NCBI taxonomy): Eukaryota > Metazoa > Chordata > Lepidosauria > Squamata > Agamidae > Phrynocephalus > Phrynocephalus guinanensis. The sequence goes on from CM074741.1 coordinate 9,107,152, forward strand.
GGTAACCAATGCAGTTTATAGAGAATTGGTGTAATGTGATCCCTAGTGGCCCCTCCACTAACCAGCCATATTGCACGATTCTGAACCAGTTGCAATTGCCTGACAACCTTCAAAGACTGCCCCATATAAAGTGTATTACAGTAATCAATACAGGATGTTACCAGTGCATGCGTAACTGTCATGAGAGGCTCTGTTCGTCCAGTGTGTGTGTGTGTGGGGGGGTTAGCTGGCATGTCTTCCACAGCTGAAGAAAGACACCTCTGACCACTGAGTCCACTTGGGCTTGCAGGGTTAGACTGGGGTCCAGAAGCACCCCCAAGCTACCCCATCCAGGACAGGGAGATGGCCCTCTAACCTGCCTGACAAAGCACTAACAGCCCTTTCCATCTTGTCTGGATTGAGTTTCAATTTATTAATCCTCATCCAGTCCATTATCCGGTCCAGACACGAGTTCAGAACAGAAACCGCCTCATCTGGATTGGTCGAAAATGAGAGGTAGAGCTGATTATATTGTCCTCAGCCCAAACCTCCTAATGACCTCTCCCAGCAGTTCCATGTAGATGTTGAACAGCATGGGAGAAAGTATAAAGCCCTATGGAGGAGGAGGAGGAGGAGGAGGAGGAGGAGGAGGAGGAGGAGGAAGAAGAAGAAGAAGAAGAAGAAGAAGAAGAAGAAGAAGAAGAAGAAGAAGAAGAAGAAGAAGAAGAAGAGAAGAAAGAAGAAGAAGAAGAAGAAGAAGAAGAAGAAGAAGAAGAAGAAGAAGACGACCAGCCTTGCTGGAACAAACAGCCCATCCAGTCCAGCATTAAAATGAGTCTTTGAAACTCAGCTCAGAAATGGAGACAAGAATATTTCTACACTGCTTCCTTGACCTTTTGCTCTCTAGCCCAATAGATTTAAAAAGAAAATATCTTCCTTTCATGCCTTCCAAACAAATTCTGATGTATACAAAGCCTGAATCGACCAATGTGAATAAAACATGCCTTCCTTTTCTCCAGTTTCAGCCTGAATACACATTTCACTGAAGAATGCAAGAACTGCAGGTGTTTTATTTTGGTGTTTTTTTTTCTCTGTGTTTTTTTAAAAACCGTGTTTGCATGAACTCTATGAATGTCAGGAGAACCTTTGAGGTCAGATGAAAGGACAATGTGGCCAAGATCTTCACTCTCCAGGAAGGATCAACCAGTGCATCTGGAAGTTCCCAACTGGTCATTGGTCATTCAGCAGTAGACATGGACACGACTCGGCGAAATTGTCGTTTCCATTTTTGGTTATCGTTTCCGTTACATAACGGAAACGGAAACGATAATTAAGCCGTCAGAACTCGAACTTAAACCGAAAAAAGAAAAATTTGGTCAGGTTTTTCATTTCCGTTGGTGGCATCACGGCAATCGCGCAATGCGAAGCACAGAAAAAGTTTTTAAAAGTTTTTTTAAAACACCCAGACTCCCGGCCAAAAAAGCAGGCAAAAATATGCCTGCCTGAGGCTTTGCCACCTACCAGAGGGGTGGTGTCTGGGGGGTCCCCAGCCTTTCCCCCCCTCTTCTCCTGTCCTGGGCTGCTTGCACCAGGCTGGCGGGGGGGGGTCATCCTCGTCGTCTCGCCACATGCCATGCGGTGGGGGGATCCAAAATGGTGACCACAATTTTTCTTTTGAAATCATGGTCAAAATACACACCAACTCACCACAGAAACATGTGAAATTTATTTATTTTAAATGCCTGAATTTTAATAGTAGCAGCAGTGGGTTTCTTTATAGCAATAAAACGTCGTATTGATTTTATTTTATTTTATTTTATTTTTTTATTTTTTTAGACCTGCCCATTTGGGCTGGGCATGGGATGGGACCATGCAAATTGTTTGAACCATTCCACCAATGGCATCGCCAGGTTTTTGACTGACACTTCTGGATGTCTCGGAGGGCATAAAAAGCCGAGGCACCTTCCAGAAATCGCAGTCGGGTGTATGGATGTGTTTGAGGGAGGAGGGCTGGCTGCTGGTGCTGGTCTGATCTGATCGAGATTGAGGAGGGAGGCTGGAGGCTTTAGGATTTAAGTTAGGCAGGCAGGGAGGGAATTGAATTTAGAAAATAATTTCTTTGATTCTCTGCAGCTTTTCTGCTGAAGGGAATAGCAGTTTATTCTTTATTTCTTCTCTGGCAGTTTGTGAGGATTTTTTTCTGATATTGGATAAAGGGGGAGGTTCGACTGGGAGTGGGAGGTGTGGATTTATTTTAAATATATATTATCTACTACCATTTATTTTCTCTTTCCCCAACTTCATTTTGCTTGCACACACACACATTTGGGGTGCAAGCCAAGAACAGAACCTCTATCCTAAGTGATATCCTAACTGCCCACTCGCCCGCCCGCCTGCGCCGCCACCCGCCTGCGGCCCACGCCACCGCCCGCCCACTCGCCCGCCCGCAGCTGCCGCCTACCCGCTCGTCCACCCCCCACCCCACCCGCCGCCCAAGGCGCAAAAACACCTAGCGCTGGCCCTGATTGTGGGACGCCCCTATGCTCTGGGAAGTCAAATCGCGCTAAATCGCAGTGGAAATGACAAACGACAAACAGAAACGACAAATTTTTGAAAAATTTCGCAACAAACGGAAACGACCCGAAACGGACCCGTTCCGACAAACGAAAACACGAAACGTCATTTTTTCTGGCCATGCCCATGTCTATTCAGCAGTATAGCTGTGTGTAAATCAGATTCATAACGAGACATTGTGGCACTTGGGACAAGCAGCACTGAAGCCATCCCCAAATTAACTTTGCCATCCTTGACACAAAAATAACACACCAACAAATTACAACAGTACATGTGATCAGAATATCCTCTCCTGCATGGAGAAGCAGTAAATCTACATACATTTTTTAATACATCTGTGTGAACAGATCACTAAGTTAGGTGTCTGGCTGCACAGCCAGGGGTTGGGAGTTCAATTCCCCAGCCTGTGCTGCCTTGGACAAGCAGCCTAGTCCCAGGGCATCCCCAGAACATAAGAAGAGCCATGCTGGATGAGGCCAAAGGCCCATCTAGTCCAGCTTCCTGTAACTCATGGTGGACCCACCAGATGGGAGCATGAGACTAGATATCTGTCTCCTGATGCCACTCCCCTGCCTCTGGCCCTTGAAGTACCTTGGTTTTAAGCCTGGAGATGACACATCTCCATCATGTTTTGTCACCTGTGATGGACTTTTCATCCAGGAATCTGTCCAATCCCCTTTTGAAGGCATCCAGGCCAGATGCCATCACCACATCCTGTGTCAGGGAGTTCCACAGACTAACAACACGGTGCGAAAAAAATATATATTTTCTTTTGTCTGTTCCTACTCTCCCAGCCCACAGTTTGAGTGTATGTCCCCTAGTTTTGGTATTTTGTGTGTGAGAGAAAAGTGTCCCTCTATCCACTTGACTCATGTCCTGCGTTATTTTGTACGTCTCAATCATATCCTCCCTCAGGCACCTTTTTTCCAGACTGAAGAGCCCCAAATGTTTTAGCCTTTCCTTGTAAGGGAGCTCTCCCAGCCCAGAAATGATTTTAGTCGCTCTCTTCAGCACCTTTTCCAGTTCCACTATGTCTTTTTTGAGATGTGGTGACCAGAAATTTATTTATTTATTTATTTATTTATTTATTTATTTATTTATTTATTTATTTAATGTATTTATTTTAATTTATTTTAATACTTATATACCACCTGTCTTCCCGAAGGAACTGTACACAATACTCCAGGTGTAGCCTTACTACCTATCGTTTTGTACAATGGCATTATAATGTTGGCATTATAATTATTCCCAGAAGAGGGAATAATAGCCACTTCTGAATACTGTCTACCTAGAAAACACCAAAAGGGGTCAAATAATTCAGAAATGACTTGGCGGTACGTAATTTATTTTTAAAATATTTGGATCAGCATACCATAGAATCATAGAATCATAGAGTTGTGTGTTAATCATATGTTAATGTATAGAGATGGGCACGACTCAAAACATGGTGTTTCGTTTGTTGTTTGTCATTTAGGGGGTCCGTTTTGATTCGTTTTCGATTTTTCGTGAATTTTTTGCAAAAACTTTCATTTTTGTTTCATTAGGTAATGAAATGAAAAAACAAAAACAAAAACAAAAAATTGCTGTTTCGTTAGCATTCATTACAGTTCAATGTATTTGCTGCAACGAAAACAAAACGCACGACAAAATTTCTGTTGTTTCGGTTTGTTTCATTTCATTTTGGAGACAAAATTCGTTTTTTGTTTCGTTACATAACAAAATGAAAAAACGAAAACGAAAATGAAAAATTGCTCGTTTCGTGCCCATCTCTATTAATGTATATTAATTATATACATTAATAAGGACTAGTTCTGATCATCTCAGAGTCCTGGACCCTTACCTCATTAAAAGCATACTATTAATACCTAAAACCAGTATGTTATTCAAACCTTAAAGTCACAAAATATAAAGCATCCCATTTATTGTCTCTTAGATTTTCTTTAATGATTCAATAATTGTGGGGTGTTTGAGGGTGAGGTGGTTTCCGGTTTCCTCCTCTGGTGTGACTAATTCCTGAAAACTGATCTCCCACGCGTAGCTAGAAAGCAGTGGGCTAAATTGGATATAATCAAGTTGCATGGAACTTTTCCTCTTTCCTTTCATATTCATTGTTTCCAACACTTCTGCCTGCTTCCCCCTTCCTCTTTTCTTTGCTTTTCTTTTCCCTATTAGAAAGGAAGAAAAAAAAGGAAATTAAGAGATCAAGAAAGAAGGAAAAAAGCGTGTTTCAAAGAGCCAAAATGATTTCAGATATTGCTGTTAGATTACCCGTCATTTAGGAGTAAAAGCGGAACTCTTTGTTCAGTTCAGTCCTTAGGGGGGCTTATGGGAAGCCCCGTAATATGCATAAGTCTTCCCATGACTGAGGAACTCATTACCTCAAATTGTATCATTTGAGGTTCAATTTGTGATGCTATTTTGAAGCACTGCAGTTCCTAATTCCTTTAGGGCATTCACGGACACAAGATGCAGAGGTAGAATGAACAGTAGGTTAGGAACCTGAGAAAGGATCCTTCAGCATCTCAGTGAACAATTCCAGCTTTGGGGAGTTATGCCAGTGCTCAAGTGGGGGGGGGGGATAACTCTTTGCACTAGGACTCCAAGATTCCTCTGGCCATATGGCCATGCAACTGAGGATTCTGGGGATTCTACTCCAGAGAAGTAACTTCTCTAAGCTCTGCTCTTACCCATTGTAATGGCATCCCATATTGATTACGGTAATGCGTTTTACGTGGGGCAGCCTTTGAAGATGGTCCGGCGATTGCAACTGGTTCAGAATCGTGCAGCATGGCTTGTTAGTGGAGGGGCCGCCAGGGACCATATCACACCGATTCTATATGACCTACATTGGTTACCAGTTGCTGCCCGATCCCAATTCAAAGTGCTTGTTTTGACCTATAAAGCCCTAAATGGCTTAGGAACTAGATACCCGAAGGAGCACCTCCTTCCATATGAACCTACCCAGCAATTAAGATCTAATCAGGGAGCCCTCCTGAAAGAGCCATCCCTCCAGGAGGTGAAAGGGATAGCTTGTAGGAACAGGGCCTTTTCGGCAGCTGCCCCCAGGCTATGGAATGCCCTCCCGTCTGAGAGCCACCTGGTGCCAACACTGATGATGTTTCGGTGCTAGGTAAAACCTTTCTGTTTCAGAAGTTTTTTAACTGACATAATATAGATTGTGGGTCCTGATGGCAATTTTAGTGCTTTGCATTTGAAGGTACTTATTGTTTTAACTGACATTTTAATCCTTTGTTTTAATTGTTCACTTCTATTGTAAGCCATCCAGAGACCTTTGGGTAGTGGGCGGCATATACATTGTATAAATAAATAAGTAAAATAAATAATTAGGAACAGAAGCTGAGACAGAATGTTGCTTCTGTTTTTCCCTAGTCAGAGGATTAAGGGTGGTTGAGCTAGACCCAACCAAAGCTCTGCATGGTCCCAGATCCTGTGCCCAATCAAAGCCACCCAGAATCCCATAGGAAGAATAGGGGCAGGACCACAAACAAACAAACAAACAAAAAACAAATCCTTTCTTGTTTGTTCAGTCTCCAGTAATATTTTACCCGCTCTAACCATTGTACCTTGTTTGTGAGGTATTCCAACCTCTTCCCAGGTTTGTTGACTACAGCTCCCCCAATCCTCATTAATTGAACCACACTAGCTTTGCATGATGGGAGTTCCGGTCCAACACGGGTAAGGAATGCCAAGGTGGGCAAGTCGAGATGGGCCAAAAATGAACCAGAAAAAGAAGGTAGGACTTGGGATGTGAGCTCCATCTAGAGTTTGGAAAACCAATAACCAGGCTGGTTAGGGAATTATGGGAACTGTAGTCCCAAAAAAGTGTATCTTTTCCAACTCCAGGCCCTCCTTGCATCAGATAACCATGAAATGTGTGTTCTTCCTTAGATACATCCTAGATAGCAAGTACAATATCACATAATATGATGATGTGAAACCTTACAAATCTATCTGCGATGACAGGGTGCTCCAGAAAAGCCAGAAACATGGTGGAAGTGATAGTGCAACTCACACCCGCAGTCATGCCTTCATGACTCCAGATTCCTGGAGGAAAAGTCCATCACAGGTTACAAACCATGATGGAGATGTGTATTTTCCAGGCCTAAAACTGGGGTACTTTAAGGATCAGATGCAGGGGAGTGGTATCAGGAGACAATTATCTAGTCTTGTGCATTCCCGGACACATTTGGTGGGGCCACTGTGAGATACAGGAAGCTGGACTAGATGGGCCTTTGGCCTGATCCAGCATGGCTTGTCTTATGTTCTTATGTTATGTTATGTTCATGAGATCACCAAAGGACAAAGGACAGTAGGCTGCAATCAGTCCTGGTTAATAATACACATGCTTTTTGCACAAACCGCCCACGATGCATTATGGCACCAAAGACAAAGCGGGGCTGTGTTGCGCATTCCCATTCCACATTGCGCTCCTTTGATATAAGGGCTAAACATATGAGATCCTCTCCCAAAAGGGGCAACATTTAAAGCCTCCGGGGTGCCCCAACTTGCTACAAGAAGTCTGGATGGTCAAAGCTCATAAGAAAGGCTCCTTTCTCCCACATTACCTTCCCTGGGTTTGGAAATAGATAGGCAAATTCTTCTCTCACCATCAGAGGCATGTTAGGTAGGAGCGGACGAGTGAGCTTTCTCGATGACTGAATTTGGAATTCCTGGCCATTGAGATTAATTTTGGCTCCCTCTCTTCTGCTCTTCTCTCAGGAAGCAATGGCATCAGTATGCTAGCAGGACTTTTACAGGATAGAAAGATGCTGGCAAAATTATCCACTATTGAGAATTTAGCTGCCAGTTGATGAGAAAGGGGTAAACTATCTGGGGAAACTTGCAGCAATTTTTCTTTGTGGAATTGTATACTTTGAGGCATGGTGGCTCAGTGGGCTAGAGCACTGAAAACTGTTGGCTACAAAGTCAGCAGCTCGGTAGTTTGAATCCCGGGTGCCACACAGCAGAGTGAGCCCCTGCTGTTCACCCTAGCTCCTGCCAACCTAGCAATTTGAAATGCAAGTAGATAAATAGGTACCGCCATAAAAAGTGGGACAGTAAAACAGTGTTTCCTTGCAGCCATGCCGGCCACATGGCCATGGACTTGCACAACACTGGCTCTTTCGGCTTGAATACGGAGATGAGCACCACCTCTAGAGTCAGACACAACTAGCATGCATTTACGGGGGGGGAACCTTTACCTTTACCTTACTTTTACTGCATTTCAAAAAGGGATTTGACCCGAAATTTCAAACTCTGCGTCAGAATAACACCCCTCTGGAGGGCACTCTCATGGGACAACCATTCTTATCAGAAGAAGAAAGCAAGAATTTAGTACTGTGTCTGACAGGCAAAGAAGAGACAAACTCTCTCTCAGGTCACTGGTGCATCCTGATTCATCAGAACGCAGTGGATAATATCCAGCAGATGTACAGCCAGGAACACAATTAATGCACCCTCAGAAATATTTTTGAAATGAATACAGCAAGGTAGAAGATGAACATCTGTAGCCAAGAAGCCTAACATAAGTATAAAAGGGGGGGAATCTAATTTCCTTTCACCTTTGGTCTGTGATTATAAGAATAGTTGCAGTACCTGGTAAGATATTGAAAAGTGCAGTTTGAGGCCATTTTAAAACTCTCTTCCCCTGCTACATGTAAATGTCAAGAAATATCAAGTTGCAAAATGAAATGGAAGCGTGGTCTCTGCTTCTCCTCTCATCTCTTATCAGTCTTGGAACAATGTTCCATTTGCTATCTTTTTAATTACGCTCATAGGCATCAGCTGAATATTATGAAGTTGGGTTGTGCGGAGAAGTGCAACACCAGTTGGGGGCAGGGGGAGTTAATTCTACTTTGCAAATGATGATGAACAAGTGAGAAGATGAATATTTACTGATAGCAGAGTCGCATAATGGACTGCTTTCCTGCACTCAGTACCCCCCCACACACACACACACCAGTATGATTGATGCCCCATCTGTCAGGGAAATGGAAAAATGGCAGTAGTACTAGTTAGGATAAAAAAGTGAGAAAGGATTTGCGAGAAAATGGTTTGTGGAGTTGTTTTTCCCTAGTTCCATCCTAGGCCTCACAGCTGTGTGTTAGCTCCTGAGAAAGAGAGAAGAGAGACTTGTGAAATTAAACTGACTTGTGAAATTAAAATTAGGAAAGGGCTGAGCAAGTCTAATGATGACTTTAATGGAATATGGGATAAATTATTGTTATATGTATTCCAAAACGGTAAAGGGTATACACCCAGAGAAGATTCAATGTACTTCTGGAGGGAAATGGGCTGGTCAATATCATGAAAGTTGTAATTCTGTTCAAGTCCCAAGGGGGTGGGTTGCACGGGGTTTATGTCTGTTATATTTGTTATATTTTGGTTACATTGATGTGTGTTATTTTTTTCTTCCTTATGTTATTTTGCTGTTTTATCTGTTCTTTTATAAAATAAAAATAATAATAATAAAAAAGAGAGAGACTGCAGAAGTCATAACATTCACATTTCTGAAGGCGGAATTTATGGGAACTGGAGGCGGGGAGAAAGACTGGAAATGAACTAATGAATATGCTGATTATTGCTCTGTGATTGGTTGACCACCAGAATGACTGTGAAAGATGGGAGGAGATGCTACTAATGAAATGTTGCTTCATGATAGTGAGAGGAGGTCTCAGAGCCTTAGATTCTGCAGATGGCTTCAATTTGGGATTTTATTTATTTATTTATTTTTGTACTTATTAACCACCCTATTTTCCCTTGGGAACGACTTGCCCAGTGTGCACAACCCCCATAAGGTTTAAAAACAGAAACAACAAAACAAAACAAAACAAAAACAGCACAGAATCTGGCAAGGAAAGGGACAAAATGGGTGGGGCCAACAGCACAGGACAAACAACAATGCAAACATACACTCAGCGATATCCAAAACTTTCCCTGAAAAAGCCAGGTCTTCAATGCTTTCCTAAAAGCCAGCAGGAGACTCCACCAGCCTAATCTCTGTGGGCACTGGGCAGTTTGTTCCAGCCACTGAGAAGGCCCAGTTGTGGGTAGAAACCCTTCAGACCTCCCTCGGTGTAGCCACCCAGAGCGAAAAGGCAAGCAAAGCTCTGGTAGGACGAGACGAAGCTGACCTCTGGGAGATACACTCCGCCAGATAGTCATGTCCCAAAACTTTAATACTCCCAGATGGGCTCTGTAGTCTTCTGTGCTCGCATTACTTAGATAGTTTTTCTTATTTTCTTGGACTGTATATTCTGAGCCATGCTGCTGAATAATGCTATATTCATTTTTCTTTGCATTTGCCTTTTTTACTGAGATTTTAAATCATCTTGACTTTTGCTTTTTAACTTTTTCTATTTTAATTAAATAATATAATATTTTATCAGAGCGTAGATTTTGCCTAAGACACTGGCTAAAGCTCAGTATCTTGGCCAGAGAAGTAACTTTGGAATTTTGGGACATATTTATCCCTATATCCTACCTAGAACTGTTGGTGTATCTTTTAAATTTTGCAACCAGAAGTAAGTCTATGGAGTCTAGTGACCTGAGAGGCCTCAAAGCACCTCCACAGACACTCTCCTCAGCTCAGGGTGCAAGAGTGGTGACACTGGTGAGATTTTTAGATGAAATTGCCTATCAGGACCTAGATCCTCAAAGGAGGGCAATCTTCAGATCCCGGCTTTTCCTCAGCACCATCTCACATGAAATTCCATGGCAAAATCAAGAGTACAAACTCTTTCAAGTGAGAGTCAACCTGGTTTCAATAATTCCAGGGTGTTTGGTGACGCTCTACAGAATTTGGTTTGGCTGCTCTTCCAAAAGAAACTGAAGGTGAGCTGGAAGTTTCACTGGCCCAATGATGTCCGCATGGCCAAGCAGATGTTTCTTTGGTGTCTGACTCATCCTGATCCCTTTGGAAACACACCAGCCCGATCTGTATCTGGGTCCAGGTTGCTATTAACCAGGTTTCCTTTTGATCTCATGTGAAGACAAAGGTATTGATTCCAGCCACAGGATCAGAATTTAATCCAGAAAAACGCAGACAACTTCCTGATTCAATACTTTTGCCCCTCAAAGAAACCAAACAGTCACGTACCTCCAGGAAATGCATGTGACCTACATTCTCCAGGCTCATTGAAGGTGCTAATAATACTATTGTGACTTTGAAGTGCCACGTCTGTGGCTGTGGCTGTGTTCTCTAGATCTCCCCACGTGTACGGATGTATGGCTACACGTTTCACACCAGGTGTTAGAGGAACAAGATTATAATTCAGTACTTCAGACAGTACTTCAAACAGAACTTTATGGACATTTATTTATCTATTTATTTATTTATTTATATAGCTTGTATGCTGTCCACTACCCAAAGGTCTCTGGGCAGCTCACAATCAAAATAAACAATTTAGATAATTTAAACATCAAATTGCAATAAAATTAAAACAATAAAACATTTAAATACAATAAATACAATATATTAAAATACAACACTAAAATCGCCATCAGGACCCACAATAATCAGTTAAAAGACTTCTGGAACAGGAATGTTTTTACCTGGTGCCACAATGTCATCAATGTTGGCGCCAGGCGGGTCTCCCTTGGGAGGGCATTCCACAATCTGGGGGCAGCTGCTGAAAAGGCCCTGTTCCTACAAGCCATCCCTTTCACCTCAGAGCAGCACTTTCCATCGTGGCCCAAACTGAGCCAGAGGCCATGTGGGAGACCAAAACAGAGATGGCAAGGACACTATCAATAAGGATGTGCAAATTCTCAACCTGTGCCCTGAAGATGTGGTCAGTCAGGCAAAGAGGCATTTCAGGATCCAAAGAGCAGGTCCCACACCAGTGGGAAAATGTTAGGAAGAAGAAGATTGCCCGGGTTGGGTGGGAAGGATGCCAAGCTTTACATAATAAAGGGCAGTCTGAATGTTGCGAAGATCAATGGCAGCAGTCAAGATGTTCTACAGGATCCCCTCTTGTGCTAACTGCCATAAACAAATTGACACTACACAAGGGAAAATCCCAGGAGCCGACTCCTGCTTTTCATTGGTTAAACACTTCTCAGTTCTGTTTTTCAACAAGTGTGAAGGATTGTGAACAAGACCCATCTCAGATGCTACAAGGTGCTGTTTTTTAAGTGGGCACCCCCCCCTCCCGTTTCAGTAGCTCCAAACTGTTGTTAGTTTTATCGTGCTGATGTCTTAATGCTCCCACACTGAGGGCAACCCTCCCGCTTTTGTTAACTAAACTCCGCTAATAAGCGATCTGCTGGTCCAAATGGAGGTAGCCCCTGGGACGTCTCCATGAAAGCGAAAGTAATGATAGGATTTCCTTGCTAAGAAATAAAAGGCATATGTAAACATACCAGGTTGGTTGACTTTCATCAGTCAACGATGTGTGCCATTGTGTTTGATACTGAGCCTTATAATCGCTCAAATGGGATAAATAAAAGGATTAAAGGTAGGAACAGGTAGTAAGCAATTTAAAATCCCTTTACCTCCTTGGCGGTGTTATCGATTGGTGGCAGATTAACCTGTGAAAACAGCAGAAGCTGCTCTGAAAAAGGCTTCTTTGCTGGCAGCTTGTGATGGAGAAGAGCTTTCTTCATGTTACAGCGAGCAATCTGAATCTAATTTCTCAGGCTTAATATGCAGTTAGGGAGCAGTTGTCCCTTTGCACTTTTCCAAATTTTGCCATGCAATTTGCGGCCTCAAGGTTGCATGCAAAAGTGTGCAAGTCTATAATAATAATAATAATAATAATAATAATAATAATAATAATAATAATAATAATAATAATAATAATAATAATAATAATAATAATAATAATAATAATAGAAAAAGCTACTCAGAAAAATCTCTGTATTACTGAAAGTTGCATGCAGAAGAAAAAGTGATTTTAAAAATACTGTAAGAATTTAAACTATTTGTGAAGATTCTCAGTCATCCAGGTGAGTTTATCTGGAAATTGAGTCATGGCTAATGGACTTCTTTTTCTTCAGAGATAGAAACGTTTCACTGCTCATCCAAAACAGCTTCATCAGTCTGAATACAGCTAGTGCAAGTCCTCCATCTTATAGTCAGCTCTTTACGCAGTTGTTTAAGCAGTTGAGTCATCCATGAGCCTGCTACCTGGGATTGAACTCCAGGTCGTGAGCCCAGTTTTAGCTGCAGTACAGGCATTTAACCACTGCGCCATGAGGCTCCTGAACCAACCAAGAGAAACCATTGCAATTTGCAACTTTAACTTCATTAAAAGAAAAGACCAAAGAAACAACTCCTGCTGGGATTCTAAACACATCTTTCATAACTTCTTATCATCGTCCTCATGAACTCCACCTAGCTTCAGTTACAAAATGGGAGATATTCGGCCTAGTGATATTGCAAGAGAAAAGGAATTGGAATTCTTTCAGAACACAAGCTGAATATGAGCCAACAGTATGATGAGGCTACCAAAAAAAAGGTAAATGCTGTTTTAGGCTGCATTAACATTCTCCTGATCCCATGAAATATGTGTTCCCCTCTATTCAGCACTGATTAGGCGTCTTCTTGAGAGCCTTTTCACACGAACCCCTAAACTCCGCCGCAAATGGTTCCCAGCTCCGGAGCTTAAAATTGTTTCCCCACCAGCTCCAGAGTTTACAGAAAATTAAGTGCGACCACACCCACCTAAGCGCGTCCCAGCGCACTTTTCAGGTACCTGCTCTCCGGGAGTGAAAAATCCCTGATGCAGATCTAACGTAGAAAGTGCTGGGCTCTCCTGGCTTCTGTTTGTGTTTTTTTTGCCCCCCGCCCCTTTAAGAGAGCTGAATGCTGCCGGGAACAGAGCGAGACCGGCAGAACGGAGGTAAGCGGCATTCTTTTATCCGTTTTTTTCTCCCTCCCCTCACGCAGACAGCAGCCAGGAGTGCGGAGGGGGTGGGAACACAGAAACAGCGACAAACCCCCAAGATCTCTGGTCCAAAATTAAGTGGCCAGCAGATCTTAGGGGTCATGTGAAAAGGCTCTTGAGTGTTGTGACTTGTTCTGGACACCACACTTTAAGAAGGAGGCCAACGAATGGGAACAAATTCATAGCAGGGCAACAAGGATGATCAGAGGGCCGGAAATCAAGCCCTGTAAGGAAAAAATGGGAGGGGCAGGATCTGTCCTCAATCATCGCAGAGTGCAGGACATAATAACAGGCTCAGGGTACACACACAACCTCTGCCTATAAGAATACAGAATGTTCAAAACAGCATCAGCCCTCTCTCAATGAACATTTTTTCCAACCACCTTTCATAATAAATATTTGTAAATTTTCAGTTCTAGTTTTGCTTGTTTTCATGTTTACCTGAAACAGTAGAGACCATGAAAATCGTTGCATTAAAAAGTCAGAAATAAACTATCCCAGCCATGTCAGACTTCTATTGCCTCCTTAAGTTAAATAGATGTGTGGGTTTGAACAATATTGGAATAATCCAAAAGACAAACTAAAATGAAGAGGTATTCATTCTTGTAAAGTTAATAAAACCTTGCCTTCTGAAGCCATGTCTGCTGTTAATGAGTTCTCCGTGGAGATTACTTTCTTAAGGTCATCTCAAGATGGTGTGTGTACAACATGAAAGCATCTACAGAGGTATATGTGGCTGATTTTATCCCAAAACACCCCTCTCTTTCTCATCCAATATTTGAACACTGGCTACAGTCTTCTCTCCTACTGTGAATGTGTCAGTAAAGAACGCCTCAACTATTGTACAACCCGCTGAGTTAAAAGGGGCCAACCAGATTAATCACCATTTTTAACGACACTGCCATTCTCCTGGATTTGGTGCCTCTGCCAGTGCAGATCATTTAATGAGCTCCCGAAATGAAGCACTTGCAAGGTGTTTCACTCACAATATGGAGTAGTCAACCATACTGGTCCTACATTGTAAATCAACATTATTCTCTCCCCCCTTTAAACATGAGTGAAGATGGAGATGAGCAATAAGTGGGTACCTTAAGGTTCCAGTAGGACCCCCTTATCTGAGGGGAGTTGGCTCAAAGCCCTCTGCAGATGCTGAAAACTGTGGATAATAATGAATTCAATACAAGGCATGGTAAGAGAAACAAAGAATATTTTCATTGTGTGTTGCCATACCTAGCCAGTAGGAGGAGACAGAGAGCATGCAATGTATTCTTTGTGCTGAAGAATACATAGTAGACATGGGCACGACTCGGTGAAATTGATTGGAAGGTTTGAGGGTCTTTGATTTAGGGCAGTGGGCTCCCTATCAAATAATAAAAAAGGAAAGCTCCCTATTATTTATAGCCTTAAGAAGCATTTCATTTCATTTCGTTTCATGATGAAAATTCTTTTTAAAAATCCATTATTAACAAAACAATACAAAATGAAGAATGAAATGAAATAAAACACTATAGTTCTGTTTCATGCCCATCTCTAGCCATCACTGTAATTGTTGATCATTGTAGAGTTTTAATTGTTGTGAGCTTCCTTAAGTCTCCTATGTGGAGAAAAGTGGCTTATAACTGATGAAGGAAGGAAGGAAGGAAGGAAGGAAGGAAAGAAGGAAGGAAGGAAGGAATAAGAGGTATAGTGGTGAATCTACCTAGATTCAGAGTATTGTCCACAAACCCAACTGCTATAGATAGTGCAACAAAAAGTAGATAGAATTACAAGCCTGGTGGATAAAGTAGATAGAATTACAAGCCTGGTGGATGAGGGGAATGCTGTGGATCTTGCTCATCTGGACTGTAGTAAGGCCTTCGATAAGGTTCTCCATGGTATTCTTGCTAAGAAGTTAGTAGAAAGTGGGATAGATAGTGCTACTGTTAGGTGGATTTGTAATTGGTTGACTGATTGCACCCAAAGGGTGATTATAAATGGCCTCTCTTCAGCTTGGAGAGACGTGACCAATGGGGTGCCCCAGGGTGCTGTTCTGGGTCCAGTGCTGTTCAATATCTTTATTAATGACTTGGAGGAAGGAATAAAGAGTATGCTAATTAAATTTGCAGATGATACCAAATTGGGAGGTGTTGCTAATTTCCTAGAGGATGGGATGAAAATCCAAAAGGACCTTGACAGATTAGAGTGCTGGGCCAAAGTTAACAGAATGGATTTCAACAGAGGGAAATGTAGGGTGCTACATCTAGGCAAACAGAATGGATTGCACATATATAGGATGGGGGATACTTGGCTGAAGAATAGTACCCGTGAAAGGGATCTGGGAGTCTTGTTGGACCCACAAATTGAACGTGAGACAGCAGTGTGAGGCGGACAGATCAAGGGAAGTGATACTACCACTCTATTCTGCTCTGGCCAGACCCCACCTGGAGTACTGTGTCCAGTTCTGTGTGCCTCAGTTTAAAAAGAATGTTAACAATCTCGAGCAGGTACAGAGGAGGGCGACCAGGATGGTTGAGGGTCTGGAGGAAATGTCTTATGAGGAACGGCTTAGGGAACTGGAAATGTTTAACCTCTCTAAAAGAAGGACTGAGGGGGGATATGATAGCTATGTTTAAATACTTGAAAGGATGTCATACTGAAGAGGGAACAGGTTTGTTTTCCAAGGCTTCAGAGACTAGGACTCGGGGCAATGGTTTCAAACTACAGGAATGGAGGTTCCATTTGAACATTAGAAAGAGAACGTCATGACAGTTAGAGCTGTTCAGCAGTGGAATATGCTGCCACAAAGGGTGGTGGAGTCTCCTTCTGTGGGGGTTTTTAAGCAGAGGCTGGATGGCCATCTGTCAGAAATATTGTGATGGGGTTCCTGCATGGCAGGGGGTTGGACTAGATGGCCCTTGAGGTCTCTTCCAGCTCTATGATTCTATGATTCTATGATTCTAGAACATTCAAAGTAGACTGCAGCAAACAGTATTATATTATATGCCAAGTATATATTTCAATATCTTGATCTCAGACTCTATCCTAAACAACTAGCAACAGGAAATAACCTTGTGAGCATACCTGAAACTTAGTGTTTGTCCCATGTGGTGGCAGGGTCCTCTCTGTGAAATTGATTCCAAAATGTTCATTTTTAAAAAAAATCCCTTTGTCTCAACAGTTCTTCTTAGTCCTTGGTAGGTTTCATCCCACATATACGAACATACAACAACAACAACAACAACAACAACAACAACAACAACAACAACAACAACAGTGCTGTGGAATATCGTGCCCCCCATCAATAAAGCTGTGGGTGGAGGAGCCCCCTTCTTCCCAAGAATGGAATTTCATGTTCCAATTAAAGAGTGAGAAGAACAGCTGCCCAGAATCACACTCTTGTAGAGATACCTGCAAATATTGCCACCAAAAAAGGCCATCAGGTAATTTGGTGGCAAGCCCTCTGCTAAAACGACTGCTCTCTCTCTCTCTCTCTCTCTCTCCCCACTGGTACCAGATGGGAAAAGTGGCTATTTATTTGTCCTCTCCAGACAACAACCAAAAAAACCAGCAGGGCTGCTGACACAAGGCAGCCCAAAACAGAAATACTGTTGTTGTTTTTAAAGAAAATAATAAAAAAGCAGCATCCTGCCATCTGTCTAGGTAATGCCAAGGGTCACATTGCTGCTTTGTGGGCAACAAAATGAAGAAGTGCAATTCTCTGAGCCAATCACTGTCTCCTATGGATATAAACACTTGGCATGCTGGGAGTAATACACTCTCCACATCCTCTGATGCCCTGTTTGCACAGATTGATTTGGAAGCTCCATGTGCAAAGGAATGTGGAGGCCACAATATACTTCAAAGAGAGATGGAAAGAAGAAAAATTGTTGCAGAGCTCTGAATTTTCAGTTAAACTCCTCTGGCCATGAAGCAGAAGGTCATGGATTTAGACAGCACAATAGCTTCATGTTCCCCAGCGTAGTCCACTCTTTTTTTTAAAACGTACTGGCTGAGTCTCAACACCTCACTCTGAGTAGTAAAAGGAAGAATAAAAACATATCATTTACTTAGAGATCAACAGCAAACTGACCAACACGGCTGCTTTCAGCAACAGACTCCAGCGAGGGAAAGAGTCACAGCACAGAGAGGCAGGGCTCTCTTTGAATTCAGAGGCTGGAAGGAATCATTGGTTAATGCTAAATAGATTGACAAGCACCCCATCGAATAAAGGTTTCTCCCAGCCAAAACTGCTAAAGGCATCATGCCAGTTTGTAAAAACTCACACCGCTGATTGGAAGATTCTGAGAAATTGCATAAAACAATGTAACTTCTCCAAACACTGATATGCTTCTACATGATGGGATGCACTACGCAACAGCATCTGCCTCCACCTCAAGTTGCCATTTCATGGTTGTTTCCACCTGCTTTAAGATACCATTTTGTCACATAGGTTCCTGTTGGATGACCTCAAATCCCAGGCAGGGAGAGAGAATATAAATCCCATAATTCAAAAGCTTGACTATCTCCAGTATAATGAATGTTTAATTCTTTCATCCCAACTATTCTTTTCTTTCAGAGCCAGAAAGTCCCTCGAGTATAAAAGGAATAGACATCAAGTTCCTTTCAGAAGAATAACTAATGTTCAGTGGGGGGAGGTGCGAGGAGAGATTTATCTTGAGAACCCAAGGCTGCCAATAATGCAAACATTATCGGTAACCTTTTGATTTAAAAATGAAGAAACTTGAAGCTCATGCAGTTTGATGCTTGCCATCCCATCTATTCTGCCCATTTTCTTTACGGTCGCCGTTTCTTTTCATCGCCGTTTTCATGATCAAGTCATTATCCATTACTATTTATCTTCATCCCCCCTGGGCGCAGCTAGACTATGTTTTCATGCCACTTACAAATCCCAAATTAAAGGGCATAAAAGCCTTTCTTTAATTAGATCAAATACAGAGCAGTGGATCAAAAATGACTCCAAATTAATAACAAGGACAATGAGGTGCTTGAGGATAAAAAAAAGCAATCGCTCAGTTGGGGAAAACGTTTTACATACTTTAGAAGCACCTGCAATGGTGTGTGTTGAATATGCAGGATCAGAAAACATTCTGTTGAGGGCCCCTCTCCTTTATTTATTTATTTATTGGATTTCTGTGCCTCTATACTACATCTGGCAACGAGGCCTCTCTGGGCAGGCTACAACATCAACACATCATAATAAATAACTGCACAGTTAATTCATACCTTAACAATAAAATAAAACCACAAATAAGCAAAAATACAACAGATGCTACAGTCAGCAAAGTACAAAAGGAATCCACTCGCCACTGCAGGAGTATACCGGATACCTTGTACTTGTGGCCAGGTATGTATTGGGACCACAAAGCTCAGCATCCAGACCAGAATCAAAGAGCATGAAAGACATTGCAGATTAAAACAACCTGAAAAACCAGAAGTAGCTGAACACACCCTGAAACAAACTAGACATGAAATCCTCTTCCAGGACACAGAGGTACTGGACAATGCTACCAAGCACTATGTCAGACTACACAGGGAAGCCATTGAAATCCACAAACATAAGCACAGTTTCAACAACAAAAAGAAAGTACTAAAAGCTGTAGAGTTCAAAAGGTCAAAGGTAAATGATTCCCCACACAGCCACAAATGTGATCAGTTTACACAATAGAACAGCTAACGACACATCGACACATCGTTACTACCCCTGATTGCATTGAAACAGTCTTAACCCCTTCATCACAATACAATGACTAACACATATTTTCCTCCATAGGACAAGTCTCCTCAACTTAAAAACCCCAGTGTCACTCACTTTATAACCCAAAGCATGACGCTATCACTCTCACTGGTCTCACTGTCTGCACATTTGTTATGCAATATCTATATGGCTATTGCATAGCATTTTGCAGCAGCAGCAGAGAGACTCCTAGTTCCCTGAACTCCTTGATCTCTGAAGATGCCAGCCACAGAGTCTGGCAAAATATCAGGAAGAAAAACTTCCAGAACACGGCCAAACAGCCTGAAAAACTCACAACAACTATCAGATCCCAGCTGTGAAATCCTTCGAGAATACAATAATATCTATCATTATACTTCAAAGCATTTTGCAAAGCAACACAGTAAACATAGTAACCCTTTGAGGTTAATTGGTGGGGTCGGGGGACCTGCTCAAATATGTGCCAAGTATAGGAGTCTAAACACTCTTCTGCCAGCAGAGATGCTCTTGAGCCAGGGGAATTTTATTCCACCAGCTGATCTGATCTCAGGCATCTGCCAGTGGAGGGACCTGCCAGCAGACCTCTCCTGCTCACTAAGAGGGGCTGGAAGAAGAGTAAAGAAAGGCGTGAAGAAGGGGAAAAGAGAGAGGTGCTGAGATCAACCAGGACCTAACTTTTTCCAGCTGAGGAACACGATCAGAATTCCAGCACCATTTTAGTTCAAGTTCATGGTAGACCCAAGTAATTCCCAACCTTCCTTATTCTAGGACATTAGATCCAGCATACCTTCAGTTAGTGTAGTGTACTGAAAATCCACCCTGTGCTCCATTTATTTTTCTGTATGCATCAGAAATTGGCAGTAAGGCCCAGGTTATTTTGCTGTTATTTAGATCATTTCAAAAAAAATTCCATTTGTATCATGCATAGCTAACATCAATTTATTTATTTATTTATTTATTTGACTTCAGCATTCAATTTATTGCCTTCTTGCTGGCAGAGTTGTTTTAAAGTACAGTGGAACCTTGACTTACGCCCCATTTGACTTGCATCATATTTGACTTGCGTCCACTAGGGGTCTGTTTGACCTGCGTTGTGGGCTCCAACTTACGTCTTGGAGCCCCAGCGTAAGGCCCTGGAATCGGGCGGCAGCCAGGAAGCCAGGTGTGCACGGAAGAAGCAGCGGCTGTTGCTGCAGCTCCTCTCTGGGTCAGAGAGAGGTGGGGGGAGGGAGCGAGGGAAAGAGCGAGGTGGATGGGGTGGGGGGGCAGAAAGAGCACAAGGGGCGCGCGCCTGCCTGCCTGCCTGGCGACGTGAGGGGAAGGAGGGAGGGGAATGGGTGCTGAGTGCTGGATTGTGCTTTGTGTCTCCACCATTGCCGTAACGTCCTGATGTTCCGCAGGGGCCCGCAGACAGGCAGGCTGGCTGGTGGGCTGGTCGGCCGGAAGGCGAGCCAATGGGTGGGTGTGTGCGTGCATGTGGGACATGAGGACGAGGAGAGGATGCATCCCCTGCAGAAGGGGGGGAAATGTGGGGCTGTCTTACCTCAGCCGCTGCCGTCCGTTGCCCGGGCACAGGTTCGGCGGAGCCGCTGCTGAGGGGAATCTATGGTTTGTATGTGTGTTGTGAGGTGGGGGTGGGGTGGGGGAATGCCTGCCTGGGCTGCCTCTGAGGAAACCTCGGGCTCCAGAATGCACACGCGTGGGTGCGCCATCTCAGAGGCTGTGGGCTTTTTTCTTTCTTTCTGTGCAGGCGCACCTCCACCCCACCGGGGCCAGTCGGGAGGTTTGGGATCAGCTCGGCAGGACTTATTTGGCGGGGAGTTGGGAGCAAGGAAGGGGCTCGCTCGCTTATTTTATTTTAACCCCTCTGTATGGGGTGTGAGTGAGGGATGATTCCCCCTTCCTTCCTTTTAAAGCGGACAAATCAGTCCCACCAGTGGTTTCCCCCACTGTGGCTGCGCAGACTTAGGCGCTCAGGCTTTTGTCAGGAGCGTAGGGAAGGCGCGGGTGTCCATGATGTCAGGAACGCACGGGGGTAGGGGTGCCCCCTCCCAGCAATCATCGGAAGCACGCCCGCAAAGTTTTTTCTTTTTCTTTCCGGTCATGATTGTTCCAAAGGGGGGCAAAATGAAAAATTATTGTGTCTTCACAAAAGGCGAAGTTTATTTATTTATTGTGAACATTTTTACCCATCTTTTCTCCTTGGAAAAGGGTCCAAGGTGGCTTCTGCTCCTAACGCAATAAAGGTTCTTTTAATAAACATTTTTATTTTTTTATTTATTTATTATTTATTTATTTGTTATATTTATATCCCGCTTATCTTCTAAAAATAGAACTCTAAGCGGCGAACAGCGGGCGACCAAGCGCCAAATCAAACAAATAACAGAAGAATAACATAGAACCTAAGAAGAGCTCTGCTGGATCAGGCCATCTAGTCCAGCTTCCTGTATCTCACAGTGGCTCCCAACCCCACCGACCCCAACCCCACCACCAACATTGCCCCCACCGTTCCTGTAGGGTCAGAGTGTCTTTTTCATAGTCTGGAATGGATTAATCCACTTTCCCATTGCTTTCTATGGGAAAAGTTTGTTTGACTTAAGTCATGTTTGACTTAAGTCTAGACCTACGGAACGGATTAATGACATAAGTCAAGGTATTACTGTATACAGTATTAATCATAAAAATGCAATTCATTCCAACTATGCATGTACGAATGCTGCTGCCAGTTTATTTAGTTTGCAACGGGGTCAGAGTTTGAGGTGCTGTGGCCACTTCATGGTCACTGCGCTTGTACCCTTTGAAAAAAAATATTAAAGGCATATTGGTAAATCACTTGTCATAGCAGCAGACACAAAAACCACAGAAATATGTTGCTCAGAAGGAGACAGTCTTCCCCCACTCCCTTTGTAGATGTAGAAAGTGAGTATGAGCAGAGATTGGGACATTTTCTGCTTGGGAATTTTTTAGAAGGGAGAAAGAGACATCAACATTTTTTGGATATATTGATACTGTAATTAAAAACAAACTTTTAAAAGGGAATGGCAGGGCACACATTGCCTCAGAATGATCACAATAAAAGATAAAGCTTAAAACTGGTTGGCCAGTTTGATGGGTCTGGAGGCTGGGAAGTCATCATGAGACACCCTGAAATGAATGAAACTGGAAGTGGCTGGGTAACTAGGAGGAGTTGTTGGACAGTGCAAGGGAAGCAGTGGTCTTTTTCAAAATAAAAATTGAGTTTCCTGGAGGCTTCAAAGACAATGCTTCTTTTTGTTATAGTTAAGGAGATCTTTTCTAGTGAGGGAGGAACAGGGGTATGTTCCACCAAAATAGCCTTGGAAAACGGCACTTGACCCCGTGGTCGCTGTTTGCTTATCACTGCCTGAGGAATCAATGCCTTCAGTGAGCATTTGCATGAACCAAATAGGTGTGATGGGTGCAATATTTAAGTTAATCCCCCTGAAATCCACTTCAAAAACAGTCACACCAGCCATCCTGACATGATCCTCAGGCCAACATGAAAACACTCCTTTTGCTTCAGAACTCACAAAGTGGACACAAAAAAAGGGGAGAGAGAAAGATTGATTCATCAGCATTATACTTGATCATGGGTGAGCCTTGGCATGCCGGTGCTACGCTGCCGTCTCTTCCATGATAATGACTAGAGGAAAAATCTGTCAGAAGATTTAATAAGTGCCCTTACTTCTATAATGGCTTTTATATACGCTCAAGTTGTTCTATCCTGACATAAAAATGCAAGGCTCGTTTGACAGTCTTCCGTGCTTCTTTATAATGACTTCATTAATCAAATCAGGTAGGGGGAGGGAGGGGCTGGTGGGTGTTTTCTTTCAAGTCCTTTTCAATACCGGTCCAGATCAGATGGAAAATATTCATTCAGCTGATCTCCGTAGGAGGTTATTGTACCAACACAAAGTCAATCAATCCAGGAAGAATACAGTACATTTCCCCCCACTACCTTTTCCCCTCGTCTAGTTATACAATATCTTCAAAAGGCATGTCGGACACAGTTAACATTTTTGTTAAATGCTGGAATGAAAGGGATTGTTCTCTGTCAGCCAGGCCGTTTGATCAGTTTTTCCAGCAGTGCCTGCAGAGGGCAGCACTGCTTCTCGGCTCTCTTTTTCACCACTTCGGATGGGGTCCTCTGGGGAGAAGATGCAGACCATTGAAGTTGGATATACCCCTTGTGGGTTCCAAAGCTCAGTTGTGGCTTCTTCTCGGCCTTCGGAGGGCAGGAAAAGGATGGCTGCATGGAATATATGGGCCTGGATGCCAAGACATCAGAAAGCAGTTTCTAAGCACGAGGAAAAGAGCAGCATCATTTGGAGGGTGGGGGGAACCAATCAGACAACTTCAAGGGGTAAAAGGGGGGGGACACACAATGCCCTTGGAACACTCTGTAACCATACCATTTGAGTGCATGTATATATTTTAGAGGTGCAAATAACAAGAGTAGATTCCATAAGATTTTAAAAAAATAGAATTGAAAGCTGAAGCCAGCAAGCCGCCATAATGGCTTAAGTGTTTGTAAACAGAAATAAGTGCAATGGGGAATGATTTACTCACGTAAAATTGACTGCAGAAAGTACTATATATATATATATATATATATATATATATATATATATATATATATATATGGATATATATATATATATATATATATATATATATATATATATTCACAGAAGATGCCAAAGAGGGAATGAAACAGTTTTTCTGCAGATTTAATGAGTTTCCATGGGCTCGTGTTCCGGTTTAAAATCCGCATCAGAACAGCAACAAGGATTTTACCACTCCGAGGCCAGGTACTTGTAAACTGCGCTGAGCCACGCTTCAGGGGGCATGGTTGCCCTTTATTTATATTTTAAGTTTGCTGGACATTGGGTAATGATTTTATGCTCCTCATCAGATAGCACTTTACAGCGGATTTTAGTGGACATGGGATAAGGACCTTAGGGGCACTGTGAGCCCCTTTCTTTGGGACAAGAAAGATGTTTTAACAATCTCCCATGCTGCCTTTAGTGGCTTAGGCCATTGGCATAGTATATGGGAGGGGCAGAGAGGTGGTTGTCCTGGATAAAAAATTATTAGGCATCCATAGGCCACCCTGTCCTAGTTTGAGTTGCCAGGGAACACTACCTCTGTTGTTGCCACCAGTCCAGACCTTGAGTGGCACTGTGGCTGCTTCATGGCACCACTTCTCCCACCATGCCCCCGTACCCCCACACCATCCATGCATTGCATGTCCCATCTTGAGTATGCATGACCATTCTGGGCTTGGATGATTGTCAATCTACCTAGGCCTACTACGCCATTGTTCTTTTCTGTCTCTGAATTCAACGAGAACCCTGTGTCTCTGCTCACTGCTTTCCCCCTTTCCTTAGTCTGCTGAAGTTTGTTGTTGAAAGCAGTCATGTTTGTCAGTTTGCTGTTTGACCTGTTCAAATGTAAGTAACCTACCTTTATATTCTTTCTCCTATTAATGTCTTTGAGTGGGTGACTGAGCCTTTAAGTGTGGGTTAATGACAAAAGGGGTGGAGTGCTCTAGAGAATTTGAAGCCCTTATGATGTGTAGCTAGAAGAATTTAACCAAAAATTGAAAACTCTGCAACAGGAATTACTTAGCATAAAGGCCAAAATCCAATTAAACTGCAGTTCCCTGCTTCCAATTTATGTCCCCCTGATTTCCTATTAAAATGTCATTCAATGAAAATATATTATTCTTTAAAGTTTCCCTAATTTTTAATGTCACTGGACATTTTTTGTGTGTGTGTACATTTCCGCTTGGCCATACTGCCTCAATACAGAGCTTCAAATCAATGCTTTCACTTGTCCTTCTCATTTCTTTTACCTTCTAAAGGATTTTCGAGATAGCTCCAGTTCCCAGATTCATGTGAGTTTTATCTAGCAGTCTCTAGCTCTGTGTTTGTAGGTGAGAAGTCCCAGAATTTCACAGGTTTAGCAGAACAGCAGCCCGAAGGTTTCTGGGAATGACTACCCAAAAACACGTGTGAGAGGATACGCACATGATTCAGTTTGGAAGATGATTTATCAGTTGTGCATTCGGAGCCACAATGCTCATTCAAAAGGACTGCACTGTCACTAGAGGTGGGCACGAACCAGAAAACCCATGGTTTGGGTTTGTCTGGTTCAGGCTGATCCTTGGTTCGGTTCGCGTTTGGGTTTGCACGAATTTAGAAAAATCATACAAACCCAAATCAGTTCGGGTTCTTACCGGCGCCAGCGGCTCAGTGGTGGCGGTGGTGGTGGCAGATCCTGGCCCCTGCGGAGGCGGGAAGAGGGGTCTCTTCAAACATTTCCCCCCACAGATGACGACAGCACCGAGTGGTCATCCATTTAAAGATCCATTTAAAGAGACCCCTCTTCCTGCCTCCCCATAGGCCAGGATCTGCCACCGCCACTGTCACCACTGCCACCACCGAGCTGCCTCTGCCTACAGCCAGGAAGACTGAAGACTGTCCAGCACCAGGTAGTAGACATCACCACTAGAGATGGGCACGACTCAAAAAAATGGTGTTTCGTTTATCGTTTGTCGTTTAGGGGGTCTGTTTCGGTTCGTTTTTGTTTTTTGTGAATTTTGTGCAAAAAAATTCATTTTCGTTTCGTTATGTAACAAAACAAAAAAACAAAAACAAAAATGAAAAATTGCTGTTTCGTTAGCATTCATTATAATTCAATGTATTTGCCGCAATGAAAATGAAACGCACAACAAAATTTCTGTTGTTTTGTTTTGTTTCGTTTCATTTTGGAGTCAAAATTTGTTTTTTGTTTCGTTATGTAACGAAACAAAAAAACGAAAACAAAAACAAAAAATTGCTCGTTTCGTGCCCATCTCTAATTACCACCATTAACGAACCGAACTGAAATGAACCAATTGTTTTCGGTTCAGTTCGGTTCATTCTAAATTCACTCTGGGGTTCATTATTCATTGCATTAAGTAATGAAACAAATAATGAACAATGAAACAAACTAAAACTTTGTTTCGTGCCTATCTCTAACCGTCACCTCTCATTGTGAAGCTTCTAATTGCACCTGTTTCTGCAATGCTGGGTATTCTGTTTCCTCTGTGCAGTACAACAGGAATGAAAATCGTTGGAGCCTAGTAATAAATCTAGAGATAGATCCTTCTGTATGACAGCAGTGTTTATTGGTTTCCCAATTTTTCTACCATTTTTTTCTTCCATTCTGCTGAGATCGCTTTCTTACAGCTTCATTAATGGCATTAGAAGCTTTAAGGTAAATTACAGTGGTATTTGTTTGTTTGTTTGCTTTTCATCCTTTTGCTCTAACCCTTGCCATTAAAGGAATTTGCCCCCCCCCCCGAGAGCTCATTTGAAATTGGACATGGATCTTAGGCTGAAAAATGCTCACTGCCTTTGATATATAAAAGGTCCAAACATCGTTTCTTTCCGGCTGTATGTACGAAGTGCCAGATTATGGGGGGGGGGGGAATAATTTGTTTAACTAAAAGAAGCATCTTGGTGCAGTGGTTAATCTGCAGTACTGCCGTCAAAATTCACAACCTGAGTTTAACTCCAGCAGACTCTCGTATGCCGCTTAAGGTTGATGCAGCCTTCTATCCTTCTGAGGCTGCTAAACTGATTACCTAGTTGGGGAGCAATGTGTCATCTTCAAAATTAAATTGTAAACTGCCCAGAGAAGGCTTTAAGCACTATAAAAAGATAAAGGTCCCCCCCCCCGCACATGCGTGCTAGTCGACTCTGATTCTAGGGGTAGTGCTCATCTCCGTGTTCAAGCAAAAAAAAAAAAAAAAAAAAAAAAAAAACAGTGTTGTGCAAGTCCCGGCAGTGGCTGCACTGGGCAGCAGAAAGCCTCGCCGCCACCTACAGAGCCCCGGCAGCCGCTGTTCTTGGTGATGGGAGGCCTTTCTACTGCCTTCGGAGTCATGGCAGCAGCCACGGCGGGCGGTGGGAGGCCTCCAAAGTCCCCTCCGTGGAGGCTTCTCATTGGTGCTAAGCTGCTCTCGGATCTGGGCAGCCAGAGCGAGGCCTCCAAAGCTGGGGGCTTCCCCCAGCCCACAGCTGAGAGGTGCTTGCTTCCTCACGTGCCTTTTTTAAAATTATTATTATTATTATTATTATTATTATTATTATTATTATTATTATTATTATTATTATTATTATTATTATTATTATTATTATTTAACCACACAGCTATCTACACTGGATTTTTATTACCAATCACTAGTCAAACGCTTCCCAAGCGTTTAGGACTCAGTGATGTATTGGCGAATTATGCGAGCAGATCCCAGTAAGGTGGCTTTCTGCATCATTCTTCTTCAGTCATTGCGTTTTCTTCATGGCTTCTTCTTTTTTTGAGAGATAGAAACGTTTCGCTGTTCATCCAAACAGCTTCAGACCGATGAAGCTATTATGAATAGCGAAACGTTTCTATTCAAAAAAGAAGTCCATTAGCCATGACTCAACTCCCAGATATTATTATTATTATTATTATTATTATTATTATTATATTATTATTATTATTATTATTATTATTATTATTATTATTATTATTATAAGTTTACAGTGCCGACCATGCAGCTCCCGGGTTGGGTCAGCAATTTTAATTTTAATTTTTTAATTTTTTTTTAACGTCCCCAATACCGGGGGCTGTTTTATTTTCCCCCACAGCTGAGAGGTGTTTGCTTCCCGGTGCCCCATTGGCACAAGAGTTCCAGCAGAAGAGAAGGTCGGGACTCCGCGCGACTCAAGGTAGGTGTCCAGAACAAAAACCGAAATGAACAAAATGGAAATGTCCGTTTCCTTTCATTTTGTTATTCTTTGTTGGGTTGATTCGTTATTTGTTTCATTAGCTAACAAAATAAATAATGAATAACGAAACCAATTAAAAACTTGTTTTGTGCCCATCTCTACCTGTGAGTAAACCCACTTAGCAGAATGTTTACTTTGATGTAATCATGCAGAGCGTTACACTATGCACCTAAAACACCTAGCCCTTCTTTTCATTCATTCCTTCAGCTACAGGTGGTTCTGCTCCCCTGCTGCTAATCCCTGCACAATGTAATCAAATATAATTTCTACCAGGATTTAGTAATTTCCTGGAGAGTATAAATTAGGACAGTTGAGAACAATAAAACATGGCAACATGTTCCCTTGACTCTCTGACATGCAGCCCTGCGAGGACAGATTACAAATGCAATTAAATTATATAATCAGGTCTATTTGTCTCTGTCTTTTTTTAATTGCTAAAATGAAGCAATCATTTGCCACCAGGTTGTCCACCTCACCTGATATATGTATCAATGGATATTTGATTGTTGTGTCTACCTGTTGAAAAATCCCAATGTTTGACCTCACCGAGTCTAGCAAAACACTCGTCTGGACTGTAATATTTCTGAGAAGATGGAAATCTTTTCTAATGGAAGTGTTCCAACATGTGGAAAAATGCACACACTTCTTACTATTGGGATGAAAAGAAATGGTGATTAGAGATGGGCACGACTTGAAAAAAAATTTTTTTGAGTTGTCGTTAGTCGGGCCGGTTCTGTTTCGGGTCGTTTCCGTTTTTTGCGAAAATTCACAAAAATTAGTCGGTTTGTTTTTTCATTTTTTCGTTTTCATTAGTACTGGTTTTGAGGGGGTAGCGGGCTCCTGGAGGCACCTCTGTGGGGTGGGTGCCTCCTCTGGCCCGCTGTAAAGGGAAAGCGGGCTCCTGGAGGCACCCGTGGGTGCCTCCTATCCTTACCCACTAGGAAGGGGAAGCAGGCTCCAAGAGACCCCTCAACATGGGGGTCTCCCCTCCTCACCTGCTGCTGCAAATGGCATGCATAGCCATATGGATATGCATACCAGTTGCAGACAGTGAGACCAGTGAGTGAACCCAGAGCCATAGGGTGATGCCTAAGGCTCTCGCACCGCCATGTCTCACAAAGAAGGGAATCGTACTTGCGTGTAGTGCAATGCAAGTAGATCTGGCTTAGGGTTAAGGTGGGTTAGTGCAAGGGCGAGGGTTATGCTAGTGACGGGTAAGGTTACGGTGGGCTAGTGGGTTGCACCTCTGGGTGCCTCTCTGACCGACTAAGAAGACAGTCTGTGACGTATGGGTAAGGAGTCAAGGGTTAGGGTTAGGGTTAGGGGGCTAGGGCAGGTTTTAGGGGGCTTTTTGGCACATCCCAGAAGTCTCCATAGCCAAGTGGCCATGCGATTGGTGGGATGGCTCCAAAAATTTGCATGGTCGTCCACTCCCACATGGCTGGCCACTCGGCCAGCCCATCATTGCGCAGGTGTAAAAAAATAAAAAAATAAAATCAATGGAGGACAGAGGAGGAGAGGAGAGACATTTTGTTGCAAAGAAAAAAACCCACTGCTACTGTGAAAAATCTGGCAGTTTATAAATTTTCGCGTGTTTCTGTTGTGCTTGTGTGTTTTTGGACCACAATTTCAAAAACAATATTGTGTTCGCCGCCCCATTTTGGATCCCCCGCCTGCACCGCATGGCATGGCGAGTCCGGCTGCCCAGGACGGGGGGGAGGCGGGACCCCCCTCCAGAAACCACCCCTCCGGTAGGTGCCCTGCGCCCTTAGTCAAGCAGGCATTTTTCCGCCTGCTTTTTTGGCCCGGGAATGGGTGGGGGGAGATTTTTAAAAGTTTTTTCCTGTGCCGTCCGTGCCGCTTGCTTGCGCTTTAATTGCGGCGGCCGGCGGCGAGACTGGGCTTTTTGCTGGCTGCGAGCCTGCGGCGAGTCCCACCAGAGCAGCCCAGGACGGGGGATGGGGGGGGAGGCCGGGGACCTCCAGAAACAACCCCTCTGGTAGGTGCCCTGAGGCACGGCAGGCATTTTTCCGCCTGCTTTTTGGCCGGGAACCGGGTTTTTTTAACTTTTAAAAACTTTTTTTCTGTGCCGCGTGGCATCGCGTGATGCAAGGAACGAGCACGACAAATCAGACCAAAATTGTTCGTTCGTCGATTCGAGCTCGAAGTCTGGCGGAGTAATTCCCGTTACCGTTTCCGTAGAGTAACGGAACCGAGTAACGGAAACGGAAACGGGAATACCGCTAAGTCGTGCCCATCTCTAATGGTGATTAAAGAAAGAAAAAAAAACTGAATGTAAACTAAACTAAAGCTGGCAGTCCTATCCATCCAGGCTCAGCCAGAGAAGAAGAGAGTGGTAAAACCAATTCTGAGTAATATCTGCATGGAAAACTCTGAAAAGAGATACTACAAGTCAATTCTGTCTTGATATACACAAGTATACGCTGCCTAGAAGACCTAAGCACATCTGATCTCACCTAATTTCAAAAGCTAAGCAGGGTCGGGCCTGGTTAGTACTTGGATGGGAGACCACCAGGGAATGCCAGGTGCTGTAGGCGCCTGGAGTAGGAACTGGCAAACCATTCCAGTACTCCTGCCAAGAAAACTCCATGGGCATGGGGTCACAAAGAGTCAGTCACAACTGTATAACACAACGCATACATAAGTATACATACAGTGTTACCTCTACTTAAAAGCGGCTCTATTTAAGAGCAATTCAACTTAAGAGCAGAAAATTGTTGGTATTTTAACTGCCACCTTACAAATTTTAGATGCGGTCTACTTACATTTATTTATTTATTTATTTATTTATTTATTTATTTATTTATTTATTTATTTATTTATTTATTTTAATTTTTTTGATATGGTACCTTTACTTAAGAGCTTGCATTCAGGATGGATTAAATTTGTAAGTGGAGGTATCACTGTATTTGTATGTATACAGAGAGAGAGAGAAAGAGAGAGAGAGAGAGAGAGAGAGAGAGAGATGCACATACCAGACATGCATATATTCCAGGCTGTCAGTCATTTTCTCCTCTGTCATTGCCGGCTCAGTATGGAGCGATCACTTTTTTTATTTCCCCTCCCTCAATTCAAATCACTGTTCCTCATTTTATGTTTATTTCTTAATTCATTGTGATTTTGCTTTTTACTTTTACGTTCTACTATGTGCTGGGTGTCGAAAACTGCTCCAACTGTCCAGTGCATCTGGAGCTGTGCTATGCGAAGCAGACTTCCACCTTGGCATGACTGGAGGTGCTGCCTGCACAACACAAAATGGCACAACAATAGCTACGCTGTAGGCTTTTCGGATGCAGGGCTGTGGCCACCGCCCGGTAATGCAGGACAGCTCCTTGCTCCACTTCTGTAGTTGCTCCAGAAAAACCCTCACTCTTTTGATCGTACAGTACATGTCTGAAATCACTGCATTTGAGTAGTCTGGACCACCTTTCTGAATTTGACAGAAATGCTGAGAAGCGGCTTCCAGAGAGATTCAGACAGAGGAAAGTGGAAGGGAAAGAGAAGAGGCTGGAAGGTTGGCGCCCCTTGTTTCACATGTATTAGCATTCTTGCTGCATTCTGGAGCCGTGCTATAATTTATTTAAGAGGAAAAGAATACTTTGTATGAGAGATTCAAGGAGCTCTTTGATTGCAGTGGGAGGCCTTCTCTTATGTTCCTGGGTGCTTTTGTGCTCATTGACTGGCATACATCTTAACTGAACTCTCAAGCAAAGTATTGCACTACATAATTTTCCTCTTTCTTTCTTTCTTTCTTTCTTTCTTTCTTTCTTTCTTTCTTTCTTTCTTTCTTTCTTTCTTTCTTTCTTCCTTCCTTCCTTCCTTCCTTCCTTCCTTCCTTCCTTCCTTCCTTCCTTCCTTCCTTCCTTCCTTCCTTCCTTCCTCTCTTACTTTCGAGAATCAGCTAGGTATTTTTTTAAAAAGAAGCAGCCAACCTGTCTTTATTACAAAGGAGGGTTTTTTTTAAAGCTCTAATGCCACAAGAATAAGGTTAATAATAAATAGCAATTTTAGAACTCCAAAGCTGGAAGGAACTTTCTGGATCACTGAGCCCCTGTCAAGGAGAAACAGTCCAACAGATTGTATGCCTTCGAAGGTGGATTGGATAGATTCCTGGAGGAAAAGTCCATCACAGGTTACAAACCATGATGGAGATGTGTAATCTCCAGGCTTAAAACCAGGGTACGTCAAGGGCCCGATGCAGGGGAGTGGTATCAGGAGACAGATATCTAGTCTCATGTGCTCCCAGAGGCATTTGGTGGGGCCACTGTGAGATACAGGAAGCTGGACTAGGTGGGCCGTTGGCCTGATGCAGCATGGCTCTTCTTTTGTTCTTATGTTCAAGTTGGGAATCGAACTCCCAACCTCTTGGTCTACAGCTAGGTGCCCTCAGCAGCTCCCTTGCTTGGGTTTGGAACATTCCAAGATCAAGACGATACTGCCTTTCCTGTTCTTTTGAGGAAATATTTCACTTTCTGCCTTCACCATGGTTTGCTTTCCTCTCACACCTACTGTAAAAGGAATTCTTTCCATGTCACTTATGTCGAGACCACAGATTTGAAGATGTGAATGAAAGCAAAGCAAAACAGAGTGATCTGCTTTTATACCACCCCATATCACTTCAAGTAGTCTCTGGGTGGTTTACAGTTTAATGACAGCATGCAGGCTACACATAGAATCATAAAATCACATCTTAGTATTTAAAACCCAAAAGAAATAAGGCTTGAGTTTCCATGGCTGAACAGGAATTTGAACCCTGTTCTCCAGAGTCCTAGTCCATCATTCTATCCACTTCCCCATACTGGTTTTATTAGCAAAGCAGAATTAAAACATGAATGCTTACCATCCTTATGTTGCCAGGAACCCCAAAAGAGAAAGACAGCAGATGGACCTCTTGAGCTGGGCAGCATATTGCACCACATAGGTCTATGCTAGTGTCCATTTAATCAGGGGAAACCTGGGGCTTATAGACTACGCCTTGAAATGGTGTTAAGCCATTTCTCATGTTCAGTTTGCTAGTCTTATTTAGTTGTTTCATCTTGACAAGCCTCAGATTTTTTTCTCATAGGAAGACTATTACCTTTAGTGTTCTGCAGATGTCCAAGCCAAGTCAACGATGGCACAGTCTGAGATATCCCTGTGCCAAATGGGGCCCAGCCTGAGAGCTTTGCCTAGGACGATCTGAAGAAAGGTTGGGCAGCTCAGTGGTTTAAGTATCCGTCTGTGGATCCAAAAGTTGGGAGTTTGGTGCCCCGTTGTGAATCTGGGAGAAGAGCCAGCCTGTGTGTCCTTGGGCAAACTGCACGGCCCCAGGGCACCCCAGAGGAAGGGAATGGTAAATCACTTCTGTGTATTCTTCACCTAGAAATCCCCTGAAGGGGTCACTGAAAATGACTTGACAGCACAGTTATCATTTACTTGGAACCCATTGTGGTGTAGTGGATAGAGTGATGGTCTAGGACTCAGGATGCCTGGGTTCAAATACCCGTTCATCCAATGAAGCTTACTCTTCATATATCTCACCTTGAAAGCCCAGCTAAGGTAGCTATAAGTCAGTTTCGACTTGACAACACATAACAACATCTGAAAAGCATCAAATTCCCAGTACCGACCAGTACCATTGGACATTTGTAGGTAGCTTTTAGAACATACAAGACAGAAATCCATGATTCCAGGCTTCAAAGCAGCAACAGGTATGAAAGCAGAAATACACTGGTACCTTCTATAAAGGAATTAATTGGTTCCAAATGAAATTATGTTAAGCAAATTTCTATCAACAAATTTCCCATAGGAATGCATTGAAAACAGAGTAATCCCTAATTGTGACCATTTTTATGTTGTACAAATTCACCCCATAGGCAATTTTGTTAAGCATATTTCCCCTATCTCCGGAATCTTTTATGTTATTCAGATTTTATATTATACAAACCATTTGTTATACAAGGGTCCACTGTATCTCCATATCGCTTAATAAACTCCATGCTATGTTTCCACTTGAGATGGGGATGAATCAGGGGGAAAATGTGATTTGTTTTTATTTGTAATTCATCACAGTGAACAAATCACAAAAAAAATGCTTTTTTCTTACAAATTGATGACTCAATTTGTAAACTCATGTTTTATGTTAGAACCATATAGAATGCTCTCCAAGGCATCTAGGGATAGCAAAGTTGTGAGGAGGTTTCCCTAGATTCTTCTCCACAAGCTCTGCATGTTTAGTAAAGTTTGGGTTCTGTGTTGTGCACCCTCAAATAGCCCCCAAAGGAAAACACAACCCCCCCAGACACCTAGAGACACCAGATTTGTAGGGAAGGCTCTCATCACCCTCCTCTACAATTCCTCCAAAATGGGTGAAGACTGGGTTTCAGACATCAGGGGAAAATAGCATCTCCTTTAATAACTGACTAAGGCAGTTACTTCACGTCTTCTTTGTTCCAAGACTAGTTTTGTACTTTGACAGCGTTGGTCGCAATCACGTGGTTTTGTCCCTGTTTCAGTGTTCCCATGGTCATGATAACTTGTCCCCATGGTCTTGTACAAACACTGAATTTGTCTAGCTTCCTTTTTCCTTTTGGGGGGGGGGGCTTAAAATTAATTTTTGATATTTCACTTCTGAAAAGTAAAAAAAAAAATAGACAGTTTTCTGAGAGAAACAAATGGTTTGTTGCATGACAATTGCTACTACACGGTCTCTTGTCTCAGAACAGAAAGCAGGAACAAAGAGTGACAAGGGAAAACCCTACTCCAGACCACGTACACCATTGTCTCGCTTACCACCCATTTCGGGGGCATAGTCAAGACAAATTTCAGTAGTTGTGCAACAGATGTGAAGTAACATTTTTCGTTCCCCTCCTAAGTGCAACACTAACACAGACAAAACGGATATGAAGTAACCGCCTAAGGGAAAGCCAATCTTAACCAGATTTGGAGGAAATGCAGAGGAGATTAAGAGGAAGTTCCTCTGCAAGTTTGATGTCTCTAGATGCTGGGGGTGGGAGGGTGTTTTATTTCCCAAAAATTTGACAAATCAAAATGTTCTAAATTTTGGACTGGGGGGGCTCTTTAGGGGTTCATAACTCAAAAAGCAGAAATCCAATATTCCATAAACTTGGAAGGGTTGTAGAGAATTATCATGGAAAGCCTTCCTGAATTTCTCATATTGCCCCAGGTGCTTTGTATAGCCCAACAAATTCATCTACAAAAATTGCCAAAATAATTCAATAATTTATTTGTTGAAAGTATCAAATTCGTATGAATACAAACAAATGAATTAGCAATTCAGACTCTTGCAAATATTTAGCAAACCCCACGTCCCCTTTCTTCATATTTTATTCTTGTGGGTTTGGTACAGTCGTCCCCCGCCATTTCACGATACATATACTGAGGTCCTGGTATACTGCGGGGCCATAATATATGAATCAAAGGGCTCCTGGGGCAAGCTGCATGGGCCCGTGTGAGGCCTCCTGCACTTACCCCAGGCCTGGTGCTGCCCCAAATGGGCCTCTGATGGGCTTCCCAGAGCTGTCGGAGGCCCCAGAAGTGGTTTCTGGCAAACCAGAATTGCCTTCTGAATCACCTCAAAACACTTCTAAGGCCTCTGACAGGCCCAGGAAGCCAATCGGAGGCCCGTTTGGGGCAGCGCCGGGC
Organism: Phrynocephalus guinanensis; assembly: GCA_037367245.1. Lineage (NCBI taxonomy): Eukaryota > Metazoa > Chordata > Lepidosauria > Squamata > Agamidae > Phrynocephalus > Phrynocephalus guinanensis. The sequence continues at coordinate 9,142,830 of CM074741.1, forward strand.
CTCAGGTAAGTGTAGGAGGCTCCAGAGACGCCTCCCAGTCCTAACCTGACCCAGCATCTGCATATTGCGGATTTTCCATTATCGCGGGATGGGTTGAATCCCTAACCCCCATGATAGGTGGGGATATAAACTAAAACTGTAGGTTCCTTGACAGACGGCAGAGGGGTTGGGGTTTGAACAGGAAAACAGCTCAGTTCCAAGCTCTGGAGTAAGACAGAAGTATCCTCCGTCCTTCCCAAGTTGCCCATGGTTGCTTAACACTATCTACAGATACACATGTTCCTCTGCCCTGAAACTGCAACACCAGCCTAGCTGCAACACAAAGCAAGTCTAATGAAGATAGAAAATGTATGGAACCCTTGGAGGGTTGTTTTTCCCAGCTTTGCATGCTGCCTTTAGCAGGTTTGCCTGGAAGGGCTCTTGTTGGCTGGGATGATTGTCAATCTGTTCAGCACTAACCAATAGTTCCCTCTTGCCTCTAAGGCCCAGGTCCCACATCCCTTTAAAAGCAGTTTAAATTACCTGATAAACTGTGTCTAAAAATCCCGACCCCATGGCCATCGGGCTTTTTGAAAAGAAAAAAAAAGAAAGAAAGAAAACCTGGTAATGCTCCCTTAAGCGAGGTTTCTATGACTTACCCAGGAGGTAGGGAATTTTTTGCCTCGCTTTGAAAATCCACATTTTAAGGAGGCAGACGCCGTGGGACCACACAGATGATCCGGGTTTCTTTTTCTGTTTTTTTTTTTTTTCATAGCACCGACCGGCTGTTCCTGGGGCCGATCGGCACTGTTTTTTAATTTTCTCTGCACCATCGGAGCAACAGGAAGTTCAATCAGGTCCAATAAGCATTCATTTCCCCCAGCCAAGTGGTCCATTTTTTTCAAATGCTAGTGCCACCTGCTGGCCAAGGGGGCTGAACTGCACTTTAAAATAAAAAAACAGCTTTTGACGTGGGAACTCTTGTCCCACATATTAAATCACGTGATGGGACAAAGAGGAAAAGCCGGACCTTCAGAAGATCAGGATCAAAACCCAGGTGTGACCATGGCCTAAATGCAAAGGGAGCACTGCCTCTTTGCTTTGTGCTTCTTCTCCTCTCTTTAGTCAGCGGCGAGTCCATTGAAGTTTGTTGCTGAAAGCAATGCAGTCATGTTTGTCAGCTTCGTGTATGTTGTGTTCCATTCTAATGGAATACTTTTGTTCTTACTAATGTCTCACAGCGAGTTATTGGGTCGGTAAGCAACAGCTTAATGAGAAAAAGGAATGGTCTTCCCTAGGGAACTTGAAGCTATGTGGCTCTATGCATCCCCACACTTCTACTGCAGAGAGAGAAAAATATAACCAAAAACACAAAACTCTGCAACAGGGGCCAGTAGAGAATTTGTATTGTCTAACACTGACAAATCATGTAGAGCTCTTTCTGACAAGATTTTTTTACAAAGAATATAATCCCTTCCAAGTGGAGGCAATGTGCTTGGAGAAGAACAAAACCCACCGAGGTTGACGCACTGAGGCATGAGGTTATCATAACCAGGCTTCTAACTTTGTGCTGTTAGGCGTCCCTTTGTGTTCCTCTATCATATGTCATTGGGGATCAAGGATAAATGAAACATGTACAGCTACACTGGTAATAATAATTGCTGTAATTGTTAAATGATCCACTGAGAGGTTTCCTCATCAGCTTTCATAGGAAATGGAAGTTGGAATATCTACTTTCATTTATTAAAAGTTATTTTGAGAAAGAAAGAAAGAAAGAAAGAAAGAAAGAAAGAAAGAAAGAAAGAAAGAAAGAAAGAAAGAAAGAAAAAGAAAGAAAGAAAGAAAGAGAAAGAAAGAAAGAAAGAAAGAAGGGTGGAGGTAGGGAAGGAAGGAAGGAAGGAAGGAAGGAAGGAAGAAGGGTGGAGGTAGGGATGGAAGGAAGAAAGAAAGAAAGAAAGAAAGAAAGAAAGAAAGAAAAAGAAAGAAAGAAAGAAAGAAAGAAAGAAAGAAAAAGAAAGAAAGAAAGAAAGACAGGAAGACAGGAAGGAAGGAAGGAAGGAAGGAAGGAAGGAAGGAAGGAAGGAAGGAAGGAAGGAACGAACGAACGAACGAACGAACGAACGAAGAAAGAAAGAAAGAAAGAAAGAAAGAAAGAAAGAAAGAAAGAAAGAAAGAAAGAAAGAAAGAAAGAAAGAAAGAAAGAAAGAAAGAAAGAAAGAAAGAAAGAAAGAGTAGCTCGTGCTCGTTACTTGCATGTACTCCTTATGTATCAAAAAGAAAAGTCAGGTAGATTCAGATTTTTTTTGCTGGGCTAGGTCAGAAGAGGAAGATATGTTCCAGATCATCCCACAAGCCTACCTTGTACATCGTGGTGTGCCCATGTGATCATAAGGAGGACATGAGCAGAAAAGGGCTCTCCCACTCATGACCACCAGAAACTAATATATGGAGCTCTGTTGCCCCCATGCTAGCAGTACTATTGTGAGGTAGGAGGGGTGAAAATTACTTCTTACTACTTTGTAACCTGAAAAACCTAGGAGAGTCACCATAAGCAGGAACTGAGTTGATGCCATATCATCATCATCATCATCATCATCATCATCATCCAGGTAGTAGTAACTGACAGCTGGTTGGATAGTTTGGTGAGCTAGGTATTTGGGAAAGCTGCCCAGTCAGTCCCAGGATGGCCCCAGATGAAGGGAACAGTCAACCACTTCTGAGTAGAGATGGGCACGAAATGAGCAATTTTTCATTTTTGTTTTAATTTTTTCATTTTGTTACGTAACGAACCAAAAACCAAATTTTGTCTCCAAAATGAAACGAAACGAACCGAAACAACAGAAATTTTGTCGTGCGTTTTGTTTTCGTTGCGGCAAATACATTGGACTGTAATGAATGCTAACGAAACAGCAATTTTTCATTTTCGTTTCTATTTTTTTGTTTCATTACGTAACGAAACGAAAATGAAATTTTTGCAAAAAAATTCACGAAAAATGAAAACGAACCGAAATGGACCCCCTAAACGACAAACGACAAACGAAACACCATTTTTTTTAGGCGTGCCCATCTCTACTTCTGAGTACTCAATATGGAGGAAACTCTGAAAGGGGTCGCTGTGAGACAGAATTGGCTTGATGGCATTTGGTTGTCATTCTGAGCAGTAGGAAGAGACAGTTGTACCCTTGCCTGCTCAGTGTATCCTTGCCAATCCTTTCTTTCTCTCACTCAGGACACATCAGCCCCTACAGGATGCAACCTTGTTCTCCTGGCCAATATGCGTTCCACATCCCAAACAGAAGCAGTGCTGTCTTCCTAGCATTGTCATCATATTCCATGTACTAGGTCATTACGCTCAACCCTTTTTTTTAAAATCCCTTTTGAGCATTTCCCCAAACCTTCCCTTCTCTCATTTTAATAATACTTTCAAGACATAAAGCTGGTTACTTCACATCCTTCCTCGAGCCAAAGTTAACTTGACTCCATGTTGAAATCGGTTTTCAACATGGATCGAGAAGCAGATTGAAATGATTCCCGAGCTCCAGGACGAGAATCTCTCACCCCGCTTGGAGCGCAGTTCAGGGGGTGTGGTTGGGGTGAACTCGGATTGACCCCACAAGGATGTGAGGTTCCGTTCCTTCGAACTGGGATTGACCCTACAAGGACGTGAGGTTTCGTTCCTTCGAACCGGTCTCCAGCGGGGCCGCAAACTGCAGTGAGAGGGATGTGAAGTAGCAGCATAAGTTGATTACACAACTACATAAGAACATAAGAAGAGCCATGCTGGATCTGGCCAAAGGCCCACCAAGTCCAGCTTCCTATTGAATCTGCAGTACAGATAAGGCCCCACCAAATGCGTCTTGGGAGTGCATGGGACTAGATATCTGTCTCCTGATACCACTCCCCTGCATCTGGCCCTTGAAGTACCCTGGTCTTAAGCCTGGAGATTACACATCTCCATCATGGTTTGTCACCTGTGATGGGCTTCTCAAGAAATCTGTCTGATGCCCTTTTATAGGCATCCAGGCCAGATGCCATCACCACATCCTGTGGCAGGGAGTTCCACAGACTAACAACGCGCTGGGTGAAAAAAATAATTTCTTTTGTCTGTTCTTACTCTCCCAGCCCTCAATTTGAGTGTATGTCCTCACAATGACCCTCCCTGAGGTTTTTCAGTTCTACTAAGAAGGGGTCTCCCATTCTCTTCTTTTTATGGCTGCTCTGGCTGGGTTTCCTCCTGGGAGGCATAGTAGCCAAACCCTGGCTCTGCAGCCAAGTATCCAACTCAATAATAATAATAATAATAATTACAGAGTGTCAAGTCAATTGGTTACCCTTTTCAGGGTTTTCTAGACAGGGGCTATGCAGACATGGTTGACTATTCCCTTTTTCTGCTGCATCCTAGGACTGTGCAGCTTACCCAAGGTAAGGTCACACAGGCTGGCTCTTTTCCCCGGAGGCACAGTAGGGATTTGAACTCCCAACTTTGCAGACAGCAGAGGCATAGCCAGGATTTGGTGTGCCTGGGGAAAAAGTTCATTTTTGCACCCTTCCTGCCACCCCACCCCCCAAATTGCACCCACCCAGCAACGGGTGGACAGGCGGAAGTGTGTGTGTGTGTGTGTGTGTGTGTGTGTGTGTGTGTGTGTGTGTGTGTGTGTGTGTGTGTGTGTGTGTCACCAAGGCAAGGAAGATGAGGAGGAGGGCACCACAGCTTCTGCCTGCCTTGCACGCAGTGGAGGGGGTACCATCACCAAGCTTTTGGGGAAAGGAGGACTTATTTATTTATTTTTTATTTATTTATTTTTACAACTTCTATGCCGCCCACTACCCAAAGGTCTCTGGGCAGCTTACAATCAAAAATTAAAACAGTTAAAACATCAAATATCAATACATAATTAAAACAATAATAAAAACTTACACTAAGATCATTACACTAAATTTGCCATCAGAGGACCCACAGTCTATATTGTATCAATTAAAAAAACTTCTGGAACAGGAAGGTTTTTACCTGGCACCGAAATGTCATTAATGTTGGCGCCAGGCGGATCTCACTTGGGAGGGCATTCCATAACTTGGGGGTAGCTGTCGAGAAGGCCCTGTGTCTGCAAGCCATCCCTCTCACCTCCTTGAGGGATGGCTCTTTCAAGAGGGCCCCCTGGCTCGATCTTAATTGCTGGGTAGGCAATTCTGGGTGGTGGGAGGGTGCACAGCTTCCTCCTCCTTCTCCCCCTCCAAGCACCCCAAGATTGCTGCACCTGGGGCAGATGTACCCTTCTGCCCCCCCCCCCCAGATATGCCCCTGGAAGCCAGGTGACTAGTCCGTAAAGCTACCCAGCCAGTATTCAACTCACTTAGACATTCGAGAATCAGAACAACAGACCCCCAGTCTCTCTCTCTCTCTCTCTCTCTCTCTCTCTCTCTCTCTCTCTCTCTCTCTCTCTCATAAAGTGTTGTTCCTTTCTTCTTTTCGATAGCACACATTCAGATCTGTAACACAGCCACTGATATACAGCTATACAAGGATCTTTTACTTAGCATCCCCCAAAATCCAAATAGATGGCTCTCTGTTCTTGATAGGAACGCCATTTCCTAGCAAGGCCTTCAGCTGAGAATAACAAGAGAACACCTTGGAACGATCAGACCCCTTGCTGGGAGATAGATTTGTGCAGCGTGTGAAATGCTAAAACATATAAAGTTTTCCATACACTGGAAAAGCAAACAGCATGATCCAAAATATTCAGAAAGGCAGCCAAGCCAAGTGACATTAAAAATGTGGAAATGGAAGGAACCAGATGGCTTCTAGGCATGAGTAGCAACATATAACTAACAAGTCTCCATGGAGACGTGGCCTAATTAATTGACTGACAATATCCAGCCTTATCTGTACTGCAGATTCAATAGACTGGTTTAATAGCCCTCTTCCCTCCCTTCCCCCAAGGGAAACTGGAATAATATGCAGCTCTTCAAAGGGACAGAGAGGCTAGGAAGAAAACAGATCTGTCATTCTTTCTCAGTATTGGCACCAAAAGCTGTTTCTAAGTTTTTTTGGAAGAAGTCATGCAGGTGGAATTGGGATAGATCCACATATGTTCATCATGATGTAGCTGCTGCCTTATTACAGCGTCAATGAAATGGAGTGTAGTTACAGCATAACTGAACATAAGAGGAAGGGAGATCCATTCAAAGCCAAATACGGGGTGTGAGTCACTCATTACCGTTTAGGAGGCTTCTGAGTCTGACAGGTACAACACCATTAAAATTAATTGGGTAAGCCTTCCAGGAGGCGAAAAGAGCATGATTATTATTTATTTACATTAGAAAGCATTTAACATCATTCATGCAGCTGATTAAAAAGAAATTAAAATAGTGACATGCCCCATTTTGTCTCCGGATTGGATGTGTTACAGCCTGTGTTTCTTCCCTCGAAATGGGATTTGAGCCATTTCACAATGAAACTGTTTCTTAAAAATCACACACACACACACACACACACACACAGCCTGAGGAAGTGGGATTTTACCCCAAAAAACTTGCAATTTGTCTGATTCCTTTTTAGTGGTACAATAGAGGCATTGCCTAATCCTTGAGTTTGTGCAAACATGAAGCACCCAGCTTTCTCCTACTGTGGTCCGTGGTGAGGCAGGCCTGTGTGTGTGTGTGTTGTGTCGTTATAGTCGTGACCGACCCTTTGTGACCCTGTGTCCATGGAGTTTTCTTGGCAGAAATACTGGAGTGGTTTGCCAGTTCCTACTCCAGGCGCATACAGCACCTGGTATTCCCTGGTGGTCGCCCATCCAAGTACTAACCAGGGCCGACCCTGCTTAGCTTCCAAAATCAAGCGAGATCGGATGTGCTTAGGGCATCTAGGCAACCACTAGTCCAAAGCAATTTGCATGTTGGATTTCAAATGGGTTTTATAAATGCAGATCACCGTCCCTCCCCGTTAACTTGGGTTAGAGATTTCGCCTGTGTGAAGACAGTCTAAGAAATGCCCTGTTGCCCTCCTTCTGCCTGCATCACACATTTATATTTTCATCGCCTGTCTCCCCCTTACCGCATTATAAATCAAGAACAGACTGAACAGCTTTCATTTTTCTTCAATAAGCAACTTTACCCAGTCTTATCTGGACACAATGCTAACCAAGCCAGTTCTATCTGAAATTCCAATCCACCCAGCTTTATTTATTTATTTATTTATTTATTCATTTATTTATTCATTTATTTATTTATTTACCACAATCATCTAGCAAAAAGCTACTCAATACAAAAACAAATTAAGCAACGTAAAATAGTAAATAAAATTAATCAATCAGACCAAAATGAGGTAAATAATCAAATCATCATAATAAAAGGAACAAATAAGCAAATAAGCACAAAAACAATAAATCAAAACCATTTAGCAATTCAAAATAAGAACTGACGGAAAAGTTAAAGAGCCAATAGAAATAGTGGTAAATAAAATAAGGGGTCTTTGTTTTGCAACGTAAATAATTATGGGATGTGTAGCATGCTGGTTGGACTAACCACAAAGCCTCTTTTTAAGCTAAGCAATCTGGTAGACTGATTGTTGCCTAGTGTTGTACCTGGATGCAGAAAGACCGCTGGCTACCTGAACCTTCACGAATGCAGCTGTCTGTCTGTTAAGTGTGAATCATCCCTTTCAAGGGAAGAAAAACTGCAATCTCTTGGGTTATCAAGACAGCAAAGGACAGAGGTTCCCATCACAAATGTCAGAATGACTAGACCTACAGAGTAGCGATATTTCTTTTCTAACCTTGAATCACAAGGACTAATTTAGACAGCATCTCCAGAAGAATAAAAGAAGACACAGCCTGCAGAATGCACTTTTAGGACACCAAAATATAATATCTTATCCATTTCCATGGATTTGCTCAAGAAGTGGCTGGTCATCTTGAATGTACATGGAAAATTCAGCTGATTCTATGCTTCCAGCCCTTATTTTCCCCCATCATTCTTTCCCACCACTAGCACTGGCTTCTGAGAGTTTTGTTGCTCTTATTTAGATTTAAAAAGCTAACCAAAAAGTACACTTCCACTCATCACCACGATGGGAAGAACTGTGTTGGAGAGACTGAAGAAAACACATAGAAACAAGTCAGAACTACATGTTACAGGTAACCCATCATTAGAACATGGAATTTCCTAAGTGTTGGTTGTGTGTGATTATCACAGCAGGAACTTTCACAAATTCACTTGCTTTGTTTTACGATAGGTTCTCGAATCATAAATATGCTGTTTGTGTGGAAGTCTAATATCTGTTTGGGCCAATTTTCTGGAGTAGAGATGGGCACCAAATGCATTTGTTTATTTCATTATTCGTTGTTTGTTTCATTAGATAACGAAACGAATAATGAACCTAGGGGCAAATGTAACACGAAACGAACCAAACCAAGAAAAATTGGTTCGGTTAGGTTCGTTTTCTTAATGTGGGGCGGAGATGTCTCCTACCTGGTGCTGGTCCGGAGGTCATTTTGGGCCGAGCTGCACGGAGGGAGCACGCACCTCGTTGGTGCCATCAAGGGACGTGGCGGGCTCAAGCCTCAGCCCAGCCCCGGGAGGAGAGGTAAGAAGCAGGCCATATTTAGGTGGCCAGAGCAGTGCAGCTTCGAAGCTGCCCCCCTTGTGCCTCCCTCCCGTGGCCCGGTATTGTGGGGCTGATCGGGAGGGGAGATAAGGAGGCCACGCTTAGGTGGCCAGAGCAGTGCGGCTTCAAAGCTGCCCCCTTGCGCCTCCCTGCTGCGGTCCATTATTGCGGGGGCCGATCGGGAGGGGAGATAAGGAGACCATGCTTTGGCGGCCAGAGCAGCGGGGCTTCAAAGCCGCCCCCTTGCGCCTCCCTCCTGCAGCCTGTTATTGAGGGGCAGATTGGGAGGGGTGATAAGAAAGAGGCCGCGCTTAGGCACCCCCCAGGGGCTGCACAGTGGGTGCTGGGGGGAAAGTGTGTAAAAATGAATAATGAATTAATGAAACAATGAAATGCATTTTTCCGCAAATATTCACGAAAAATGAAACGAAATGAACCAAACTCCTTAACAAAATGAAATGAAACAAAATGTCATTTTTTCTATTCATGCCCATCTCTATTCTGGAGAACTAGTGTAATATCATTTTTCATGACAGGTGATCTGTTTGACCCTCATTTATCCAGCTGAAAGATTTTGAATGCTTAGCTTATTAAAAAAAATCTGGATTTGTCCAAGAGATGACATTTTATATTTTGCAGGGGTCCACTTGCAAACATCCTTTACAGAATGACAAACTCCGATTTAGGGGGCATGGGTTCACATCCTCACTCAGCCATGGAAGTTCACGTTGGGGGAGGGGAGAGGTGGGTTGGGAGATGGTAACACCATTCTTTTAATATCTTGCTTACCTTAAAAACCCTACTAAGGTCGCTATACATCAGTTTTGACTTGACCGCATGCAAAATGGCTATCTGAAACTGGCCATCCCACCTGTCCCTTAATCAGAATGTTGGTGAATATTCCACAGACACAAAAAGCTCTACTTTCATGATCACACCTTTGCTAGGAAATGTGCGAGTAATGGAGACAAAAGAGAGCAAACCAATGGAGATAGAAATTGCAGCTGTTAGGAGGGAAAAGTTGCAACATTTCCCCCCCAGTAATTCTCTGCCCCCCCACCACCACCCTCATACGACGTACGGCACTATGCCACTTCCTTGTGGCAAATACAATCTAATGGGAAACACAGTCTTTGGTCATAAACTTACTGAAGCAAGGGTCCATTTCTGTTTTTATTGTTGGTGTAGTAGTTTGCTGAAATGAGACTTTGCTCTATGATTTTGGGCTTGTAGGCTCTCCCTTGCGCCCACGGATTAATTCTCAGCTTAACATTCTGTTTATTGTACATCTGCTTCACGGCAGCAGCTCCAATTACTGCAAAAGGCCCTACAAATCAATAGGAGTAAGGAACTTTTGAGCGCTATAATCCATTGCACAAATGTACACAGTGAAACAAAGAAAGCCATGCCCGGGGCTTGGATTTATAACTTGAATTGCTAGTGCCATCCAGTTGTGAATCATTCCCTTTGTCAACCACCCGCCCACAATAATCTGTGTCTATCCATCTATTTGCTGTCTATTGATTACAACATTTTGACACTGTTTTTATCTGTCAGGAAAACCCTTCAATAATGCCATCTTGAAACCAGTCAGATAGAGTGGACTCAAGCACACAATGACACGGTGATGGAAAAAATGATGAAAATAACTGGAATCGCTTAGTGGTGGTGAACTAGTTTATTTATTTATTTATTTATTTATTTATTTATTTATTTATTTATTTATTTGGTGCATTTATATACCGCTACCTTTTTCCATTCAGGAACTCAGGGCGGTTCACAATAAACCAGCTAAACCAGCTAAACAGCTAGTTAGAAAGAACAGCCATGATAGAAACCAGTCTTCAGGGGAAGAGGAAAAAGAAGAGTACAGTGGTACCTTGTATAAAGGAATTAATTCATTCCAAATGAAATTCTGTTAATCAAATTTTCCTTTATACAAATTTCTCATAGGAATGCATTGAAAACGGAGTAATCCCTCCCTAACTGTGACCATTTTTATGTTGCACGGATTCGCCCCATAGGCTATTCTGTTAAGCAAATTTTCCCTATCTCCGGAATGTTTTATGTTGCACAGAGTTTATGTTATACAAACCCTTTGCTATACAAGGGTCCACTGTAGTGTGGAAAACAGTAACTAAGATCCTCAGACTGTCACTAGAGATGGGCACGCACCACCAGTTTAGTGGTTCGCGCCAGTTCGTTAATTGGCCGAACAGGTGTTTGGTGCATGGCAGCTCTGTCTCTTCCAATGGGCACCCACTAAGAGGCAGTGCCCAAAGGAGGTGGGGCGGGGGAAGCCACCCACGGAAGTGGGGCTGCAAAGCACTGAACAGCTGCTTAGCTCACAAACAAACTGGCCCAAACAGTGCCCATCTTTACCTGATGCTTTTGCAGCCACCCCGACAAATATTTCACAGAGCTGTAGTGCAAAGAAAAAGACTGCTATCTCTGTTCCTTTTCTTCTTTATTCATATCGGAGTACTGCAAAAAGCACCATTGTTTTATGGGCTTTAAGTGGGTTGATCACACAGTTATGGCACTGCACGGCCTCTCACAACTCCACTTGTGTTTCTCTCATTCACAGGTGCAGTTGCGAGGGGCTTTTTTATTATTATTCCAGTGGCTCTTCAGAAGCACACAGGTAATGTTATGGACCCAGGGATGCAATATCTCCTAATGGGTATGATATAGGGTGGCCCTGCTTGGCATGCCTGTTATTCAGCAATGGAACATGTTTGGAAGTATCCCCACACACCTGCTCTTTAAAATCTCCTAAAATTAGCCAAACACCTTATGAGAAGACTCGTGGGACTCGACAGTTGGCCAACCCAAGAATTGTTTTCTGGGAGCTGAGTCATGGCAACTGGAGTTCTTTTCTTGTGGGATCAAAATGCATTGCTACTCATCCAAGTAGCTTCTTCAGTCTAACAAAGGTTGGTAGGAGGCTTCTAATTTATAAGCTCATGTTGGTTTCACCCCACCGTAGTTTGGAGAAGCTTGTTAGAAGGACAATGGCCTGGTGTGTGTGAAAGTCATATTGGTGCAGTCTTTCCCAACTCCATTTAGTATGGGTTGTTAGCAATGGCCTTTCTGGTGGAGGTGTGAAGTGGTTCTGATTTATTTGGGGATAGATGAAAGGGGCTACTCAGAGCAGGATGGGGTGAAACCAAGGTGAACAAAAAATTGGAAACCTCCCACCAACCTTCCTCAGACTGAAGAAACTACTTCGGTGAGTAGTGAAGAACTCCAGTTGCCACAACTCAGCTCCCAGAAAACCTCATCTGGATGAATGAGAATCTCCATAGGCCAAAGCTGTTTGTTTCTCTCAAAAGTCTCATTTAAACTTGAGTTGTCACTTTGTCAGTCTTTCTGTTGAAAGAGATTGAGTTAAAATCTTTGTCCTACTGGATCCAGCAACCCAGCTTTCCAGATTCGATCTCATGGCTTAATTATTCTTCCCTATTTCACATTCTCTCTCTTATCCCTCTCAGCTGTACCATGTGTCTACCTCTCAACAGGAAGGCCATCCAAGGAGGAGGATTTGGGTCCTGCTTCCAGAGAGACCAATGGAGATGTCTGCTCCATAAACCCTGCCTAGAGAAAGAGGAAAGATGAAGCTGTCTTGCTTCTGCCATCAAGGGCAATGAAGGCACTTATCTGCCATGCATTAAAGCGACCACTTGAAACAGAGAGCACCATACTTTGCCTTTCACCTGCTTTGACTTAGCAGATGTTTTATAAGCAGAAGGGGGTCTGCAGTGACCCCTGGTTTATTGGAAGATTGTGAGTGGCCAAGAAGAAGAAGAAGAAGAAGAAGAAGAAGAAGAAGAAGAAGAAGAAGAAGAAGAAGAAGAGGATAAAAAGCTGAGATATGTTACTAAGTGCTGCTTTATGAGCACTGAGTCATTGCAGAGCTTAAGTAAACCTTCTGTTACTGTAATTCAAGGCCATTGCTTCATGTGTCCCTGTTTCCATCACCAAAACCAGAAACCATGCATTGACCTTTGCAATGGAAGAGGGGCAAGGGTATTTGTCTCTATATTAGCCTCCGTCTCAGTTCTCACTGGCCTTCCTTAAGGGCAGCTTTCCCAATCTGGCTACTTTCAGGCATATCAGTTGCTACACAAAGGAGCAAATTGTGGAACTATTTATTTTGCAGTTAACTGGTTGTGTAACCCGTAAGTTCTCAGCTAGCGGTTTTTTGTTTTCATCACATTGTTCAGCCATGAGCATAATTTGCTCCAATGCATATTTGTAACCTGCTGAGCCCTCCTTATTACCAAGCTGAAAGACACACACACACCAAGATGTTCTCTGGTTCCCTCTAGTGACCAATTCTGATACTGCACCTTGGAAGAATACAAGAGAGAAAACTGGAGATGGAATGACAAAAGACTGGCATAACACCTGGAAAATGCCATCCAAACACCTTTAAAATGCCTTGAAAGTCATTTTGATAATAAAATCTCTTTCCATCAAGAAGTATTTCCAGAGGTGTGACTCAGAACTAATGTGTTCCCATTCGCTATAGCCCTTCTCAGTTGTTACCGAAATCTCAAGATATTTGAGAAAAACAGCCAGCTTCAGGGAGGAGCAGCATCTCTTCAGGATGGCTGAAGTTGCACAGACAGGGCTGGGCAAGGGAATTCACAGCATTTGGCCTCAGGGAGCCACCTCGCTTTGGAGAATGGCAGGGCTGGCTGTCAGGATTGGGGCCGCATGACTCAGCAAACGTGGAGCCTCTTTGCAGAGTCAGGTCCTACTCAGGCTGAGGGAATCAGGGAGTGCCGCTGGTGGGTCTGCTACTGGCATAAAGCTAGCAACCCGAACTCCCTGTTCCTGACCTCAGCAACAAGAGACCTTGGACTCCTGAAGCTTCTCCTCTGTTATCTTGATGCTTCCCAGAACTCTGCTACTCTGTAAGTCTTCCTGTTTGGCATCCCCCTCCGTCTCGGACTGTGTTTGTGTGAATCTTGAACTTGGACTGGCTGACCATGCTCTTAGCTTCTGGGAACACCCTGGTCCTGGCCCCCTTGCAGATATCCTAGTTGCCACCCACTCCCCAGACGTTACGCTGGCCTTGCATCTCTGGCCAACCTAAGCGGTGAATGCCAGCGAAGCATCCATAAGGAATGGCTGTGATCCAAGGCAAGTAGGAGAGATCACACTTCACCAGATGAGCCAAAGGGAGGCAATGTTAATTCTCCTTTTGTCAACTGCTGTGGAACAGTTGCTTTTCTGGCTGGTTGTGCTGTTATGCATGGCCTGCTTGCCAATGGATATTCTCTGTCTTCTTAAAGGAGCTGTAGCTGCAGCTGTTGCTGCTGTGAAAGTTATTTTATCTTCTTTGCTTTTTAAACTTTGTCAGAACTCTGGCTAATGCACCAGCGGCGGGGGAGTCTGGCGGTTGTCCAGGAATAATCAGACACGGATTTGAAAGATGGGGAAAACTTGATGCACATGGAAGGGGCTGTGATTCTTCTGTTGTCATCCTTGTTGGTTCGGAGTTGCCTCGAGTGGCTCCTTTGCCAATTCTCCTTCCCTGCAAATCCTTTCCAACAAACATCTGAAAAGCCAGTGTCTGCCTGCCACATTTTTCTCAATTTGCACTCCTCAAAGTGGCCAAATTGCTGAGAAAGCAGCAAGTGAGCAGATCACAGCGCTCTAGTGTTCTCAAGCTCATCTGTTGTCTTCCCTCAGCTCTTCAAAATGCAGTCTGCGGAATTTGTCAGGCTGCAAGGTGGCTCATGATGCAGGTGTAGCTTGTGTGGATGAACCCTGACGAACGTGCATGTTCTACACAGTTCTGAAAGGTCCACGAATCTTGGCCTCAAAAAGATGCCCATGAGATGTCCAACAGCATGTTAGGAGCTCCACGCTTCATCTATCCTTCCTCACCTAAGGCTTCTCCAATGGACACTCAGTATCAAACAAGAGGCTATGCTTAGCATGTTTTTTGAAGTGGTGCTCCCCTATGTGGTGAAAAATGTCTCTTTGTCTTAATGCAAACTTTTCTTGTTTGTTGCAATGTGCACCTTGCAGTGCTGTGTTTTGCAACTGGTCAATAGAAGGTAGGCAGAAGCTTTCTTTAACAGTTTGTTGCTGAAGCATGCCCCCATGGAGAGATCCCACCACTGGAGGGAATTGGTCTTTATTTCAGATAATGTGCATTCATCTCCTTCATAGGGGTAATGGGCCCAGGACTCACAGGCATGAACACCAAGACTTTATGTAACAGGATGACAACATTATCACCACCCTAAAAATGCAAAAGGAAGGTAGTTAGTTAGTTAGTTAGTTAGTTAGTTAGTTAGTTAGTTGTTAGGCTGCTTTTACACGACCCCTAAAATCTGAGGCAAAGGGCTCCCAAATGCAGAGCTTAAAATTGTTTTCCCACCAGCTGCGGACTTTAAACAAAATAAAGTACAACCACACCAACCTAAGCGCACTTTAGAAGTACCTGGTCTCCGGAGGTAAAAAAAATCTTCCGATGCGGATTGTAAAGCTGTGGATGCCGGGCTCTCCTCACCTTCTGTTTGTTTTTTTGTCCCCGCCTCCCCTTTAAGAGACAGGAATCCCTATGGGGCTGCTCAGGGCTGCTGGGATGGCAGATGGAGGTGAGCAGAGGTGAGCCTGCATTCTTTTCTCCCTTTTTTTCTCCCTCCCCTCACCGCAGACAGGAGCAATGGATGTCGGAAGGGTGGGAACACAGGAAGAGGAACAACACCCCATGATCTCTGGTCCAAATTTAATTTGCCAGCGGATTTTAGAGGTCGTGTAAAAGCGCCCTTAGTTAGTTAGTTGCAGTAAAAAAAGATGCCATTTACCATCACTGCACCTTCTTCAGCTGTCCATTTCCTTCTATATAGAGATGCAGTCTTGACAGTCAAGGTGGATGAGAGGAGGAAGATGGGAACTTTGAAACAAGATTCTTCTTGGAAAGGAACCTATGGATCATTAGGTCCAGCGTCTGTGAAGGAGCCATAGTGGAAAATCAGACTCAATCTCTGTCTCTGTAGGTACTGAGATAAATGCTATAGTTCCTTGCTGCGATGTATCTCAGGAGAGAGACGAAATGTTTGGGGATGGCTTTGTCTTGAATAGGTAGTTAAGCCTCATTGAATGTACAAAAGCACTGCTCCTGGTGGAAATGAAAAAAAGTTTAAACTGATTTGTTGAAAGACACATTGCTCTGGTGATTTTAAATGTGTTTTAGCACTGATATATAGACATCCTGGAACATTATAATAATGATCATCTTATACATATCATAGCTAATAATCCCTGATAGTCTTAAAAGCAAGTATACACGGCCCTCAAGTTTAGGAAGGAAAGATCTCCACTAAACTAGCAAGAGTTTCTCAATTTTTGAAAAAGAAAGTTTTAAAATATAGCAGGACAGTTTTAAAAAAAATGTTTACCAACTATGGAACCATATCCAGGAAAAAATTAGAAGATATTTCAAATAACTTCCTTTTATTTATGGTGTCTGGGCCAATAAAATATCTTTGGCATTAATCCCTTCTGGATATGCAGGACTCTCCTACTCTTGATGGTTCTTTAAACTTATAATGCAAAACAGAAACAGCAGAGAAATAGACAGGAAAACATAAATATGTCCCCTCTCTTGCCTTTGATGCATCTCTGCAGCATCTGTGTTTCTATAAATCTGTGTTATAGCTCTGCTGCCATCCAGTGATGGAATGATTTTAAGGTTTTTTTATTTTATTTTTTAGTGAAGATGTTCTATATCACATTACAAAAAAAGTGGAAATAACTTTGGGGGGGGGGAATCATAGTGGAAAATTCTTCTTTATCACAATCCTTTAAATGCCTGTCAGGAGCCACCACTGGAGGGGAATAGCATGAAAAGTTGAAAGTTCCTTAATGTCTTGGGGGGGGGGGGGTATCTCAGTGGAGTGATGTATCAGGAGGTTCAAATCCCCACTGTGCCTGCTGGGACGGGGGACAGCGGACACCCCCCAGATTTGATAAGCCTGATAGAGTTATGTACCCTTCTTCTTGAGTAAGGACCAAGAAATCACTCCAGAGGACTTGATCTAAGAAAATAGTAGAAGAGTATTACAGTATGCCCCCATTTATTGCTGGAGTTTGGTGCCTGATCCACCCGCAATAAAGGAAAATCCACAAAATGCAGACGTCTGAGTAAATTGGCCTTGGGCTGCTCCTGCCAGCTGCCTTTCCAAAGAGAGGTTTTTAACCTGCTCCTGACACCTCAGCAGACCTCGATGCCAGGAGCTCAAGGTCTGTCTGCTGAGGTGCCAGGAGGGGGTAAAAAACCTCTCTTTGGAAAGGCAGCCGGCAGGAGCAGCCCCAGGTCTGTTTGCTGAGGTGCCAGGAGGGGGTTAAAAACCTCTCTTTGGAAGCCTACTTCTCTCAAGTAAAAAAAAGCGATATACTGAGACCGCAATATATGAACCGCATTGTGGCGGGGGACTACTGTATTTATTTATATTTATTGGTTTATTTATACACTTTTATACTGCCTGCCTTCCAGGGGAACTCCGGCAGTTTACAACAGTCACAAATTACAAAAGAATATTTATATATAATGATATAACCTAAGACTATCAATAATCAAACAAAGCCATAGAAAAAACAGTTATCACAAACACATAAAAATAAACTAGTAGTAATAACCAGCAGACGGTCTTATGGCCAGGACAAAAACAAAAAAAAATAACAGTCCCCAAACGCCTCTCTAAATAGCAGGGTCTTAAGAGCTTTTTAAAAGGCTGGCAGGGACTGTGCAAGGTGGATCTCACTCAGCAGATGGGTTGGTCTTCCAAAATATTGGCAGTCCCCCCCCCCTCAGCTTTGTGTCATCTGCAGATTTGATGCGTTCTCCTTCAATCTCCACATCAAGGTCATTTATGAAGATAATGAAGAGCACTGAGCCCAAGACAGAACTTTGAGGGACCCCACTGTATACTTCCCTCCATGTAGGTGTGATTCCATTGTGGATCACACATTGGGTGCTTATTTTGCTCATTTCGACACTGCTCCCAAATTAAGACAAGACTTTGAAATGCTGAAACTTTGGCTCGGTTTTCGAAGGTCTTCCATCAAAGAGATGGAAAGAGAAGACAAAGGGTAGCTTCTGGGCAACTGACCAAAGACATTATGTGATTCTTCTTTATCCATCCCATCAACAGGATTCATAATTTAGCTCTAAGATGAGTCACATCAGCATGTTCATTGACTAGGAAACATGCCAGATGTTTATTAGTTGGATGCATTCCACAGACTTGCCATTCTAGAATCAATGGAAAAGTTTATGGAACACTATGGAACACTCTTAGTTCTATCTTTGATTAATAATTGGTGTATTGATTGTTTGTTTGTTTGTTGTCCTACCCTTTGTTCTCCTGTCTTCCATCAGAAAAGAAGGAGATTGTTTCCACTGATATCATAAGAAGCCTGGTGGTTCTATGCCTTGGATTAACAATAATCAGGTGCTTTCAATTCAACTATGGCTCATGACATCCCTCTTTTAGGGGTTTTCAGATAAAGAATCCTCATAAGTCTTCCCGTCTTCTAGTGGTTCCCTGGGACTGTGAAGCATGAAACAGCATTTCATTTGTTTGTTTTCTGCCCATCTCTACTCCAGAGCTTAGAGACAATATTCTGGGAGCCTATGATAGTCAGAACCCACAGGTGACTGCAAATATCAACCAATGTTTCAAAGCCATGGGAGGTCCTTTTGCTCCAATGTACCAGGGATCCTACCTCCTTATAAAGGTTCTGATTTCATTCTATCATATATGGTGTCAATCTAGATTTTGACCATGGGTACCATAATGTTTTCTGCCTTCTGAGCTTGATATGGATTTTGCCCAGTAGACCTCCTGTGGATTTTCCTTCTCCAAACACTTTCATCTGAGGAAGACACAACAGGCAACCAAGCGTTCCCCTTTGATTCTCCGGCCAAGAGAAGGGTGTGTTCTGGGAATCAGCAGCTGCCCGTCAAGCCCGAAAAGCTTTGCTTTTCAGTCTTCTGCAAGGGAGCTCTCTTGGCTTTATTATGTACCTCTGCTGCCCAGCATGATTTGCTAAGGCGATCTCTAAATGTCAAAGCCATTAGCAGGCCCAGCCAGGCAGGTGTTTAATGAATACTGCATTACAGGTAGCGCTCTCCTCCAGACCAGAGTTTTGGTCCCCACAAGGCTAGCTAACCGAGAGGTCAGCCTAGAAGTGTCACTTTTTAAACATCGCTCTGTTGTAGAACAGCATCTCTTCGGAGGAAATGCTGCATCGTTTCAGACATTGGCGGAAATCTAGCTCTAAGTAACCATTAAAGCAGTCCCATTGAATTAGCAGAGATTTGGTGAAACAACTCTTGCACAAGTTCCACTGATTTTACTGGCCTTGATTAATTGCAGCTTAGTTATTTCATAGTATCATAGAATCATAGAACTATAGAGTTGGAAGGGACCCCAAGGGTCATCCAGTCCAACCCCCTGCCATGCAAGAACTCCCATCACATTTTTTTCTTTCATCTGCTAATCAGAAATAAGAGTACCAAGTGAAGAAAAAGAGGATTTTTGCTGGAACCTCCAACAGACTTATGAAATAACTTGTTTTATCTTGTTTTGTATTGTTTTGTTTACATTATTTTTACCTACTCCTGCTTTCTCCTTTAAAATGACTTAAGGTGGTGGACAGCCTTAAAAAGACAAGGTTGACAAGCAGAAGAGAGTAAGGGGTAGAAATGTTAAAAAATAATTAAATAATTACTCTATTCAATATGGCAATTAATGCAAATGCTAAAAACATATTTAAAAGCATCAGAGCAAAACATTCTCTTCAAAACACCATGCTGGGAGAGCCAGTCACTGAGGAAAAGCCTGCCTGAAGAGAGAGAGAGAGGTGCTTTTGGAATTTGTGGAATGCAAATGACTGAGCAAAAATTCCCCTAGAAATGTGGTGAAAGCTGTTTGGAGTAGACTGCTCTCTCTGAAGGAAATAACCCACCTGGTAAAGAGCTAGAAAGACATTTGGGGAAGTGTTTATTATAAAAGCACTTAGCCTCGCTGGCAACCCCTGCCCCCGAGCCTTCCTTTGAGATATGGATTGGAGTAGATTGGAGTTAGATTAATATTATTAGTCAAGATTTATATCATAATTATATAGCGGGACTGGCATCATTTTGGGATCGGAGAAGGCAAAGTCATCGCTCTGCCTGCCAGCAGTTGGGACCAAATGTATGAGCCAGCTGAAACAGCAGCCAGGCAAAGTTGGGGGGACGTGAGCGGGTGCCGTCTTTCTCCCCAAAGAGAAGGATGTCGAGGGAAGCCACCGGAACCCCCACTCAACCCTGCCCCACCACTCCCCCCTGCCTGGGATCCTTCCCCCCCCACCCCGGGCTCCCTCCTGCTTGCCGTCATCTTCCACCCCTTGGTGCTTGACCTTGGGGAAGCCAGGAGTGTGGATCCTGTTGAAGTTGCCTGGCCTGGGGACCTTGGGGGGGGGGGGATGGGGGGCTCAAGGGGGCTGGTCCAGGGGAAGCCCTCAGGCAGAGGGGTGATGGAAGGGGCAGGGGTCGGGGAAGGAGCCTTTCACTTCCCAGCAGTTTGTGGCTCCCAGCTATCGGAAGGAGCAGCCAGGACAGGAAAGGCTCATGGGACTTGTAGTCCAGAACAGCAGGAAAGGGGTGGAGGGAATGAAGGAAGAAGCTTCTGAGTGTGCGTGCATGCCATTTTCGGAGGGCTGCATGGGTGAGCCAGGTCTAGTCTCTCATGCTCTAGCTGCACCACTGCTTGCTCCCACTTCTCTCAGGGCTAGGGCAGCTCTCTTCCCCCCCCCCTTTACTGATCTGGTTGGGCACTGTGTGCAGCTGCCTTCAGGAGATTGGCTGCTGCCCAGGGGTAGGGAAAACGGCCTGGTGCCTCCACCACATCCACCTCCCCATCACTGGGGCTGCTCTATTCCCCCGCCCACCTTTGAATCTGGCACTGGGAGCCTGTGTGGCTGCCTCAGGAGTGTGGCGGCCGCGCAAGGCTGGTTAGACCAGCCCAGCACCGATGCCAGATCCACTTGTCCCAGTCACTCCACCTACCCTCCCCCAACTTGGTTGCCAGCTGTTGGGAGCACGAGTGTTGCAAAGGCCAATCAAAATCTGACAGGGCGGATCCGGCCCATACGCCGGACTTTGGACATGGCTGCTTTATACTATTGTCCTTGAGGTAATAGGTAAAACAAAACAGCTATACTGTAGTAGTGTGGCCTTTTCACCAGATGTTTGTGGTGGTAAATAAATAAATAAATAAATAAATAAATAAATAAATAAATAAATAAATAAATCTGTGAGATTTTGTCCGCTGTTGTCCAAAAGAAGGCATTGCCCCAAATTTTGCTCTGCTCCAGGTTCTTCTTGCAAACATTTTAGAAGTGGTTTTTGTCCTCTGGACTTGGGGATCTGGCTTCTCTAGGCTGAAAAACAGTGATGTGCAATGACAGCCTGGACAGAGGTGCAGATTTCTGTTCTGCTAACACAGCTCACCTTCTTCCCAATCATTTCCATCCCTCCGGCTTTCATTCAAACTGCAGATCCAGTATGACAGGCAAGTGCTAAGCCGAAGCCTCAAAATGTCTACTTCTGGACAGGTCTGACCAGAAAAGGGAATAGTTGGAACAAACCCTTGTCTCCCAAGCCCATTGTTAGTCTCCTTTGCTGTATGACATCTCTTGTTAGAAAATCAGTCAGGTCATGTTTGACAGGAGGAGGGCAGCTGAATTGTCAGTGGTCCAAAATTTGGCTTGTGTCAGAGGACCACTGATCTATTCTGGGCTTGTGCTGGCTTTGTGCATCCATCTGCCCCTCAGCCAGTCGCTCTCTGCTTTCGGAATAGATGGTACCACTTCATTTCCACTAGCAGAGCACGGAATACACATATTAAATTAACATTGATGTGGTGACAGCGATGCATCTAAGTTCAAATACACCTCAAATGTTTGAAGGACACCAGAAGCCTCTAGCTGCTTGTTTCTGACTAAGGTTAAAACACAAAATGGCTTTTCATTGTACTACTCCATTCCCTTGGACTACCAGTGAGCACTTGGACAGTATTACCCAACCTGTTGTGTAGTTGCTTGTTTTTTTCGGGGGGGGGCGTTGGTGGTGGGGGAGTGCTCGGGGATTTTTTATGTGTGTGTGTCTTGAGGGGATTTTTTAATGTGTGTGAGAGTGTTCAGGGATGTGTGTGTGTGTGTGTGTGTGTGTGTGTGTGTGTGTGTGTGTGTGTGTGTTTTGAATCTGGTCTCTGGGTGTCTGAATTTCGTTGTATGTGTATACTGCGTATATACATACAATGATAATAAATTATTATTATTGTGGTATTATTCTCTTTCTCCCACCACCTGCTTTTCTGTGATTTGAGTTTCTGTTCAACCACCTTCTGGCAGTGAACTAGAGCAGAGTATGAAGGTTTTTGCATTGTGGGTAAAATATTTTTCCCCAAGAATGTGGGTTCCATGCTTGTTACCAAAAAAGTGCTTTCACGGGGTGACTACAGAAATGCAGACTAAAATATATAGGTCTTTTAAAGGTGTTTTTAAAAGTAATTTATGTTCTTAAAGTAGCATAGACATTGAGAACTGTAATTTACATGATTAGTGGTTGCATGGATACTAACCAAGGGATGGATATCCAATATGGCCATGCCATGAAAAGAACTGAAAAATATCTCTTGTGCAGCTATCAGCTGGTTGTTTCTTTTTAGAACATCAAATGAATACATATCTGCTTGTTGGAGAAAATGCTTAACAGGAGACAATGAGCAGAAAAACAAGGAGAAGCTCATCAAAGCTGACGGTATCTCATCTTCTGGAAAGGACCACAGAAGAAGACTTGTTACCTGACATTTCTTGGCCACTGACAGGACATAGCAAAGGGGCAACCTCACAGATTTTATTTATTTATTTATTTATTTATTATTGCACTTATTAACTGTGCCAACTTTCCCAAAAGGAACTCTGGGCCGTGAACAAACATACACCGTAAATATAAGACACAGCAATACAAAACCAATAAAAAGATAGACCAACTCAATATAAAAGCAAACAATCATAGATGTGTCTGGCAAGGCAAGAGGGCAAGTAAACAGCTGGGCAAACAAACATACAATTAGCGATCACCGAAGTGTTCTTTAAAAAGCCATGCTTTTTAAACTTTTCCTGAAAGCTGGCAAAGACTCCACTAGCTGAATCTTGCTTGGTAGTTTGTTGCAGAGCATCGGTCCAGCCACCGAGAAAGCCCGGCTATGGGTCAAAACTCTGCGGGCCTCCCTAGGGGTGGCCATCCAGAGCGAGAGGGCTTGCGATCCTCTGGTAGGACAGAATGAAGCTGACCTTTGGGAGATACGCTCCACCAGATACTCAGGTCCCAAGCCATGGAGGGTTTTGTAAACCAAAGCCAATACCTTTAACCTTATTTGGGAAGCAACGGGCAGCCAATGCAGACGGGCCAGGATGGAGGTGATGCGGGCGTCCCTGCCCGCACCAACCTCCAGCCTGGCCACTGCATTCTGCACCTGTTGCAGTCACCGAACAAGGGTCAAGGGAAGCCTATGTAGAGAGCATTAGAATTTCTTATCTGGTCCTCAAGAAATTGCGGATGGTCTTGTGAGGGACTGCAGTGAATCAATGATAAGGCCCAAATCAGCGCAAATTCGCAAAAATTAGGCAGTTCGTTTTTTTGTTTTTTCGTTTTCATTAGTACTGGGTTTTTTAGCGGGCTCCTGGAGGAACCTATTGCAGAGAAGGACCCATGGGTGCCTCCTAAATGAAGAGAAATAATGGGGAGTCCCCTTCACTTTGCTCTATGCTAGCCGATGAGTAACAGAATGTGCAGACAGTGACTGTGAAGACTGTTTGTGGCATAGTGAGATTTTTACCACTACACAAAATAAAATGTACTTGCATGTAAACTTAGGGTTAAGGTGGGTTAGGGTAGGGCTAGCCCCTCGGTAGGCTAGTGATATACGGTGGGCTAGTGGGTTGCACCTCTGCCCCTCTTAGGACAGTCTGTGATTTATATAGGGGGCTAGGGCAGGTTTTAGGGGAATTTTTGGCAAAAAGTTAGAGCCTGGCCTGCGATTGGTTTGTGGCTCAATCATGGAGTCCACATGGAGCCACTGCAGCGCAGGTGTAAGAAATAAAAAAAATAAAATCAATGGAAAGAATGGAATCAGAGATTTTGTTGCAAGAAAAAAACGCTACTGGAAAAAGAGTTTATAAATTTTCGCATGTTTCTGTTGTGCTTGTGTGTTTTTGGACCACGATTTCAAAAACAATATTGTGTTCGCCACCCCATTTTGGAATGTGTCAATGAGGTCCCAGGACGGGGGGGAACCCCCCCTCCAGGAATCCATACTTTTTTTTGTGTATTTGGCTGATGGGTGGGGGGAGAGTTTAAAAGTTTTTTCCTGTGCCGTCCATGCTATGGGTAATTGCGGCGGCCGGCGGCCGGCGAGACTGGGCTTTTTGCTGGCTGGCTGCGGGCAGCGAGTGAGCAGACTAGCTGGGGACAGGCCGGGGACCTAAATGATTGATTTGACATATGGTCGCGCAATTGCGCGATGCAAGAACGAGATAATCAGACCAAAACTAGCTCGAGAGTAAAGTTACCGTTTCCGTAGAGTAAAATGGAGTCCTAGAATCTAAATCTAATGGTGAGTCCTTCACTTTTCTCTGATTTGTGGCAAGTTTTTTAACTATCAAAAGGCATTGTAAAATGATGAAACTGAGGCATGTTGTGTTTTGGGCATCACCTCTTGGTTCATCATGAGAATGGAGATAAGCTTGAATTTGGTAAAGACATCAGTGCTAGGGAAAGGTAGCTGGGCAGTGAAGAAAGTATAAAGGAACATATGGTGAGGAGAAGACTACCAGGGATAAAGTCCAATCAAATCAAGCAAGTTTATGAAACTGAGGCTGTTGTGCTTTGGGCACATCATGAGAAGAGATGCTTGTTTGTTAAAGACATCAGTGCTGGGCAGTGAGGTTGAGGAGAAGACTTTTCTCTTCATAGGGTCACCATAAATGAAAGTGACCTGGTGGCACCATAGAAGGAGGAGGAGGTGGAGGAGGAGGAGGAGGAGGATAACCATCACTATCACCACCTTCAAAAATGTGGTAGTCCATAAAGATAGTCCAATAAAGCAGTCCCCCCCCTTTTTTTAAAAAGCCAGAGCCTCTGAGTGTATATAAAACATACTGCTGAATTTCCATCAAAATTCAGTTGGAGAAACTTCCCAACCCTTCGTCTCATGTCTTTAAACTATTATCTTGTAATAGCGACAAAGTCCTCTGACCAAGCCATTTCCTGGGAAATTAACGGCCATCTTGCTTAATGGCCCAAAGCTCTGCTCCAGGCCATCAATTCTTCCCGCCAGTCATCAATCCTTGGCAAATGCCTCAGGCCTTGAACATTACGGTGCTAGTGTCAAAACAGGCCAACACTCTGCTTTGCGCAGACCCACACAGGGTAGGGTGTCACGTCCATGCATTTGGCAAGTGCTGTTTTCGTCATAACAGAGCTGTCAGACATGTATCCATCTCCTTTCCACAGGTTCATTTGCTGTATGACCAGAATGCCAGAATGCCTGAAGAGAGAAGTGGGGATGTTTAACAAACAAAACACTATATCAGTGGTGGCGAACCTTTGGCACTCCAGATTTTTTGGACTACAACTCCCACAGTCCTTTGTCATTGGCAACAGAGGCTTGGAATTCTGGGAGTTGCGGTCCAAAACATCTGGAGTGCCGAAGGTTCGCCACCACTGCACTATATGATGTGCCAGAATTATCCTTCTGTTGTAACACAGGGCCAAGTTCAGATTGTAGCAGCTCTTTGGAGTAATTGGGGTGTAACCAAGTTGCCTCTCACAAGTAGAGATGGGCACGAAACGAAAAAATTTTTCATTTCCGTTTTCATTTTTTTGTTTCGTTACATAACGAAACAACAAACGAATTTTGTCTCTGAAATGTAACGAAACGAACAGAAACACCGGAAATTTTGTCGTGCGTTTCGTTCCTGTTACTGCAATATGAGTGAATTGTTTAAAATCCTTTAAAAAAGCACAAAAAATTGAAATAAATAGTAATGAAACGGTAACAAAATGAACGAAAACAAAAATGATTTTTTTTTAAAAAAAGTCGCGAAAAACGGAAATGAACTGAAACGGACCCTCCAAACGACAAACGACAAATGAAATGCAATTTTTTTTATTCGTGCCCATCTCTACTCACAAGGATTAGGAATAAAATTACCGGTACCTTATTGGTAAAAGTACATTTTTAGTTGCCATTGTTATTTATTAAGAGTGTATCCATCCAGGAATTTATCGAGTTTTATGCTATTCGTTTATGAACCTGAAAGTGCTTTTCCCCCTCAAATAAAGAAGCAGAAAGTAACCACACACACACACACACACACACACACACACACACACACACACACACACATATACAGGGGGGGGAGAGAGAGAGAGAGAGAGAGGAACAAGCAGTGAAATGTGCAATAAAACTTTACTTTCTTAGTACTGTAATATTTAATGACAACAGGTTACATTTTAAACAAAAAATAAATAAAAACCAATTACTGTTTAAAAGTAACTTTTACCAGGCTTTTCCTGTTTGTGTGCTTTCAGTTGTTTTCTTTGCATTCTCTCTCTTCTTCTCTGTCTGTGGGCTAGAGGAGACATGTAAAAGTATCTCCCTGATCTCTGACCAATCAGCCAGTATGGTGGATTTCAGTCTCCCCAGATGATTGAGACCACAGTTTCTTTCATTATTCTTTTCATTCTTCTGATTGCAACTAAAATTCCACAGTTGTAAGTAAAGATTTTTTTTTTTTTTCTACTTAAAGAAAAGCAAAAAGCAGTGTTCTCTTTCTATATCATCCATAGTGCTTTAATGGCTTTAAATTTAATTATGCAGGCTACACATTGCTACTTGCAGAGTGCCATTTGTACTTGATAGTCTGCTAACTAAAAGGAATTAACCAAAATTTCTCCAGCACATATTTAGTACGTCAAATACTTTCTTCATGCCTTTCATGTGTTCCATTGCTGAGCTGTAGTCCCTAATGTACAAATACATTCCATAAAGTACATATACCATTCATTTGGGCATAGCTTCTTGGAGAAATACTTGAGTCACTTTTACAGGATCTCTTTTCAAAAAGGGAAACACAGGAGAGAGAGAGAATTACTTTTCTTGCTGAGCCTCGTGGCGCAGTGGTTAAATGCCTGTACTGCAGGTAAAACTGTGCTCACGACCTGGGTTCAATCCCTGGTAGCAGGCTCAAGGTTCGCTCAGCCTTCCATCCTTCTGAGGTCGGTAAAATGAGTACCCAGCTTGCTGGGGGGGGGGCAATGTGTAGCCTGAACACTGTAATTAAAATTGTAAACCGCCCAGAGACTACTTGTAGTGGTATGGGGCGGTATATAAGCAGAACACTTTGCTTTGCTTTGCTTTGTATACATAACTTAGAAAGTTGTCCATTTGCTGTAAAGCTCTTTTATTGCCCTCCATAACAAAGGAAAAGCAAAACAGGTGGCACATTTCTACCTGCCTCACTGTAGGTGGTTCTTGATGGAAATGGAAATTGGAATGGTTGGCAGCACTTAATCCATCCTTGCTTTAAGAAGAATGAAATGGTTGCACCTAGAGATGGGCACAAAATGGAAGAATTCCATTTTGTTTTGTTTTGGGGGATTTTGTTTTGTACAAAATGATTTGCTTAAAAAATATCATTTCATTTTTTTTGTTATTCGTTCTTCCAACGTGCCCTATCATGGGGAAAAGCACGGGGTTTTAAAACTATTTTTTAGCCATCAAAACAAGCAGCGGATGCACCCATTAGTATTATTTATTTATTTATTTATTGTTATATTTGTATCCCGCTTATCTCCAACATAGGACTCTAAGCGGCTAACAACAATTCAACCTAATTAATATAAACACTCCCAACAAAATTACAAGTAATACAATAAATAAGTTACAATCAAATAGCAAAACTATGAACAGACAAAGGGATAATAATGATAATAATAATGGTAGAACAATAAATAACAAACAATAAATAACAAAACGGGCAAAGCGTCAGGAGAGATGTAAACCACCTGGGAGTTGGGGGGGGAGGAGGCCAGGGGGGGAGGGAGGGAGGAGGGGAGGGGAGGAGGGAAGGAGGAGGAGGGGAGGAGGCACAGACCCACCTCTAGCCAGGCACAGTCCCAGGTGGAACAAGGGAGGGAGAGGTTTCCCTGTGGAGACTCCAGCCGGTCTTATGAGCCCTCTCTCGAGGGAGCAGGAGCTGAAGGCTTCAAGGCACAGACCCACCTCTAGCCAGGCACAGTCCCAGGTGGAACAAGGGAGGGAGAGGTTTCTCTGTGGAGACTCCAGCCGGTCTTATGAGCCCTCTCTCGAGGGAGCAGGAGCTGAAGGCTTCAAGGCACAGACCCACCTCTAGCCAGGCACAGTCCCAGGTGGAACAAGGGAGGGAGAGGTTTCCCTGTGGAGACTCCAGCCGGTCTTATGAGCCCTCTCTCGAGGGAGCAGGAGCTGAAGGCTTCAAGGCACAGACCCACCTCTAGCCAGGCACAGTCCTAGGTGGAACAAGGGAGGGAGAGGTTTCCCTGTGGAGACTCCAGCCGGTCTTATGAGCCCTCTCTCGAGGGAGCAGGAGCTGAAAGCTTCAAAGCACAGACCCACCTCTAGCCAGGCACAGTCCCAGGTGGAACAAGGGAGGGAGAGGTTTCTCTGTGGAGACTCCAGCCGGTCTTATGAGCCCTCTCTCGAGGGAGCAGGAGCTGAAGGCTTCAAGGCACAGACCCACCTCTAGCCAGGCACAGTCCTAGGTGGAACAAGGGAGGGAGAGGTTTCTCTGTGGAGACTCCAGCCGGTCTTATGAGCCCTCTCTCGAGGGAGCAGGAGCTGAAGGCTTCAAGGCACAGACCCACCTCTAGCCAGGCACAGTCCTAGGTGGAACAAGGGAGGAGAGAGGTTTCCCTGTGGAGACTCCAGCCGGTCTTATGAGCCTCTCTCTCGAGGGAGCAGGAGCTGAAAGCTTTCAAAGCACAGACCCACCTCTAGCCAGGCACAGTCCCAGGTGGAACAAGGGAGGGAGAGGTTTCTCTGTGGAGACTCCAGCCGGTCTTATGAAGCCCTCTCTCGAGGGAGCAGGAGCTGAAAGCTTCAAGGCACAGACCCACCTCTAGCCAGGCACAGTCCTAGGTGGAACAAGGGAGGGAGAGGTTTCTCTGTGGAGACTCCAGCCGGTCTTATGAGCCCTCTCTCGAGGGAGCAGGAGCTGAAGGCTTCAAGGCACAGACCCACCTCTAGCCAGGCACAGTCCCAGGTGGAACAAGGGAGGGAGAGGTTTCTCTGTGGAGACTCCAGCCGGTCTTATGAGCCCTCTCTCGAGGGAGCAGGAGCTGAAGGCTTCAAGGCACAGACCCACCTCTAGCCAGGCACAGTCCCAGGTGGAACACAAGGGAGGGAGAGGTTTCTCTGTGGAGACTCCAGCCGGTCTTATGAGCCCTCTCTCGAGGGAGCAGGAGCTGAAGGCTTCAAGGCACAGATCCACCTCTAGCCAGGCACAGTCCCAGGTGGAACAAGGGAGGGAGAGGTTTCTCTGTGGAGACTCCAGCCGGTCTTATGAGCCCTCTCTCGAGGGAGCAGGAGCTGAAGGCTTCAAGGCACAGACCCACCTCTAGCCAGGCACAGTCCTAGGTGGAACAAGGGAGGGAGAGGTTTCTCTGTGGAGACTCCAGCCGGTCTTATGAGCCCTCTCTCGAGGGAGCAGGAGCTGAAGGCTTCAAGGCACAGACCCACCTCTAGCCAGGCACAGTCCCAGGTGGAACAAGGGAGGGAGAGGTTTCTCTGTGGAGACTCCAGCCGGTCTTATGAGCCCTCTCTCGAGGGAGCAGGAGCTGAAGGCTTCAAGGCACAGACCCACCTCTAGCCAGGCACAGTCCTAGGTGGAACAAGGGAGGGAGAGGTTTCCCTGTGGAGACTCCAGCCGGTCTTATGAGCCCTCTCTCGAGGGAGCAGGAGCTGAAGGCTTCAAAGCACAGACCCACCTCTAGCCAGGCACAGTCCCAGGTGGAAACAAGGGAGGGAGAGGTTTTCTCTGTGGAGACTCCAGCCGGTCTTATGAGCCCTCTCTCGAGGGAGCAGGAGCTGAAGGCTTCAAGGCACAGACCCACCTCTAGCCAGGCACAGTCCCAGGTGGAACAAGGGAGGGAGAGGTTTCTCTGTGGAGACTCCAGCCGGTCTTATGAGCCCTCTCTCGAGGGAGCAGGAGCTGAAGGCTTCAAGGCACAGACCCACCTCTAGCCAGGCACAGTCCCAGGTGGAACAAGGGAGGGAGAGGTTTCTCTGTGGAGACTCCAGCCGGTCTTATGAGCCCTCTCTCGAGGGAGCAGGAGCTGAAGGCTTCAAGGCACAGACCCACCTCTAGCCAGGCACAGTCCTAGGTGGAACAAGGGAGGGAGAGGTTTCTCTGTGGAGACTCTCCAGCCGGTCTTATGAGCCCTCTCTCGAGGGAGCAGGAGCTGAAGGCTTCAAGGCACAGACCCACCTCTAGCCAGGCACAGTCCCAGGTGGAACAAGGGAGGGAGAGGTTTCTCTGTGGAGACTCCAGGCGGTCTTATGAGCCCTCTCTCGAGGGAGCAGGAGCTGAAGGCTTCAAGGCACAGACCCACCTCTAGCCAGGCACAGTCCCAGGTGGAACAAGGGAGGGAGAGGTTTCTCTGTGGAGACTCCAGCCGGTCTTATGAGCCCTCTCTCGAGGGAGCAGGAGCTGAAGGCTTCAAGGCACAGATCCACCTCTAGCCAGGCACAGTCCCAGGTGGAACAAGGGAGGGACAGGTTTCTCTGTGGAGACTCCAGCCGGTCTTATGAGCCCTCTCTCGAGGGAGCAGGAGCTGAAGGCTTCAAGGCACAGACCCACCTCTAGCAGGCACAGTCCTAGGTGGAACAAGGGAGGGAGAGGTTTCTCTGTGGAGACTCCAGCCGGTCTTATGAGCCCTCTCTCGAGGGAGCAGGAGCTGAAGGCTTCAAGGCACAGACCCACCTCTAGCCAGGCACAGTCCCAGGTGGAACAAGGGAGGGAGAGGTTTCTCTGTGGAGACTCCAGCCGGTCTTATGAGCCTCTCTCGAGGGAGCAGGAGCTGAAGGCTTCAAGGCACAGACCCACCTCTAGCCAGGCACAGTCCCAGGTGGAACAAGGGAGGGAGAGGTTTCTCTGTGGAGACTCCAGCCGGTCTTATGAGCCCTCTCTCGAGGGAGCAGGAGCTGAAGGCTTCAAGGCACAGACCCACCTCTAGCCAGGCACAGTCCCAGGTGGAACAAGGGAGGGAGAGGTTTTTCTGTGGAGACTCCAGCGGTCTTATGAGCCCTCTCTCGAGGGAGCAGGAGCTGAAGGCTTCAAGGCACAGACCCACCTCTAGCCAGGCACAGTCCCAGGTGGAGCAAGGGAGGGAGAGGTTTTGATGGTACTTCATTTGATGGTGAGAAAAGTTTAAAAAGTCCATGCTTCCCCCAATTGGGTGTGTCGGGAGGAGCATGGATTTTCAAAAGCTTTCTCTGCCACCAAAGCAAGCACCGATGGCAGCCATCAGCACTTGCATCAGTGGCAGAAAAAAAAGGTTTAAAAGCCTGTGCTTTCCCCCATTGGGCATGTTGGGGGAGAAGCATGGACTTTTTAACTCTTTTTTGTCACTGAACCTGCCATCGGTGCTTGGTTTGGTGGGGAAAATTTTTTTTAAAAGGCCACACTCCCCCCCCCCAAAAAAAAAACAATCAGGTGCCAGCATGAAACGCCAGTGTGAGAGCCCTGAACGGCATCCCGACCATTTTCAGAGGGATCCTGCAAAGCTGTCATTGGGGGAACCCCCAGGTGGTGACTGGCTACCCCCCAAGTGCCGATCAGCTGGTGCACGGGGCCCTGCCGGTTGCCCCCCAAGTGCTGATCAGCTGGTGCGCAGGGTAAGCACCAATAATCTGGTGCATGGGGCCTTACCAGCTGACCCCCCAAGCACTGATCAGCTGGCACATGGGGCAAGCACCAGTCAGCTGGCACGTGGGCCCTGCAGGCTGTCCCCTCCATCAGATCGGTGCTAGGGAGTGAGGTGGCCGGTGCATGCCACTTGTCAAAAAAAATCTAAAAAATGAAAAATGGAACGGAAGAGAATGAAAATTTCCAGTTTGCTTCGGTTTTTGTTAGGAACCCCGTGGTGCAGTGGTTAAATGCCTGTACTGCAGATAAAACTGTGCTCATGACCTGGGGTTCAATCCCAGGTAGTGGGCTCATGGTTGCCTTCCATCCTTCCAAGGGTGGTAAAATGAGTACCCAGCTTGCCGGGGTGTGTGTGTGCAATGTGTAGACTTCATACAGGAATTGACCTGTAAACCACCCAGAAACTACCTGAAGTTGTATGGGGCGGTATATAAGTAGAACACTTGGCTTTGTTTTGTTAGGAAATGAAAAGAAAAATGATAATCAAAATGGGGGGGGGGAATCATTTCGTGCCCATCTTTAGTTGCACCTAATCTAAGGAACAAACTGACAGCACCTCTTTGGGAACCTGATTTATAGTACCATTGCTGCCTTGTTACAATTGTATTTGAAATTGTAGCTCCTTTGTGGCCATTTCTTTCCTGTCATGGGTATGAATTATGATTTCTGGTTCCTTGTAAAACGATTGCCCAGAGCAGCAGTTATTTTGTAACTAGGTCGGACAAATTAAAAATGAGTGCACAGCTTTTCTACTTATTTGGAACACCCAAGTCGAGCCAAGCTACATGTTACACGATAGCAGAGTGTACTTGAAAAGATCACAGGTACATAAAAGGAGCTACAATCTGTTTTTTTTCCTCTGATCATCTGTCAGGGCAGAGTGAGTATATCCAGTATATCTCTGGACATTCATTCCTATCCATTCCACAGTGCTAGACAATGGAAACTTCTGTGCCATGTGTCCTACCTGAAGCGTCTTAACTACTCCATTCCCGATATTTATCCCAATATTGTTTCCCCAGCAGCAATGAAGTAAAACTCAACCATCCCTCCAGGGAAATGGGAAAAGACATTCCGTATTTTGCCTCAGGGTACCAAGCATATTGGGCCGCTCCGTTCTTCATCGGGTGACAAGTGCCAGGGCTGTTATCCTCTGACGCCAATCCTCATTCACAAATCAGTCAGTCAGTACCATCCATGGGTAAAGGTATACATTAAATCCAAATAAATCAGTCAACTTCACAACAGGGTACAGAGGCAGGGCCGTGAGTGGTCCAATCTTCAAAGGTTCCAGTAATCTGGACAGACAGGATGGTATAACAAGTTAAGAGGTAGACCTCCATGTTGTCTCACA
Organism: Phrynocephalus guinanensis; assembly: GCA_037367245.1. Taxonomy (NCBI): domain Eukaryota; kingdom Metazoa; phylum Chordata; class Lepidosauria; order Squamata; family Agamidae; genus Phrynocephalus; species Phrynocephalus guinanensis. The sequence continues at coordinate 9,175,817 of CM074741.1, forward strand.
CAAAAGCTCCAGTGACAACATACATAGAATTTCGAGCTCCCAGGTAATGTTTCTCTGCTGACCAGTTGTTTCCGATTAGTGCTCCACACAGCCTCAAAATGCTGGTTGTTCTTTTGCTCTGATCTTTCCAACCTACTCCCCTCTCTGGGACAAAAGTGCCTCACATCTATTGCATTTTCCCTTGTTCAGTTACCACCAGTGTCCAGAATCATCAACACAAAACCATGTTTCTGTTTATGTGGATTATTTAGGATTCTCCAACAGAATGCAAGCTCCTTTCCTTGTGTGTTCTTTCTGCATGATCTGCTCCAATGGCTTTGATGAAATAAAATGGCTGCACTCTTTGGCGGGGGGGGGGGGGAGTAGATTAAACAAAATGGATGCCCTTGGGTTCTGATTCATGTTTCGTGGGCATTTATCACATGGGAAGTCCATGCTAACTAAAAAGCAGAACATCTTTTATGTGCACCTGAGTACCAAAAATATAAAAATAAAAGTTCAGTTGTTGCACTCTTGCAAACAAAACAAAAAAGGTTTTGAGCTATTCTGATGCACTCACTCCATATTGTCCATGTTTTCATTCGTTCATTTGTTCATTCGTTCATTTGTTTGGTTTAAATCCACAAATGGAACTCAAAGCTGTTCAAATTTAAACAGTCGCAATGCAGTTCAAACATTTAATACCAGATACGTGGAAAGGCAGCACAGTGTTCTCAACACTCTGACAATTTTAGGCATCCTCCCTGTCATTCGTACCTTGAACAGAACTTTTGACAGGCACACCTATCCCCTACTGCCATATGCCTCTTAGCCTCTTTTTCCAGTGTTCAGCCAAACAAGTAGACCCTGGGACAAGGTGAGTGGGTGTAATCCTAGCTCCTTTAAATGTTTAAGTAGGAGGACAAGTGAAACCACCTGGTTAGGGAGAGTTTTGGAGTACTGCCAGTAGCTCCTTTGCGGCCTTCGGTATACAACATACAAAACAGGGCAACGTCAGACAATCAGACCACTGCTGCTCCTCCAGAACCCATTGGGAGACCCATTATTCTTGGAACATACAGTTGTCCCCCAACCTTTCGTGGTTCATATACTGCAGTCCCGGTATATCGCGGATCCGCAGTATATGAAAAAAAAGCCCCCTGGGGTAAGGAGGAAAGGCCTTCCCAGGCCTGTCAGAGGCCCACAAAGTGCTTCCCCACAAAGGCTGATACTTCACGTCCCTCTCGCTGCAGTTCGTGGCCCCGCTGGAGACCGGTTCGAAGGAACGGAACCTCACATCCTTGTGGGGTCAATCTGAGTTCGAAGGAATGTAACCAGTCCTTCTGGGGTCAATCCAGTTCACCCCGACCAAACTGCGCTCCAAGCGGGGTGAGAGATTCCCATCCTGGAGCTCGGGAATCTTTTCAATCCACTTCTCGATCCGTGTTGAAAACCTTGGCTCGAGGAAGGACGTGAAGTAACCACCAAAGTGACTTCTGGAAAACCAGATCACTAGAAAGCACTTTTGGAGCCTCTGGGGGACTGGAAAGCCCCTTGCAGGCCCATTTGGGGCAGGGCCAGACCTGGGGTAAGTACAAGAGCCCCCAGAGAGCCCGCCCAGCTCCCGACTTGACCCAGCATCTGCATATTGCGGATTTTCAATTATTGCTGGTCGGGTCGGGTCCCTAACCCCGGTGATAGGTGGGGGTTTACTGTATTGGAAACAAGGGGGATATTATTAGATATGAGCAGGTATCCGCTTCCAGTATTTATCTCCAAGCTTTGGGAGTGAAGACAGGTTTGGACAGCCTTTCATCACAAAACTACTACTCTTGGAGGCTGCAAGAGGGTTTAGTTCACATAGTGAACATAACATAACATATAAGAACATAAGAAGCATAAGAAGAGCCATGCTGGATCAGGCCAAAGGCCCATCTAGTCCAGCTTCCTGTATCTCACAGTGGCCCCACCAAATGCCTATGGAAGCACACGAGACTATATCTCTGTCTCCTGATACCACTCCCCTGCATCTGGTCCTTGAAGTACCCTGGTTTTAAACCTGGATATTACACATTTCCATCATGGTTTGTAACCTGTGATGGACTTTTCCTCCAGGAATCTGCCCAATCCTCTTTTGAAGGCATCCAGGCTAGATGCCATCACCACCTCTTGTGGCAGGGAGTTCCACAGGCTAACAACACGCTGCGTAAAAAAAATATTTAAGGATTGCCATGGGCCAAAACAGAACTCCGGAGGATATTATATGACCCAGAGGCTCTATTTTGCCCAGCCCCAGCACAGAGAATGGCGAAATCATAGTGGTAAGTTTATATGCCCTGTTTCAGAATGGAGCGGCCCAGAAAGACCTTCATCCGTCGCTTATCCTTTCTCAGGAGTCTGCTGAGAATGAAACCAAGATGGCCGAGTGCTGACCTGAAAATTCATGGCACTCTTGCACCACTCATTGCTCTTCTGAGAAGAAAGCATCGGCCATCGCTTACCTTGGTCAATTGACTCCTGCAGCATTAGAAAGCCATCATTCTAGACTACTTGTCTGCTCCTTCCCGTTAGGAGCGTCATTGCCTAATGACAAAGGGAGGTTGTGCTTGGGAGTAAATCTGGGGGTCTTCATAAGCCAGTACTATTGGCAGCAATAAATATGAGGAAAGGCCAGACTCCCGCCACCCCCCTTCCTTGGAGCTGCTGATTGAATATCCCCAACTCTGAACCCAGCTGTGAAGTATGGATTTTCCCCTCATCACCATCTCTCACCCAGCAGCATCAGTCATTAAGCTGTCCTCAAGATCTCCTGCCCAGTTCTGAGGGCTCATTATATATCATAACTTAGGGTGAATTGTGAAAGGGCATAAATTCACCGTATACGCCTTGTTTTCAAAACCCAAACGAACAAGCATTGACTGTTATTGGCTGCAGCCATAGAAGCATAAAGGGGCAGGTCCGGCTTAAATCATTCCCGGAAAGAAATCTTTTCTTCAAACGAGGAGTGACTAACAAATATTTTGCTTGCTTTTCTCTGTTTCTTTTATTTTATTTTATTTTCCTTTTTAAAAGATAATGGTAATGGCTAATTAGTCAAAAAAGAAAGGACACCAGCCCTGCCTGGAATCCACATCATTTGATTCAGAGTTTTGCCTTCTTAAACCTCAGTGTGGATGATTTGTGGTTGGAGAAAATACTTTCTGTGGACCTAATAACCTTCCTGGCAATATCATTCTTGCCATGCATGTTTTGGACATTATCTTTTGGATAAAGATGGGGACAAATAAAAAACAAACCAGGAATGACTCGTGATTCGTCCGAAAATATTTGTTGGGGCCAGAGACCTTGACGAATAGACATGGGCATGACTAGGTGAAATTGTTGTTTCCGTTTTCGGTTATCGTTTCCGTTACGTAACGGAAACGGTAATGATAATTAAGCTATCAGAACTCGAACTCGAACTGAAAAAAGAAAAATTTGGTCAGGTTTTTCTTTGTCGTTCGTGGCATCACAGCGATTGCGCAATGCAAAGCACAGAAAAAGTTTTTAAAAGTTTTTTTAAAAAAAAAACGACTCCCGGCCAAAAAAGCAGGCGAAAATATGCCTGCCTGAGGCTTAGCCACCTACCAGAGGGGTGGTTTCTGGGGGGTCCCCGGCCTTTCCCCCCCTCTTCTCCTGTCCTGGGCTGCTTGCACCAGGCTGGGGGGGGGGTCATCCTCATCGTCTCGCCATGCCATGCGTTGGGGGGGATCCAAAATGGCGGCCGCAATTTTTCTTTTGAAATCGTGGTCAAAAAACACACCAAATCACCACAGAAACATGTGAAATTTATTTATTTTAAATACCTGAATTTTAATAGTAGCAGCAGCGGTTTTTTTAATAGCAATAAAACATCGTATTGATTTTATTATATTATATTTTATATTTTATTTTTTTAGACCTGCCCATTTTTTTTGAACCATTCCACCAATGGCATCGCCAGGTTTTTGACTGACACTTCTGGATGTCTCGGAGGGCATAAAAAGCCGAGGCACCTTCCAGAAATCGCAGTTGGGTGTATGGATGTGGTTGAGAGAGGAGGGCTGGCTGCTGGTGCTGGTGTGATCCGATCGAGATTGAGGAGGGAGGCTGGAGGCTTTAGGATTTAAGTTAGGCAGGCAGGGAGGGAATTTAATTTAGAAAATAATTTCTTTGATTCTCTGCAGCTTTGTCTGCTGAAGGGAATACAAGTTTATTCTTTTTTTTCCTCTGGCAGTTTGTGAGGATTTTTTTCTGATATTGGATAAAGGAGGAGGTTCGACTGGGAGTGGGAGGTGTGGATTTATTTTAAAAATATGTTATATACTACCATTTATTTTCGATTTTCCCAACTTCAATTTGCTTGCACACACACACATTTGGGGTGCAAGCCAAGAACAGAACCTCTATCCTAAGTGATATCTGCCCACTCACCCGTCCGCCTGCGCCGCCACCCTCCTGCGGCCCGCGCTGCCGTCCGCCCACTCGCCCCCCCGGGGCCAATGCCCACCCATGGCCCCCCGCAACCGCCACCCCCCGTACCTCCCCCCCGCCACCCACCCCCCTACCCCACCCGCCACCTAGGGCGCAAAAACACCTAGCGTCGACCCTGATTGCGGGACGCCCCTATGCTCTGGGAAGTCAAATCGCGCTAAATCGCGGTGGAAACGACAAACGACAAACGACACATTTTTGAAAAATTTCGCGACAAACGGAAATGACCCAAAACGGACCCGTTCCAACAAACGAAAACTCAAAATGTCATTTTTTCTGGTCGTGCCCATGTCTATTGATGAATATGAATGAACAATTTCTTGATCTTATTCTTCCCCTTGTATTTTTTTCTTACAGCCCATGGCAGTCTGAAAGACACACACAAATAAACACACACACGCCCCAATCCTATCCCTTCTACTCCCACCCCATTCCCACTTCCCCGTCCCTATCTTTCCACAGACACCGAGAACTGCCCTTTGCTTCAATGCAGCTCCTATTGATTTGTTTTGATGAAAATTCTCATTCTCATTCTCTCTCTCTCACACACACACACAGGGCCGGCACGTCCATTAAGGTGAACTAGGCAGTTGCCTAGGGCACCAAAATGGACAGGGGGCGCCAAAATGGACAGGGGGTGCTGCCCAGCCAGCTGCCCCCCCCGCTGCCACCGCCAGACCCCCCTGCCGCCGCCGCCGCCTGAACCGCCTGCTGCCACCGCCCAACCCCCCTGCCCCACCGCCACCGCCCGACCCCCCTGCCGCCGCTGCCCTACCCCCCCACCGCCGCTGCCCTACCCCCCTGCCGCCGCCGCCCGACCCTCCCTGCCGCCGCCGCCTGACCCCCCTGCTGCCGCCGCCTGACCCCCCTTGCCACCGCCGCTGCCACCGCCGCCTGACACCCCCCCCCGCCGCCGCCCCCCTGCCCCTCGCCTAGGGCACAAAAAAACCTAGCACCGGCCCTGCACACACACACACACACACACACACACACACACACACACACACACAGAGAGAGAGAGAGAGAGAGAGAGAGAGAGAGAGAGAGAGAGAGAGAGAGAGAGATTTTAAAGCAGAGAGAGATTTTAAAGCAGAGCTGTGTCTTTTGGCCTCAGAATCTCATGGAGAACCTCCTCAGCATGGTCTTTTGTGGACCTTACCCTGATTGCACAAGTGTTCTGCAAGTGATCACTTCAGATCCTGGCCTGATGAGATGGGGAGAAAGGGAGGGGATGAGGACACAGAGATAGAAAGGGGGGGTGGCAGAGAGAAGGAACAGGTATATCCATCCCATTTTGTGCTCTGCTCACATCAATTGTTGAAACACACCAACTCTTTATTTGCAGGCATGTGTCTCCTGGCATTTTATCCCAGTGGACTGCAGGCTTGTTTTAGAATAAAAAAGTTTTTTACGATAGGAAACTCAGTCCTACCTTGAGCAATTTTCTGAAGGAGGTGGGATTAATTTCTAGCTTTTCAAGTTTCATCTCTTTGGTGTTATCCCCTTGGGAATCAGCTTAAACAGATGGACAATTGGACACCTTTCTCCATTTCCAAAATCAAAGAGAACTGTGTTTAACAAGGTCAGTTTTGTGATTTCTTTTGTAGTTAGCTTTTTGGCATTTTTGTCTGGCATCTAAGTCTATCCCTTTTGGGCAAAACTGCCTCTCTCCTTTTCTTGCACATTCTGCAGCATTGATTTCCACATGGAATGAAGAAATGGTGGATTAAACTCATTCCTTCCACTCCCGCCCCTGCATTCTGTGGTCCTGAGACGGATCATATTCCTCCCATTTTCCAGCAGCTGAACAACAAAGATGGTTTCTTCACGTCCACTCTTGTCCCGGGAGGAAGTTCGTTGAGTGTTGATGTCAGTCGCGGTCATGTGGTCTTCTTGCAGTTCTGTCCCTGTTCCCGTGTACACATGGGCATGATTTCCGGGGGGTTTTCAGCCCAACCTTCCGTTTTTCGATATTTCAATTCTCCGAAGCCTTGCCTTCAATGCGTTATTGAGCTAGGTTTGAGGCATTTGTCTTTTAATCTCTCTGCACTGCGTTGCTGACTCCATAGGGAATGTACTGGCGAATGGTACTTCGTACTCCTGCCACTATATGGAGAATGGCATGTTGCATGACAAGCCTTACCTCACGGGCACTCGTCTCGGAATAAGAAGAGTGACGAGCAGATTCACAAGGCCAGGGAGGGGAATTTCTCATCCCGCTTAGATCGCAGTTCAGGGGACGTGGTCGGGACGAACTCCCCTCGTCCCGCAATGGATGTGTGGTTAGATTTCGTCGTACCGGTCTCCAGCGGGACTGCGAACAGCGATGAGATGGACGTGAAGTATGAGTCAAAGAGAAAAGGAACAGGAGAAATAGAGCAGGAGAGTCTAATGAGCAGAGTGTTTAGCTGCTTGACGTTTTGACCCCAAGTGACAAGAACAAAGAAGGGGAAAGGAAACACAAATATGAATTTGTTTTAGACAATGATGGTTACATCGCAGCTGAATCTTTGGATTCTTTCAGGTGGAAAGGTGGAATAAAAATATTTTAAATAAATAAAGCCCAGATAGATCTAATGGCCAAGGAAGTTTGAACCTCCAGAACTTGAGCTTTTATCTCCCAGCATGTGGTAAAGAAATGGGGCAGGAGAATGAGAAGAAACCAGCATCAAGAGGCAGCTGAAATCAGAAGCTTTGCAGAGCTGATCCAGTGTGACTGTGACCGATTTTAAGGCATTGCTTTGGTCAGAATTCAAACACCCCCATCTCCAGCCACTTGAAGGTGGGGAAGGATCACAAAGAATTGCCCAATCACCTGTTCACCCCAGGCTGGGCACTTGAGTGGTGCAGTGATTTAATTTTTGTACTACAGCTGTAACTGTGCTCACGACCTGGGGTTCAAATCCCTGGTAGCCGCCTCAAGGTTCACTCAGCCTTCCATCCTTCTGAGGTCAGTAAAATGAGTACCCAGCTCGCTGGGAGGGAGGCCAATATTAAATTTTACAGTATTATTAAACTGAAAGTGCAAACTGCCCAGAGAGTGCTTTAAGTGCTATGGGGCAGTATATAAACTGAACATAAGAACATAAGAAGAGCCATGCTGGATCAGGCCAAAGGCCCATCTAGTCCAGCTTCCTGTACCTCTCTGTGGCCCCATCAGATGTGTCTGGGAGAGCATGAGACTAGATATCTGTCTCCTGATACCACTCCCCTGTGCCTGGCCCTTGAAGTACCCTGGTTTTAAGCCTGGAGATTACACATCTTCATCATGGTTTGTAACCTGTGATGGACATTTCCTCCAGGAATCTGTCCAACCCCATTTTGAAGGTATCCAGGCCAAATGCCATCACCAGATCCTGTGGCAGGGAGTCCCACACATTAGTTTTTGCTTTGCTGACTGTGAAGGAGGTCCGGAAGGTGGTGACGAGGAGCTAGGCCTCCTTGCCAATCGCCTCTTGTCTTTGGAATCAACTCCATCCAGAAATCTCCCTGGCTCCCTTGCATCAAGCGTTCAAGCACCAATTACGAGCATGGCTGGCTTCCCCAGATGTTTCAACCAGAAATCAAAACACTCAGTAAACCCCATTTCTGGCACCTCTGGTTTTGATTTCTCTTAACTGCTATACTTATTGCTTATTTCTTTTAAAATTTTTGTTATTGATAATTGCTCCTTTATTCTACATGTTGTTATGTTTTAATATTGCATTTATAATGCTGTTATTGTTATATAATATTGTATCTTTAGTTTGTGTACTGCCAAAGTATCCCTTGGGCTAGATAGCTGCAGTATAAAAATCAAATCAATCCATCCATCCATCCATCCATCCATCCATCCATCCATCCATCCATCCATCCATCCATCCATCCTTGCTACCACCAGAATCTTCCCAGAATCCATGTGGAAATCATGTGCTATATATTTCACATAACTAGGAACTGAGAATGATACCTGGTGTGGTGTAAGGGATAGAGTGATGGACTCAGTAGGCCTGGGGTCAAATCCTCATTCAGCCATAAAGGGTGTGGAACTGGTAAAAACACTTCTTAAATCTCTCACCTTGAAACCCCAGCTAAGGTCACTATAAGCCAGTTCTGACTTGACGACACATAGCAACACAACAGGAACTGAGAAAGCTGTGTTCCTATCATTCACTTTATTTTATTGAGCTTTTAAACCACCCAGCTTAGTGAAATACTTCCTGGGGAAGTTTACATAATTAAGCAAAACATATGAATTAAAATAATTTTTAAAATGCATGGCACAAACAAACAAAAACAAAACCTGGAAGGCAGCTGAGTATCATGGGGAACCTGTATCATTATTTAGCCTGAATGGCAACCAAAACAGAGTTGATCTCGCCTAGTATTTGGCAGCACTAAGAGATAGTGAGAACACATATCCAGGATTCCAGGTGGCCATGTCTCCTAAGCTTACCTAGAGTTTCCACTGAGACTTTCTGCTTCTGAGCTGCTGTTCCTTCCTGGGGCTTAACACCTTGTCCCTTGCTCAAAATTGTGACCAACTCACCTGCATTATCCCACTGTGAACCATGCCTTTGCCTTCTGTGCCCAACTGGTGCATTGCTTTGAGTGAGGTGTTCACACTTGCTGTCTGCTCCAGACCGCTCTCGATAAAGCCTGCTGCATATTTTTCACATGGAAGCAAAAAAATCTCAGATATCTTGGGTGTCGTGTGGCAAGACCTATCACGTAACTCAGCCAAGATTCACTTGGACTTTCTAATTCAAAAGAACCATAATGTCCTTTGCTATTTTTCTCAAGTTTCCCTCTTCCCTCTGAGCTGATGTCCTTGCAGTATCTGAAAGAGAAATGGGTTTTCTAAGGAACCGTATAATCTTGCAGGCTGCCCCTATTGCAACTAGTAGTATTTGTGAGTGGTTTGGCAATTCAGAGCCATTAACTCGATAAAAGAACTGCTCCTCATTTGTAGACATGGGTTGATGTAACTGTCTCATCTGTGGCATCTCCTTATGGGGCACTGACTGTTAGGATTATGGGGTTGAAAGCCTGTGATTCCATATTTACCACTGTGCCATTGATTGATGAGAATGATAACCCAGATACCTTATCTCTGCCAAGTATCTGTGCTATACATCTCTACAACTGTATGATACCCAACCAGAAGGCCACCTATACCCCATGTTTCCCCTTCAATGATTTGGAGTGAAGTAACTTGGTTTGCTAGGAATCGTCTTCATTTTCTTTCTACATCTGCTTTTCAGAGCTGGTTCTTGCAATTTGATTGGTCCATCCACCCATTTTCCATCCCTCTGTGTATACAGAATAGGACCCAGTGATCTCATCGCCAGTTTCATTAAATACACAAAGCCTAGCACTCTTGGACCACAGGATCAACAAAGTTACGGGGAGTGGGGGGAAACACAGGCAGAGACCGTCATAAAGGCGCAAGTGGTTTGCCCTCTCTGGCCTTTTCTAGCTCAATGTGTAGATTGGTATTGGAAGGCGGTCTTCTTTCCTTCTCCTTCCTCTGCAGTTACTTCCTTGCTGCTGACAGGTACTAACACACAGGTTCTAGGTAATGATTGCTGGCAGATTCTCCATGTGCAGAAAAGGAGCTTCTGTGTGCAGGCTGAGCCACCTTTCTGTTGTTCTGTTCCTCAATGGTTCTAATAAGAATTAAGTTCTCATCAACCTTGTTGCCCTCCTCTGAACTTGTTCCAGTTTGTTGGCCTTCTTTCTACAGTGTGCTGTCCAGACGTAATTACACCCTGAAAAATGATGGTGCCCCCCCCTCCATCTCATTTCTCAAAATTTACTAGTCCAGGAAGAATTTTGTCCTCTGCTGCTTGCAGTTGTCCTACAAAGGGTTACATTTAATCATTCCATTATTGTCTTCTCTCTCCCCACCCCTCTCTAGGGCCCCCAGAGTTATTTTAACATCCTTTGTAGACGTTTAAAGTGATGCAGGTAATTGATGGCCTTCTATAATGAGAGTGCTATTAAAGATAATAAACCTCTGGGGAGAAATACCTGGCTAAGCAGTGATCAGCAGAAAAGTGGTACATTTTTAGTGCAAATCTGACTTCCTTTCTAACAAAGAAAGTGGGGAGGGAAACACAGAGGTGAGCTGAAGTCAGAATGTAATTACATTATGTGTGTAATACACAAGTAGAGGGAAGAAATTCAACCTGCCTACCACTGCAATTTTGTTCTTCCTGACCACTAGCATGTTGCGTGGGGGGGGGGGAATGACACCCCACACCTAATTAAGTGAACTGCTGCTGCTTAGTAGCCGAAGGATGAACCTTGATCGCATTTCAAATCACCGCTGCTAATCTTCAGATTGGGCTGTTATTTACTGACACACATTCACTATTCCCAGAACTCATTTCTTCCCTAAATTAATTATAAAGGACTCTAGAGGGTTAGGGCCATAATGGAACTTTAAAACCATCTCTTTCTCTCTCTTTTTTATCGCTTACCTTCATGGATCAAAAGGCTGGAGAAACAAATTCCATTCGTTTGCAAATTTCTAACGGGAACATATACATGTGCAATGCAAATACCTCAAATGCTTCCCACCCTTTGTCATTTCATGAGACCATCAATATTAATGTTTGTTAAATTTGCAAGGTTGGAAGACTTTCTTCAGCTGCCCACCAATTAGGCAGCACTAGATTGCCTGAGAAATGGGCCCTTTCCATTTTTTTTCCAGAAGGGGAAACATGGCCCAGCTTTTGCAGTGAAATGGAAACCTTTTCACCCTCCCTGAAACGTGACCCCTTGTCAAGGCAATATTTTAATGAATGCCTATAAGGGGGAAAAGGTTTAGTCCTGTCCCATCTGCAACACTGCAACTACCGCACTTTAGATTTGAAACACCTTTTCCTTACAGACAAATTGCCTTAAAAATCACTGTCCACTTTTCAAATCACTTTTTTTGAAGAGCCCCCTTGGCCACACCTGTTTTTGACCACTGTGTCTGTTTTTCTTGCGATGACCACTGGGGGTGGTGCTTTTTTAAAATTGGTTCCTGCACCACCTTTTAAAGCAATTTGGTTGTATTTGCGGACATACTACACCATCTTTTTTCAGTTTCCCCCCTGTTTCTGCTGTTTCCCTGTCGTTGTTTAAAGCGGTTCAGCCAAGTGCGAAAGGGGAAGCTGATAGCTAAGCAACCACTAAAGTGTGGACTGCCAAACCGCAGTAGCGACCACATGACCACGGGAGGAGATAAGCAGCTGCTTAAGGAAGTGCAGTAGCGGCCAGAGTCTCTGCCAGCCTTTAGGAAAGCTTTAAAGACCTGGCTTTTTGTGGAATCCTTTGGTGATCGCTGAGCGTACAATTGTGAGTTGTTGTTGGTTGTTTCATTTTGTCCCTGCCCTTCTTCTTGCCAGATTCTTTGTAGTCGTATTATTTGTGCTGTTGTCATTTTTAGTTTTATATTTGCTTTGCTTATGATGGGGGTTTGCTTGGGTTGTGTTTGTTATTTGTTGTACACCACCCAGAGTACAAATATAAATAAATAAATATAAATATAAACAAGATCCTTCACTCTGAACTGGCTTTATGAAGATGACATGAAGCCAACTGGCTTTGGGGCGGTGATGTCATCTGTTTGGCTGTGATCACATGATCCCTGGCTACATGGAAGAAAGATAAGATACCTGGGAAGAAAGCAAATTACACTGAGGCAACAACAGCTGCTGTCACCACCACCACTGAGACATGATTGTGAAAGTTAAGACCTGACTCCCAAGTCCAATGGAGATGTGCCTTTGCAAAATATTTCAAGCTCCTGAAGAACTCTTATTCCCACCCCGTATAGTCACTGCTTCATTTGAGGTGAGATTAAGTACAGTGTAGTGGCCAGGGCTGGCGCTAGTTTTTCCGCCCTAGGCGAGGGGGGGCGGCAGGGAGTGGGGGCGGCGGGGGCAGGGCGGCAGGGGGCGGCGGATGACAGGGGGCGGCGATGGGCACGGGGGGCAGGGGCGATGGGCACAGGGGTGGGCGGCGATGGGCGCGGGGGACGGCAGGCGGATGGCAATGGGGGGACAGACGGCGGTGGCTAGCAGTGGGGGTGGGGGGCAGCAGGGTGGCCAGCGCCCCCTCTCCATTTTGGTGACCTAGGCAACTGCCTAGTTCGCCTTAATGGGTGTGCCGGCCCTGGTAGTGGCAAGAGTGATGGGCTGGAACTCAGGAGATCCTGGTTCAAATCCCTCTCATTGATAGGCAGTGTCAGTACCTACAAAAGCAGAAAGCACACACTTCTCCCTTCATCTACCTTGGAGTTAAAGGTGCCGTGCCAGACACCTGTGAAGTTCAAAATCTGTGTATAACTTTTATGTTCCATGAGAACATAATTAAAAAGCATAAACAGTTGGTTCCCATACATACATCCCTCCCCTGACCAACATCCCAGCATGCCCCAGCACCCTCCTGTGATGGCATCTGGTGCCATCATGACAGATGAGGGAGCCAGCTAGTCAAACCAGGGGTTGCCACATTGATCACGAGAGGGTCCTAGGTAAGTCTGAGACACACCTTTCTTGGGCCATTTCCGGGGGATGAAAAGCATCACAGTATTATTTGAATTTTCACTTATTCATTGAAATATTTCTATATCTCTATAAGAAAAACTGTGCAGCTCAGAGTCCATGAAATTCAAGGGAGAAGTGTGCTTTCCCGTGCTCTCATCTCATGCTATTCATTGCATGTTCCACTCGCCGGTGTGAGACGAAAGCTAATGAAGCTGTATGGTACTTGTAATGACGATGGGTGTGTTCCAGTTGCACCTATGAATAGCTGCTTTATGTTTGATTCTATAGGCTATGTGTAAAAACTCCCCCCTCCCCCACAAGTGAGGAATTACAGCATGGCAGACATTCATTTACTGCTAAGCAATCCTTCCCAATAAAGCTAAATTTACAGCATCACACGAGCCATAGTTCACTGAGCTAATTCCTAGTAATTGCTGCGAAGCTGGGAGTACTTTATGCATTCTGTTGGTGAGAAGTACAAAGCCTTGATGGGACGCATCATCCTCATTTGTACAATAATTGACCTTCATTATCTGCTTAGGTACAATTATAATAGAACGTATTCATAAGATCAGCTCTTGACTGTATGTTAGGGTGCTAGGGCTGGGTAAACAGTCTCCATTTTAGATAAGACAGAGGCAACACAATCCTGTCCAGTCCCATCCTTTTCTATGTATGCTCCACTGAAACCACACAGCACAAAAAAAGAAAAAGAAAATGTGAATGGAGTGAGACCAAGATCATTATATGGTAGGAATGACTGGAGCAGTAGCTACTTACTAGAGATGGGCACGAATAAAAAAAATGGTGTTTCGGTTTTTCATTTTTCATTGAGGGGTCCGTTTTGGTTCATTTTCATTTTTCATGAATTTTTGGGAAAAAAATTCATTTTCATTTTCATTTTTCGCTTTTACCTGCTTTTTGTGTGATTTTTAAAGCAGTTCCGTGCGCGGGCGTCCCCCAACGCCCTAGACCAGAGGGAAAACACTAAAAAAAATGATGCTGGCAGAGACACAGTATAGACTAGGTACGCAGGGAGGCTGCAAAGGCAGCGACAGGCATTGCCCAGGGTGCAAGGCAGCCAAAGAGTGACTGCACTGCGGGGCAAGGGAGGGTACTCACCGAGAGGTACCCACGCACTCACACAGGGAGGCTGTAAGAGAAATCTCTTCTTTCTCTCTCCTAAGAGTCAGGCTGCAGCCGGCAGGAACACTGAGAGATACACACCCGCTTGGCTGGCCTAAAGTGAAAATAATGAGTCGCGGAGACAGCAATCCCATCCTAACTCCCACCGGAGACTGCAAGGAGGACGGGGGCTGCCAGAGCTTTTTATGCCCTCTGTGGCTGACAGACCTGCCCAATCTGCAACCTGGGCATGCTATTGGTTGAAGTTGTCCAAGAATTTACATGATCCCATCACATGGCTTGCCTCAATTTTGTAGCTGGAGTGGCGACATCCATTTTGTCATCTTAAAGGGAAAAGAAAAATACATTGCAATGGGAGAAGACAAAAACAAACATTTTAAGGACCCCAACCCCCAACCCCGGTAGGTATTATCAGACAGTATAAATAATTATCGCTGCATTTTTATGGATGTACATGGCGTTTTTTAACATTTAAAACAGCTCATTTCATTGCACGTCGACATTAACGAAAAATGAAACATAATGAACCTAATTTTCATGGTTCTGTTCGGTTCGTTCCAATTTCATCACAATGTTCGTTATTTGTTTCGTTACATAATGAAATGAATAACGAATAACGGAAACGAAAAAAGTTCATTCCGTGCCCATCTCTACTAGTTACTCATGGGGACAGTGGCCAGATGGGTGGGGTATAAATGTAATAAATATTAAAGCAAATGAAAGAAAAGCAAAATACTAAATACGGTGAATCTCTTCCAGGTATTAATCTGAACTTGAATAGAATTATTCAGGATGCTAAGCGCATCTTGAAGATTGCATTCAGCACCTTGGAAAGAACCTAAAACATTCAAACTAAAACCCTGGAGGAGATTCACTACCTCTTTGACAACTCCCTCTACCACTCTTGAATGGAGATAATAACAGCATTGTTCAGGCATCGTCTTGCATTGAATTCTTCTTAGGTACAGAAATAATTTTGTTTTTGCTTACACATTTGATTTATTCACCGTCATCTTATATATTTTTATATTTTTTATATTTTATTGTCTTCTTAATGACTTTATGGTTTCGATTTAATATGTTATTTATACATCTTATAACATGGATTTATTGCATTTTTGTGCTCTTTGTTGGGAACCACCCAGAGTTTGAGATTCCTGATGAAATGAAAGGCAAGTCCCCTCACAAATCCATAACAGTAACACCATATTCTGTCAGGTAATTTTTGCACAGTGTAGATTTTAGTAGTTTGGGTCAAAGCCCTGGTCAGCTGGCTTTATTTATGGCTCTGAGACAGGCATAGATCCAGGGGCACCGAGTTGAGAGGATACTGGAATTAAGACCAAGTTGCTGTTCAACTAGTAAGGCATCTTCCTACTGTTCAGAGACCACCAAGGCAGAACCCGACCCCAGTTGGATGATGCCGCTATTAAACAAGATACCATTGCAGGGCTAATATCAATCCTCTAAAGGCCTTTTCACACGACCCCTAAGATCCGCTGGCCACTTAAATTCGGACCAGAGATCTTAGGGGTTTGTCGCTGTTCCTCCGTTCCCACCCCCTCCGCACTCCTGGCTGCTGGCTGCGTGAGGGGAGGGAGGAAAAAAAGGAAGAAAAGAATGTCGCTCACCTCCCTTCTGCCGTCCCCGCACTGCATTCAGATCTCTTAAAGGGGGGGGGCAAAAAAAGAACAAACAGAAGCAAGGACAGCCCGGCAGTCACTACGTTATATCCCCATCAGGAATTTTCACCTTCAGAGAGCAGGTACCTGAAAAGTGCGCTGGGACGGGCTTAGGTGGGCATGGTCGCACGTAATTATCTGTAAACTCTGGAGCTGGTGGGGAAACAATTTTAAGCTCCGGAGCTGGGAGCCATTTGCAGTGGAGTTTAGGAGTTGTGTACAAAGGGCCAAAAAGGCCACACACTTCAACGGATGTATTTGTAGGTCAGGTGATCTTTGCCCCATGAGGAAATGGCAAGCTAATGAAGAAGCATCGGGGTCTAGGCCAGAATATGGCCCATTGAAGGTTTTCCACCCAGGAAAGGAATGGAGGAAGACAACTTGACCCAAGAACTGAAAAAGTGCTCACCACCCAGGTTCATGTTGCTGCAGATTAGTTCCTTTCTCTTCTGTCCAGTATTTAAAGCTATCTGTGTCCAGCCATTTTCATCTTCTGGTGCATTCATCTGGAACTCTGCAACCTCTGCTGTTTTTGCCTCCTTATCATTATTGGTAGACTTCTATACTTACCTTTTGGCTCAAGCAGGAAACACCTCTGGGACGGGTTTGGATTTCATACCATTTTGGTGGGCCCACACATAACCATTGGCTTCCCAGAGACAGTTCTAGCGCAAGTCAGCATAAAAACTAGGCTCCATTAGTTTCAATGTGAATGCAGGTGTTTAGTTTCCAGATGAATCTCAAGCTTCAAATGCACTTCCCTTATTCTCCCTCACTGACCTTCTCTTTCCTGTCCTCTTTCTTCTCCAGTCCATCTTGCTTGTGTCTTCTGTTCCAATCTGTTCTTTCCATCCTTTCCAGTTTCCTCCATTGTCACAGTTCCATGTCTGAAGAAGTGGACTTGATCCATAAAAGCTTGCATTAAAATATAATAGTCTTTAAGGTGCCACATGTTTTTGTCATTTGTTTTATTTTGGTTTGTTTTTTAAAAAAATTGCCTGGAAATCATGACTTCAGACTACCAGTTGTGGAGGCCATAAACCTAGTTTTTGGTTGTTAGAAAGAGGGAATTGGGTAATGTTGAGTAAATGTGGCTAGTTGTAAAGTAAGCGGGGGGGTATTGTATAAACATTGCAATTGGTGAGTGTTCAATTTACTGGGTCTCTTGAGTTGGAATAATTACAATGACAATAGGAACCACTGTGTTTAACATATGGAAGGATGCAATTAAAGGGAGTGCCTATAGAAAACTGGAATCTGGAGCAGCATCCATATGTAGGGTGGATACTGTATCTTAAGGAAATCATGTTAGGGCGTTTATACACGACCCCTAAACTCCGGGGCAAATGGCTCCCAGCTCCGGAGCTTAAAAATGTTTACCCACCAGCTCCGGAGTTAACAGGAAATTTTGCAACCCCGCCCACTTTAGCGCGTCCCAGCGCAGCTTTCAGGTACCTGCTCTTTGGAGGTGAATATTATTTGATGCGGTGCAAGGATAGTGAGTGCGGGGCTCTCCTTGCTTCTGTTTGTTGTTTTTTGGCTCCTGCCCCTTTAAGAGCTACTTTTACAGAGACGAGAGGCAGAACGAGGTGAGCAGCATGCTTTTCTTTCTTTTTTTCTCCCTCCCCTCACGCAGCCAGCAGCCAGGAAGTGTGGAGGGGGGTGGGGACACAGGAAGAGCGACGAACCCCTAAGATCTCTGGTCCGAATGTAAGTGGCCAGCGGATCTTAGGGGTCATGTAAAAAGGCCATTAGTCTCATATTCAGACTGTAAGAGCTCATTGCATAAAGTGAGTGTTAAAATAATTCAGAGAGGTATCAAAAATAGCCCTGAAAATAAAAGTGCTTTTAAAACTGAGGCTTGAACAATAGTTTACTGTCCTCGCTCCAAATAGTTACCCAGCTTTCCAGCCAAGCAAGGTCATGTACCATAACAATCATGACCATTGAACATGTTTTACAAATAGAGACAAAGCTCAAACAAAGGATGCAGGACTTATGCATTCTTTGTAGTTCAAGTACCTTGGAGTTGCAATATTATGGAATGCAAGAGTACTTCAAGCTCTACAGAATTTTAATAATGCCTTGAGTGGCAGCTTGCCAGATTTTAAGTTACAGACCCTTAGAATTATAGGAGTAGCAACAACGATTGTGATTCCTATTCTTTTTTAAAAAAAATCTTGGAATTCTAGGATCCTGGACAAAGGATTATTTATTCTTAGTTTTGAAGTGCATCTAGATATTCTATAATTATCTATATTTATGAGAAGCAAGCCCACTTTTTTTCTTGGACAAGAAAATAAGCCTAATAACACTGCTCAGAGTTGGAAGATGAACTCTTAGCTGTGGATAAGAACCAATTCCCTTGGTCAATGAGAAATGGGCAAGAAGTAAGGAAACTGAAGTGTCTATCCAGAGCTTTAAGCCTGGGGAACAACAGTTTTTAAGTGGTTCTGACACCTGTCTCTGGCATGAACTGAGACAAACTTTCTAAAAGCTTTAATGACATACAGAGGGAGGTGGCCATGGATACAGTCAAAGTCCCAGTGTGCAACATTTTGTACCTGTGAGTGTGATTAACTGGCTGCCATGCCTGGTTCAGTTTAAATGCATTATTGTGATGGCAAATAAATTATTTGAAATGCATTACTTTGGCAAGTATGTGATGGGATGGGGATCTGTGAAGAATGTGGGGTTTTTGTAAGAATGGATTAGACCAGCATGGAGAAAAACTAGAGGAATTGAAGCATTTTGGGGTCAGTTTTGTATAGAGATGATGGGTAGAGAGTTCTCCTTGAGTTTGGTGTCAGAGAGAGCAGTCGGAGAGTGAGTTCCAGAGGGTGAGATGATGGAAAGAACAAGGAATTGCGCTGAATAAACTTAAGGCCTTGGATCTGGAAGCTGAGTCATAGCAGCTGGTCTTCTTTTCTTGAGAGATTATTTATTTGTTTATTTATTTATTTATTTGTTTGTTTGACTAGCCCTAAGGCTACTCTGGGTGGTTTACAACATAAAATAGCATAACAAAATAACAAAGTAACACATTTAAGAAACCAAAATACAAACAACATAATATAGGCAGAATATACATAAATCCACAACAATAAACTAAAGCTAAAATGAAAGTCAAAATAACCAGGAGGAATGCATTGAAAACCTATTAATCCATTCCCTCTGGAACAGGTTAGTGGATTGGTTTTCAGTATATTCCTATGAGATAGAATTTTTGGTAAGAAGAATTGACCCATAGAATGAATTAAATTTGTCTTATGAGTCACTTCTGTAGAATGATTTTTCTCCTAGAGGCACCCCCTTTGGAGCTTCAGAAGTCAGCCCCCTGAACCCCAAACCTTTCCAAATTTCAGGGGGTTACCTAGAATCACTTGAGGAAGCTGCTCCTGCCATTGTGATCATTTAGGACCCAGGGGAACATAGTATTTGTTTTGTTTCATTTCATAATGAAACTACTTTAATAATCATTAGTAATGAAACAAAACAATACTACAGAGATGAAACAATATGAAATGAAATGCTATTTTTCCGTTTCATGCCCATCTCTGGCAAGAATATGTACAAATAAAAGGAACAAAACAAAAACTTCTGTGCTGAAAAACAGGAAGTGGAAGCAACACCAACATCACTCTCAAAGGGCCTTTTCACACGACCCCTAAAATCTGCTGGCCACTTAAATTCGGACCAGAGATCTTAGGGGTATGTCGCTCTTCCTGTGTCCCCACCCCTCTGCACTTCCTGGCTGCTGGCTGTGTGAGGGGAGGGACAAAAAGAGAAAGAAAAGCATGCCGCTCACCTCCATTCTGCCTCTCGCTCTTGCCGCGGCAACATTCCAGTCTCTGTAAAGTAGCTCTTAAAGGGGCGGGAGCCAAAAAAACAACAAACAGAAGCGAGGAGAGCCCCGCATTCACTATCGTTACACCGCATCAAGGAATTTTCACCTCCAAAGAGCAGGTACTTGAAAGGTGCGCTGGGACGCGCTAAAGTGGGCGTGGTCGCACCTAATTTCCTGTAAACTCCGGAGCTGGTGGGGAAACATTTTAAAGCTCCGGAGCTGGGAGCCATTTGCCCCGGAGTTTAGGGGTCGTGTATAAATGCCCAAAGGAACAGGGCACGATACACCATTTTAAAAGGCCTCCCAGGCCGGATGGCACTGAAGGTATGCCTACCTGAAGAAAAAAGATATTTACTTGCTTGTGGGTGGATACCAAAGATGGGGCCAGCCTAGACTCCTAGAGGAGGGAGTTCCAAAGTCTGGGAGCATCCACAAAGTTGACCCTCTCCTGTGTTCCCATCCGGCACACCTGTGGAGATGGCAGGATCCAAAGAAAGGCCCTGTATATATATTTTTCTTCTCTCATAAACTGGTGGTGGTTCATGCCCAGCCCATCTCTAATCGCAACACAATTATACCCTGAATTTCATGCACTTCTATTTGTTCTGACTTCCCCCCCCCCTCTTGAGTGGGCAAACTATGAGAGTTCAAATGCTAACTGAGGAGGTGTCAGGGTGCTTCTCAACTGCACAACTAGGCACATGACTGAGAGGCACCCAGGCCGCTCATCAATCAGTTGCAATTAGCTGCAGCCAGTTGCTCGAACTTTATATGATCATTAATAAAGTTCTGGTTGTTGTGTTAGAAAGGCAGTTCCCAACCTTAGTTCCCCACACATTATTGGGCGAAAAGTCCCAGGAGCCTTCACCACTAGCTTTCCTGGCCACTATTTCTGGAAGTTTGAGTCCAGGTGTACCTTGGGATCCAAGGTTGGGAAGCATTGTGTAAGAATTCCTAGTGTCTAGATTCAAAAGGCAGTTTATATCTACCCTAACCCAAGTTGCCTGTGGAGGACTACTACATCCTTCATAACCCCAGTCAACACAACCCTGTTGATTGTGACGATCTGGGTGTTGTACGTGTAAGATCATGGGAAGTAAGGAATAGTGGACACAACACCCTTCCATTTTTGTGTCGCCGTCCAGTGTTTCTATAAAGAACTCAATAGGTTCCATTAACCTGATCTCTCCCCATAAATCTCCGTCCAACTCCGGTTGTGACTTAACTGCGAACTTGCTTTCAATGCTTCAATTTCAATTTTTTTCCTCCTTCCCTAAACTTGCTCTTGATTGTTCGATCCCGAAAGAAAATTTGGAGCCAAAAGCAAGGGAGAAGCAATTATTCCCGCAGGAGGCTATCACACAGGCTCTCTCCTTCTTTCCTTTTTTTGTGGACAATGATTATTCTAATGCTTAAAATCACCCTCATTAATGTCCGTTTCTATAGGAACGGAATTACAGTTATTTCTTGTGGCTCAGAACAGATTTCTCCAAATGAGAAAGAAAGAGGAAGGGGAAATCGCCTCTGCTCCATTTCTAGCTGTGATGAAAAATAGAATATAAATGATATATAAACAGTACCCAGCCTTCATGGACGGATGCCTTCTCTCTCTCTCTCTCTCTCTCCGCCTCACTTTTCATCCTTACATGGGGAGCACCAACACTAAATGTCCAACACAACGGACGCTTGGCAGCCTCAGTAATGTGAAATAAATCATGACTGTCGAGCCCACAGTTGGCTAAGATCCTACAGTCCAATAAAGGGGAATGAAAATTAATTTCCTGTGATGTGTTAATGAGGATTCCGCCCTTGAGTTCCAAAACAGAAAACAGTCATGTTTTGGGAAGAACTTGTAGGCCATTTTGGGTACTTAGCTGGAGAATCACCTGACAGAACTGGTTCTTCTCACAATCTGTTGGGCAAGGACCAGGTTGCAGAGTCTATTCTTCAGTCCAGCGCTGTTGTATCAGTTGCTCAAGTCTGCAATACCAATACCTGGTTCCTGTGGCAGCTACTGAGGTCAAACTAACCTGGAAGGGCTCACTAAATCTAAGAGATGTGCAAAGGGAGCATTTCTGTGCTGGTTTTGTTTTGGAATCTTTGCGGGGAGGGGCCTTCTGTCTGTTCCAGGTTCCATTAGGTGTACGGATTAGGGATGGGCACGAAACAGAAAAGCAGTGTTTCGTTTCATTCTGTATTGTGGGGGGCACATTTTGCTTTGGTTTCACCTCATATGAATTTTACAACAAAATTTGTATAACAAAACAAGACAAAAATGAAATGTTTTGTTACTTTGGGGCTGCTCCATCCGAAGGCTCCAGCAGCATCTTAAAAGGCTCCGGTGGAGGCAGTCCTAGGCCAGCCTACCCAACTATCTGGTGGGGCTCCAGTGGCAGCCTAAGACAGCCTACTGGCCACTCGCCCTCTCCTGCTGTGGTGGCAACTCTGACAGCGGCCATGGCAACAGGCCTAGGCCACCCTGCCCAGCTCAATGGTGGCGACTCCGGTAGCCGCTGCGGTGACTCCAGCAGTGGTGGGCCTAGGACAGCCTGCCCAGCTGGTTGGCAGGACTCCGGTGGTGGCCATGGGGACTCCAGTGGCAGCGGTCCTAGGACAGCCTGCCGGCCACTTGCCCTTTGGTGCTGCAGTGCCGGCAGCTCCAGCAGCAGGCCTAGGATGGCCTGCCAGTCACTCACCCTCTCTGGCCTGGCCGGGCAGTCTCAGCAGCAGCGGCAGTGGCGGAACACCCAGAGGTAATTGACCATTTTCATATGGAATGGAATGGTTCGTTTTAATGAAAAAATGACCATTTGGTTTCATCTGTAACAAAATGCTGCATCATTGTTTTGTTTTGTTTCATTTTGTTATGTAACGAAATGACGAAACAGTATTTCATTTTTCGTTTCGTGCCCATCCCTAGTACAGTTTGTTTCTGTAAACCCTAAAATATCTACATCTCACTTCCATGTCAGTTTTCCCAGTCCGGTTTCTGGTGTTAGGACCAAATCAGCCCTACCAAACCAGTCCAAAAAAAAAAAAACCTGGGCATAAGACAAGAAAAAAATCACTCTTTCCAAAAGTGGGCAACAACAACAGTACACAATAAATAGAAATCAAACATTTGCAAACCTATACAGTCATTAATTGTATGTTAAAGTTCACATTTTTCATCATATCATCATCCTCATCATCCTCATTAATTCATCAGAAGGAATCAGCAGTGGGGGGGGAAGGAATCATTGCTGTGATCACAATACCTGGAGAAGTTCAGAGGAGGGCAACAAGAACAATTTTATTTATTTATTTATTTATTTATTTATTTATTTATTTATTTATTTAAGAGTATTTTTACCCAGCCTTTCTCCTTGGAGAAGGACCCAAGGCAGCTTACAGTAATGAGGGGTAATATACAGTTCAGTACAATTAAGACATGTTCAAGCATTTGAGAACAAGGAATTGAGGGACATTGTACAGCATTAATAGACACCATTACATTAATGCTACAAGAGAACGAAGCAGTTAAAAAGAGAGAGTAGAAGTTATGCGTGAGGGAATCTAACATTGAAAACATATTGTCAATGCAATCACAAAATCTATAAACATATAAAATCTATAAAAGTCATGTAATAGGTCGTCCATCATTCAGGGAAAGCTTGCCTGAAGAGGCATTTTTACAGGTGTCATTTCTCTCCTGAAAGGAGTGTGTATTCTTTGTACCCACATTTGAGAACCCATAACTTTTATCTCTCTTTTTGGCACTGTATTGTTTTGTTTTGTACCATAAGGGGACTGGAAACCAAACCCTACGAGGAAAGATTGAAAAAAACTAGACATGTGTTAAACCTTGCCAAAGGAAAACTGAGGGGAGACAGGATCCCTCTTTTCACATATTTGAAAGGCTGTCATACCAAGGAAGGGTAAGGTCTATCCTTGAGCACACCAGAGTGCAAGACATGCAACAATAAGCAAAGGCTAGTGGAATTCAGATTTAGTTTGAACATCAGGGGGTGGGGGAACTTCTTAACTGTTAGAGCAGTACGACAGTGGAACTAATGGCCTTGGGAGGATTAAGTCTCGAGTGCTCCGGTCACATTTGGTGGGGTCACTGTGAGATACAGGAAGCTGGCCTAGATGGGCCTTTGGCCTGATCCAGCATGGCTTTTCTTATGTTGTTATGAACTGATGGAGATTTGGCAAATCAATGCCTCTGTAAGCTCTATTTATGCAAATAGGCTTACTCTACTTACAGCTTGTTAAGTCACAACTCATGTAGGGCCATTTGTATCAATGGAACACACAGAGGAGTTGACTTATTTGGTCTCCACTGAGTGGTCCTACTCTAGTGTGCCTTCCGATTTTGAGCAAGAGCAGTTCAGCCACTGTTGGCCACTCTTAAGGTAACAATGTCCTGGAATAGCTGCCTTACGGATTTATTTCTGTGCTGATTTTTTGCTGAAGTAGACACTGGGAAACCACTAAATGTGTACCAAATGGGTACTCATCCCCTGATCCCTCCAATAACAAAGTAGAGATGGAACATCACAAATACCTCCTTGGTGCATTCAACATTCTAGGCTTCATTCCTAATATCCTGACATTTTACTCACAGAGGGCACAGTGAGGAATTGAACTTCCAAACGCTGGCCCTGCAGCCAGATACCTAAACCACTGAGCTAGCTGGAATAATGGGTGAGCCGGGATTATTTTTAATAGATGTAGACAAAAATATGTACAGATATAGTATGTTCATTATAGGGCAAGGCTCTCAGAAAGACGGCAGGTAGAACTAAAAAATGAGAAAAGAAATCTCTAGACTCAAATCCTATTACTAAGTGCCATGCATATAATTTGTACAAGCCATTTCTGCATTTTGCTGGCCATCTCTCACATACCTGAGTATATGATGGTGTAAGAAGCCACTTGTACAGCATGGATACACCTGAGCGTGCATCAGCCAGCCAGCAAAATTGCACACTCCGTATGAGTGGTTTTTGGTACACACTAGCCAAGAACACTCCATGGACATAGGGTCACGAAGGGTCGGTCACGACTGTAACGACACAACAGACAGACAGACACAATACCAAGATGATGGTGAATTCCTAAGGTCACCATTTTATATATGGAATAGAGTGAAATGTAAGAGAAAACACTGCTTTTCAAAACTCATTTCTCCCCGGGAGAAAATAGGATATTGTTTTTGGTTTTAAAAAGTGGAAAATAGGATGTTGCTTTTGGTAAACAGACCCAGCTAGAGCCTTTGATAGTGGTAGGGTGGGTTGGGGGTGGGGGGAATGGAACCTGTCACTTAAAGCCTTTTCACATGACCCCTAAGATCCGCTGGTCCCTTAAATTCGGACCAAAGATCTTAGGGGTTCGTTGCCCTTCCTTCCTCCCCACCAGAGAAAGAGGGGGGAAAATGCAGCTCACCTGGAGGAGCCTCCCGGAGCTCAGTTTCTCTTCCGTTTCTCTTCCGTTTCTCTTCTGCTGGCTTTTTCCCCTCCCACCTCTTCTCTTAAAGGGGCAGGAGGGAAAAAAACACAAGCAGAAGCCAGGAGAGCCCTGCATTGACCAGATTAAATCCGGACCTGGGGATTTTCACCCACCTCAAGCAGGTACAAGAAAGTGCAGCTGGGTCGCGCTTAGGTGGGCGGGGTCGCACTTAATTGTCTGCAAAGTCCGGAGCTGGTGGGAAAACACTTGTAAGGTCCGGACCTTGCAGCCATTTCCTGCGGAGCTTAGGGGTCGTGTATAAAGGCTCTTAGTTTCACTACAAGTTGCATTGATTTTCAAAAAAGAAAAGGAACTAACATTGCAACACATAAATGACTCCACATGCAGGTTTAATACAATCCTGCTAGGAGGAAATTCAAAAGAACAGCTGGATAGTGGGAAGAACAGCCCCCATAGAAGGCATAATTGATTTCATTCATCTCAAGAAAGTGACCCATGAGTCTTGAGACCCCCTCAGAAAACGTAAACCAAACATTTTCATAGGGGTAGAATTAAAGGCCCACTTGACAGAGAAGGGGAGATTCTTGCCCTCACATCTCCATCCGAACCTGGTAAACCAACTAATAAATCACTGGGCTGGCTATAAAGGTCGGAACACAACTTTTTCACATAAGCAACGAGCGGCTGGTATAAAACCCAAAGGCCCAAGAGCATCAAAGAGCAGTGATTAAAACAGATCAAAAGCTTCTAACTTAACCAGGGCCTCAAAGACTGTGTTAAAGCCACAAAGTGTTAGTGGAAATCCTGTTTTCATAGCATTTCTAAACCCAAGGGCTGTTACTGCTAAGAACACTGCAAAGCAAACGCTCCTGGGTCAGCTTATGAAACGTTCTGTACCTGATTCGTTGTAGATGTTCCTGGGCTGGAGAGGAACTTCTGAGCCAACTTTAACTGGAGCACAATCTTTCTAAAAGGTCTTCTCAGATCACTTTTCCTGCCTGTCTTCCTCTCTTAGTGCAACAGCCAGCTACGAAAAAGATTTGAGCTCATCCCTCTCTCCCATTCTTAAAGGATATGTCTGCCCTGGGGATGGGCATGAATCAGGAAAATGGTGATTCGGTCATCTAGATCAGCAAAACACATAGAATGAATTCATGATTTTTCCTGCCGAATTGACAAATCAATTTGTTGATTTGTTTTGCTTTTTAAATACCCCCCCTCAACAAACGTTATCTTTGCAGGCACCTGGAGGCACCAAAATTCCAGAGAAGTTTCCCCTAACTCTACCATACAATCATAGAATCATAGAATTGGAAGAGATCTCAAGAGCCATCCAGTCCAACCCCCTCCCATGCAAGAACCCCCATCAGAATATTTCCGACAGGTGGCCATCCAGCCTCTGCTTAAAAACCTCCAAAGAAGGAGACCCCACCACCCTCCCTGGCAGCATATTCCACTGCCGAACAGCTCTAACTGTCATGAAATTCTTCCCAATGTTTAAATTGAACCTTTCCCCCCCCCCCTGTAATTTGAGACCATTGCCCCACATCCTAGTCTCTGAAGCCATGGAAAATAAACCAGTCCCTTCTTCAATGTGACATCCTTTCAAATATTTAAACATAGCTATCATATCCCCTCTCGGTCTTCTTTTTGTAAGGCTAAACTGGGTTTTGGACACCCATGCTATACACTCACACAGGAGGGGGAATTTTGTGGTTGTTTAACTAGCATGTAAGAAATCTAGTCTTCACCAAATGTGGAGGGAGAACCAGGAGAAGCTTATTTGAGATGTTGTTGCCCCTAGGTACTTGTGAGGCACTTTTCTGGGGGGCCTTCCTTTGTGGTGCATAACTCGGACATTGAAAACCCAAACTTTGCCAAATTTGTGGGGCCAGTAGAGGAGAACCACAGGAAGCTTCTCTGCATTTTCAGTGGTTCTAGGTACCTTGGGGCATTTTATACCCCAACAAATCTATGAATTAATTCACTAAAAATTCATTAATTCTCATTTGTTAGGGAATTTGTTAGGGAGGAATAGGAATATAGATTTGAATTGATGAATTAGTAAATTTTGATGAATGTTTAATGAATAGTCAGTCTTCATGTCCATCTCTAGTCTACACCACAAAGGCAAACCAGTTTTCGAACTGGTTTAACTGCCATGTTTTCTTCAAGAGATTCTGGAAGTGCTCATGATGTTTAACCCTACTGAACGTTGTAGCTCCATGTTGACACTCTCAAAGCAGATATGACAGATGGTTACCCAATTTTCTCTTGAATTCCTCCAACACTGGAGCACTTGCCAATTTTAGTTTCTTTTGATTATTCCACATTCAGACATTTTAATGCACATTGGTAGATAATGCATTTGAATGCACATTTCTCTGAATATCTGCATTTTGTAGTGAACTTTCTTAGTACAATAAAAATGAAAGCAGAAAGACAACTAAGTTCATCCTAAATAAAATCAAGCCTGGACTCTTACTAGGAGCAAAAAAAAAAGAAAGAAAGAAAGAAAAAAGGATGAAACAGAGACCATCTCTTTGCACATCGTGAGAACACAAGACTTGTCAGGAAAGTAGATAAAACCAAGAAAAATTTGAAGGTGGAGCAGTGTGTAGATTGCTGTTCTGCCTCTCTGCAGTTCATAATCTTATTCTTAGTACTGCAGAGGTGGAAGGGGCCTTACGGTTCATCCAGTCCAGCCCCTACAAAGAGGCCCAGTGGGGAATTGAACTCCTAACTTCAGGTTCTGCTGTCATTGAGCTATTTAGAGTTATTTCCCTTTAAATCAGGTCTGGAGTTCGTTTAATAGAGGAGTTGTTGAAAAGGAGGACCATTTCCCATAGAAGGGGACACTTGGACGGTTACTTCATGTCCATTCCCATTCCGGGAGGAAGTTCATTGCGTGTTGACGTCAGTCACAGTCACGTGGTCTTCTCCCACTTCTGTCCCTGTTCCCGTGTATGCAGATTGATGATACTGGGATGACTGTTACCGTGCGTCCTCATTCCGTGATGAGATGTGAAATTCTATGCCTTCATCCTCTTTTTCTTTTCAGTCCGACCTTCCGTTTTTTGATGTTTCGATTCTCCGAAGCCCTGCCTTCAATGCATTATGGAGCAAACTTTGAGGCATTTGTCTTTTAAAATCTCAGCACTGCATTGCTAACTCCATAGGGAATTTACTGGCCAATGTCACTTCGCACTCCTGCCACTAGATGGCAACGAGTTACAATCGGCACTAGAGATGGGCACGACTAAAAAAAAAGGTGTTTCATTTGTCGTTTGTCGTTTAGGGGGTCCGTTTCGGTTCGTTTTCGTTTTTCGTGAATTTTTTGCAAAAAATTTCATTTTCATTTCGTTACATAACGGAACAAAAAAACGAAAACGAAAATGAAAAATTGCTGTTTCGTTAGGATTCATTACCGTTCAATGTATTTGCTGCAACGAAAATGAAACACATGACAAAATTTCTGTTGTTTTCGGTTCGTTTCATTTCATTTTGGAGACAAAATTCGTTTTTTGTTTCATTATGTAACGAAATGAAAAAACGAAAACGAAAATGAAAAATTGCTCATTTCGTGCCCATCTCTAATCGGCACTCATTCCGCGACGAGGCTTACTTCACGGGCTCTCATCTCGGAATGAGAAGCGAAACGAGCAGATTCCCAAGGCCAGGGAGGGGAAATCGCTCATCCCACTTAAATCGCAGTTCAGGGGGCGTGGTTGGGATGAACTCCCATCATCACGCAATGGACGTGCGGTAAGATTACTTCGTACCAGTACCAAGCAGGACTGCAAACCACGATGAACGGGATGTGAAGTAACAGCCTTGGTGATCCTGCTGCCTGGACCCCCTTCCAGATCCTATCCAGCACTGTCCTTTCCGGAACCCAGGACAGCAGGCAACCTGTCTTAAATCCTTCCCAGATGTAACACCAGCCCTGCAGAGAAGGAAATTTGAGCTCTACTGGTGGCGTTCATTTATAAGAGCTTCCCAAGAGGGTTGCATAAGTTTACAGACAAGTCCTGTTTTGGGGGGACATTTGCAAAGTGCAGCGTGGTAAAATAGAGCTGTGATTTAACTTGGGGGAAAGGCAGCTTAACGGGAGAATGAGGAGGTGGTGGTAATCACAGATCTGCAAGCAGAGTCATGGCAACTGGACTTCTTTTTCTTGAGAGACAGAAATGTCTCGCTGCTCATCCAAACAGTTTGGATGAGCAGTGAAATATTTCTGTTTCTCAAGAAAAGAAGTCTAGTTGTCACGACTCAACTTCCAGATAAACTCCCCTGGATGACTGAGAATCTTCACAGACCTATCATCATAGAGTAAAAAAAAGGTTCATGATCTTGGGTGTGTCAAGCAAATGACCCAACACTGTTGTCTCTAATCTGCAGTTTAGGGAGAAAATATGAATCCCAGTGCTTTAACATGTTTTGACTTTCCCCTGAGCTATAAATTTAACATAGGAAGCTGTTTTTTCTTGTTGTAGTCTATGCTCCCCTCTAGTGTTTGTAAAAATGCATCACAATGCACCTGTTCTGAGAGACATCTTCTGCAGGGCTGCAGCCAGATCTCCAGTCCAGAGGCCAATTTGGGGTTTCCAAATGTATCTCAGTTTGGTTCAGAGCAATGTAACATTTTATTTCTGCACCAGTTCCAAACTGATTCAGAACTTTTTTCCCACTTTGGAGATCAAAAAAATCACTTTTATGTCAGTGTTGTTGCATTGATTTATATTAAATGTAGAGGTGTGGATGGACCTGATCAGAAAAGAGTCGACATACCAAATTCCAGACAGGTATCGTCTAAAATCTGCATAGATCAAGTACATGCAAATCTTCTTTCTTAAGAAAGAAAGGAAGTCTCAAGCTGCTTAGGCTGATAGAATCTGTGGGTCCAAATGTGTTGGCAATTATAATAGTATTCATGTGCTGTCAAGTCAATTCTGACTTACGGTGACACTTTAGTTTATGTGGTTTTTCTAGGTATTCTAAAATACTCAGAAGTGGGTTGCCATTTGCTTCTTCTGGGGGCACCCTGAGACTTGCCAGGTTTGAACAAGGCCATGCAGGCTGCTTCTATTCACAGGATGCTTAGTGGGGAACTGTTTATTTACAGTTTATTTAGTAATTTAGCCTTCAGCTACATGTGGAGCACCCCCTTAGATACACACCGAATGGCTGAAATCTTGCTGTATCATTACAGAAATACAATAACTTTTAGATGAGAATTAAAATATCTCCATTGATCTTAATATGCAACAGATAATGTGTATGATGAGTTTTTTTTAGCTTAGAACAATTCATTTACAAGGTTAACACTACTTGTGTAACTGTGTAACAGGATTTTAGCTGAGACAGTTGGACTCCTGTCTCCACAGAATCAATCCAGGGATACCTGTGGATACTGAAATCTGTGGATAATAGTGAATGCTAAATATATATTATAGTAAGGGGGGGCAGAAAAAATATTTTAACACGTATTAGCATAACTGCCTACTAGAGGGCACCAGATACCATGTTATGTATAATACATTCAGTGGATAAGTGAAACCATGGATACAGGAGTCCTGCTGCATTAAACAATCCTGAATGTAAGCTGTCAAAATAAGGAAAAATTGAATAGGATGGACAGCCATGTTTGATAGAGGAGAACTACTTTGAAACAGTGTGTTGAATCCAGCACCCAACTGTACATTGAGAAGATGGCTTGAGAAAGAGAAGCTCTGCAGGAGAGCATCTCCTTTGTCTGTGGCAGATCCCAGATTCAATAACTCCCATCTCCAGGTTGGAGAAGAAGAACAGGGACCTTCCTGGAGAACTGCTGCAAGTCATGGCCGACCATAGTGGACCAGGTGAATAGATCACTTGACTCAGTGAAAGCCAGGTTGACTCAGCGTTCCATCCTTCCGAGGTCAGCAAAATGAGTACGGGCAATGTGTAGCCTGCATACTGTAATTAAAACTGTAAACCGCCCAGAGACTACTCAAAGTGGTATGGGGCGGTACATAAGCAGAACACTTTGCTTTGCTTTGCTTTGCTTTGTGAAGAGTACTGATTGGGCATTTCCTGTGACAATCATCTGAACCTACAGCAGAGAATCCTTATTGCTCCAAGGCCCCGGGCTATTCTCCGTCTACTTTATTCTTCATTGTATTCCCGGAGGCAGGTTCATTTTAAAAAGAATACTTTTAAAACAAATTGGCATTATGGCATGCTGCTGTTAAAATTCCTTTTTGTTCCACAGTAGAAGTAAAGACAGAGACTCACGAAAGAAAAATAGCTTCAAGTTCCCTAAATGGTGCACCCCTTTTTTCTCATTAACTGGCACTTACTGTCTCTATATCTTATTCTTGGGCATTAGTAGTAGCAAGAATAAAAAACAAGTCCTAACTTTGAGTTTTGAACATATCGTCAGCAAACTTAAAACAATGACTTCCAATGCACCAAAGAGAGAAAGAGGAGCACAGGAAAGAGGCAAATCTGTGTTCAGAGTCGGAGACAGGAAGGAATGATTGGTTAGTGTTGGACAGACTGACAAAGAGCAAGATAGACTGATAGAAGAGCCCCTTCCATCCAAACAGGCTACAGGCAGCATGTGTGGTTGTAAGAACGCAAATGACCGCGAGGTTATTGAGGTTCTGATTCTCAGAATTGAGCAGGCTGGCAAGGGCAGATCGGAACGGTAGTCCAAGGCTCACAGAGTTCTTTATCCCTGATTTAAGCAAGCAGATTTAACTGTAAAGGCTTTGCTAGGACATAGGAGAGAAAAAGTGGCAATTACAGAGACATACAAAATAATGCAGTGCATGAGTAAAGTGGATAGAAGGACGCTCTTCTCCCTCTCACAAAATACCAGAACTAGGGGGCATCCACTCAAAATGAGGGCTGGGAGAGTGAGAACAGACAAAAGAAAAAAGAATTTTTTTATCCAGCATGTTGTTAGTCTGTTGAATTCCCTGCCACAGTATATGGCATCTGGCCTGGATGCTTTCAAAAGGGGATTGGACAGATTCCTGGAGGAAAAGTCCATCAGAGGTTACAAACCATGATGGAGATGTGTAATCTCCAGGCTTAAAACCGGGGTACTTCAAGGGCCAGATGCAGGGGAGTGGTATCAGGAGACAGATATCTAGTCTCGTGCACTCCCAGGCGCATCTGGTGGGGCCCCTGTGAGATACAGGAAGTTGGACTAGATGGGCCTTTGGCCTGATCCAGCAGGGCTCTTCTTATATTCTTATGTTCTTATGTTCTTAAACCTATCCCTTTTTAAATAATCCATTCCGCTTTAATCCTCTCTCTCTCTCTCTCTCTCTCTCTCTCTCTCTCTCTCTCTCTCTCTCTCTCTCTCTCTCTCTCTCTCTCTCTCTCTCTCTCTCTCTCTCTCTCTCTCTCTCTCTCTCTCTCTCAGCATTGGCATTGGCATCTGCATTGGAGAAGCATTCAAATTTCATCCAGCCCAGCTACCCTTTGCAGGGATGTCTGCCTGCCTGAAGGGCCATGGAGAAGGATTAGTATGAGGCTTAATGATTCCTATCTCTGAAGCACAGGTATGAAAAGCTGGCGATGAGGGAGGCGGGTTTTGAAGGAGGTACAGTGCGGCAAACCTCTGTCGGAGGATGCGGAAGCCAAAGGGATTGGCTTAAGCAGGGAGAAAAACAGGGCCTGGGGAAAGGAGGGCTGCTTAGCCAACACAGAGACCTGCCTCCAGAACTGGATCGTTTTCACAGTGCTTCAGTTGACTGGATTCATGAACTTTCCCTGTTTGGGATGAGGAGAGAGAAGGGGAGGTTGTTATTTCTCATCAATTGGCACTCAGGGCTGGTTTCTCGATGTCTTGATGTGGTGAGCAATTCAGATGATTGCAGCCCAAGGTTCAAAGAATGGTGACACAGAAATGGCTTCCCATCACCGCGTCGTTCCCCAAGCCATTTCCAGTATCTAGAAACCATAGGCAAAATAATGGATGGGAACTGAAGAACAGAGATGGGCACGGAATGAAGTTTTAGTTCGTTTCATTATTTGTTATTTGTTTTGTTACCTAACAAAACGAATAATGATCCCCAGAGTAAATTTACTCTGTAGGCAGTGGTGGGACTGTCTATCACCACCTGGCCCTCCCGTAGCAGGAGTTCTGGGGCAGTGGTGGGACTGTCTACCACTGCCTACGGAGCCCTGGCCAGGCAGCACTAGAAGTCCCCCCACCGCCTCTGGAGCTCCGGCCTGGGCTCCATAGGCAGCGGCGTGACGATCTACCACCACCCAAACTGGTTCCGATTTGTACGAATATATTTTTTAAAATTTGTACGAACCCAAACCCAAACCCAAACCCATACTGAACCAAGGGTGGGCCCGAACCAGACGAACCCGAACCATGGGTTTTCTGGTTCGTGCCCATCTCTACTGAAGAAGACCAGATCAAACTGACAAATGTGTGACACTCCATTTTCTCTCCAATGATAGCCATGACTCAACTTCCAGATAAACTCACCTGGATGACTGAGAATCTTCACAGATGTTCAGAATGAGGGCGATGAATTATCTAGCAAACACTGCCTTCACTCTGAATTAGGTTGTTTGTCTTCTATACAGCTCTAGCCCATACTTCTCACCATTTAATCTTCTCACAATTTCTAGTAATTAACTCTCCGTTCTCTTCTTCCCCCCCCTCCTCCCTCCCCTCCCCTATCCACCCCCCAACTCTATACTCTACAGCCAATGATATCTGGACGACAGCCTATCAATATTGGGTATGATATGTATATCTCATACTATACAGTATCTCACACCTCATTATGCTGCTATGTCTGAAGAGGTGCACATGTGCACGAAACGTCACATTAAAATATGAAAGTTAGTCTTTAAGGTGCCACATGCCTGTGTCTTTTGTTTTGTTTTTCTTTGATTTTTGCCTGTAATTCTTGAAGACTAACACGGCTACCCTCTCTGAAAATGGACTATCTCAACTCCCCACAGAGCAAAACTGGCAGCCATTTAGAGATAGAAACATTACTGGTTTTTGTTTGTTTGTTTGTTTGTTTGTTTGTTTGTTTGTTTGTTTGTTTTGAATACAACTCCCATGACCCCAACATTGAGGAGTCTAGGAATGGTCCCACAAAAACAAAACATAAACCTAAATGCAAATTCTTTAATCTCACGTTAGAAGCAAACACATTTTTTTTGCCAAACAAAAAAGAGTATCTGTGCCAGTGGTCCTGATTGTGTATTCAGATGGTTAATTAGATGAACTGCATTTGCAAGAAGGGATACACCTATTTCATTATGGTGGCTGAGAAACACAGAGGTGTCACCCAGGGACTAGCTTTTGGCTAACATTTTATGCGGTGTCATTTTCCTAATTAACTGAATCCATCTTACTCTCAAGGCGAGGAGGTGATGTTCCTCATATTAAGTCTCCTCGGGGGAAGATATTGCACCACCTCCAGACATTTCAGGTGGCAGGTGTACCTCAGAATAGTCAAAAAACAAAAAACAAAACCACCAGTCATTCTGCTAATGATGTGTGACAGTTATGTAAGTCAACTGAGTCTGAAAAAGTCTGCACGATCAGTGAACATGAAAAAAATAACAACCCTCGGCTTTTTTTATAATGCTTGCCATTAGATTATCTAATAGGAATTCAGTGTGTCTAAGTTGTGCACCATGTACGTTTAACCCCATATTACTCTGATGCTGTTTCTCACCACTTGCAAGTATGGTATAGAATCGCAGAAGTATTGAGTTGGAAGGGTCTTAGAGCCTTTTCACACGATCCCTAAACTCCGCGGCAAATGGCTCCCAGCTCCGGAGCTTAAAAATGTTTCCCCACCAGCTCCGGAGTTTACAGAAAATTAAGTGCGACCACGCCTACCTAAGCGCGTCCCAGCACACTTTTCTGGTACCTGCTCTCTGGGGGTGAAAAATCCCTGATGCGGATCTAAGGTAGAGAGTGCCAGGCTCTCCTGGCTTCTGTTTGTTGTTTTTTTGCCCCCCCGCCCCTTTGAGAGATCTGAATGCTGCCGGGAACAGAGCGAGTCAAAATGTTGGCTCCAGAGATGGAGAGGAATCAGGGGGAAAAAAATGACGATTCATTTTGATTCATGATTCGTCACCAAATTTGGGGGTATTGTAGAGGTGAGTCCTTGCTGGTCCTTCAGAGGCCTGTCTTTGATCCTTCCTAGTGGACCACCTTCAGAGGATGCAGCTTGGTGAGATGTCTGCCCCTTAGGCCCTCAACTAAGCCCGACCCACTAGAGCATCCCAGTCCTTTTCTCTTCGGATTGCCACTCCCCGGGAGACGTGTAAAACTTCTACTAGGAATTGCACCTTCTCAGTTGTTGGTCCCACTTTCTGGAACCATCTTCCGAGCAATATCAGGAATCCCTCCCAGCATTCAAGAAGCTATTAAAAACCTGGCTCTTTACGGCTGCGTTCGGTGACCTCGGGGGTTGATACACTCTTGAGCAGGGATCTGAGTTATTATGTCCACCCATTTGTCTTCACCATCTTATGTTAGTGTTATTATTAGTGTTTTTGTTTTTATTTGTCTTGTACTATGGAACTTTTGTATCTGTTAGCCGCCTTGAGTTCCTTTGGGAAAATCTGGCGGGATATAAATATAAAAATAAATAAATAAACAAACTATGGAGCTTCATAGGGGTTGATCATCTGACCAATTCAACATCTATGTGAGGCCGCAAGGGAAAATCATCAGGAGTTTGGGAGCTTCATATAATCAATATGCAGATGACACCCAACTCTTATCTCTGCTTTCCACCTTCTGCTGTGGATGCTGTCTTGTCCGTTGAGTGCCGCTTGGAGGCCATTCTTGGGCGAATGAATGAAAAATCAATTGAGCTGAACCCAGACAATATGGAAGTCCTGTGGGTGGGGGCCTTTAATTCTGTGGATTGGGAAGCTCTCTCTCCTCAGAGGGAATAACTGTTACTAAGGCTGAGACATGCAGCTTGGGCATTCTCTTGGACCCAACACTTTCTGTTGTATGGATTTACTCCACAGGCAATTCTGTTAAGCGATTCCCCCATCTCCCGAATTTCTTTTCCTTTAAGCGGATTGTCTGTTCAACAAACTGCTTATTATACGAGGGTTCACTGTACATAGCTCCTTGGATCCAGCCCCATAAAACTTTCATGGTGGGTGGTGGTAGGGGGACAGAAGCACCAAACTCAAGTCTAGTGTTGTTCTATTGAAATGTTTTAAAAAACAAAATTCCAGGTTGTGAAACGATCTGATCTCCTACACAGCATATGGCAAACCCACTCACCATGGCAAATAGTAACAGAAAAACAGAAGCCAACTGGAAGCCAGACTTCAAAATAGGAATGCAGAAACTTGTATTTTGAAGCTGGAAATAGATGTGGGAAGAGACATTATGGAGGAATCAGCTGAGGGAACAAAACACCCACCAGCGTATGGTACCCACAGCCATCCTTGAAAGAACCAAATACCTGTACTATCATGCTAAAATCTCACCTGGGTTCTCCACAGAACGTTTTAGATATCAAAACCAATTCCATGGAAAAACTAGAGACACTCTCCTAAGGTTGAAGTGAGCAACTGCCTGAGATTTAAGAACTGTAGACCTGCACCCTGGAGTCTGCATACTCCCACATTTTTAGAAAGTTATTTATCCAAAACATCCCCCTCTAGGGAGTAGGGCAATTTTCACAATAAATTGTTTTAGCCCCTGTCCTGGCTTGGGGACAGGATGGTGGGGAGAAGCAAGGCTAAATTTCCACCTCTGTGACATCTTCTAAAGGCCATATAGGAGCATTTGGCATTTAAAAAGAGATTTACATAAGAACATAAGAACATAAGAACATAAGAAGAGCCATGCTGGATCAGGCCAAAGGCCCATCTAGTCCAGCTTCCTGTATCTCACAGTGGCCCCACCAGATGCTTTTGGATGCGCATGAGACTAGATATCAGTCTCCTGATACCACTCCCCTGCATCTGGCCCTTAAAGTACCCTGGTTTTAAGCCTGGAGATTACACATCTCCATCATGGTTTGTAACCTGTGATGGACTTTTCCTCCAGGAATCTGTCCAATCCCCTTTTGAAGGCATCCAAGCCAGATGACATCACCACATCCTGTGGCAGGGAGTTCCATAGACTAACAACGCGCTGGGTGAAAAAAATATTTTCTTTTGTCTGTTCTTACTCTCCCAGCCCTCAATTTGAGTGCATGTCCCCTAGTTCTGGTATATTGTGAGAGGGAAAAGAGCTTCCCTCTATCCACTTTACTCATGCCCTGCATTATTTTGTACGTCTCAATCATATCCCCCCTCAGGCGCCTTTTTTCCAGACTAAAGAGACCCAAATGTTTTAGCCTTTCCTCATAAGGGAGGTGCCCCAGCCCAGCAATCATTTTGGTCGCTCTCTTCTGCATCTTTTCCAGTTCCACTATGTCTTTCTTGAGATGCGGTGACCAGAATTGTACACAATACTCCAGATGCGGCCTTACTATTGTTTTGTATAATGGCATTATAATGTTGGCTGTTTTATTTTCAATCCCCTTTTTGATAATCCCTAGCATGGAATTGACCTTCTTCACCGCTGCCACACATTGGGGAGACACCTTCATGGAGCTGTCCACCAACACACCAAGATCTCTTTCCTGATCTGTCACGGATAACTCAGAGCCCATGAGTTGATAGATAAAGTTTTGATTTTTCGCCCCAATATGCATTACTTTACATTTGGCTACATTAAAACGCATTTGCCATTTCGTAGCCCATTCCCCCAGTTTGGAGAGATCCTTCTGGAGCTCTTCACAATCTTCTCTGGTTTTTACCACACGGAAAAGTTTTGTGTCATCTGCAAACTTGGCCACCTCACTGCTTATCCCTGTCTCCAGGTCATTTATGAACAGATTGAAAAGCACCGGTCCCAGGACAGAGCCCTGGGGCACACAGCTTTTCACCTCTCTCCATTGTGAAAATTTCCCATTGACACCTACTCTTTGTTTCCTGGATCTCAACCAGTTCTCAATCCATAAGAGGACCTGCCCTCTTATCCCCTGACTGTGCAATTTTCTCAGCAGCCTCTGGTGAGGGACTGTGTCAAAGGCCTTTTGAAAATCCAGATAGACTATATCCACCGGTTCACCCAAATCTACATGCCTGCTGACCTTTTCAAAAAATTCTACAAGATTTGTCAGACAAGACTTACCCTTGCAGAAGCCATGCTGATTTTCTCTCAGCAAAGTTTGTTCTTCTATGTGTTTTAAGATTTTCTCTTGGATGAGGCTTTCCACCATCTTCCCTGGGACAGATGTAAGGCTAACTGGCCTGTAGTTTCCCGGGTCCCCCCTCCTTCCTTTTTTAAAAATTGGTGTGACATCTGCTATCCTCCAGTCCCCCGGCACTGTGGCCGTTTTAAGAGACAAGTTGCATATTACCGTTAAGAGATCTGCAATTTCATTTCTCAGTTCCCTAATAACCCTTGGGTGGATGCCATCTGGGCCCGGGGACTTGTTAATCTTCAATTTATCAATTAGTCCTAAAACATCTTCTCTTTTAATCTGTATTTGATTTAATTCTTTAGTCAAGAGGGGCCGTTCAGGCAGCGGAATCTGCTCAAGGTCTTCTGTCGTGAAGACCGATGCAAAGAACTCATTTAATTTCTCTGCAATTCCCAAGTCCTCCTTAATCTCCCCTTTTCCTCCCTCAACCATCCAGAGGGCCAACTGGTTCTCTGGCAGGTTTTCTACTTCTAACATATTTAAAGAAGCTTTTATTATTACCCTTTATATTGCTAGCCACGCGTTCCTCAAAATCTTTCTTTGCCTCTCTTATCATCTTACATTTCTTTTGCCAGAGTTTGTGTTCCTTTTTATTTTCCTCATTTGGGGAGGATTTCCATTTACAGAAAGACCTCTCCTTGCGCTTTAGAGCCTCTCTAACTCCACTCGTTAACCATGCTGGTGCCCTCTTGGACTTAAATGAGCTCTTCTTTCTTTGTGGTATGCACTGGTGCTGGGCCTCCGTTACCGTTGTTTTAAACAGGTTCCATGCACTCTGAAGAGATTGGATTCTTCCAACCTACCCCTTCAATTTCTTTCTAACTAGTTTCCTCATCTGAGGGAAGTTTGCCCTTCGAAAATCAAGGATTTTTATGTCTGATTTGCTTGACACTCTTCCTCCAACACGCATGGCAAAGGAGATTGCAGCATGGTCACTGTTCCCCAGAGGCTCAGTGACATTCACATCCCTGACCAGATCCTGAGTATCAGACAGTATTAGATCCATAGTTGCCTGTTCTCGGGTGGGCTCCATGACAAGTTGCTCTAAGGCACAGTCATTCAGCAAGTCGAGAAACCCAGTTTCTCTTTCTTGCCCTGAGCTCGCATTGGCCCAGTCGATGTGGGGATAATTGAAGTCCCCCACGATTACTATCCTGTGCTTCTGAGACACCTCTATGATTTGTCTCCTCATTTCAAGGTCCCCCTCAAGTTTTTGATCTGGTGGGCGATAGAATACCCCAACTATCACATCACTCCTGGGACCTGGTAGTTTAACCCACAGTGATTCTATGGTGGAGTCAGACCCTCTGTCAATCTCCATTCTGCTGGATTTTACCCCTTCTTTAACGTAGATGGCCACTCCCCCTCCAACCCGCCCCTCTCTATCCCTTCTATAGAGTTTATAGCCTGGGATTGCTGTATCCTACTGGTTCTCTGCATTCCACCAGGTTTCTGTTATGGCTATTATATCAATGTTATCCCTAGCTGCCAAATGTTCGAGTTCTCCCATTTTTGGTCGGAGGCTTCGAGCATTGGCGTAGAAGCATCTGTACAGTGGGTTCTGCAACAACAGCTGCTGCTTTGTTCTTTTCCCCCCACAGCTATTATTTTCAGTGGATGAACTATCACATTCCATTATTCTCCCAGTACTAATACCTGCTATGTCATCTCTATGTGATTCTCTACCCTTTCCAACCTCATTCCCTGTGGATGAGGTGTTCCGAACCGGATGCCACACAGCTCCTGTCGGCTTTCCCCCAGTTATCAGTTTAAAAGCTGCTCTGCAGCCTTTTTGAGGTTGAGTGCCAGCAATCTGGTCCCATCATGATTCAAGTGCAACCCATCCCTCCTGAACAGGTTTGGCTTGTCCCAAAATGTTCTCCAGTTCCTGACAAATCTAAAGCCCTCCTCTCGACACCATCGCCTCATCCACGCATTGAGGCTTCTGAGCTCTGCCTGCCTGGCGGGTCCTGCACGAGGAACAGGTAGCACTTCTGAAAATGCTACCTTGGAAGTCCTGGACTTCAATCTTCTTCCTAACAACCTGAACTTGGCTTCCAAGACTAACCGCTTGGCCTTCCCGACATCATTGGTACCAACATGTACCATGACCACTGGCTCCTTCCCGGTTCTCTCTAACAAGCTATCTAGATTTCTCGTGATGTCTGCAACCTTTGCACCTGGCAGGCAAGTGACCATACGGTTATCATGCTCATCACAAATCCATCCCTCCGTATTTCTAATTATAGAATCCCCTAGCAGAAGGAGCTTCTCTCCTGCAGCCTGTTCTTCTACATGTACCTGATCCTGTATCTCATCAATTGTGATGAGGGAGAGATCCTCAGGTGGAACCAGTTGTTCCTCAGTGTGTGCCTCATGAGGTGTGATGAGGGAAAGAGCCTCAAATTGATTGTGCAATATGAGACTCTCTGAGCGATCCCTTGGCCTTCTACTCCTTTGAGTCACATTCCTCCACACATCTACCTCCTGGGTTGGGGAAGTGATGACATCCTCAAAAGTGTGCTCTGTCTCTTCTTGGACCTGGATAGTCTGTTCAGCTCTGTCCAAGAACCGCTCAAGCTCCTTAATATGTTGCTGGTTCGATATGCGGGCCTCTAGCTCCTGGACCTTCTCTTCTAATAGTGCAACCAGCTTGCACTTGCAGCAAGTGTAGTTCTCGGTGCGATTTGTCAAGATGACAAACATGGCACAAGTGTTACAGGTAACTACAGCTGCTCCCTCAGACTCCATTTTAATGAGTGCAGTATTCTGAGCCTTGAATATTTTTAGTGTTACTAGCTACTACTCTAGAAATAATAATCTAGTACTAATGTTCCTCTTTTTAAGTGAAAAATAAATTCTCGCGCACTGTTAGGCGCGCGGGCCGGTCAAACAGCCCTAGCTGAACTGTTCAAACCCAGAAACTTACCAGTGCTGTCTTCTGTTTCTCTCTCTCAGCAGTAGCTCTGCTTGGATTCACACCCAGGCTCAAATGCCGAGGCTCAAATGCTTCTTCAGGGGGAAAACACTTAGTGTAACTCCACCCCCAAGCTCAGTGGAAGGCTTAGTCTGGCACCAGCCCTGCTTCCTAGCAACTTCCTTTGTTTAGCTGATTAATGGCTCTTTGTATTTAAATGAGCAGTTAAGGTTAGCAGAGGCAGAGGTAAAACACAGGTCAAACAGCCCTAGCTGAACTGTTGAAACCCAGAAACTTACCAGTGCTGTCTTCTTTTTCTCTCTCTTAGCAGTAGCTCTGCTTGGATTCACACCCAGGCTAAAAAAAAAAAAATTAAAACGAGGTGGAGGTATAATTGGGGTCCAGACACCAAATTTCTCCTTCTTCCAATGATCAAATGAGAAATGGTTTGTTGTCAAAAGTCAAGGGAAGATCGGATTTCCCCTTCAAGATAAAGAATTCTGTTTAATACCTCTGACACAAAACACACTTCCCCTCCACACCCATATAAAAGGGGGCTTGAACAGTTTGCTGGTTTCTTTCTTGGTTTTAATTTTTGTAAGTCCGTATTTATCAGGCACATCCCCAGCCTGATAGACAACATGGACTGTGTCAGCACGGGTGGGGTGCCACAGTGTAATTTAAGGTATTCTTACTCCCAACATAAGGAAACTTATGCCACCTCCTCAAACATCACTATCTTGGTGGTGACACAATGACTCCATAGATCAAAGGTTTATTGTTCATTTTTATTACTTATTAACCACACGACTTTCCCAATAGGGTAAACTAAATGTTCTTGGACTACAAAACCCAGAAATCCTGGTCAGTGCAGCTAAAGGTGAAGGCTTCTGGGAGTTTTTGTCCAGGAACAACTAGGGAACCAAGGTGGGGACTAGAGATGTGAAGGCCCAGGGGTAAAAAAAAAAAAAATTCAGAAAAAGAAAACTGATTTTTTCCAATCCCCCCCCCCGACTTTTTTGGGGGGGGGGGTTCCTGAAAAATTGGAAAAATTGAAAAAGAAAAGAAAAATGATTACCGAATGTTTTATTTTAACATGATAAAATACTTTAAGACAGCGTGTTCAAGTATTTTCCAAATCGTTTCAAAAAAGTATGCATAGTATTAGTTTATTCTAATTTCTGTGCACTGAGGACAAGCAAGTCCTGCCTAGGTTATAAACTGAACTCTCCAATGCAAGAACAAGATGCATTTTTTCGTTTTTAGGGGGTGCTGCTATTCATTGCAACACAAAAAAGTTTCACTTTTGTTTTTTCATGTGGGTGGGTGTGTTTGGTTCGGTTGTGTGCTCTTCACTAGGCCTCAAAGCACTGGAAGAAAATACAGAGCAACACAAATGATTCTGATTAAATTTTCATGCCCATTCATTGAAACTTAGTTCCACTTCCTTCTATACATTCCCCCCTTCAATTATTTTTATGAGAATGAGGTTTTTATTTTGTTTTTATTTAATACTGTGGAGAGGAAATATGAATTGTTAATTTTGGATTTTTAAACATTGTTTGTAGAAGTTTTTTGTTCCACATAAACTAGTAAACGGTTCAGGAGATTGTTACTCCATTCGTTACTTACAATTACAATTAAATATTAAGTAAATTCTGCTTGTAATAATTGTTTGGATACACGGCATTTTAATATGCTAGTTGTGATAATTTCATGGCAAGTCAAATTGTCCAGTCATATTTTATGTTCCTAAAGTAACAGAATGACTTTCAAGCTGTAAATGAGGGAGGAAAGTGCTAGTGTAGCATTTTTCAATTTTTCCAAATACTTTCGTGTTGTTTTTTTTGGAGGGGGGGGGGGAATAAAAAATGTTTTCTTTCCCCAAGCTTCATAATTTCTGGAGATTTTACATCTCTAGCGGGGACCCACTGGGGTAGATGAATGTTCTTACACACCACCAACACCAGAGCTTAAACTGTGTGGAGTTCAAAAGTTGTTTTCTGCACAATTGGCCAACTGGATGTCTCCTGTGACTGATTCCACATTTACATGAGAAGCAAAGCCCAAATCCCCAAGAAAGTAGAAGGATGGAAGAGGTACTTTAAAAGATTCTTAAGGCTTTCAACTATTTCAGCTACTGAGCTTGAATCCTCTGCATGAGAAATGACTGAAGCAAATGGAAGGCACCGAGTTTCAGGGTGTCAAATAATCACATTTAGTAGATTTATTTGTTTGCTATGATGTACAATCACGTCTGAACAAAAGAGCCACTGAAAGGAAAAAACAGTGTGGCTTTAAAGCTGGATTCGTGAGACTGATGTCAGTTGTGTTGATCAAAGAAGAATGAGTGGCAGAAAAATACAGAGCACAGACGGAGGCAACGGTTGTGCCGATATTAATACAGGTGGGCGCTCCAAAAGAACCACCTCCTCTTCTCACAGCATTTTCCTCTTCTCAAACTCCTTGAGGGATTAAACAAAGAAAGATAAATTGTAACATAAGACAACTGCAGTAAAATTATCAGCCTCAATTGGATGTTTCTGCTTCTGTCCATATGTCCTTCCTTGCCCTGGGCATCTCCTGCGTTCCAGGACAATGCCAGCTGATTGGCGTCTGGGGTCACTGGGAGATTTTGAGAGTTAAAAACAGCCCCGTTGGAACATCCAATGTTCCAATGTCAGAGAGAGGGGCCAGGGAGCTGGCCTGCTGGACCTCTGACTGGCACCCAGAGAATAAGCACATCCTATAGAGCAGGGATGGCGAACCTATGGCACACGTGCCAAAGGTGGCATGGAAAGAGCTTTCGCCTGGCACGTGACATGCTCCTTGCCCCCCCCCACTTCCCCCTCTGCTGGACCAGCCATGAGGAATTTGAGGAGGGGGAAGTGGGGGGTGCCAGGCTGACCCTGCCGTCGCCAATGCCATTGCTGCCCTTGCCTCCGCCCCCTGCCACCCCTGACCCCGCCTCCGCCAACCCCGCCGCCATCCCTGCCCCTCCTGCCGCCGCCACCGATAACTCTGACCCCATCGCCCTTGCTGCCCTCAACCTCGCCCCACCCCTGACCCCCTGCTGCCGCCGATCCCAACCCCACCACCACCGCCGCCATCGCCCTTGCCGCCCCTGCCGCCATCCCTCCCCCTCCCACCCTGACCCCGCCCCCTCCATCACCCTTGCTGCCTTCACCTCCTTCCCCCCCCCCCGCCGCCGCCGATCTCGACCGCCACCGCCGATTTTGGGCACTGGGTGGCAAAAAGGTTCGCTATATAGGATATCAGTGGCTTCAGACCAACCACTGTTCTTTATTTCACATTTTTTTAAAATCCCTAGGC
This sequence comes from Phrynocephalus guinanensis, assembly GCA_037367245.1. NCBI lineage: Eukaryota > Metazoa > Chordata > Lepidosauria > Squamata > Agamidae > Phrynocephalus > Phrynocephalus guinanensis. The sequence goes on from CM074741.1 coordinate 9,220,480, forward strand.
TAAGCTCAACACCACTGACAATGAAACTGTAAAAACTATGGGGTGGAGGTGGGTGGGAAACCTGATGAAAACAGATAAATAAAACCACATATCCCAGACAAATTAAACAAATTCTTATTAAACCAGTTCAACTTTGGCTTTCCAGGTGTTACTGGACTATAAACCCCAGAAGCCTTAGCAAAGGGGAGTACAGTAGGACCCCCGTATCCACTGATCCGTTATCCACTGATTCAGTTATCCACGGCTGGCCGGGGGGGGGGTGTTAAATAAATAATTCAGCAGCTGCAAAGCAATCTACTGTCACAAACAGCAGCTGTAAAGCAAGCTACTATCATAAAACAGCATCCATAAAGCAAGCTACTGTCACAAACAGCAGCTGTAAAGCAAACTACTGTCACAAAACAGAAGTTTTGCGCTATTTGGTGTTCTCTCTTATTCATGGTTTTCATTATCAATGGGAAGGCCTGGAACCAATCCCCAGCGAATACCGGGGTCCTACTGTAATGTTGACCATTGTAGGACAGCATCTGGGGTGAGGGGGAGTGCATTTCACCCACCCTGCAATGAGATGTCTTTTGGAATTAGGATGGGCCCAGTGTGACCCAGGGGGAGGTCGCTTGGAGCTCCAAAGGGTGTACGGGGGGTGGGTGGTCCTAGATGGTCAATTCTAAAGCAAAGTTCTGCTTATATATATACCGCGCCATACTACTTCAAGTAGTCTCTGAGCGGTTTTACAGTTTTTTAATTATGCAGGCTACACATTTTCCCCCACCAGCAAGCTGGGTACTCATTTTACCGACCTCGGAAGGATGGAACGCTGAGTCAACCATGAGCCAGCTACCTGGGATTGAACCCCAGGTCGTGAGCACAGCTTTAGCTGCAGGACAGGCATTTAACCACTGCGCCACGAGGCTCTTCTGGACTGTGGCCTCCAGAAAGAGTAATCCACCTTTTAAATATCATTTTTTTGCCATGGCCCTTTCCCTTTGGTATAAACCTTCGATCCCTAGTAAAAACTGTGCTATTCAAAATAATAAACAATAATAAACAAACAGATGCAGCCCAGCCACCACCACACTGTTTATCAAGAGCCCTTTTTAAAAACTGGAACTGGACTCGAGGGGCGTATCCCGGGGGGGTGGGGTGGGACAGAAGAGTACATCTACCCCGGGCACAGCAATCTGGGGGTGCCTGGAGGGGGAGGGGAAGGAGGAAGCCCTGTGCCCTCCCGCCAGCAGTCCTCAAGCTCGGTGACAGAACCCACTCTGTCGCAGTCACCTCCTCCACCGCATGCCAGGCCAGCCGCAAAGCAAGCAGGCAGGGAGGCAGGCGTGCGAGCACGGTGGCTGCGGTGCCCTCCTCCTCCTCCTCCAACTCGTCCTCGCCTTGCTGTGGGCCACCACGGGAGAGGTAAGGCGTGCACACGCGCGCACACACACAAACGCCCATCCACGCACCCACCTGTCCTGTCCTACGCCCGTTGCTGGGTGGATGCAATGGGCTGGGGAGGGCCGGAGGGGCACAAAAACAAGTTTGCTCCCAGGTGCCCCAAAATCTTGCTACGCTGCTGCTGGACTCCTAACCAATTTTGGGGAAGGTAGAGTCTTTCTTCCTCCTTTTTGGGGAGGAGGAGGAGGAGGAGGAGGAAATTTTTTGGGTGTGTGCTCCCTGAAGAATCACAGCAGCCAAAACTATTACTAACTTTCTAAAGCAGGCATGCCCAAACTTCGGCCCTCCAGATGTTTTGGACCACAACTCCCACAGTCCTTTCCCATTGGAAATACAGGCTTGGAATTCTGGGAGTTGTGGTCCAAAGCATCAGGAGGGCCGGAGATTGGGTATGTCTGTTCTAAAGAATGATAAATAAGGGAGCCAACTTAAAGTTTCCTCTTTGCAGGAGGTGTAAGTACCTTCCTCTATGATACAACTACAGCTTTCCCAGGCCTATTCCCAACAGATATTCTTAACTCAAGTAATACTGTACAAGCCATGCAATCCCAAAAGGAGTCAACCCACCATAAGGGAATTGATTCAGTTCACATAACGAATAATAAATACTAGCAAATACCTTTAGGACATTCTTTCTTAACCTGAACTGCAAGGTGTAAAAAGGTGATTGTTTAAGACAAATCAAGTTACCAGATGCAGACATCAAAAGGCAAAAGAAAGAATGTGCTGCCACGGGAATCTAATCAGATTGAAACACTCTACAAAACAAAATGAGAACCCCAACTAATGATTTCTTTTTGCTTTTTCTCCATGGAGCTTAAAGTAAAATATACCACAGACAATTTCATTTCATCCTCATAACTGTCTTGGAAGACGAGTTAAGCTAGGGGTAATGTGAACAAAACCATAATATGATTTATTATGGCTGTAAGACTTTGATTCCAGATCTCATTGGCATTAGCCCAGCTAATGTGCATGCACTTGCATTTATGTCTCGACCCACTGGGTACTCTGCAGATGTGTTATAAAGCTACCACTCCCAAATTGGATGGGAATGGCAGTTCAACACATCTGGAGAAAATCAAAACAAGCAAGCCTTGGTACATGATCGAGAATGAACTCCAACATCCTTTTACACAGCCTATAGGTCAGGTATATACTGCAGTAAGTTGGGCAACAAGCATCCTCATCTTCACCAACACTTAAGGGGCTGCTTGACCAACCTTGTACATGGTGGATCCCAGCTGAGCAGGAGACATACTGACAGTCACCCCAGCATTCTGAAGGGCAGCAATCTTCTCTTTCGCCCCACCTTTCCCGCCGGCAATGATGGCTCCCGCGTGGCCCATCCTTCTGCCTGGAGGAGCTGTCACTCCAGCTATAAACGACACAACCGGCTTGGCATCTGGACCCTGTGGTTTAAAAAAAAAGTTTTTTTTTCAGAAGGGGAGGGAACAGAGAAGGAAAGGATGACAGTTAGCATAACAAATGCAGCTAACTGCATTTAAAGGGGAGAAAGGGGGAAAACAAGACACCCTAAACTTTGACAGTTGCTTCACGTCCATTCTCGTCCCAGGAGGAAGTTCGTTGCGTATTGATGCTGGTCGCGGTCACGTGGTCTTCTTCTGGTTCTTTTCCTGTTCCTGTGTTCACATGGGTGTGATGGATGATACCGGAATGACTGTTCCCGCACGTCCTCGTTCCGTGATGAGATGTGAAATTCTATGCCTTTGTTCTCCGTTTTTTTCGGCCCGAACTTCCGTTTTTCGATGTTTCGATTCTCCGAAGCCTTGCCTTCAATACGTTACGGAGCTAAGTTTGAAGCATTTGACTTTTAGTCCCTCTGCACTGCATTGCTGACTCCATAGGGAATGTACTGGTGAATGGCACTTCACACTCCTGCCACTAGATGGAGAAAGGCACGTTGCGTGACGAGCCTTACCTCATGGGCACTTGTCTCAGAACGAGAAGTGTGATGAGCAGATTCCCAAGGCCAGGGAGGGGAATCTCTCATCCTGCTTAAATCGCAGTTCAGGGGGCATGGTTGGGACCAGCTCCCCTCATCCTGCAATGGACATGCAGTTAGATTACTTTGTACTGCTCCCAAGCGGGACCACGAACAGTGATGAGATGGACTTGAAGTATCAACCTTTGTTGAGATAATGACGCTCTTGCATTCTTGGGATCAGTGGAAGGGAAGCTTATACAACCTAAAAGGATTCTTCCTTCCCTGGTAACCTACTTGTGAAGCTATTTTCTTCTCACCTCTGGCTTGCCCCTCCTCTCTTCTGGTTTGCTTCTGCTTCCCTGATTGTTAGTCTCTCTCCTTTCTGACCTTTGAGCATGCTACCTCCAGCTTCAAAACACAAGCATGGAAGGGCCTCTCCCATGTGCAGAGACTTCCTTTTTCCTAGTTTGGCAGTCATCTTTGGTGCTTTTTAACTGCCTGATCAAACACCTTGGAACAAGGCAGCACAGGCAGAAGCTTTGACCCAGGGAAGGGCTCAGCTCCTCTTGTGATATCCTAAATTCAGTTTATGAAAAAAAATAGAAGCAGTCTGTAGAAATAGAATTCACATTTGTGCAAAAGAACTGCAAGTTCCATTTCAAAAGAACAAACTATGGTAAAAATCAAAGCCTAGGCTGAACATGTTTTCTGAAGTACCCATTCCTTCATTCTGTGCATCTCCTTGCCAGCAAATTAGTGGGTCTTGGGCTCAATTCCAACACAAAGTAGATCCCGCAAGTCTGCCGCCTAGGCACAACATATCTGCAACCAACAATGGAAGCATTACTCATCCCCCTTCCTGCTGAGATATGTGCAGTCAACTCTACTTGGACCAACTATGGATGCCTCCTGAACAAAGAGGTTCAAAACAAAAGACGACTTCGGATTTATCTTCATCGTTTACATACACCTTTTAGAGAGGGACATATATGTCCTTGAATGAACAGAAGGTCACCTTTCATTTCATTTCCTGACTTTTAAGAAGCTAAATACAAGCAAGACGATACAAGACGATAGTAAGGCCCAGAGTATAGCGTACAATTCTGGTCACCGCATCTCAAGAAAGACATAGTGGAACTGGAAAAGGTGCAAAAGAGAGCAACTAAAATGATTACTGGGCTGCGGAATCTCCCTTATGAGGCAAGGTTAAAATATTTGGGGCTCTTTAGTCTGGAAAAAAGGCGCCTGAGGGGGAATATGACTGAGACATACAAAATAATGCAGGGCATGAGTAAAGTGGATAGAGGGACGCTCTTTTCCCTCTCACAGTATACCAGAACTAGGGGACATCCACTCAAATTGAGGGCTGGGAGAGTAAGAACAGACAAAAGAAAATATTTTTTTCACCCAGCGCGTTGTTAGTCTATGGAACTCCCTGCCACAGGATGTGGTGATGTCATCTGGCTTGGATGCCTTCAAAAGGGGATTGGACAGATTCCTGGAGGAAAAGTCCATCACAGGTTACAAACCATGATGGAGATGTGTAATCTCCAGGCTTAAAACCAGGGTACTTTAAGGGCCAGATGCAGGGGAGTGGTATCAGGAGACTGATATCTAGTCTCATGCGCTTCCAAAAGCATCTGGTGGGGCCACTGTGAGATACAGGAAGCTGGACTAGATGGGCCTTTGGCCTGATCCAGCATGGCTCTTCTTATGTTCTTATGTTCTTAAATGGAGGGCTGGAAGAGTGAGAATAGACAAAAGAAAATATTTTTTTACCTGGCATGTTGTTAGTTTGTGGAACTCCCTGCCACAGGATGTGGTGATGGCATCTGGCCTGGATGACTTCAAAAGGGGATTGGACAGATTCCTGGAGGAAAAGTCCATCACAGGCTACAAACCATGATGGAGATGTGTAATCTCCAATCTTAAAACCGGGGTACTTCAAGGGAGAGATGCAGGGGAGTGGGATCAGGAGACAGCTATCTAGTCTCATGCGCTCCCAGAGGCATTTGGTGGGGCCACTGTGAGATACAGGAAGCTGGACTAGATAGGCGTTTGGCCTGATCCAGCAAGGCTCTTCTTGTGTTCTTAAGACCATTTCTCCAAAGAGCTACTCTTCCTTTTCCCTGACAATAGAAAATCGACAACAAGGAAATACAGTTGAAATCCTGTTGCACAGCTACACATGCAGAACTGGAATGACATCAGCACCAGGGGCCAATAACTGCAGGTTAAAAGCTTCCTTTGGAGCTTTCCAGGTCCATGCAACTCATGTGCTGTGCGAAAAAGTTGTGCGCACCCTGGAATTGCCAAAGGAAGCCTTGAATCGTTAACAATGTACCCCTGCAGTTGATGTTATCCCTGTTGCCCACACAATGCGATACAACTGGATTTCAGCCATTTTGTTACGGAAAATTAAACTTACAGAATTGTTTTTCTTCAGGAAGTCAGCGGCGTCTTCTTCAGCATTTCCACCAATCTCGCCTATCAAGATGATCCCTTCTGTGTGGGGATCCTTCAGGAAGACATCCAGGCAGTCGATAAAATTTGTTCCATTGAACGGGTCTCCTCCGATTCCTGAACAAGATTTGAAGGCCACCATGAAGAGCAACGCAGGGCTTTCAGAAATTGGTTCCATTAAAACAATTTGCTGGTTTTCAAGACTGCAATCGAGAGATGGGCACAAATCGCTGGTTCGTTTCTTGGCCAAATAGGTACCCAGTGGTTCCCAGCCCTGCCTCTGGCGGGGCACCCACTCAGAGGCAGCACCCTGGCTTCCTTGGCCCACCTCCTCAGGAGGCAGGGTGGGGAACCACTGAATACCTGTTATGAAACGAACCACCATGAATGAAAATGGCCTGACGCCCCTGAGGGAAGCAGTTTCCAGTGAAAGGAAGAAGCCAGATTTAAGGGGGTGCGCAGAGGAAAGGCAGCAGTTGCTAGCTTGGGGAAAGTCTCCCTTGTAAACAGGAGGGCAGGAAGCCCAACCCTTCTTAAGGCTGGACCAGGGTTCTCTTTCTCAACCATGAAGAGATACCCAAGAAACTGGAAGTAAGTGGTTTGCAGCCCTACTACAGTTCACATTGCCTTCACTAGATCTAGAGTCAGTAGCCGAAATGGGCACAAAAGGCCAAAATGGTGTTTCATTTTTTTCATGTTTTTTTTCCATTTTGTTTAGAACGAAACAAATTTTTTTTAAAAAAAATTGTTTCATTTTTTGTTTGTTTCATTTTTCATTTTCAATTATTTTTTTAATGTTACAGTTGACCAGCCAGTCAGTGGGTGCTTTTAATTTTTTTTTAAATGTTTTTAATCTAGCACCAACCAGCCAGCTTGCAGGCCGGGGCGGCACTTTTTCTTTTTTTAAATTTAATCTAGCACCAACCACGGGCCAGGGCAGTGCTGCTTTATTATTATTATTATTATTATTATTATTATTATTATTATTATTATTATTATTATTATTATTATTATTATTATTATTATTATTATTATTATTATTTATCTAGCACCGACCAGCTGGCTTGCAGACCGGTCTGCACTTTTTTTTTAACCTAGTATCAACCAGCTGCCCCCCAGGGTGGCTGGCACTTATTTTTATTGTTTATTTTGAGATCGGTGCTTGTCAAAATAAATAATAAATGAAAACGAAACAAAATTTCCGTTTCGTTTCATTTTTTAAAAGGGCACTTCATTTTTCGTTTCTTTCTGTAACAAAACAAAAGGAAAAGGAAAAAATTCATTTCATGCCCATCTCTAGTTAGTAGACTAAAATGGGATGTAACCATGTAATCCCAGTTACTGGATTGTGCAAAGAATCTTTTCAGCAATTCACTTGAACACCAGGAATGCTGACACTCCACAAAGGAGGAACAGAAGGAGTTTATGCCAACCTGAGCCACCCTCTTTATCTGTACCGAGTGTCTGAAGGAGGTGCTTCTGGAATCTGCCTCTAGGTGCATGTAAAACTATGTACATTTCACAGACCAGAACGCAAAATGTCCGTTGCTGTTCCGGAAATTTAATCCAGGAATTGGGCCAAACTGAATGAGGAATAATTCTTTCTCCCTTTTCCTGGCCCTTTCCCACCCAAGGCAAAAAGGCATGAGAAAGAGACATGCTCACTGAGACTAAGGGCCCTCTGAGTCCAACACTCTGCCAACCAGGAGTCTATGGCAAACTGACAAGCAAGAGTTTATTTATTTATTTATTTATTTTTGCATTTATATACCGCTCCGATTTCCCAAAGGGAACTCTGGGCGGCTCACACAAAAGGTTAAAAACAAACATCAAAGAACAATATAAAAAGGTACTAGGCAAGAGGCATAAAACTTGATCGCAAAAACAACAACAAAAACAAACAAAACAAAAAAAGCAATTAGGTACCACCCTAGCCATTGCCAAAGGCATCCCTGAACAGCCAGGTTTTAACGGCTTTCTTGAAGGATGCCAGTGAGGGTTGAGTTGAGGGTTAAAGACCTTTCAATCCACCATTCCCTAAACTCTGGTATGCAAGTTAGAGTAAAATCATTCCAGCTCTGATAGCTTGTGCAAAGTATGCTCAGACATTCCACAATCCTTAAGCCTTGCTGGAATTCAACCAAGAGTTTGTCAGCACAGTTAACAGCTGACCTTTTGTTCAGACTTGGGGAACAGCACTGTTACAACGGCTATGTTTCTTCCAAATCCGGAGCCAGTCCATGACACGGTGTCATCTCAACCAACACGTGGCAAGATTTTTACCTTGTTCTCCTTTTAATGCACAGGCTCAAGAGGGCTTTGGCATGCACACAGAAGGGGCCTTTCTCCCTCTGCTGGGTGCTAGAGCCTCGTGGCACAGTGATTTAAAATACTGTACTGCACCTGTTAATTGTGCTCATGATCTGGGACTCAATTCTAGGTAGCTGGCTCAAGGTTCACTCAGCCTTCCATCCTTCCAAATTTGGTAAAATGAGTACCCAGTTTGCTGGGAGGAGGGCAGTGTGTAGCCTCACTCTTTCCTTAAGGGCTGAAAAAATGACCCAGAAGATTGTTCAAATATGAACATATCTCATAACTTTGTGCACACACATCCCATGATTTTGCCCCTCTTTATAGTGATGAAAGCGAGGAGGCACATGAATTCAACACTACTCTAAATATGAAATTAAGGCAGGTGGGAGAGGAAAAAAAACTAGAGTGCAATATACATTTTTGACAAGCGTACATGCTGCCTTACACAGGCACTGAGCCTCTCTGAAACCCACCAACACAGACGGATTGTCCCAGTCCAACTTGAGTTGTCTGATGAACAGCTTCATACGTCAGAGTGCCAGATCTTGATACAATACCTGAGGAACATGGGGCACAAATGGCAATCACAGATAAGCAATGTTAAAGTGAGAGGCTGACCTTAGCAAAACCCCTCTACTCAAACGTGTCACAACAGAGATCCCTGAAACACAGCATATGACACTCACTCACTCACTCACTCACTCACTCCATCCATCCATCCATCCATTTATCTAGCTCCAGAATACTACTGCATGTGCATGTCCACCCAAGCTGAACATGGGCTTTCTAGGATGTAACATGTGTGTTAATTTGAGAGCTCTTTGCAGATTATTTCCTTTTTCGCCTCCCCCCTTTAAACTTCGCCTTTGGTAACTGCATGACTATTAAGACAGTGGCATCCAACTGTGATAGTGGCCAGTGGATGGGTTCTAGAACTCTGAATACTGGACTTAGTCCAGCAATGCTTGAGTTTTGCAAACGATGCCATCTTTGCTGCAGGAAGACAAGACAGTAATGGCACCAGTAGCCAAAGCTTCTGAGACTAGATTTATTTGGGGCTTACTGAGAAGACTAACCTTTCCACCTGCTCCATGCATGTTCTATTTGTTCCCTGCTGTCGCCACTGCATGCTGCGACAGCTTTGAAAGTGTCAAACACTGCAGGTATCCAAGCATCCCACCCCACCATCAGACTATCCTCATTCCCAAATTGGAGCTGCAGAATCAAGTCAGGATTCACGGGTCAAATTTAATGTACTCACAATGACAGTCGCAAATATCGGAACGTGTCTTCACAAATGTGTATTTTACTCTAGGATGTTCAGTAAAATACACTGCAAAAGCACAACTATGGAATAAAAGCTGTTGCAGTTTCAAAAAGAAAGGCCCCGGGTAGGTCTGAGATCTTACCGATTCTTCCTTTCTTGTGAATGTGGCCAGGCATGATACCAATTTTACATTCTCCAGGCTAAACACAAAACCAAATTAAAGACAAACAAACAAACCATTATATATTCCACATCTTTCTTTTCTAGCTATCAAGAAAGTCCTTAGAAAATAGTTACTGCAACATTCCTAGATGTACAGGGGAAATGACAACTTTCCAAGGTGCCTAGCAGACCCAAAACTTTGCAAAAGATTCTGGATCATGTTCTAGAACAGGCCTGCCCAACAGGTAGACCATGGGCTACTGGTAGCCCGCAAAGGGTTCAAAAGTAGCCCGCCATCCATCAATAAAAAAAGTGAGGGGATAAGTTCTCCACCCCTCCCTGCCCCACCCCAAGGACCACCACTGCCCCAGCAAAGTTCTGGGTCTGCCAGCTCACTTTCTCAGCTGAGTGGGGCAGTTCAAGGCCATGGCACAGTCCCCTGTTCCCCCCACCGGCCAGATGATCGGCGTGCCACTGTCTTGTGACTAGCTGAGTTACTGGTGCGGAGTGCAGGGAGGAGGAGAGGGGTGAGAAGTGGGGCTCCAGGTGTGCCCATCCCCTTTGTACAGTGACATCTCTCTTCTCCCCCCCCCCCCCGGAGAATTCCGTCCATAACAGATTACAGTGGTACCTTGTACAAAGGAATTAATTTGTTCCAAATGAAATTATGTTAAACAAATTTTCCATAGGAATGCATTGAAAACAGAGTAATCCCTAATCACAGACATTTTTATGTTGTATGTTAAGCAAATTTCCCCTATCTCCAGAATTTTGTATGTTGTACAGATGTTATGTTATCCAAACCGTTTGTTATACGAGGGTCCACTGTAATTGATTTTCAATGCATTCCTATGGGAAACTGCTGCTCTGCTTACAAATTTTTTACTTATGACCATGTGCTCGCAAGGAATGGATAAAATTCATAAGTAGAGGTTTTAGTGTAGTCGCCCTCAGGCACTTTGGGCCGGAAAAAGTAGACCTCAGCCTGTTCAAAGTTGGACAGCCCTGTTCAAGAACATTGAGGGTACACTTTTTGGAGTATGAGGCACTACGGAGATGCTGCCCCCGCAGCATAGGGCACGAATGTACTGGCAGTGAGAAGCTGTAAGATCGTTCAACGAAGCTTGTAGGAGGGGGGGTCCTTATGCTTTGTGGGTCTCTGTCTCCCTCCACCACGGTGGGCCACACCAGTGCCACCAACCCCATGCCCCAAAGGAAAATCAAGAGCAGAAGCCTTCTTCTGTTTTCATTACACAAAAACCTTTAAAAATAACTGGGGGTGGGGAAGCATACAGAGGCAGTGTGGTATGGTGGTAATAGACTGGATGATAATTCAAGAGACCTGGCATGAAATCCCCACTCAACTCTGCAACCCAGTTGATGACCTTGGGCCTCTCAGCCTGAACTACTTCACAAGGTTTTTGGGATGATCAAATGGGTAGAGAGGAACAAGGAACATGGCAAATAAAATAATAAAGGCAGAAGATTCTGTGCCTTATTTTAAGGTAGACTAGCCACTTCTGGAAGATTCCAGGGGCAGAAACTTTTTTTTTCTGACCAAAACAACTGTCAACAGGTGGAGCACAAAGGTGGAAAGAACAGAACTGGGGCAATACATGACCTGGGTGGGTGGGGTGTGGGGGGGGGAGCAGGTCTCACTCCATCCACCACAGGCTCTGACCTTCTAAATAAATAAAGACAGAATGGAACATACAGTGGTACCTTGTATAAAGGAATTAATGCATTCCAAATGAAATTATGTTAAGCAAATTTTCCTTTATACAAATTTCTCATAGGAATGCATTGAAAATAGAGTGATCCCATTTTTATGTTGTACAGATTCGCCCCATAGGGGACTATGTTAAGCAAATTTCCCCTATCTCCAGAATCTTTTATGTTGTACAAATTTTATGTTATACAAAATGTTATACAAAGGTCCACTGTACTGGTCTACTGGCACTCAGCTTCCTTCCACAGCAAAGCTGTCAGGTGTCTAATGGACAAAGAGTCTTGCCCTCCACTAAACTCCCAGGCTATGTCAGATTCTGTGTGCACAGTTCCCCACATTTAAACCCAACAACATGCTGTGATATTTGCTCAAAGGCACACAGGGGAGAGAAAAGGGAGGGATTAGTGGGGGACAGGTCCTCGGGAGGATGCTGGTCCCGAAGGACAAGCTAGGACACCAAAATTACAAGATGTCCCAATCTTTATCTGTAAAACCATCTTTTATCCTCCCAAGAAAAAACTTAGCAATCCACGTTAACTCCCTCTGAGCCCTTACGTTGATAACTCCGGGGCAATTTGGGCCGACCAGCCGAGTCTTGTCCTGACGAAGCAATCGGTGTTTGACGCGCACCATGTCCTGCTGAGGAATACCTTCTGTAATGCACACAACAAGGGAGATTTCGGCGTCAATCGCTTCATTGATGGCAGCTGCTGCGAAAGGCGGAGGCACGTATATGGCGGAGGCCGTAGCACCTGTTTTCTCTTTAGCCTATGATGCAATTACATTGATTTAAATCTTCCCCGTTCCTTCGAAATAACCAGTTTACCAACAACGGTACTTTAGTCATTTGGGGGGGGGGATTATATTCTTGTCCCTAAGATAGTCACTCAAACAAGGCAGAAATGCTGCAGCAGCCTTATCCTTTGAGAGAGCACATGATCAGATTCAGGGTTAAATCAGCCTGAGGCTAAGGCCCTGAGCACCGATGATTATAAATAACCACACTTGCAAGTGGTAGGTCCAGACACAGTAGACTTAGCTGTGTAATTGTGTGTTAACACTGATATAAACCCCACTGACTTTATTTTTTTATTTATTTATTTTATTTTTACAACTTATATGCCGCCCATTACCCAAAGGTCTCTGGGCGGCTTACAATCAAGGAATTAAAACAGTTAAAAACATCAAACAGCAATAAATAATTAAAACAATAAAAACCTTATACTAAAACATCACACTAAATGACTTGATGGCCAAATCCAACCATGGATAGCTCAGTGGTTAGGTATCTGGCTGCAGAGGTTGGGAGTTTATTTACTCTAGTTGTGAGTTTTTTGGGCTGTTTGGCCGTGTTCTGGACGTTTTTCTTCCTGATGTTTCGCCACACTCTGTGGCTGACATCTTCAGAGGGCAAGGAGCTCAGAAAACCCAGAGCGCGGACAGAACTCCTAGTTCCCTGAGCCCCTTGCTTTTTTTTTTTTTTTTTTTTTCTGGCAGAGCAGCAGAGAGGAAGGAGCTGGTCAGAGGAGCACACGGCCAAAGGGCAGAGCTAACTTCTTCTTTTTGCAGGAGCAAGGGGCGGAGTTTTAGCTTTAAATAGCTGCTACCAGCAATCTCTCAGTCCTTTTCTGGCAGAGCAGCAGAGAGGAAGGAGCTGGTCAGAGGAGCACACGGCCAAAGGGCAGAGCTAACTTCTTTTTGCTGGAGCAAGGGGCGGAGTTTTAGCTTTAAATAGCTGCTACCAGCAGTCTCTCAGTCCTTTTCTGGCAGAGCAGCAGAGAGGAAGGAGCTGGTCAGAGGAGCACACGGCCAAAGGGCAGAGCTAACTTCTTCTTTTTGCAGGAGCAAGGGGCGGAGTTTTAGCTTTAAATAGCTGCTACCAGCAATCTCTCAGTCCTTTTCTGGCAGAGCAGCAGAGAGGAAGGAGCTGGTCAGAGGAGCACACGGCCAAAGGGCAGAGCTAACTTCTTTTTGCTGGAGCAAGGGGCGGAGTTTTAGCTTTAAATAGCTGCTACCAGCTGTCTCTCAGTCCTTTTCTGGCAGAGCAGCAGAGAGGAAGGAGCTGGTCAGAGGAGCACACGGCCAAAGGGCAGAGCTAACTTCTTCTTTTTGCAGGAGCAAGGGGCGGAGTTTTAGCTTTAAATAGCTGCTACCAGCAATCTCTCAGTCCTTTTCTGGCAGAGCAGCAGAGAGGAAGGAGCTGGTCAGAGGAGCACACGGCCAAAGGGCAGAGCTAACTTCTTTTTGCTGGAGCAAGGGGCGGAGTTTTAGCTTTAAATAGCTGCTACCAGCAGTCTCTCAGTCCTTTTCTGGCAGAGCAGCAGAGAGGAAGGAGCTGGTCAGAGGAGCACACGGCCAAAGGGCAGAGCTAACTTCTTCTTTTTGCAGGAGCAAGGGGCGGAGTTTTAGCTTTAAATAGCTGCTACCAGCAATCTCTCAGTCCTTTTCTGGCAGAGCAGCAGAGAGGAAGGAGCTGGTCAGAGGAGCACACGGCCAAAGGGCAGAGCTAACTTCTTTTTGCTGGAGCAAGGGGCGGAGTTTTAGCTTTAAATAGCTGCTACCAGCAGTCTCTCAGTCCTTTTCTGGCAGAGCAGCAGAGAGGAAGGAGCTGGTCAGAGGAGCACACGGCCAAAGGGCAGAGCTAACTTCTTCTTTTTGCAGGAGCAAGGGGCGGAGTTTTAGCTTTAAATAGCTGCTACCAGCAATCTCTCAGTCCTTTTCTGGTAGAGCAGCAGAGAGGAAGGAGCTGGTCAGAGGAGCACACGGCCAAAGGGCAGAGCTAACTTCTTCTTTTTGCAGGAGCAAGGGGCGGAGTTTTAGCTTTAAATAGCTGCTACCAGCAATCTCTCAGTCCTTTTCTGGCAGAGCAGCAGAGAGGAAGGAGCTGGTCAGAGGAGCACACGGCCAAAGGGCAGAGCTAACTTCTTTTTGCTGGAGCAAGGGGCGGAGTTTTAGCTTTAAATAGCTGCTACCAGCAGTCTCTCAGTCCTTTTCTGGCAGAGCAGCAGAGAGGAAGGAGCTGGTCAGAGGAGCACACGGCCAAAGGGCAGAGCTAACTTCTTCTTTTTGCAGGAGCAAGGGGCGGAGTTTTAGCTTTAAATAGCTGCTCCCAGCAGTCTCTCAGTCCTTTTCTGGCAGAGCAGCAGAGAGGAAGGAGCTGGTCAGAGGAGCACACGGCCAAAGGGCAGAGCTAACTTCTTCTTTTGCAGGAGCAAGGGGCGGAGTTTTAGCTTTAAATACCTGCTACCAGCAGTCTCTCAGTCCTTTTCTGGCAGAGCAGCAGAGAGGAAGGAGCTGGTCAGAGGAGCACACGGCCAAAGGGCAGAGCTAACTTCTTCTTTTTGCAGGAGCAAGGGGCGGAGTTTTAGCTTTAAATAGCTGCTCCCAGCAGTCTCTCAGTCCTTTTCTGGCAGAGCAGCAGAGAGGAAGGAGCTGGTCAGAGGAGCACACGGCCAAAGGGCAGAGCTAACTTCTTCTTTTTGCAGGAGCAAGGGGCGGAGTTTTAGCTTTAAATAGCTGCTCCCAGCAGTCTCTCAGTCCTTTTCTGGCAGAGCAGCAGAGAGGAAGGAGCTGGTCAGAGGAGCACACGGCCAAAGGGCAGAGCTAACTTCTTCTTTTTGCAGGAGCAAGGGGCGGAGTTTTAGCTTTAAATAGCTGCTCCCAGCAGTCTCTCAGTCCTTTTCTGGCAGAGCAGCAGAGAGGAAGGAGCTGGTCAGAGGAGCACACGGCCAAAGGGCAGAGCTAACTTCTTCTTTTTGCAGGAGCAAGGGGCGGAGTTTTAGCTTTAAATAGCTGCTCCCAGCAGCACGCGCCTTACGGCGCGTGCAAACTAAAAAAAAAAAAAATCTGGGTTTAATTGAGTTCCCAAGCCAAGCAACTCCTCAGGAGGTCCTACACTTCCTGACGTGCTTGCAGTTGGAGTAGAGGTGCTTTAGCGGCCCCTACACTGTTAGATTTTGACTAAACAATAAAAGAAGTAAAGAATCTTACTAGATTAAAAAAAAAAGTGCAAGTTTACATTTTTTAGACCTTGAATACATTTTATTGTAATAGTTAAAATGGAGTTGGAGGGAGCAGCTGTAGTTACCTGCAGTACTTGTGCTATGTTTGTTATCTTGACAGAGCGTGTGCAGAACTACATCTGCTGCAAGTGCAAGCTGGTAGCGCTATTGGAAGAGAAGGTCCAGCAGCTAGAGGCTCGCATAGTGGACCAGCAACATATTAAGGAGCTTGAGCAGTTCCTGGACAGAGCGGAAGAGACTATCCAGGTCCAAGAAGAGACAGGGCACACTTCAGAGGAGGAAGTCACTCCCCCAACTCAGGAGGTGGATGGGTGGAGGAATGTGACTCAAAGGAGTAGAAGGCCAAGGCATCGCTCAGAGAGTCTCATCTTGCACAATCAATTTGAAGCTCTTTCCCTCAGCACACCTCATGAGGCACACATAGAGGAAGAAGTGGTTCCACCGGAGGATCTCTCCCTCATCACTATTGATGAGATACAAGATCAGGTACATGTTGATGACCAGGCTGCAGGAGAGAAGCTCATTGTGCTAGGGGATTCTATCATTAGAAATACGGAGGGATGGATTTGTGAGGAGCATGATAACCGGATGGTCACTTCTGCCTGCCGGGTGCAAAGGTTGCAGACATCACCAGAAATATAGATAGCTTGTTAGAGAGAACTGGGAAGGAGCCAGTGATCATGGTACACGTCGGTACCAACGATGTCGGGAAGGCCAAGCGGTCAGTCTTGGAAGCCAAATTCAGGTTGCTAGGTAGAAGATTGAAGTCCCGGGCTTCCAAGGTAGCATTTTCAGAAGTGCTACCTGTTCCTCGTGCAGGTCCCGCCAGGCAGGCAGAACTCAGAAGCCTCAATGCGTGGATGAGGCGATGGTGTCGAGAGGAGGGCTTTAGATTTGTCAGGAACTGGAGAACATTTTGGGACAAGCCAAACCTGTTCAGGAGGGATGGGTTGCACTTGAATCATGATGGGACCAGATTGCTGGCACTCAACCTCAAAAAGGCAGCAGAGCAGCTTTTAAACTGATAACTGGGGGAAAGCCGACAGGAGCTGTGTGGCATCCGGTTCGGAACACCTCATCCTCGGGGAATGAGGTTGGAGAGGGTAGAGAATCACATAGAGATGACATAGCAAGTATTAACACTGGCAGAATAGCGGAATGTGACAGTTCGTCTACTGAAAATAAAAGCTGTGGGGGGAGAAGAACAAGGCAGCAGCTGTTGCGGGACCCACTGTACAAGTGCTTCTACGCCAATGCTCGAAGCCTCCGAGCAAAGATGGGAGAACTTGAACATCTGGCAGCTAGGGATAACATTGATATAATAGCCATAACAGAAACCTGGTGGAATGTGGAGAACCAGTGGGACACAGCAATCCCAGGCTATAAACTCTATAGAAGGGATAGAGAGGGGCGGGTTGGAGGAGGAGTGGCCATCTATGTCAAAGAAGGCATAAAATCCAGCAGAATGGAGATTGACAGAGGGTCTGACTCCGCCATAGAATCACTGTGGGTTAAACTACCAGGTCCAAAGAGTGATGTGATAGTTGGAGTATTCTATCGTCCACCAGATCAAAAACTTGAGGGGGACCTTGAAATGAGGAGAGAAATCATGGAGGTGGCTAAGAGGGATAGGATAGTAATCATGGGGGACTTTAATTATCCCCACATTGACTGGGCCAATGCGAGCTCTGGGCAAGAAAGAGAAACTGGGTTTCTCGACTTGCTGAATGACTGTGCCTTAGAGCAACTTGTCATGGAGCCCACCCGAGAACAGGCAACTCTAGATCTAATATTGTGTGATACTCAGGACCTCGTCAGGGATGTGAATGTCACTGAGCCTCTGGGGAACAGTGACCATGCTGCAATTACCTTTGCCATGCACGTCGGAGGAAGAGTGTCAACCAAATCAGACATAAAAACCCTTGATTTTCGAAGGGCAAACTTCCCTCAGATGAGGAAACTAGTTAGAGAGAAACTGAAGGGGAGGGTTAGAAGAATCCAATCTCTTCAGTGTGCATGGAGCCTGTTTAAAACAACAATAATAGAGGCCCAGCACAAGTGCATACCACAAAGAAAGAAGAGCTCATTTAAGTCCAAGAGGACACCGGCATGGTTAACGAGTGGAGTTAGAGAGGCTCTAAAGCACAAGGAGAGGTCCTTCTGTAAATGGAAATCCTCCCCAAATGAGGAAAATAAAAAGGAACACAAACTCTGGCAAAAGAAATGTAAAAAGATGATAAGGGAGGCAAAGAAAGACTTTGAGGAACGCATGGCTAGCAATATAAAGGGTAATAATAAAAGCTTCTTTAAATATGTTAGAAGTAGAAAACCTGCCAGAGAACCAATTGGGCCTCTGGATGGTGAGGGAGGAAAAGGGGAGGTTAAGGAGGACTTGGACATTGCAGAGAAATTGAACGAGTTCTTTGCGTCTGTCTTCACGACAGAGGACCTTGAGCGGATTCCGCTGCCTGAGCCGCCCCTCTTGACTAAAGAATTAAATCAAATACAGGTTAAAAGAGAGGAGGTTTTAGGACTAATTGATAAATTGAGGATTAACAAGTCACCGGGCCCAGATGGCATCCACCCAAGGGTTATTAGGGAACTGAGAAATGAAATTGCAGATCTCTTAACGGTTATATGCAACTTGTCTCTTAAAACGGCCACAGTGCCGGAGGACTGGAGGATAGCAGATGTCACACCAATTTTTAAAAAAGGAAGGAGGGGGGACCCAGGAAACTACAGGCCGGTTAGCCTTACATCTGTCCCAGGGAAGATGGTGGAAGGCCTCATCCAAGAGAAAATCTTAAAACACATAAAAGAACAAACCTTGCTGAGAGAAAATCAGCATGGCTTCTGTAAGGGTAAATCTTGTCTTACAAACCTTTTAGAATTTTTTGAAAAGGTCAACAGACACGTGGATTTGGGTGAACCGGTGGATATAGTCTATCTGGATTTTCAAAAGGCTTTTGACACAGTCCCTCACCAAAGGCTGCTGAGAAAATTGCATAGTCAGGGGATAAGAGGGCAGGTCCTCTTATGGATTGAGAACTGGTTGAGATCCCGGAAACAAAGAGTAGGTGTCAATGGGAAATTTTCACAATGGAGAGAAGTGAAAAGCGGTGTGCCCCAGGGCTCGGTCCTGGGACCGGTGCTTTTCAATCTGTTCATAAATGACCTGGAGACAGGGATAAACAGTGAGTTGGCCAAGTTTGCCGATGACACAAAACTTTTCCATGTGGTAAAAACCAGAGAAGATTGTGAAGAGCTCCAGAAGGATCTCTCCAAACTGGGGGAGTGGGCTGAGAAATGGCAAATGCGTTTTAATGTAACCAAATGTAAAGTAATGCATATTGGGGCAAAAAATCCAAACTTCATCTATCAACTCATGGGCTCTGAGTTATCCGTGACGGATCAGGAAAGAGATCTTGGTGTGTTGGTGGACAGCTCCATGAAGGTGTCTCCCCAATGTGTGGCAGCAGTGAAGAAGGCCAATTCCATGCTAGGGATTATCAAAAAGGGGATTGAAAATAAAACAGCCAACATTATAATGCCGTTATATAAAACAATAGTAAGGCCCCACCTGGAGTATTGTGTACAATTCTGGTCACCGCATCTCAAGAAAGACATAGTGGAACTGGAAAAGGTGCAGAAGAGAGCGACTAAAATGATTACTGGGCTGGGGCACCTCCCTTATGAAGAAAGGCTAAAACAATTGGGCCTCTTTAGTCTGGAAAAAAGGCGCTTGAGGGGGGATATGATTGAGACATACAAAATAATGCAGGGTATGAGTAAAGTGGATAGAGGGAAGCTCTTCTCCCTCTCTCAAAATACCAGAACTAGGGGACATACACTCAAATTGAGTGCTGGGAGAGTAAGAACTGACAAAAGAAAATATTTTTTCACCCAGCGTGTTGTAAGTCTATGGAACTCCCTGCCACAGGATGTGGTGATGGCATCTGGCCTGGATGCCTTCAAAAGGGGATTGGACAGATTCCTAGAGGAAAAGTCCATCACGGGTTACAAACCATGATGGAGATGTGTAATCTCTAGGCTTTAAACCAGGGTACTTCAAGGGCCAGATGCAGGGGAGTGGTATCAGGAGAGACAGATATCTAGTCTCATGCGCTCCCAAACGCATCTGGTGGGGCCGCTGTGAGATACAGGAAGCTGGACTAGATGGGCCTTTGGCCTGATCCAGCATGGCTCTTCTTATGTTCTTATGAAGATGCCAGCCACAGAGTTTGGCGAAAAGTCAGGAAGAAAAACTTCCAGGACACAGCCAAACAGCCCAATAAACTCACAACTATCAGATCCCAGCCAGGAAAGCCTTTGAGAATGCAGTTTATTTATTATTTATACAGTATATTTATTAGCTTTGTATACTGCCAGTCTACTGGGCTACTCTGGGCAGTGTACAACAATAAATACAATCAAGAAATCATAGTAATTCGATAAAACTATATAACATGATACAACATAATAAACTAAATAGCAGCCAACAGATGATAATGAACCTTGCAGTCACATGAATACTTCCTCACTGTGTCATCTTGACAGGGACTGGACATGATGATCCACAAGCTCCCTTCCAGCTCTGCAGTTGAGGTTGTTATTATTAGTAAGAAAAACTGCACGTGTTAAAAGCAACCTCAAAAGAGCTTTCCTCTTCCAGCAGCCCTTCACAGCCAATCATGGAGATAACTGATGCAAGGAAGGCAATAAAACATCTCAGCAGAGAGAATTCCCAAAATGAAGGGCCAGCACCTAGCATCAGGTCAGAGAATACTGCCTTTCCGTAGCAAGGTAGGTCCGTGGATGCTATTTGAAATACCTTTGGTCTCAAACTTTTCCGGTTCTAAAGATAAAGACCACCACTTTTTAACCGAGCCTAGGAATTAGCAGAAAATCAGTGAAGGAGGTACACATTTGAAACATCTGTCCCTGAAAGCATCCCTGTAGCTTAGTTCTGCACTAGTTGAAATTTCTGGTCTTCATTAAAAATAGAGCATAACAGTCTAGTCTGAATGGAACAGGGCAAACAATGCAGTTTACATTTCCTCCCAAACATTACCTCTATCACTGAGTTAAAGACCGGGAGCCCCAAGTGGGTTTTGCCTCCTTTCCCTGGCGAGATTCCACCTACTAGATTGGTGCCATATTCCAAAGCCTGTTGACTATGAAAGGTACCCTGCAAGAGAGAGGCAAACGCGACAACAAATTGAAACTAAATTTGAGAGGAAAATAACACTAATTAGAAGTTCTCCAGCACACACATCCCCAAAAGGAATAGGACATATGAGGCAGCAGTCCACCCATCAAGAAGGCTCTGTTTTTTATTTTGTTTTATTTTACAAATCTAGCACCTTAGAAAGACCAAATGTGAAATTTCTCCCCATGGACCTATGGATGCTTCAAGTGAAGTGGAAAGAGTTCTTTATTTGTTTTTGCGTAGGAAGCATACATATATTAATCTCCAAACAACACCATCTGTGTGTGTGTGTGTGTGTGTGTGTGTGTGTGTGTGTGTGTGTGTGTGTGTGTGTGTGTGTTGTGTCGTTACAGTCGTGACCGACTCTTTGTGACTCCACGCCCATGGAGTTTTCTTGGCAGGAGTACTGGAGTGGCTTGCCAGTTCCGACTCCAGGCGCCTACAGCACCTGGTATTCCCTGGTGGTCGCCCATCCAAGTACTAACCAGGGCCGGCACTGCTTAGCTTCCAAAATCAAGTGAGATTGGTGTGCTTAGGGCATCTAGGCAGCAAACAACACCATACAACTCTTCTAAACTAGTGGGTCCCAACCTTGGGCGTTCTGAAACTGCATTTCCCAGAAACCTCAGGGAGCAGAGCTCGTGGTAAATACTTTGGGGGTTGCAATCCACGGGTGATCCAAGATTGGGAACCTCTAAACAGTTATTCACATGCAGCAGAACAGCTGTAACTCAGATTCGTGGTGCAGTGGTTAAATGCCTGTACTGTAGGTAAAACTGTGCTCACGACCTGGGGTTCAATCCCAGGTAGCAGGCTCAGGGTTGACTCAGCCTTCCATCCTTCCGAGGTCGGTAAAATGAATACCCAGTTTGCTGTGGGGGCAACGTGTAGCCTGCATACTGTAATTAAAAACTGTAAACCGCCCAGAGAGTACTTGAAGTGGTATGGGGCGCTATATAAGCAGAACATTTTATCTTGAAGCAAAATAATAATAATCCTAAATGGCATATTAACTAATTAACAGACTAGAAATATGCTCTGCTGCCTCAAGCACTAGAGACAATTTCCTATACGCTCCCATGAAGGAGCAGCTTTTCAAATACAGTATTAAATGTGAGACGGGAGACTATAAATAGGAGCCACTATTTGTGGCACAGATAACTCGACACTGGCTGAAACCTTGTCAGTAGAGCAAGCCCAAGCATAATTTCCATTCATTTCCTCTCTGGTAAACAAAGCACTCCTGCTGCAATTCTTGGAGTGATGGGGCATGTGAACGCACCAATTCAGTGGGCACATGTGCCTCGAAGCACAGTAGGAGCAGCACTTATAATTTTCCTAGGGAGAAATGGATAGATGGTTATGAGTGGAGTTACACTCATAATCCGATTTCAGCCAGTTTACTGTATAGGAAAAATAGAAATAACTTTTCCCCTAGGATATACATTCAGAACTTTGAAAACACTTTCAGACCTAACACCAATGATCATGTCTTTTTCATTTTCAGAATTATCATTTAAATAATTACATACTACTAAAAGCTCAATAAGGGAGCCTTTTGAATATTATCTCTGTCCCATTAAGTACTTTAAGTACTTAAGTACAATTATAATCTAGTTCCAGACAAGAAATGAGAATAATGCCTTCAATATTTACTTTCATTACTAAAATTCTACAACTAAAGTTGTCTCAGCAGCCAAACAAGTATGCTTTAAGTGCTCAATTTGTTTGGATTAGATGGCATATGATAAAAGCAAAAAGATATGACTGACTCAAAACATATACCTGCTTTCCTGTAAAACCCTGGCAGATAACTTTTGTGTCTTTATTAATGTAAAGATAATTCCGTGTGGCTGAATAGGAACAGTGCCGGACACCATTTTTCTGCACTGGAAAAGAAAAAAATTAGAACACATAATGATATTCAGTATGCTTTTTTACCTCATCAGTGGAAAGCCAGATAATTAATCTAGGTTTTAATCAATCTGTGCTAAATTACCTTTTTTTTCAAAAACAGGCAATTAGCCATGTCAGGCTTTTAAAAAAAATACACTGCACATGTAAGATTAACAGGAACATATTTACTGAAAATGAAAGGGCATTTCACATGCAATTATCACCTTGATCAGAATAGAACTGTGAGGACAAGGTCAGAGAAATCTGCAAAGAGAAGCTCTGTACTCCATCTGAAACTGGTGCTCTGGATCACACAAAGGAAAACTCATAATTAACAAACCAGCGCTACTTATCACAACTGTCAGTGCTCACAATTAGGGACCCACACGTTCATCCACCGTGACGAGTAAATTGTTTTCAGCCCACTGGCAAGGATGACAACCTCTGGGCTCCTCTCCGTTTATGGAGCTGGGAGTTCTGGAGAGACTCACTATTTAACTCTTAGCCACTGTGAGAACCACTCTTCAGTGGTATGGAACTGACATAGGGCTAGGGAGGAATATGCCACGGAGTTGTTGCACCAGTTCTGGAATATCTGATTAGCTCAATGTTCCAGAGTCCAAGCTAGACAGACAGTCCAATGCTCGGTTTTATGCTTGGCTTTCAAGGTACTAGCAATTCCGTGCAAAAACACCACAATTCGAAGAACAATGGTCACCTAAGCAGTTCTGAGTGCAAAGCTCAGTATTTATTTATTTTTATTTATTTATTTATTCATTCATTCATTCATTCATTCATTCATTCATTCATTCATTCATTCATTCATTCTAGAGTATTTTTACCCCGCATTTCACCTTGGAAAAAGACCCAAGGCATCTTACAGTAATGAGGGACAATATACAGTCCAGTACAACATGTTCAAGTACTGAGAACAGGGAATTGAGTGACATTTTACTTACAAAATTAATAGACAACATAACATCAAAGCTACAAGAGAACGTGAGCAGTTAAAAGGAGAGTCAAGTTCAATGTAAAGATATGAAGAGTGATGGAAGCTAACATTGAAAACATAGTGTCAATATAATCACACAAGATTATAAGTAGTTATAAACACAAAGTCTATGTGATCCTGTGTGTGTGTGTGTGTGTGTGTGTGTGTGTGTGTGTGTGTGTGTGTGTGTGTGTGTGTGTGTGTGTGATTACAGTCATGACTGACTCTTCATGACCCCATGTCCATGGAGTTTTCTTGACAGGAATACTGGAGTGGTTCCGATCTCGCCTGATTTCGGATGCTAAGCAGGGTCGGCCCTGGTTAGTACTTGGATGGGAGACCTCCAAGGAATACCAGGTGCTGCAGGCGCCTCGAGTAGGAACTGGCAAACCACTCCAGTATTCCTGCCAAGAAAACTCCATGGATATGGAGTCACGAAGAGTCGGTCACGACTGTAACGACACAACACACAACACGCACACCAGGTGCCTACAGCACCTGGTATTCCCTGGTGGTCGCTCATCCAAGTACTAACCAGGCCCGAACCTGCTTAGCTTCCAAAATCAGCCGAGATCAGATGTGCTTAGGGCATCTAGGCAGTTACATGATCCTATAGATTCATATAAAAGACATATAATAGGTAGTCCATCATTAAGAGTCCCTCTTTCCTTAGGGAAGGGGGAAAAAAGGTTATCAACCACAATTCATCATCATTCACTTGAGCATCCCTGTCAGGGACTGAGAACTAAAATAAAGGTATCCGAAGCATACACTAATCCTTCTAGATTCTGCATTTCTCATCCAGCTGAAGGGAGACAAGTTCCAGGCTCCGGAAATCAATTACAGAAACCCTGTCTATGAACAGGTAAGAGAACAAAGCAAAGAGGTGACTGTTTACTCTCTTTTATTATCCCTTTCCAAACACTGTTTTCAAATGTTTACAACATGTAAAACAATTCCAAGTGGCATTAGATGCCTTTCCTCCATTTTTTCAAGAAAGCACTGAACTTTGCAAAGCTACTGATAAGAATGCTTTGTCTGTTTGTAAAAAAGGGGGGGTGCACACCTCAAGGGGCACTAGAGGATTAAATGAGCAAAGAGAGATTGGGAATTAAAATCTGCAGTGCTGGGCAAAAGACAATACATGTCACATTTTAGGGGAATTTGAGTAATTTACAGAAGCAAGTAGCAGGAATCACATGTGTAAGGACATTCTCCTTAAACAGGACTAGCAGTCCTCAAGGGTCTGTATGCTTCTTTATAATGTCCTGACAAAGAAGATACACTTTTGCAAAATACGTGGCACCCAACTTGTCCAGTGGCAAAAAGCCATTTTGAACTCCAATCTCCAACCATCTCAGGTTAGAACACGTGTGTGTGTGTGTGTGTGTGTGTGTGTGTGTGTGTGTGTGTGTGTGTGTGTGTGTGTGTGTGTGTGTGTGTGTGTGTGTGTGTGTGTTGTGTCGTTACAGTCGTGACCGACTCTTTGTGACTCCATGCCCATGGAGTTTTCTTGGCAGGAATACCGGAGTGGTTTGCCAGTTCCTACTCCAGGCGCCTACAACACCTGGTATTCCCTGGTGGTCTCCCATCCAAGTACTATTTATTTTATTATTTATTTATTTATTTATTTATTTATTTATTTATTTATTTATTTATTTATTTATTTATTTAGCTTATATACCGCCCGTCTTCCCAAAGGAAGCTTAGCTTCCGAAATCAGGCGAGATTGGATGTGCTTAGGACATCTAGGCAGCAGGAGTAGGTAGGAATAAATTGCTCTTCCAAGACAGGCTGCCACATTCCACTGGGTACCTTTCATCCAATAATAGAAAATAGCTCCTGCTTTTTTAAACTGCCCAGAGTGGCCTCCAAGCCAGATGGAGCCGTATATAAGTCAAATAAATAAATAAATAAATAAATAAATAAATAAATAAATAAATAAATAAATAAATAAATTTTCCATAAATAATACTTCTAAAAGCATTTTCTGGTGGACAAGCGAATTAGTATTAGAAAACATAAAACTAGGAGAGAGAAAAACTGAAACTTGTTACTTAAAGCACAATATTCTTGAAGCACTTGAGATGCGGTAGTAGACATTTAATAATGGGATGCAGCAATGGCCACCAACCTGGATGCTTTTTGAAGAAAATATGGAATTAGCATGCCGAACAAAGCTAACAGCAACTAACAAGTCATAAAGGCTTTATGTATCAGAAGTGCTACGCCTCATCGGAACAGTTGCTAGAGAACACACCCAAGATAATACTACAGCTTGCCACCCGGCTATTGGGTTCCTGAGAATCCAAACAATTATAGACTCAGTAGGCCCTTTGTCTCATGTAGCACCACCTTTCTTTATATTGTTTCACCATAATACATCCACCTGCATTCTTACTGCCCTGGGTGAGCCAAATGCCTACACTACAGCTTCATCAACAAACACAAAGAGAAGAATGCTCATTCAGCACTCATGCTCACTTTCCCTGAAAACAATTGCCCTACCTGCTGCATTATCTTCCCCATAAACCATTTCAAAAAGCACCCTCGAAGACTTGTCTTAACAACTGCTGCAACAATTCATGAAGGACAAAGTCTTCAGAAATCAGGGCAAGTATTACATCTACCTAGAGGAGACCACCTGTGGGACTCTAGCCTAGACAAAAACAGGGCTACCAGGACAGAATGAAATTCTGCATTTCACTGGTGAGTGACTCAAGAACACTATACATCTTAGAATCTCACCCCCACATTTTCATACCAGAATCTAGGATCTTTCCCAAACAAAATTACCTTCCCCCCACCACAAAAAAAGTCAGCATTCAGTGCTTTCCTGATGTGGAACAGTTAAAGAAAGGTTCATAAAGCAGAGGGAGCTTCAAACCTTTTAGCTGTGCTAAAGAAAGAACTGAGCCTTCGGGGACCTAGAGAAATTGTAAGTCTAAATATACATAAAGTTAAACTATAGTTAAGCCTTAAGCACAGCAAATAATCTCTACAATGTATTCTCTTTTTGTTGTGGCCCTAGCAGGTTCCTCAAGTGTTCAACAGCTGGAAAGGAGGCCAGAGATGGCGGCTTTCCCAGCAAGCTGGAAGTTCCAGGAAGGGTAGATTGGGGGCCTTTGTGTGATGGGCAGTGAGAAAAGTGTGTTGCAAAGAAGAATGGCAAAGGATTGGATGAACTTCTGGTTACAGGAGAAACACCCAATAGGGAATGTCTACCAATGCATGAATGCACCTCTTCTTACTTAATGAAAACCCCACCACGTTAGTGGGACTCTTCTAACACCAGCAAACCAAGGACACAAGCCTCACACCCCAGACCTACTCATGATTGTGGATTATCAAACCACATAATGGGAACGAGAGAATAAAACTTAACAGGGATAAGGACAAAGTTCTACTCACAGGGGTTTAAAAACAACTAATGCAGTTACAAGACGGGGAGATACTTGGGGGAGATATCATGACATTATTTGAATACAGTACTTTCATACAGAGGAAGAACAAGATCTCTTATCCATCTTCCCTGAGTGCAGGACATGCAGGCTCAAGATCAGGGGTGGATGGGTGGGCTTCTTAACTGTTAGAGCAGTATGGCAATGGGCCAAATGGCATTGGGATGTGGTGAGTGCTCCAACACTGGAGTTCAAGAAACAATTGGACAACTATCTGTCAGATTTGCTTTGACTTAAATTCCTGTCCTGAGCAGGGGGCCAGACTCAATGGCCTTAGGAGCAGGCTTGTCCAAACTTTGGCCCTCCTGATGTTTTGGACCAGAACTCCCAGAATTCTAAGCTTAGATTGCCAATGACAAAGGACTGTGGGAGTTGTGGTCTAAAACATTTGGAGGGCTGAAGTTTGGACATGCCTGCCTTAGAGGCTCCTTCCATTATGATGCGATTTTTATGCAAGAGTGACCATCTCGTCAAATACTTGAAAGGCTGTCATACAGAAAAGGGACAGTGTCTGCTCTTGAAAAAAAAATCCTGTTAGAGCAGTACGACAATGGAATCAATAACCTTGTTTGGACAACCACCTGGCAGATATCCTTTGATGTGTCAGTCAGTCAGGACCTTTACTGGCATCAAACACAGCATACAATACAATAGGCAATAATACATGCACACACAAGAAGTATGTGGCCAATTAAAATTGCACAGGTGCTAAAGTACAGAACAAGACATGGTATGGAAAAATACGAAATGACATATGTCCGTTTGAAAGGTATTTGGGCATCAACCATGAAACTCCGGTGACTATCCCACCTGGGGATAGTCATCCTCGTCCTAAGAGTGCAAAACAAAAGACCCTTTTGGTAACTGTAATCTGTGTTGCCGGACCAATAGATTAATGTACAGTATATGGCAGTGGTGGCGAACGTTGGGCATTCCAGATGTTTTGGACCACAACTCCCACAGTCCTTTGTCACTGGCAACACAGGCTTGGAATTCTGGGAGTTGTGGTCCAAAACATTGGGGGGGGGTGCCGAAGGTTTGCCACCACTGGTATATGGCAATCTGCCTAGGGTGGACTTTGTTCTTCCCTTTCAGCAAATTATGCAGAATAGACTCCTCTGATTGACCAGGACCTTGGATGTCTATTCCTGCCTTAAGTGTGTGTGTGTGTGTGTGTGTGTGTGTGTGTGTGTGTGTGTGTGTGTGTGTGTGTGTGTGTGTGTGTGTGTGTGTGTTGGGGGGGTTGGACTCGATAGCCTTGTAGGCCCCCATCCAAGATGATGATTCATCTATGATTCCCCCCCCCCACACACACACACACAACACAAACACCTTCTGTGAAACCATTCGGCTTTTACTGGAGGCACCTTGAATCCCAGTAGGAAACTGAAGCTTCATCCCAGGCCCCCAACCCTACCTCAACAGACTGGAAAAAAGGGGCAGAGCAGGGCGTACAGGTGTTACTTTTCCTGCACTGTAACTTTATAATCCACTTATCTCCCCCCCCCAACCCATGAGATGACTGGGAGGAGGTGGTGGTGGGAGGGAGGGCTTAGGTCAAGGAGCATACTGCCACTTTTTTTCATGGACTCTAAGGTAAAATCTCTACATTGCCATTTTTTTCATGGACTCTTAGGGTAAAAACTCCCATTTCTACCCCCACATCTCTTCCATACACACCCTCGCCCTCTCTGATCTGAACTGGTTTCTGTCTCTTGAAGGAATCTACCTCTGACCCATAATACCACACTTAAACATATAAACAGATCCTGGCCTCAGAGCCATAAAACTAAACTTAACATATCTACAGACCCCAGCCAAATCCTCCTTACCACCATATCTACTAATCTACTCTCCCTCCTCTTCTTCCCCATCCCCCTCTTCCCTCTCCCCTATCCACCCCCCCCAACTCTATATACTACAGCCAATATTTAAAGTCACATGTAATTATGGTGGAGCAGATTGTCACTAGAGCAGACCCATTTGAATTTCTGTCTCTTGAGGTATTAACCTCTGAGCCATAATACCACACTTAACATATAAACAGATCCTGGCCTCAGACCCATAAAACTATACTTTACAGCTCTATAGACCCTGGCCTAATCTTCTCACCATTTCTACTAATCAACTCTCCCTCCTCTTCTCCCTCCTCCCCTGTTCTCCCCCCCCCCCCTGAATTCTATATACTACAGCCAATGAATATCTGGTATGAAATGTGTATCCCATCCCATATTATATTGTACACCTCATTCTGTCTGAAGAAGTGGGCGTGCAGTCCACGAAACGTTACGTCAAAATATGAAAGTTGGTCTTTCAGGTGCCACGTGTTTTGTTGTTTTTCTTTGATACCTGCCTAAAAATAAATACTATCGCAATGTCTTGAGGAACAACATTTGAAAATAACTAGGAAATAACTAGATGCTACTCGTTATACCCAAACCTATATATCACTCCTTATGCCTAAAAATTACTTCTGACGTTTTGTGTCTTTATTTTTTGTGTCCTAATTTTAACTGTTAGGACTTATGCCTTCCTGGGGTGCTGGGAGGCAACAGGATCTTTATCCTTATTTGTTGTTTTCATTGATTTTGTTGCATTTTACTGTTGTTTGTTTGGCGCTTGGTTCGCCCTCTTTTCACCGCTTAGAGTTCTATTTTAGAAGATAAGCGGGATATAAATATAATAATGAATAAAAATAAAAAAAATTAGTTTTGTTTTTGTTTTTTCCTTTTATTTTTTTTTGCCTGAAATTCATGAAAAGACTAACACGGCGAGGCGACCCTCTCCTCCTCCCCCCCCCCAAAAAAAGTAACTTTCCCCCCATCTTTGACCGTCCTAGGGGTGACTCCTGGGGTCTCCCTTCAAGGGCGCTGCCCCCCCTCCCCACCAACAAGGGTCACGCGAAGGGGCGTGGCCATGGGAAGAGAGAGGGGGGTGTCATTCAGGACCACGTGACAAGGGCCTCCCCGGGGGGGGCGCGGGGGCGTCAAGTTTAAGAGAAGCGGTCCCTCTACTCACGAAGGAGGAGAAGCCGGCCGAGGCCTCGGGCGCCGCTCCCGCAACCCGCCATCTCGCCGGCGGCGGCCGCCACCAATGACAACGGGGCCTCGCTCAGGCCCTCCGAGGCCCGCCTCTTCCGGTTCCTTTCTTTTTCCCCCCCTCCTTCCCACTTTAGGCTGTCCAAAGCCCGCCTCTTCCGGTTTCTTTTCTTTCCCCCTTCCCACCTCCCCTTTCCCCCCCCGCCCCGGCAAGGAAGGCACGCGGCCCTACTGCGCAGGCGCCCAAGGGGCTTATAGGGGCCGAAAGGGGTGCCCCGAGCGCCTGACGGGCCACGGGCGAAGCGTGAAGGAGGGAGCGTCGTCATACGGTTGGAGAGACGGTTTCGAGGCGGACAAAATTGTTCGCGCCAAGTAGGGGCGGCGACGACCCCTTTTTAGGGCTTCCGTTTCGCGAGGCTTGTCGGGCACATCTGTGGTCAGCCTCAAGGAAGCGCCGAAGGAAAGGAAGGACCCCTCCCGCGCCCTGTGCCGCAAGGCATGGCGGGAATCGTAGTTCTGGCGGAGGAAGGCCGCTCCCTGGGTTTTCCCAGGGATTCAGAGTTTGGGGAAGCGAATCTCTGGCACCAGGGCTCTGTTTTACCCCTGGCCAGTATGAGCAATGATGCCTGCTGAGGGATTATGGGAACTGTAGTACCTAAGAGTGACTTCCGCTGGCTTTGGGCGCCGGTTCTATGGTGCTGAACAGGCATGGGCATATATAACCAAATCTTTGTATTCGAGCCTCAGTCAGAACTTTTTAAGATGCAGTGCTTCCAATGCGATCTTTATTTGCGTTCCATTATTGCAACAATATCCAAAAGGGGGACATACAAGGAGCTTCCCCGAAAAGTACAGTAGGGTCGTCACTGTCCGCTGATCCACAGCCTGAAAATGCTAAACAAATTCCCCCAGAATTGCAAATGTATGCGTATTTTCAGAGTGCATTTACCAGAACTAGTTCCTACAGGGACTAAAGATGCAATGCATAATATTCGCTATTGCTGGGGGGGGGGTTGGGGGGGATTTACGTAGGAAACGCTTGCAACCGATTCTCATACACCATAGTTCTTCGATATATCCAGTAACTCAGGCATCCTTTGGGACAATGCACTGCAAACGTACTGTTGAGCAAAATGATCCAATGGTTCCTTTAAAGCCTGAAAAGAACAATAATAATTTCTTTTTAAACATCTATATGTTATATATGTCCATAATTTTAAATTGTGCAGTGATCCAATAGGCATCAAGAAAGAAGATAAAAAAGGTACCCAATTAAAAAACCCTTACTCGGATAGAAGATGACGCATGTATGGCCTGTTGATCCATAACTGAAGGGTATAAGATCAAGCATATATAGCTATTTTAGTAACCCCCAGGCATTGACAAGCCTCATGCATTCAAAACAGCATATCCCAAGTGATACCCTGCACAATATAAGCCACACAAGTTATATATTTAGAAGTAGAAATATTAATAAGCAGTCCAATTGTATCCACATATATTCTTGTCCTGCAAACAAACTTTGGTCAAGCCTTCCGGCATAAAGCAGGCCACTAAGAGAAAAGGACTTCCGTTATAAAATTGGCTGAGCCAGCCAGGAGATTCAAGGATCTAATTATTTTTGTAGCTTTGATGCTTTACACAGTTAATTACATGTAGCTAAGCCAGCCAAGAAAACCTTATCTTTGTTTTGAGAGCTCGCCGCCTAGAGCAGGTGGCATGCATCACTATCAGCAACCAAGAACCTGGTACTCCTAAGCACTCCTAGCCCCATGTAAGTCAGATCAAACGCCACAGCAATTAGGAACCCAAAGAGTACATTTAATTGGTGTCAGGAATACAAAATGAATGGCCAAAGATGTCAATTAATGTTTGTGACGTAAATTCAGACGGGCGGGGGGGGGGGGAAGAGTGATTGTGAGTCTATAAAATATTCTGCATTTCTTTTGTTCGGTGGACTTCTCACTTGTTTTGCATCAAGTGAGATTTCTCTGGTTGCCAACCAAATAAATCTCTTTCCTGTCTTTGAGACCCAGACTGCTCATTGCATATTGTAGAGCCTATGCTTGCCGGCAGCGGACCCCTAAATTCCTATTCCTTTCATTTTGGCGACCCAGATGGGACACAGCCGCAACTATAGGCCTGCAATCGTCTGGCTCAGGTCACGGTAGGAAATCTGTGCCGATTGCAGAACATTCCAGTCCGGACGCCTCCCAGTTGTGAGGAGGAACGTTCTGTCGGCACTGAATGAAATACCATTACCTGAGAGGAAACGGACGCCGGCCGAAGGGGGGAAGAACTGGGAAGACTGCGCATAAGAAATCTGGTAAGATAAGCAACCGGTTGCGGGGGTGGCACGGATTCGAGTCCAACATCTCTACGGAGAGGAGAGGATTGCGGGTCCAACATCCCCCGGGGGGTACGGGGAGGAGAAGGGTGGGACACGACCCTAACATCCCAAGAACCAGGGGAAATTAACGGGCAAGGAGACCCTGAAATCCCCAAGGGAGGAGAGGATTTTTGCAAAATCCAACATCCCTAGAGTTCGCCCCCTAAGTGTTTGAAACAGGAGGAGAAGAGCGCCGCTCTAGCATCCTGAGAAAGTTTAAAGATATATAAATGTGTGGGTATGTGGGATGGTGATTCCACTTTTGAATTTTGTGTAAAGGAAGCTTCATGTATGTTTATGTTTTTAAGGGTAAGAGGCTGCGCCCCAATACCCTACGTAACAACAGAGAAATGGCCATTCTCTGTGTCTAAGCGGCGGCAAAGACTGGCAATCTTTGTCCCACCATCACCAACGGAGCACCACCACCTCCGTTTGAATTTAGATAGTTAATAAGATTTTTCCCTAGGCAGTGGGCTCGCAGCTACGTGGGG
Organism: Phrynocephalus guinanensis; assembly: GCA_037367245.1. NCBI lineage: Eukaryota > Metazoa > Chordata > Lepidosauria > Squamata > Agamidae > Phrynocephalus > Phrynocephalus guinanensis. The sequence goes on from CM074741.1 coordinate 9,253,308, forward strand.
ATGCGGAAATGTGGGAGATTTTGTGTGATCATAACGGACTCAGTGAATAATTGCTGTTTGGGCTGGGGTGCTCAATAGGACATACCCCTTAGCGAAGTGTGTCTGGACGTGCAATTTCCAAGCAAGGGCGACCTCTTGGGTCACGTCGGTATCACGTGTTGTGTGAATGATGTGCAAATAATTGTTTAGGTGCGAGTCCGTTTGATACTTGTGTGGGAGAAATTGTAGGCACACAATTAGACCTTTTAAAAATGGGGACAGACCAAAGCAAATCATACACCCCTTTTTGATGTGCTTCGTGGCAAAATTGGAATTCAGCCACCAGGAAAAATGACTTTGGTATTAAATGAAACAGAAACGAATGTAACCTTTTAGAAGAACCCCTCTTGGCTAAGAAAAGGCAGGACTTTACCACCCCAAATTAAGATTCTAGCCCTCAAGGAGGACAGACCAATTATGACCTGCTAGCAAGAGGCGTGTGAATTTACAAGGACGTGATTAGTTCATTAATATAGAGACTAAAAACTCCACCAAATAGAAGACCCCGCCAGCAATTTTGATAACACCAGGGGAAGTATGGACACTGAGAAGAATATTTTGGGTACTTAGGACAAAGCAACATCCTATATATTTTGTGTAAATGAGGCTGGCTTGTTACACAACGAACCTTACCTACTAAAGGGACATTTTAAGAAGAAACCATCATAGGGCATTTGAGAATTATGTTTTTATTTTTTTTTATTTTTTAGCAAGGCCAGTCCCGTGAGCAGGACTTAGGAGATAAAAACATCCACCCCTTTTTAAACCAATTTTATGCCCTGAGACAGCAGCAAGCATTTTTTTACACATCGCCCAGCCAGTTGCCAAACAAAATCCAAATAATCCAACATCACTCCTTAAAATCCGCACCAGAAAAGCCTAGAGCAGCCTGCCTCATCTCGTATGTCCCAGAAGAGAGCAGGAAACCCCCCTCCCCTTCAACTCTCCCGAGTCTTCTAGCAGCCCAGGAAGAGGGAGGATAACGCCCTGAAACTCGGAGTAGGAAACTCGAAAAATGATGGGAGGAAGACAGGAATAGATGAAAGAAAAAATGAGGAAAAATAGAAAGGAGAAAATGGACAAAGGAAGTGAAGCAGAGAGGGAACACGAGACAGAGATGGGAATGGACAGGTATGATATCGCGAAAACTGGAGGAACGGAAGGAGAACAGAGGGAACAGGCGTTGCTAGACGGGAACTCCGTATGCGTACCCCTGAATTGCCTTATTCAAGCATTCAGGAGGTATTTCCATCCCGTTACGCCAATGCCCAACTCCTTGGATATAGAAGCCTTAAAAAGAACTAATGTTTGCTATGCGCAACATGAGGAGATAGGCAGAGACGTTATTTCTGAACTCCTAATAATCAAAAGCAGGGAATTCGAATCAGGGGCTGCGCCACTTCTGGCAGCTGGCAAAATCCACGACAGAAAGTAGAATCAATGCCTTTTTCCCTCTCCAAAAGTAGTTAAGAACATTTGAGAAAAAACAAGGCAATTTAATTTCAAACACAGGGAGATTCTCAGGAACAAACGGCAAATGTCGTTTCCCTGCCAACAAATATCCACATTTGAACTGTTTGAAAAGGCGCCAAAACTGCGCAAGTCTACCCTTTTTAAAGACAGAGGAAAAGTGGGGAGAAGATCCTAGTAAAATATTTCTCTCTCTCTCTCTCTCTCTCTCCTGGAACAAACTGTTGTCTTAAAATGAGCAGGAATTTTTTTTATAATCTAACCATTCACCTAAAAGTGTTATCTTGAAATCAGCCTCGCCCCCACCACAACACCAGTAAGAGTGAGAAAATACGAACTGTGATTTCATGTTCTTCAAAAGGACTTAAATAACATCTAGGCATTATTTGCCCCCCCCCCATAGATCTGAGGGCGAGGGAGGAGAGAGAGATTTTACACATCGACCTAAGATTTTTCGCCTCCCATTTGGGATGGGAAAGCAATTCACTACAGGGGAATATCTTTTTGCCCTGAGCGGTAACAGGCTCGCCTCAACTATTAAAATGCGAATAGCACGTTGTTGCAGCTTTTAACCCACACCTGGTCTCAGGAGCCCTCCTGAGGAAAATGAGGTTTTTTTTAAAAAAATGGACTTAACAATTTTTTTTCCTTTCCTTTTTTCTGTGCACCTGAAACTCCATGTAAAGGGCAAGATTCCCTATTTTAAAGAACGGCTCTGTAGTGCACATTATTACTTTGTTACTGGAGTGCAGCTGTGTACTACGGCCAAAACGACTTTTCCGAACATTTGGCCACCCCCCCCCACCCATTCATATGCTTGTTTCACAAAGAGGAATGCCCCATTCTGCAGGACATTTTCCTTCATTTTCCTTTTAGGACATTTTTCCCCCGAGACTCTCAGATAGACTGCACCACCCTCTACCTCTGACTTCTGCACACAGTGTACAGTTTCCAGAACTATCACACCTGGAGAACAAAGCCATGATCTGCAGATTGCTTGGCCATTTTTGTGTTTGTTTGTTTGTTTGTTTGTTTGTTTGTTTGTTTGTGTCTGTCTGTCTCTTTCCACACGGGAAGACACTGGAGGAAACACTTTCCGTCCTGAGGAAGGCTGACAGCGCTGTTCGTGGATGCCAAGCTGAGGACCCCTTTGCGAGGCCATTCGCCACCACCACCCCCGTCACCGTGCAGCATCGGGCACCGCCAGACGGAGAGGTTAAAGCCAGCGTGCGATGAGGCTACAGTGGAACCCACCCCCTTTCTGCCGTCCTGCTGCCCAACCACCATCGTCCCGATCACTTCACCCCGTGGATTTATCCAACGCGGGCATCTCGGGCCAGCGACATCAGGCACCTTTAGCCGGAGTGAACCAGACCAGAGAAGGACCGGACCAGTGATGACCTTCAGCCAGTATCGACCTGAACAGAGGGACTCGACGCGAATCAAATCTGTGGTCATCGTATCCTTGCCCATCCTTCCCCAGGTGACGGCGTGCGTTTGACACTTCGGAGGGTCCCGAAGCAGCCTGCTGATTCACTTTCAACTCAGGTTGACAGATTAAAATCTTGTCTTCCTGCCTCTTTTTCTTTTTTTTTCTGTTTGTTTCTGGGGGGAGAGAGTGGGTTTAAAACAGCCACTGACTTTTATTTTGAAGTGCGGCCGGCAGACTTGCAACTTCTTACACCCCCTTCGCCAGAACAGAGACAAGGCTGTTTTTGAATCTGGTGAAATCACAACATTCACCAGGACAAATTGGCGCTTATTGGCGCACTGTTTCGCCTATAGAGCCAAAATTATATCATCCTGTTGCCTGGTTTCGACAATTGAGAATATTCTGCAGCCTTTGAAGCCTTGCGGAGAGACACTGATTATTGATTACTATTTATGTTATTGTTTGTTGTCATTGTTTTATTGTCAATATGTTTTAAGAAGCACCGGTCTGGGTATGGATCATGGCACCTCTTGCCTTTATAATTTGTATGGTAATCACACTTTGCCACTAGAAATGCAGGCTATGGGAGATACCAAAAGTATAAAGGACACTAGCCATTCTGTTTATAATGCCCAGAGGGCCGGGAATATTAGCTGTTCTGTTTATAATAATCATCAATTGTCCTGTTACAACCCCAGCCCTAAGTGAAAACATGTGCACCCCTTTTGTTCCTGATGGAAGGGAGAAGGTAAAAGGCACTCACAGTCATGGCGACCAGTGTGGGCAAGACTTTTTACCCACAAGCATTGAGTGCAAGAGACTATGACTTGACTTTATATGCAATTTTGGCACCCATGGGTGTTCACGAGACTTTATACCAAAGAACAATGGCTTTCTAGAGTAGCTGCCTACATTATTTTCTTCACCAAAGACAATGATGAACTCATTTTCCCCCCATGTTTGCAGGGCTGATTTTGTATGTGAACTGACAGCTACAGAGACATCTCTGCCTTGATTTCAATAGCTCATCCTTGACTCTACCATAACTGTTGATTATTGTTTATGGCTCAAAATGGGTTTTTCTAAGCACCATCTAGATGTGGTTTATGACTCTTTAGCCTCTATGTATGCTGCCTTTATTTAGTATCATTGCAAATGTCTATCATTTGAGAATGCAAACACAACTGGGTAATTCTGTACAGCCTGCTATAATCTGGGTTTTATGCACACCACACATTCAAAAGGGTTGATAGCCATATTGTTGGTCCTTATGAAACCAAGTGCCAATGCCTATGTATTCTTTATGTAAAATGACAAAATGGACAATCATATTTCAAGGCTAGCTACTCAGACAGTCTAAAGCCACTATGTCAGCCAAAGGAGTATGCTGGCAACAATTCATTTGACCAAGCACAGGAAAATTGCAGACCTACTATAACATGCATTTCTCCCCATGTGTTTCTGAATTTGCATAAAAACTTCAAGGCTTTTCAGCCTGATTGCCACATATTAAGGCATGATGCGTCAGGCAATGAGCCTGAGGTTGCAAACCTTCCAAGTTTGTCACAATGCTCCCAAACTTTCTTGTGTCAGCCCCTTTAAACGTTGAGCATTTGATATCCCTGAGAGGCAAATAACATGCCCTAGGAGACTACCTTAGAAGACAATGCTGTGGTCCGTGGAACGCATCCATCCATTGCAGTCTGTGGGTCTGACCAGAGGGACTTTTTAAATCTCAGACATTGCAAAACTTTATCTGTTAACTTAACATCTGACTATAGAAAGTGCCCTAGTGAATTAAGGGGTATTTCCTTGTCATTCACCTATTCAGCACGTCCCCCACCATGAGACGCCACAAATCATTTTGTGATAATTCATTTTTTTGAACTGTGCCTATAAGCCCTTTGGGAAAAAAGGGCTGGAAAAGTTTTCCTGGCAGCACTGCCTACATTCTCGTCAGGAACACTGAAAAATCACTCCCTGAGCCATGATGAAAACCCCTCCCCAGGGGAATGGTAAGAAGGGAAGATCAAGCAATATTCACGCTTTTGTACATGCACCTTTGATATGTTTATTTGTCCCTTGCAAGTCTATCACAGAAGCCAAGGGAAGCAACCTCTGGATAATTTACTGGCATAAATTTCCAGAACACGTCAGGGGGTAGTGAAGGGTATAAGATCAAGCATATATAGCTATTTTAGTAACCCCCAGGCATTGACAAGCCTCATGCATTCAAAACAGCATATCCCAAGTGATACCCTGCACAATATAAGCCACACAAGTTATATATTTAGAAGTAGAAATATTAATAAGCACTCCAATTGTATCCACATATATTCTTGTCCTGCAAACAAACTTTGGTCAAGCCTTCCGGCATAAAGCAGGCCACTAAGAGAAAAGGACTTCCATTATAAAATTGGCTGAGCCAGCCAGGAGATTCAAGGATCTAATTATTTTTGTAGCTTTGATGCTTTACACAGTTAATTACATGTAGCTAAGCCAGCCAAGAAAACCTTATCTTTGTTTTGAGAGCTCGCCGCCTAGAGCAGGTGGCATGCATCACTATCAGCAACCAAGAACCTGGTACTCCTAAGCACTCCTAGCCCTGTGTAAGTCAGATCAAACGCCACAGCAATTAGGAACCCAAAGAGTACATTTAATTGGTGTCAGGAATACAAAATGAATGGCCAAAGATGTCAATTAATGTTTGTGACGTAAATTCGGATGGGCGGGGGGGGGGGGAAGAGTGATTGTGAGTCTATAAAATATTCTGCATTTCTTTTGTTCGGTGGACTTCTCACTTGTTTTGCATCAAGTGAGATTTCTCTGGTTGCCAACCAAATAAATCTCTTTCCTGTCTTTGAGACCCAGACTGCTCATTGCATATTGTAGAGCCTATGCTTGCCGGCAGCGGACCCCTAAATTCCTATTCCTTTCATAACCAAGTGAGGAAAACACTTAACAGGAAAAGTGGCAACAGTTTGTTCAAACAGGTTGCCTAAGAGGTGACCTGACTGAAGTTTTAGAAATCATACACAGTGTGGACAAAGTAGATGAGAAAAAACTGTTTTCCCTATCACACAACACTAGAACTAGGGGGCACTCCATGAAACTTTTGGGTGCTAGATCTCACACAAATAAGAGAAAGTCCTTTTTCACCCAGAGGATCATTGGTCTGTGGAACTCCTTGCCAGAAGAAGTGGTGGCAGCTGTCAGCCTGGACAGCTTTAAGAAAGGATTAGACACGTTTATGGAGAACAAGGGTATCAATGGCTATCATTATGATGCCCAAGGACAACCTCCGGGTTGGAGAGATAGGCAGGATATCTCAATGCCATTCACAGGGAATCATAAGCCGGTGAAGACATCTGCTTGGGCATACCCTGAAGCAAATGGTGAGCCACTGTGTGAGACAGAATGCTGGGCTGGATGGGCTGTGGCCTGTTCCAGAAAGGCTGTTCATATGAATGGGACCACTTAAAAGATCCTGGGCTGGGGTAATGGCTGTAGGCTACGATTGCAGGCTCCTGGGCCAGACATAGTAGCAAGCATGGGACACTGAAGTTGAGGAGATCCACATCTGGAATAATGCTACATGATAGTTCAGAACACACTAAAGTGGGAGTAAGTCCCATTCTGGTCAATGGCCAATATCCTCTTCTTTGGAGTACAGTAGTGTATAATAGGAATGTGCCTCTTGCACAAGCTGCCCTTTCACTCTCCTAGACGTTTTTCAGTATCTTCATAAAGCCACTGAAACCACAGCTCAGTGTAACATATGCCACACCAGCACATCATGTGGCAGGGAGTTCCATAAGCACATGGCATCGTTCTGTGAAAAAGTCCCTTGCTTTGTCTTTCCTGAATTTATTTCCCTGAAGGACCCTGAACCTCACTATGAGAGGGGTTGGTGGTAAGGGACGAAACCATAGTGTGCAGCATGGGAAAACTGTGCTTGTGGAGGGGGGCAGTTGGATAACATCTCAGTGAGCGGTTGAGCTTGGGTGCTTAGGAGGAGTCCACCTCCATGTCCTGCTGGCCGTTCACAGGTCCCGGTACTTGTTACGTGGCAGACACAGGGATGGTGTCCCACCAAGGAGGAAATAAAGAAGCCTTTAGGAAAGCTCTAAAGACCTTGCTTTTCCGTCAGGCGTTTGGTGACTTTTAATTTAAAAAAAAATCCTGCCATCTGCCTTTTTGCCTTTTATATTATGAAATTATATTGTTTACATTGTTTTAAATTGTTTGTTGTTTGTTTACATGATTTGTTGTTTTTTTCTGTTCTGTTGTGAGCCATACATAAATAAAAATAAAATAAAACTAGGAAAAATTGGAAAAATAGAAAAGGAGAGGGAGGCCCATATTGTGCCATATGCCAGTTTTGTGAAGTCTTGTCTCTAGAGGACTAAATCCCAGATTATCTCAAAAGAGCTCTTTTAGAAGCACAGGAGGAACCCCAGAAAACCAAGCTATGAGCTGCCTGGGAGACTTTGAAGAAAGAGGTTCAGAACAACTAAAGTCATTTGATGCAGCAGCTGCACAGGGAGGCAAAGGAAATAAAGAAGGGAGTGCTTAAGATGTGAGAAGAACCTGGATGGGCCTGAGCTAATTCCTCTCCTAGTGCCTTTGTTTGGGGGAGCCTCATGTGGCAGGTTGATGCTAATAGTTCAAATGAATGTTGTGGTTCTTAGGCGGTTACTTCACGTCCTTCCTCGTTCTGAGATTATGTTCGTTTCATGATAACGTTGTTCACAGTCACATGGTCTTTTCCCAGTTCTGTCCCTGTTTCCATTTACCCACGGGCATGATTGATGGTATCGTGACAACTGTTCCTTCACGTCTTTGTTTCTTGACCATTTCTGTACTTCCCTGCCTTCGTTTTCCTTTTCTTTTTGGTCCGACCTTTCGTTTTTCGATATTTCGGTTCTCCGTAACTTTGCCTTTCATGTGTTAAGTGGCAAAACTCCCGGTTTATTCCGTCTCCCCTCTCTGTGATGCATTGTTTATGCCATTGGGATTGTACTGGCGAATGCAACTTCGCACTCATGCCACTAGATGGAGTGACAAGCGTTACTTCATGAGCACTTGTCTCGAAACAAGAGCCGAGACAAGACAATTGCTGAGGCCAGGGAGAGGTATGTCTCACCACACTCTGTTCCCCGTTCAGGGGGCATGGTCGGGATGAGATTCCACTGTCACGCAATGGACGTGGAGTAACCTTTTTTTGTACTGGTCCCGACAGTGAACCGCGATGAGAGGGACGTGAAGTAACCGTCTTAGTTCAACATGGACTCCAAGCCTTGCCTGAAAGGATGGAAGACACTGGGGGTGTCCTGCATAATCTCCATTACCCCCAGAGGGAATATATAGTACGTGCTGTCAACTTGGAACCAACCTATTGCAACCTTAATAGGGCACTCAAGGTAAGTGAGAAATTTAAACCCTGGTTTTTACCAGTTCTGCTTCCCCAGTGGGTTTCCATGCCCAAGAAGGGATTCCTGCGCCCCATTCTGTCACTCTATCCATTCCACCACATTGGACATCCCACAAAGGGGGAGTAAGGCAAAGGTAAAGGTTCTCCCCGCACATGTGTGTTAGTTGTGTCCAACTCTAGGACTGGTGCACATATCCGTATTCAAGCCAAAGAGCCAGTGTTATGCAAGTCCATGGCCACGTGGCCGTTATGGCTGCAAGGAAACACTATTTTACCTTCCTGCTTTTTATGGTGGTACCTATTTATCTACTTGCATTCACATGCTTTCGAACTGCTAGGTTGGCAGGAGCTGCAGTGATCAGTGGGAGCTCACTCCCCTGCGTGGCACCTGGGATTTGAACTGCCGAGCTGCCGACTTTGCAGCCGACAGTTTTTCACTGAGCTACCACACCCCTCACAATTCTGTCAGGACACTCAATAGCAAGCCCAGTAGGGTCATTCTAGGGGCTGAAGTCTAAAAAGGTAATTTTTTCCCAAATGTTAGTGCTATAGTATTTGCTCCCCCCCCCCTCTCTCTCTTTCAACTCAGCTACCACCAAACGCTGGATGGCTATTCTTCCAAATACTTTGATGTCAGTATGCTTTACGAGGAGCATCTTTTGTCCTCATCAGGTACATCCTTCTCCAGGGATGACAAACCATGTTGCCTTTACCACGAGGGTGCCTGGGCTATAAAACAGTAAGATAGCCAACCCTCATCCAAAGTGCAGCTAGACTTATGTAAACACTCCCCTCAAAGGCAATAAACTCAAGAGACCAGAAAGTAAACCAAGGACATTGAAAACACAGGCTAGACTTTGCTCCTTGTTCCAATAAAGTAAGGGGGGAAGAGACACATATAAAACCATCAGAAGACAAGAAACCTGCAGACAATGTGCTTGACTCTTTAACCACTTGTTTGCCAGTGGGCTAAAGGACAGTCTTGGTGGTTTAATGAACAAAGCAAGGCTGCCTTTCCACGCTTTGGATGGACTAATGGAGGGATACTGGAACCATTTCACCATTAAACTACAGTTGAAATGTAATGGGGTCTAATGCCACTTCCTTCTGATGTGTAACCTTTTTTCATTACTTTGGTATGGGTTAGGGTGAAGGGAAGGCATATGATCTCCCCAGCTGGTAAGTTTATTTTGGAGGTGGTGGCAGGACTAAGAGAAAGATCTGTCCTGATGACCTTCCTACCCGAGCCATCTCATCCTGGGAGATACAGTCTTTGAGGTAATTTGGACCCTGGCCGTTTAGAGTTTTGTAGGTTAAAACCAGCACTTTGAAATGTGCCCAGAAACTGATATGTTATGTCATATCATATAATAGTCAATGTGCTGTCTTGTGCTGTCATCTCATAATAGTTGGGGCAGAGGACAGGATTAAAAAAAGATCCCCATCCACTAATCCACTGGAGCAGATTCTTTATGTCTGATGCATAGATACCATGGACAAAAGGTGTATATTGGAGGATCAACACATAAAGGAAAACTATAACAACAGTAAAATGTTGTCAGCTGTTGCCTGATCTACCGGACCATCTCAGGCCCTCACGCTTCAGGCCGCCACCATTTAAAGCAGCCTGTAAAGCAGCTACTCGAAACCGGGCCTTTTCCATGGTGGGCCTGTCATTATGGAATTCCTTCCCTGCCCACCTTCCGGAAAGCTCTTAAGACCTGGCTTTTTGGGGAGTCGTTTGGTGACCAGTAAAATTTTAAAGTCTTGTGTTCTGTGTAGTTCTGCTAGGCGCCTTACATTCTGTTCTTGTCGTTAATTCTTGGTTGTCATAGTTGTTGTTTTGTTTTATCTATTATGTACACCAACTTGAGTTTCCTTTATTAAGCAGGCATAAATAAATAAATAAATAAATAAATAAATAAATAAATAAATAAATAAATGATAGATTACACCTTTGTTGGTTCTCCTAAATCATCATCATCAAGTGCCATCAAGTCAATTCTGTGGGACAACAGATCAAATGTTGTTGTTGTTGTTGTTGTTGTTGTTGTTGTTGTTCTCATGCCTGGCAACCCTAGCCGTGTTTTCAAGGCACATGAGATATTTTAAAGGTGGTTTAACTAGGGGCACCCCTAGTGAGTCCTTGTGACCGAGCAGAGATTTGAACCCATAACTTCGAAATCATAGTCTGATACCAAATCCACTATGCCACATTGTCTATAAATTTAGGTATTATAGATTAAAGAACCAATGGGTCACACGGCTAATTTTATGGTTAAAAACAGAACAAAAGAGAACAAGTTTTTAAAAGACAAAAGTGTAGTGACACCATCAAGGTTGTGATGAGTCACAATGGAAATATAAAAAATATATAGAATTATAGAATTGAGCACTAACCTTTAGCCCCCCCCCCCCTTAAAAGCCAGCCAGGGATACAGCTCAGGGAGCCCCAGTCCCCCCCTTCTCTCTTTCCCCTCCCTCTTCCTTGTCCCACGAGCACATGGCAAGACCAGTTCAAACTGCTTGGTTCCCCTGAATGGATTTTGCCAGAGGGAATCTTCTCCTTCCTTCACAGAGACAATGGGCTGTATGGGGCACCCTTTCCTGCTCAGCCCTCCAGCTTCCAGCTCAAGCACCTGGACATCACATTCCTTTGCATCTGGACCATGGGAAGGTCTGCCATTATTCTACCCCAAGACTATACCCACCCCATTTCTTATCATGGATGACTCATCATTCACCCATTGATGTTGCTTGCTGACCCACCCACCCCCTCTCTTTCTCCTGCCTTCCCCTCCCCACCACCTCGAGCTAGAAGGTCATTCCCCCCCCTTTTACCTCTCACCTCACTATGTTTTCCTGGGTACCCCCCTTCTTCCCTCCTTCCCTCATCCACTTCTCTCTCTCTCTCTCTCCCTCCTTCCCTCCTTCCCTTTTCCCTTGCCTCACCTTCATCCTATCCTCTTCCTACACTTTTCTGCTTTCTGGACCTAAGCCATCTTTGGGCAAATGGGCAGCAGCATGGCTAAAGGAGAGAATCTTCCAGCAAGACTCCATTTCTTCCAAGCACACTAGCACATCTCACCTGCGGATGCATCAAAGATAACATCACAGCCCAAGGCATTCCATTGTTCCATTTCCACATTCATCCAAGGCACCGTCTGGCAGCAAAGGACTTTCCTGATCAGCTTTTCCACCTCCATTGTGACTTCCTCGCCCCCCCCCATTGTGATTGTTCCGTCTCCCCATCTACCTGTTAATTGTTTTGTGATTACCCAGGCATTTGGACAATACTGGCTTCTCCCCTTTCATTGTCAATCCCTTGGACACACATTAAAGGATTAGTTTTTTGCCTAATCGCACCCCAACAGGGGGCCTGGGCCATGGACTGTGGAACGCCCGGAACCTCCCCCAAGAGACTCATGGACTCACTTCATTGGTGGTCCCCAGAACACCACCCCTGACCCGGCCCAGAGGAGGCGTTACTTTGGGAGGCGGGAAAGGGAGGAAATAAAGATTGGGGGTTTCCTGTTTCAGGTTGCTGAATGCCTCACTACTGCCTTGGGTGATCCGTTCGCCTTACCATCTTTATTAGGCCTAATAAACTGGTAATATTGCCTGGATCTCTCTGTGTTGGATTTTTTTATTGGGTCTTGTGAAATCCAACAGCTTGCATCAGGATTAGCTTGCTGTGGTCTCAACAGTTGTTATATTTTTAGTATGATCTTTTGTGGATATGATCTACTTCCTCAGACATGAGAGAGAGAGAGAGAGAGAGAGAGAGAGAGAGAGAGAGAGAGAGAGAGAGAGAGAACTTGGCAAATATTTGTGCATGGTATCAAAATACAAAATACATTCTTGTTTTTCTACAGAAAAAGAGGTTGCGTGGTAAGAAAAATTGCAGAAAAATTTCTATGTGCAAGTGCAGCCCTGCAGCGCTTATATGTACAATGTGGTCTCTCTCTTTTCACTTGCCTAACATTGAAATCCAACTCATTGATGGGATAAACAGCAGTTTTCCTGGACCAAGGAAGATGTGTATGTGTGTGTGTGTGTGTGTGTGTGTGTGTGTGTGTGTGTGTGTGTGTGTGTGTGTGTGTGTGTTATAATGGCAAGCCTGCAGAAGTGCAGCCAGCTTTGTTTGTTCCATTGCTGAGCGAGATTCCACCCTCTGATGATTACTCCTTACTGCGGCTGTTGTATATTTGCTTGTTTGTTTGTTTTAACTTTTTTTTTCTTGTTCACTGAAATCCCCCAGCTAGTCCACTAGGTGTCACCAGGACTTCATTGGTAAAAGTACGCAATTTGAAGTTTTTCTCGCAGGTTGCTCTCCCCCCCCCCCCAATCTTTGTCCATTACAATGGATACATCTCTCTGTGTGTGATCTGTACAGCAACACAGTAACTGAACCTGGCAGAATCAAGCTTCTTTCGACCACACAAGATCATTGCCCAGGATTTTCTAGTGTCCTACCGAATTCTGCATAAGGAGAAGCTGTGTTCAATTATTCAAGGAAGGAGGAAGACCAGGAAAGTTAATTTGAAAGCAGGAAGAGGGTAAGAGTTCTCTCTGTTGGTATTTCCTCATTAAAAAAGACCATCTGGCTTATCGGCTACAGGTGGAACATCTTCGCAGGATCCAGAACCCTGGATTTTTTAGGATAAGAACATAAGAACATCAGAAGAGCCATGCTGGATCAGGCCAAAGGCCCATCTAGTCCAGCTTCCTGTATCTCACAGTGGCCCCACCAGATGCATCTGGGAGCGCATGAGACTAGATATCTGTCTCCTGACACCACTCCCCTGCCTCTGGCCCTTGAAGGACCCCGGTTTTAAGCCTGGAGATTACGCATCTCCATCTTGGTTTGTAACCTGTGATGGACGTTTCCTCCAGGAATCTGTCCAATCCCCTTTTGAAGGCATCCAGGCCAGATGCCATCACCACATTCTGTGGCAAGGAGTTCCACAGACTAACAATGCACTGGGTGAAAAAAATTTCTTTTGTCTGTTCTTACTCTCCCAGCCCTCAGTTTGAGTGGATGTCCCCTAGTTCTGGTATTTTGGGAGAGGGAGAAGAGTGTCCCTCTATCCACTTGACTCATGCCCTGCATTATTTTGTATATTTCAATGATATTCCCCCTCAGACGCCTTTTTTCCAGCCTAAAGAGCCCCATAGGGAGAGACTGTTCATTTTGCAGAAGCTTTCCTCTCCATTTCTGTCCTCTTAGAGATGGTGATAGGCTGGGGTGCAGTAGGTGCACACATTTAGATCAAGTTGTTTTGTAATGGCTGAAGAGAGGTAAACACTCATTTCCTCAAACATCTGTAGTGGGACTGTAAATCCCACCTGACATCAATGATTCAGTTTAATGTTCATTCGTTGCCTTTCCTCACTTCTCCAACAGAGCCAAAGCCTTTGATGTTTTCTGGGTCGCTCTTTTCAGCAAACGAGGACCCATTTCTTCCTTGTGTGCTTTCCCATTATCCACAATCTCATGCTGATGGGTTCTTCTGAGTGGTTAATGTTCCTACATTCTGTGACCTCACAGCAGTTCAGCCAATGGTTGTGCAGGAGGGTGAAGAGGAAGCCATTCAGGCATGCCCAAACTTTGGCCCTCCAGATGTTTTGGACCACAACTCCCACTGTCCTTTGTCATTGGCAAGCTAAGCTTAGAATTCTGGGAGTTGTGGTCCAAAACATCAGGACATGCCTGGCCATGGCTCTCAATCTTGAGTCCCCACTTGTTCTTGCATTAAAACTCCCATAAGCCTTCTCCACTGACTGCGCTGGCCAGGATTTCCCGGAGTTTTACTTTAGGAACATCTGGAAAGCCAAGTTGGGAAGCACAGCCATAGATGTACCTTGATTCCAATCAGAGGTGTCTCTGGAATAGGACTCCGCCTCCTAAATGTGTCCAACTGACACTGGATGTAGACTTCAAACTTGTGAGAATGTATATATCTGGAAGTTGAGTCATGGCTACAGGACTTCTTTTTGAGAGATAGAAACGTTTCACTGCTCATCCAAACAGCTTCATCAGTGTTTGGATGAGCAGCGAATCGTTTCTATCTCTCAAAAAGATGTCCAGTAGCCATGACTTAACTTCCAGATAAACTCACCTGGATGACTGAGAATCTTCACAAAGAATGTATATAATCTACTGGAAAATCACGTAAACCCATGATGGGGAGGTGTTGTGATGAGGCCTCTGGTGGCAATTTGGTGCAGTGGCAGAAGGTAGAACTAAGACAGAGTCAGATTCCATCACTGTTGTTGCCTCTGCAGAAGAGATCATTTGCATGCCATCACTGCATTGTATCATTCTAAGCCGCACAGAAAGAAAGCAAAGATTTTTCAAAGGGAAAGCCATGCTAGTCTGTTTGAGCGTAACCCTCCTCCCCTCACTTCACAAAAGTTGTGTTGAACCCTTAAGAGTAACAGATGTCTGGTATGAGCTTTCATGAGTATAATCATCGTCTGTCAAGGAACATACAGATTCAATTCCAGTTCCCCCTACTGGCCACTTCTGATACTGCTTATTGAACATTGTTTCAGATACACAAAATCCAAATAAAACACTGTTTTCCTTACCCTTAGGAAACTGTCTAGAATGTGGGAAATTCCTGTTGAAATGTCTCTTCAGTTAAAAGTAAACGTTGAAAGTAATGGGGAAACTTCACCAGTCACACTCAGAAATGACTTTGCACTGGTTTGTTGCATGATGCCTAACTTAGCAAGATGCTAGCAATTCAGGAGAAACTGTGTGTGTTATGTTGTTACAGTCGTGACCGAATCTTCATGACTCCGTGTCCATGGAGTTTTCTTGGCAGGAATACTGGAGTGGTTTGCCAGTTCCTACTCCAGGCGCCTACAGCACCTGGTATTCCCTGGTGGTCACCCATCCAAGTACTAACCAGGGCCGACCCTGCTTAGCTTCTGAAATCAGGCGAGATCGGATGTGCTTAGGGCATCTAGGCAGGAATAAGTAATAATTATGAACTACAAGATTTGTAACTAGTGATTTTCAAGTTTCAGAGATTTGCTATTTCTATCGAAATATAAGTTTGAAATGACAGAACACTGAGCTGCTTTAAAATCTAGCTTTGCCCATCAATGGATTGTTATGGTGCAGGATGATCTGCGGTTGCAGACTTTAAATCATCCCACTTCTAATGAAGGACGAGCAGCTATTTTTTTTTCCACTCCACGGCCACGAGCCATTAACATAACCCGTCATTTTAACCTGGTCTTTAGAAGAATGGAGAAAAACCAACAGTAGCTGTTCTGCCTGGGGCGGGAGGGGGGGTTGAGGACCGAGGGGTCAAGTGGTAAATTGCCAGGTGCCTTCCCCCGTGCTGCTCTGGCTGTCTTTGCAAAGCCTTCTGTGTTGGTAGCAAGATCCCCAGCTGGGAAAAGAATGGATTCCTTCTGCCTCTTGAGTTTGTTTTCTTGCCGAGCTGGTGGACTCGCCACGTCTAATTGAACTCCAGCCCATCCTGCCAAGTTTTAATCCAATATGGCGTCCAGCAAAAGGCTGGTGCTGGACAAGCAAAGGAGTTAAGGAAGAGACGTGGAATGCCCTGTTTTGAAAGGAATTTGTCACCCAGGCTTGTTTATTCATTTATTTTGACATAACTCGCTGGCAGGACCCACTACCCAGTATTAGCAGGGTGTTAGGAGAATATTTTATTTTTTGCTAATTATTTTATTGGAAGCCAGGCAGCCTTCTGCCCAAATGACCAACCACCAATATTTCAATGCATAGTAATGAGTACTTGTTGCTGCTGATAAGACAAAACAGACAGACAAAAACAAAATCAATGTTACTCTGTGATTACAATAGCGGACACCACCACCAAGTGGGAGAAACACGAAGAAAAAGAAGAGGACTCTGTGATTACGATTTTTTTTTCAGAGTTGAACATTCTTATTCTTGTTGTTCTCCCAGGTTGCCTGTAATGTTCTTACTCCCTGAGCCCCATTTAGAAAAAGAGTTGATATGCCAATGTTCAATCTTGAATTGCAGACTTGCATTCAGTGAGTTAGTCTTCTCGCTGCCGAGCCAGAGGCTGGGAGTTCAGTTCCATTAAGCTCACTAAGAAGGTCACCTACTAGACATAAGTACAGTGGTACCCCGACTTAAGAGCAGCTCGACTTAAGAGCAATTCGACTTAAGAGCGGAAAACTATTGGCATTTTAACTGCCGCCTTACAAATTTTAGATATGGTCTGCTTGACTTACAAATATATTTTTTCATTTTTAACTTATTTTTTCAATTTTTAGATAGGCACCTCGACTTAAGAATAGTTTGACTTAAGAGCATGCATTCGGAACAGATTAAATTCGTACGTCAAGGTACCACTGTATAGCAGTTCGCTACCATTTTAAGCATCCTTGTTCTGTCCTATAGTATCTGGGTTCTGTACTTCTGAAAGATACTAGAATGTTGTCCCAGAAGCCCTCAGTGCTGTATTTCAAGGGAGGCCATCAGAGAGGTCTAGCGGAGCATCATAAGTATCTCAACCTACTACAACTCCCAAAACTCCTGAAAGAGGAAGCCCTTTCACTTCTAGTGCTATGAAACTTTTACAATGATATGGGCTAGACTTGAGAAAACCATCTAATGCACTAGGAAAGCATTTATTCCCCACCATACATTTTCTGTGATTTTGCACCCATCACTGTCTTGTCCCGCGGTCACACCAGCGCTCTCTGCGTATATACATTTCATGATTTTTTTCGGGCGGTCACATGGTTTTTAATGTGCAGTTAGTGTCCTCTCTTCTGCGTCGTATTTTCCTATTCTGGTTCCGTCTCTACCTGTCTACTTCACATTTTTCCATGGGAAGCTGTCGAAAAAGGGGAACAACTGATTTTACTGTGTATTTTATGTGTCCTGAAGTGGTTGCAGAAGCAAATGAGTAAGCATTTTTCAGCGAAATTTCTAAATCCAGCCCCTGGCGGTGGTTATTGAAACTTCGCTGAAACTGCTGTTCAAGGAGCGTGGTCGGCCAGGACCGGAATTTACTTCCGCGGTTAGGCTGTGATCTTTTTATGCGCAGTTAGCCAAAGGGAAACTACGGAGAAAACGCAGGTATGACCGCGGCCTTGGTCTATTAATGCTGGGACTTCCTGGAGGTCTACTAATTCAGGCTTGCACAGTGTGTCGACCGTGGGCAACTCGTAACACACAGGGTGCTAAGAAGTAGCCTGCCATGTCCCCACCCACCTCCCAACCTGGGGAGCCCCTCCTCCACTGTGCACCACAGAGCTTGGTAGGTGGGTGGGTGGGGAGAGCAGGTGTGCCACCGCCACAGAGCTTTGTGGGGGGACAAGCAGGCGCTTCTTCTCTGCTGCTGCCAGCACCGCCAGCACCGTGGAGCTTGGTGGGTGGGTGGGGTGAACAGTTGCTCCTCTGCCCCTGCCGCCAGCACCGCAGAGCTTGGTGGGGGGCTGAACGGGCACTCCTCCTCCGCCGCCGCCGCCGCCAGTGCCACAGAGCTTGGTAGGTGGGGAGTGGGCGCAGCAGTTGCGAAGACTTGGGAAAGGAGCCCGCGGGGACGTGCCGTGAGCAAAAGTAGCCCACGGGCTGTTCAAAGTTGGACAGCCATGCACTATAAGTCATAGTTTTGCCTAAGTGTGGAGTGATTCGAGGTGCCTGAAGACAACATCGGTCGGGTAAAGGCTCAAGGATGGCCCTCCAACAGCCTATCAAGAATGGGTTCCCCCACTCGCATACCCAAGTCTCTCTGCCTCACTGTGGGCAAGGTTGGTGCAACAGGAAACCTCATGAGTCATGGTGCTGGCCCTCCACCAACCACTCAGCACCAAGTCAAACTTTTATCCCCACCCAGCGCTGCTCACTCTCACTTCAGTGGAGGAAGCTGACCAAATCCTTCAGCCAACAATGTAAGACCTGTCAATCTGACCCCGTTTCTTGAGATTTTAAGGACCATATCTGAACCCAGGAGATGGTTGCTTGTGACAGCACAAGAACCTGGCCCTGTCTAACAATAGGAATATAGTGTGTGTGTGTGTGTGTGTGTGTGTGTGTGTGTGTGTGTGTGTGTGTGTGTGTGTGTGTGTGTGTGTGTGTGTGTGTATTTCCTGCTTTACGACCCACACAAATATGATGTGGCGAATGCACCTACAAGAACCTTGAGCCTGAACAGGTTTGTTTGGGAACCAGCTAGGAGAGAGGAAGAGAGGGTGGACCAGCATTCGAATCAATGCAATAAAATCAGCCTGGATTAGGTGACATGATGGCCTCTTCAGCAGAGTTTGTTTGAGGGCTGCCCCTCCAACCGACTGAAGCAAACGCTTCAAAAACAATGCAATCATGCCAAAGGCCAGGATAAAAACAGGTTTAGTCAAGAACAATGGGGCTATTTTCAGACGTGTGCTTGTGTGCGTCTCGCACGAGGGTTTAACATCGTGGGGCCCTTTTGTTCTCGGTCCTTGGGCAGAGTCCACCAGCGGACACAAATCCTGTTTGTAAAAGCAGCCATTGAGAAGGGCCTTTTGATGGGCCGACGATGCTGTGGAAACACAGACAGGGCATTTAGGATCCTTCTGATCAGCATCCGTGGGGGTGGGGGTGGGGGCGCTGGAGAAAACCCCAACGGCTTTCATATTTCACCAAATGGTTGGCATGGGATTGGCCGCCCGCAGTTGCTGCCACGTTCCTTAACCTTCTCCCTTCTGGCTGGTTTTGGAATCTCTTTGGCTGTTGAAGAAGAAGAAGAAGAATCATGTGCCATCATGTCAATTCTGACTTATGGGGACCCTTTTCAGGGTTTCCCAGAGAGACAATACTCGGAAGGAGTATTGAGTAACCTTTTAGGCCAGATGGGCGGAATATAAGTCCAAATTGAGCACAATACAAAGTGCTCACTTTAACCATCAAAGCACTATTCGACCTGGGTCTTAATTGCCTCAAAGATCGAACCACAAAGTATGAACCAGCTTGGTTGTTATTAAGGTCATCAGGAGAGGCCCTTCTCTCCATCCCGCCACCCTCACAGGTACGTCTTGTGGGGACCCATGAAAGGGCCTTCTCAACTGCTGCACCCAGACTCTGAAACTCCCTCCCACTAGAGGCCAGGATTGCTCCATCTCTGTTGTCTTTCCGGAAACAGGCAAAGACCTTTCTCTTCAGGCAACCTTTCCCTGAATGATGGAGTACCATACATGGCTACACAGACTTGTGTTTATAACCACTTAAAACTTTTTGTCTGTATCTCTCCTTGTGGGATTATATTGACACTATGTTATAAATTGTTAGGTCCTATCCCGCATAACTTTTAGATGGTCTACAGTACATGATTACATGGAATCTATACTCTTTTTCTTAACTGCTCGTGTTCTCTTTTAGCATTAATGGTGTCTTTTAATGCTGTAAGATACCCCTCATTTCCCTGTTCTTAAACTTGAATATGTCTTAATTGTACTGGACTGTATATTGTCCCTCCATACTGTAAGCTACCTTGGGTCCTTTTCCAAAGAGAAAGGTAGGGTAATAAATAAATAAATAAATAAATAAATAAATAAATAAATAAATAAATAAATAACTATTCAACATTCCCTTCTTCTGAGGGACCCCTGGGACTGTGCAGCTTGTCCGAGGCCACACCGGTTCGCCCTTTTTGCCTGGAGACCCCGGGGGGGGGGGGGTTAAACTGCCAACCTCTGACTGTACAACCAGACACCTCAACCACTGAGCAATCTGGCTGGTGTCTGCTTTTTAAAGGTATCTGAAAAATCCTTCAAACCAGGAATGTGGCAACTTTGATTTGATCACATCACTATGTATCCAACTTTAATTTCCTTCCTCTGCTTCTCTCATATCAGATGAGTGTTCGAGTAGGAGGACACAAACACGGAAACAGATATTTATTGGCTGTATTTGTAATGTTTCTTTCCCCCAGTGTCCCTCCTGCTCTCCCCTCTGCTTTTCCTCAGAACAACCCTCTGAGGTAGGACACGCTGAGAGTATGTGACAGGCCGAACATCACCCAATGAGTTTCATGGACAAGGCATGATTTGAACCAAGATCTCCAAAGCTGTAGTGCAACATTCTATCTACTGCACCATACTAGACTTTTAATGATTCCATGCACATCTCTGTGTGTGTTGTGTCATTACAGTCATGACCGACTTTTCGTGACCCCATGTCCATGGAGTTTTCTTGGTAGGAATACTGGAATGGTTTGCCAGTTCCGACTCCAGGCGCCTACAGCACCTGGTATTCCCAGGCGGTCACCCATCCAAGTACTAACCAAGGCCGACCCTGCTTAGCTTCCGAAATCAGGCCAGCTCAGATGTACTTAGGGCATCCAGGCAGCTCTCCATGCACGTCTATTTGGGCTCAAATTACAGGAAGCCAGATTTAGGCTGTATATCGGGGGTGGAGGACTTTCTAACTGTTAGAGCAGTATGGCAATGGAACCAATTACCTCCAGAGGTGATGAATGTTTCCAACACTGAAGGCATTCAAGGGAAATCTAGACAACCACCTGGCAGATTTCAATGAGTTGTATTCCTGCATTGACCAGGGGGTTGGGCTCAATGGCCTTCCAACTTTATGTTTCTTTGATTCTGTGATTCTGCCCAAATTTGCAGAAAACACTAAATTATGCAGCGTAGTAAAAACTGAGAAAGATTGTGAGGAGCTCCAGAGGGATCTCTTGGCACTACGGGAATGGGCAAACCACTGGCAAATGAGTTTCAACATTACTAAGTGCAGAGTGATGCATGTTGGGGCAAAAAACCCCAGTTACATTTATAAACTGATGGGGTCAGAACTCTCTGCAACAAACCAGGAAAGGGACCTTGATGGGCAGCTCAATGAAGGTGCCAACCCAGTGTGCCACAGCAGTGAAAAAAGCAAACTCCATGCTAGGGGGATCATTAGCAAGGGAATAGAAAATAAGTCAGCAAGTGTCATTTTGCCTCTTTATCAATCTATGGTGAGTCCCCATCTGGAGTATTGTGTACAGTTCTGGTTGCCATATCTCCATAAGGATATTATGAAAATGGAAAAAGTGCAGAGGAAAGCAACCAGAATAATTAGTGGACTGGAACACCTTCCTTACCATCTGAGGCTGCAATGGCTGGGCCTCTTCACTCTTGAAGGACGGCGCCTAAGAGGTGACCTGATTGAAATTTGTAAAATCATACATGGTGTGGACAAAGTAGATAAGGAAAAACTTTTCCCTATCGCACAACACTAGAACTAGGGGACACTCCATGAAACTTTTGGGTGCTAGATCTCAAACAAATAAGAGAAAGTACTTTTTCACCCAGAGGATCACTGGTCTCTGAACTCCCTGCCAGAAGAAGTGATGACAGCTGTCAGCCTTGACATTTTAAGAAAGAATTGAACAAGTTCATGGAGAACAAGGGTATGAAAGGCCGGGTTGGAGAGAGAGGCAGGCTATCTCTCAATGCCATTTGTGGGGAATCTTAAGCATTTGAAGACATCTGCTTGGGAATACCCTGAAGCAAATGGTGAGCCACTGTGTGAGACAGAATGCTGGACTTGATGGGCTGTGGCCTGTTCCAACAAGGCTGTTCTTATGTTCTTATATATTATACAGTGATTCACACTGATTATTTTCCCTGTTCGGCACATTTTAACCACTGGCATTTTATAGTGTGTACATTGTTGGGTGTGTGCAATTTATTCCATCAAATCATCCCATAAACTACAGAAATCTCAAGGCAGCATGCTTTACTAAACACCCTATTTCTAACAGGTGCAATTATTGGTTGCATCACTGTTTCAAGTATCACAACCAAGTCTAATGGAAGATTTATTTATTTATTTATTTATTTATTTATTTATTTATTTATTTATTTATTTATTTCCAGAACAAAATGGATTATTGAATCAAGGTACAGAATTACCCAGTACCCGACTTGCAGGGGGTGGGGTGGGGAGGAAATCTGTAGCCTGCTTACTGTAATTAAACTGTAAACTGCCCAGAGACTACTTGAAGTGGTACGGGTCAGTATATAAGCAGAACACTTTGCTTTTTTTGCTTTATTAGGATAATTCTAAGGAAAATGCAAAGCAAAGCTGGACATTCATGGAGAACTAGGGAAAAACATGTATGTCCCCCAAGATTTTTTATTAATGTATCCAGTTTTTCATGTGCAGGAGCAGAAATGAAGCATTGCGTGTATCTGTTGATTTCTTCTTATCAGGAGGAAATGATGGTTCCCACTCATCTATACCCCCCCCCCCACAAGGACATTGAATTTAGTTTGTACATAGTTGATACTTCTGCAGAAGCACATGCTAGTCAATAGGATAGAATGTATAAAAGGCCATATATTAAGGAAAAGGCAAACCAAAATATGCACAAATTTCCATACAGGAAGAAGGAAAAATGTCTCTTAACTCTTTGGAATTTAGGCAGGATAAGAACGTTGGCGGGCTTTCAAGAAACACAGTGGCTGAGATCCAATTCTTAATCCCGACTGGAACAGACCCGTTGGTTCAATCCAAAGCTGATAACCCATTGGTTCATTGGGTCTACTCTATCAGTCAATAAAAATGAAACGAAAACAGAAGAACAAAATGTTATATGCCGACTTCTGAAACAGCACCTTTAAATAAGATACTGCGTTTTAGCCAAATCAGTCTTGAAGGTTCATCTGCTTTACCCAATTGCTTTAGCTTGAATGATCAGCTGGAGCATCATGCACGTTACTTTTATTTTTCATTATGCGAGCAAAGAACAGTATTCTAGCCTTACTTAGCCCCTTCCAGGATCCTCTAACTATGGAATACTCAGAAGTGGTTTATCATTCCCTTCTTCTAAGAGTGCCCTGGGCCTGGGCAACTTTCCCAAGACTACATACTGTAGGTTGGCTGTTCTCCTATACAGCTCTAGTGCAGACGGGAATGCCTGATCTCTGGCTCCATAGTTAGGTACCCAACTTACTGAGCTTGCCATTCAGCTAATAAATTCCTAGCCCTGTTTATTGGTGCTTCATTCCAAGTGCTTCTTTTAAACAGATGTTGGTGTTCAAGGACATGACTTCATGCAGTAGAATCACAGAATCATAGAGTTGGAAGAGACCTCAAGGGCCATCTAGTCCAACCCCCTGCCATGCAGGAACCCCCATCACAGGACTCCCGACTAAAAAATTTTTTTTCAAGTCGTGCCCATCTCTACTCCCGACAGATGGCCATCCAGACTCTTCTTAAAAACCTTCAAAGTGATCATATCAAACCTCATAGCTATCATGTCCCCTCTCAGTCTTCTTTTTGTAATGCTAAACATTCCCAGCTCCCTAAGCCGCTCCTCATAAGACATTTCTTCCAGGCCCTCAATCATCCCGGTCGCCCTCCTCTGTACCCGCTTGAGGTTGTCAACATCCTTTTTAAATTGAGGGGCACAGAACGGGACACAGTACTCCAGGTGGGGTCTGAATAGAACAGAATAGAGTGGTACTATCACTTCCCTTGATCTAGTCATGATGGTTCTCTTGATGCAACCAAGAATCGCATTGGCTTTCCTGGCCGCCGCATCACACTGCTGACTCATGTTCAATTTGTGGTCCACCAAGACTCCCAGATCCCTTTCACAGGTACTATTTTCCAGCCAAGTATCTCCCATCTTATATCTGTGCAATTCATTCTTTTTACCTAGATGCACCACCCTACATTTCCCTCTATTGAAACCCATTCGTTAGCTTTGGCCCAGCAAAGTCAGTTTTAAGCTTTAGTTTTGCATCTCAATTTTGTCTAATAAAGGTTGCTCGAACCTATGGCACGGGTTCCAAAGGTGGCACTCGGAGCCCTTTCTGTGGGCACCCAACATCACCCCTCCACAGCCACCTGTATTCAGGTTAAATTGCTGTATCGGTACTCTGTGAATAATTAGTGGGTTTTGAATTGCAGTTTGGGCACTCGGTCTCTAAAAGGTTTGCCATCACTGCTCTAGGCCATCACTATTCTGTCTTTTAGTGCATGCACTATGTTTTCTCTGTGTGTTCAGCCAGATTTATTTATTTATTTATTTATTTATTTATTTATTTATTTATTTGATGCATTTATATACCGCAGCCATTTTCCATGGAGGAACTCAGGGCGGTTTCCATAAAAGCAGTTAAAACACAGAACGACAGCAGGAACAATAAAAACAATGACGAGGCATTGGCAAGATTAAAATCAAGGAGGGAAACCCTCAGCGGTGGGTGGCAGAACAAAAAACAAACAAACAAAAAACAGAAATAAGGTCATCATATGCCTCCATGTAAAGCAGGGTTTTTAATGTCTTTCTGAAGGCGGGCAGGGACTCTATGAGGCGCAGCTCACTCGGGAGTTGGTTCCAAAGAGAGGGGCCAACAACAGAGAAGGCGCAGCTACGGGTTACCGATTTCTGCGCCTCTCTTGGTGTGGCCACCCTGAGTGAGTGCGCCTGCGACAATCGAGTGGGTCTGGCCTCAGTTGATTTCTGGGAGATTCCAAGGTACTGTAATTATAGTGATCAACATGTTCCACTCATTCATTAATATGTATTTGGGCTAAAAAGAAAACCAATGGCACAGAACAGGATGAACTGCTGAAAGGCTCAGTGGTTTAGGTCTTTGGCTACAGAGTCTGAGATTGGGAGTTCAATTCCCCATGGTGCCTCCTTGACAGGGGCTGGGCCGGATGATCTTTAAGGTCCCTTCAATCTCTGCGTTCTGAGATAATTGACCTTGACCTTGATAAACAAGGTTCTCAAACATTTCTGGAAAACCACCAATAGAAAAGAACTGCTTGAGAACACAATCGTACAGTGCTTGGTGGTGCGACCGTAGATGGTCTGTCATTCCCATCGTCTTTGGAAATGGGCAGTGTTTTCATTCCCTTTTGAATTATATCCATGGCCAGAGTTGTTCTGGTCTGCCTGTAATAAGAAGGAACAAACGTGCCAAAATTTCGGCCAATGGCTGA
This sequence comes from Phrynocephalus guinanensis, assembly GCA_037367245.1. Classification (NCBI taxonomy): domain Eukaryota; kingdom Metazoa; phylum Chordata; class Lepidosauria; order Squamata; family Agamidae; genus Phrynocephalus; species Phrynocephalus guinanensis. Next base: position 9,278,640 of record CM074741.1, read on the forward strand.
ATGTTCCACTTCTGGAGATTCGGGAGAGCCATTTCGGTTTCCAACCTGAGCTTTCAAATTGTCTCCATATGTTTATAGAATTTGACCTCATTAGTGAGTTGATTGTGTCTCAGCAACATTAGCACTTAATCATTCAATGGCATATACCCCTCCCTCTCCCTAGAACGGGTATTAAATTTAAAAGAGTTGAGATTCCATTGATCTATAGAAGGCTTTTATTATTGCCAGGGGAAAGTGGGGGGCGGGGGAGCAAGCACACTAAAATAGTTTCCGGGGCTATTAAAGAGAGCTCTCTGTATGACCTCAGTTGTTTGGATTTATGATGGGAAGTTTTGGAAAGTCCCTTTGGGAGTTCATCATCAATAAAATTAGGGGTAACTGCAGCATTTTTTAGTGGGGGGTGAGGCAGAAACCTATGTAGCCATACCTCTGTGGCTCCAGTATATTTTACAATCCTTATCTTACTTACCTTACTTACAATAAAACTTTGAATCCTGCATTGTTCCCATTTTATAGAAAGGAAACTTGGGATGAAGCAAGTTTTTGAGTGAGACAAGTGGAGGTGTGCAATACGAGTTTAGCTCTCGCAGGCCTAAGGTCCTGTTGTTGTCATGTGCCACCAAGTTCCTTCCAGTGACACTTTTTTGGGTGACCTCCAGAGGGTCCTATCACTAAGGCGGTTACTGCACATCCTACCTTCTTCCACGATTACGTTTGTACCGTGACAGCGTTGTTTGCGGTCATGTGTTTTTGTCCCTGTTCAGTCCCTGTTTCCGTTTACTCATGGTCGTGATAACTTGTCTCATGACAAGTGTTAATTCATGACCTTGTTTCATGACAGGATTTGCTTTTTCGAAAGAAAAAAAACATAAAAAATAAAGGGCGCACCACACCACCTATACTTCGTCTATTCGAAATGTCACTCCACAGCACTCAAAAGTATGAGAGAAATGGACGGACACAAGTTCACGAGCGGAAGATTGCCTTCATTGCATGACAGTTGTTACGTCACGGGACCTTGTCCCAGAACAGGAACCGAGACAAAAGAATTCCCCAGCCTAGGAGCAGGTACAGCTTGTCACTCTCTGTTCCCAGTTCCGGGGAAGTGGTCGAGACACCTTTTGCTGTCACGCTATGAGGTAAGGGGTTTTTTTTGTACTGATCTCAAGCAGGACAGCAATGAGGGACGAATGGGACATGAAGTAACTACCTAAGAGTCCTGCTGAGATCTTATAACGCAAAGGCGATGGCTTCTTTTACTCAGTCAGTCCGGCCTATGCTGAGTGTGTTCCCTGATGCCTTCAGCTTTCAGCAGCACCATCGTCTCTTTCTGTAACAGGAAAAGTCTTTCTACAAGACGCCGACAGTATCAAAAGTTGAGCTTAGTCATCATCATCGCCATCGTCGTCGTCATCACCATCATCAATTTTATTGCATGGCATGCAGGGCCATTGCAAAATGCATCAAGTAAAAACAGTATAGTAAAAACTGTTGAGCTTCGTCAACTTTGCCAGGATAGATCCGCCGTTTAGGTATCTGGTTGCTGAGTCAATGGCTGGGAGTTTGATTCCCCGCTGGGTCTCCTGTGAGTGCAGCCAGTCTGTGTGGCTTTGGGCAAACTGAAATGTCCCAGGGTGACCCCAGAAAAAAGGAAATGGGAAAGCACTTCTAGGTACTCACTACCTGGAAAACCCTGAAACGGGTCACCACAATTCAGAATTGACTTGATGGCACATGATTGTTTGTCATTTTTTAAAATAGCGAGATCAGGCGGAATCGGGCTTAGAACCCTCTTGTGTGTCTTCCTGTTGCCCCATGGTATCCATAAAGCTCTCTTCAACACCACACTTTGAACGAATTATTGTTTTTTCCACCACCAGCTTTTAGGTTTGCACCTCTCCACGGAGTGGGGGACATTATATGCCCAAGTGCCATTCTGCAAGTCCTCGCCTCCTTTTACTTTGTCCACCCAGCCCAAAATAAAGAGAGGATACACGTTTTGGAATTAACAATGGGCCACACTTTATTAATATTTTACTGTACTCTTTGTCCTACTGTTTAGTCTTTAACGGGGGAACCTGAACAGGGCAAGTGGTGCTGGGGGGGATTTCCCCATTAGAGATGGGCACGAATCAAAAAAATGATGTTTCATTTGTCGTTTGGAGGGTCCGTTTCGGTTCGTTTCCGTTTTTTGCAAATTTTTGCAAAAAATTTGTTTTCGTTTTTGTTCGTTTCATTACCGTTTCATTACCATTTATTTCAATTTTTTTGTTATTTTTTGTTAACATTTAAAGCAGTTCACTGTATTGCAGTAACGAAAACGAAACGCACGACAAAATTTCCGGTGTTTCTGTTCGTTTCGTTTCATTTTGGAGACAAAATACCTTTGTCGTTTCGTTGCGTAACGAAACGAAAAAACAAAAACGGAAATGAAAAATTGTTCATTCTGTGCCCATCTCTATTCCCCATAACCAGACTCAGGTATTACCTAGTGGGGCAGTACCCCCCAGTAATAGAGTTACGGGCAGCCTTTTGCCGATCTTTACGTAAATGGTCATAAATCAATATTTACTGTCCTTTCTATTTCTAAGCCTAATTTGGGAATTTAAGGGCTGCCCTCGTACTAAGCCGTATTTCCTTCTGTTTCCCTAAGGGACTTACTGCCACTTGCCCTTACTGCCACAAAGACCGCTCTGATGTGCTGCTAGCCCCTTACCTAGAGGCTATTCTTAGGGGTCAGCTGACCCGTGGTCAGCCTCTGGCCAATCTCACCAGCTGTTCTGGCAATGCCCGATTGGCTAGCCTGGCAGCTGGCCAGCGTGTGTCTGTCAGGTGAGGGACAAAAAAACCCTTCCCAGGACAAGCCTGGTTGAAGCCCCCTTCCCTCTCCACTTGCTTCTTATCTCAACCCTCCTGCTAATTGAAACCCGAATGTGTGTTTTTATGGTTGTTCTAACTCTGCCAAGGTGTTGCTGGAGCCATTACTGGGAATCCCATTCTCATTAAGCACGGCCAGGCATAGACCACAGGAATTTTCTCTCTCTGAACTTTTTCCCCTTCCCAGCCCAATTCTGAAGTGTGCTTTCTGGCATTCGATGTACGTTGCTGGGCATAGGTCACAACAAGGACACCACCTGTGCTGTGAATATACCCCATTTTCCCATTATCCTCAGATTTACAAGGATTCCACCACCAATCCCCACACCTACAGCTCCACAGAGTATGTGTTGGAGCAACCTCAATCCCTTGAGGGAACACGTTGACCTTCATACACGAGGGAAACGAGCAAAATGTTGAAAATGGTAGCCATGGTGGCATTAGGCTGGCAGTTTGTTTGCATCTGTGTATCTGTGGAAGAGTCTTCAAGCTTATGAACTGCTGGCAATGGTGTTAGATTTGGAACTGCCTCCTGGTGTTCCACCAAGAGGCCAGCGGCAATAGCTGTCCTTCACAGAAGGCATGCAGTACACAATGTTTTCAGTTGGAACTGGCCTCTCTTACTTCATCTGCACCTGCGTCCTTTGACCTTAAATGCAGTTAGACCTCAAGCAGGCAAAAAAGAAAGCACTGGCCATAGTACTGGGTCGTTAATGAAAAGGGAAAAGAAACACATATTCTCCTGGAAGGGTTGGTTCTATTCTAGAAAGTGCAAGGAGAGAAATGAAGACAACAAAAGCTGTACTTTCATGTCCAATACTTCCACATCTCCAGCAGTACCAGGAGAATGATTCCAATCCAAACCCTTTCATCTCAACAGATCAAAGCTTTCTTCTCCCTCCTACCTCGGAGGATCATACATGCTTCAGAAGAAAATATGCTGCCCTTTGGAATGGCTGCTGATTTCCTTCCAAAGCCCACCTGAAACTGGGCTGTCACCATGTCCTTCTTCTGTGTTTAACTCAGGGATGTCAGCAAGTTTTGGGGTCTGACGCCCAAGTCTGAGTCCAAGTCTTTGGTGTCAAGTCCTGAGTCCCAGCTGCCTAGATGCCCTAAGCACATCTGATCTCGCTTGATTTCAGAAGCTAAGCAGGGTCGGCCTTGGTTAGTAATTGGATGGGAGACCACCAGGAAATACCAGGTGCTGTAGGCGCCTGGAGTAGGAACTGGCAAGCCACTCCAGTATTCCTGCCAAGAAAACTCCATGGACATGAAGTCACGAAGAGTTGGTCATGACTGTAACGACACAACACACACACACACACACACACACACACACCTGAGTCCCAAGTCCCTATTAAAAACAAGATTCTCCACCCCCAGAAATAATGAGATGGTTGAATGGGTCCCAAGTTCTGTGTCAAGTCCAATCATGGGAGTGAGGAGAGTTGAATCACTGGTGCAACCTACATCTGAAACGACCGTGACTCCTGCAAATTGCATCCCCAACCTTGGTTCAACCTTGTTGTCATTTCATTGTTGTATTAAATAACGGTTGCTACCTTGATCCTCACCTCCCATTAACAGGGTTGGTGTGATCACATTACAGTTGCCACAGGGAGATAACAGATGATAGCCGTCTTCGACTTCTCAAAAATTTATTTGGGAGAGAACTGGAGATCTTTTAGGAATTTTTCTAAAAGAAAAAAATGGCAGGATTAATACCACATTGTGAACTCATTACCAGCAGCAACCAGCATTAACACAGACCTCAAATGCAGTAAAATGTTTAAGTAATTGCTAATGCGTTAGTCCTTTTCTTTCCAGGGTCTGAATACCCTTCAGTGCTGGAGACATTTTTCTTGTAGGATGTGTGCTCCTACTGGCCAAAATCCTGCTTAACAGTTAACACAAATGTTGTAGCTTTTAGTTGAAACCTGTTGTGACTAAAGAAATCTATGTGTACATTGCCTGTTGCATAACATATCACTTAGCAAAGCATGCAACAGAAAATACTAACCAAGTGTCTAAACTTACGATTTATTTCTATAAAATGTACATTTGGTGTAACTCAGGGGTGTCCAAACTTTTTGCAAAGAGGGCCAGATTTGGCAAGGTGAAACTGTGAGGGGGCCGACCATTCAGCTGCATTTGTAATAATAATAATAATAATAATTTATTGTCATTGTGTGTATATACACAGTATACACATACAACGAAATTCAGACACCCAGAGACCAGATTCAACACGCACACACACAAATCTCCAAACACTCTCACACACATTAAAAAAAAAAAAACCTTCAACACACACACATAAAAATCCCTGAACACTCCCCACCCACCAACCCCCCCCCCCTTAAAAACACAAGCATCTACACAACAGGCTAGGTAATCCTGTCCAAGTGCTCACTACTGGTGGTTCTTGAGTTCATTATTAAGTGCAATTATAGCTCTGGGATAAAAACTGTTCAGAAGACGTGTGGTCCAAGTTTTAATTGTTCTGTATCTTCTGCCAGAAGGCAACAGTTCAAAGAAATTGTGAGCAGGATGAGTAGAGTCCCTCAGAATGTTGTGTGACTTCCTCAAACAGCGAGATGTGAAGATGTCATCCAGGGTTGGTAGCTGGAGCCCGGTAACATTCTGGGCAATTTTAATTATTCTCTGGACTTTGGGCTGGACTTTGGACACGTCTCTATAACATGTAAGGAGGCAGGGAGGACACTGCAGCAGAAGAGCCGGGGGCGGGGGCGGGTAGGCTGGGCAGGTGATGGGGGGAATGGATATAGGCAGGGAGGGCAGGCAAACTGTACAGTTGCAAGCTAACACCTCCATCCGGTATGGGGAGGGGCCACCTGGCGGGGATGCATGGCAGGCTGAGCCAGTGGGGAGAAGAGGCTGCTGGCCGCTCAAAATTTGAAAACGGGCCGCATTTGGCCCCGGGGCCTGTCTTAGGACATGCCCGGTGTAACTGTGCAATAGGATTTCGGCCATTACATCCTTATATACTCATTCATTACACAGATATGCCTATGCATAGAAGATGTCTGACTTGGGGATCTCCCCCACCCCCGACCAGAGTGTGTCTCCAAGAATTTTCACTATAGCTGCATCTAACAACTAGATATAGCCCAACAGTTTTAAGAACTAGTACTGGGTCTCCTTGGATCAAACACAGTTCTTCATCACAGCAGCAATAGTGCTGAATTAATGGCACTTGCTTAGGTGCTGACTTCACAATGCACCAACTCCCGTTGGGATTAACTGTTAGGTTTTTTAATACCTGCTACCTAATATTTCCTGGGGCTACAATCAATAATTCCAACTTAATTAGGCCCATTGAAGCAATGGGACTTTGCCATGTCAGTAATTAGCTGAGTACCATTTAGGGGGGCATGTGAATGCCTTATAATCTGATTTCTATCTGAATATTGGCTGCACAAATACGGACCACATCTAATTTGCCGGCTGCCTGAATCTATTTGGTTGTTGGTTTCTGAAGATATTTGAATGTGTTTTTCTGTTTCCATGTGGGAAATGAAGGGCTGTCCCTGGGGTAGGGGAGTGCTACATAGCGCCATCCACTTGAGGAATGTATTTAGAGCATCAGGTTGTTGGCAACACTCCTACAAATTTGATTGCTTGCTTCCTCCCTCCCTTCTGCTTACCACCATGCCCCCAGAAACTATGTTTAGGGGAAACCTACTGGGCTGTGATGTGAAATATGTCCCCTTGTTGTCCCCAGTTAGCATCCTGGCTTACCTAAATAAATGCACTAGCCCAAACCAAAACGCTCCATAACTTGCACCCAACAACACTGGAACATACCGAAATACCCACAAAGAAAGAAAACTGTTCTGTCAATACACACCAGTGTTGTTGTTGTTCAGTCGTTCAGTTGTGTCCGACTCTTCGTGATCCCATGGACCAGAGCTCGCCAGGCCTTCCTGTCTTCCACTGCCTCCCGGAGTAGCCACAATTTTTTAAAAAAGGAAAGAAATAAGTAGAAATTAAAAGCCCTGACAATGGAGTGAGTTCATCTACCCCATCTTCACATATATATTCAACCCTAACTGTAATGAAGATGCCATGTAATAAAACTATGATTATGTGTAGTTAGGCCAATTCTGACACATGGCAATGCTTTCTAGAGTCTTCTTGATTGAGTACAGTAGGACCATCTCCTGAGGATTGGTTCAAGCCCCCACTCCCAATACTGAAAATGGTGCTCTCTCTCTCTCTCTCTCTATAGAGAGAGAGTAGAGATGGGCACGAACAAAAAAAAATGGTGATTCATTTTGGTTGGGTTTGGTTTAGGGTTCAGTTTGTTTCGTTTCTTTTTAAACAATTTTTTTTTTGAAAAAAAATTCATTTCATTGATTCGTTGTTCATTGTGTGTGTAGTGTGTGTGTGGTGCTTGTGCAACTTTGGCTGGGGGAAAGAGGGGCTTAATCTTCCCCTCAGCCACTGTGGGGTGAGGGAAAGAGCACCCCCAGCCAGCGTCTCTCAGGTCAGAGGCCCTGGCTTGGGGCCAGCACCTCAAAGAGACCCTTTTTTCTGCGTCCGCATGAGGAGGCAGCGCTGAGCGGGCGGTGTCATCCACTGTGGGGAAGATCCCTTTAAAGAGACCCCTTTCCCCTGTCATTGGCTGGGGCCCCTTTAAAAATGGCCCAGTCGCCACCAGGAGTTCTCCCCAGTGCCGACTGGGCCATTTTTAAAGGGTTCCAGCCGATGACAGCTCGGCAGGATCCCTCTGAAAATGGCCCCGTTGTCAACGCAGGAGCTCCACACTGGCCACGGGGCCATTTTCAGAGAGCTCCTGCTGACCTGTCCTCGGTTGGGCCCCTTTAAAAATGGCCCAGTTTCCACCAGGGGTTCTCCCCATTGCCGACTGGGCCATTTTTAAAGGGGTCCAGCCATTGACAGTTAGGCAGGAGCCCTCAGAAAATAGTAGAGGAAAGGGCGGGCTTTTAAAATCCTTTTCCCGCCAAAGCCAGCACTACAGCTGATCGGCGGTGCGGGCTTCTGGTGGTTTCCCCACATCAATTGCAAGGGAAATGTTTCCCATAGGAATGCATTACTTCAATGCATTCCTATGGGGAAATGAAAAATGAAATGAATGAAGCTAAAATCTCCGTTTCATTTCGTTTTTCTTTGATGGGTCAGTTCATTATTCATTTTGTTAGGTGACAAAACGAATAACAAAATGAATTAAAAATTCATTTCGTGCCCATCTCTAATAGAGAGAGTGTGGTAAAAGGAAAAAAACAGAAATAATTATTTTCATGTGCAATAATAGATCCGGCCACTAGCAAGTGCTAGAGACTATGCTATGTATTCTTAGCTAACAAGTATTCAGAGCATAGTCTCTGGCTCCCTCTAGTAGCTGGATCTGATAATACATGTGAAAAGTTTTTTCTGATTTTTTCTTTTCTTTTAATATTACCTGTATTTTTCCATCTCTAAGATGCTCCCCACTTTTCAAACCCAAAATTACAGTTTCCCAACCGCATGATTCCCTCCTTAGCTTACATCCATGAACAAGACTACCTTCAATTTTTAGTCTAAAATTTTTAGATAAAAATATAGTCTTATATACAGAAAAATATTGTAATGTCCAACTTTGGATAAGTGAATTGTTGGATACGGACCCTGTGGATGAGGGGCCTTGCAGAACAGTGGTTAAACTGCTATACTACAACCAACACGAGGTTCAATTCCAGGTAGCCAGCTCAAGGTTTAACCTGCCCATTGGCACCCTGGGACTGTGGAGCTTGCCTAAGGCTACACAGGCTGGCTCTTGCTCTGGAAGGCATGATGGGGAATTGAACTCCCAGCTCCAAGATCCACAGCTCCTCTCAAGAGAACAATGAGCCCTACCTAGACCTTCACACAACCCCCATGTTGTTTTTAGTGGGTGCCATGAGGTCCTGGCTCTCTGGATATTGCTCAGGAATGTTCATCAGTGCCTTCTCCGCATCTGGCAGGACTAAATGAAAGAGATCTGGCATGGAGGAAAGAGTTATTCTTAGGCTTAAAGCTGAGGGCTATTTTAGATACAGGATGCACAAAAAGCAATAAAAGCCCTTGGCCGCCTACACACACAGAGACAGGCGCTCACTCACACTCTCTCTCTCTCACACACACACACACACACTCTCACACACTCTGTCTAACATACGGAAGAGGTGTCATGGACTGTGTTAATCGTTTAGCTCTATCTTGAAAGAAATTGTTCATGGATCTGGCACGGTGCCCTTGGACTGCAGTATCTTGGAGGGAGATTTCAGTGCAGCAAGCAGGCCTGATGCCAATTTCCTGCCTGCAAATGGGAAGGAGTTATCCCTGCTCTCTTGGTCCCTGTAGAGTTTTTTAATTCCAAACAAAGTGCTTTCAATCTGCAGAAGAGCCTCTGGGCCAGAGATTCTAATAGTATTAATAATAAATGATAAAGCATTATTTCTATGCTGCCTTTCTCCCCAAAGGGACCACAAAAACAATCTCGGAGCGTTGTTGTCAGTGCCTGGACTTCAGCTGGCATCAGGATTTGAACTCAGAGCAGACTAGGCAAGGAAGCAAAAGGAGGAAAACTCAGGGAATGAAGCTCTCTGGGATGGGAGACAAACCTCATGGCAAGCAGCGCTGGACAAAAAGCAAATTATGAGATTTATCTGTTTCAACAGAATCTATGATTTAGATCAAGGCTGAGTTGACTCAAAGGGTTTGACAGACAAATTTGTGTCTCTAGTCCACTCTGCTTGTTGGGTAGCTAAACCACAATGGTTTAGGTGGTTGGAAATTCGATTCTCCACTGGATCCCCTGCAAGTAGAGCCAGCCTGTGTCAGAACTGATTTGATGGCACATGATTATTAGTAGAGCTGGGCACGAAATTCCAAAATGGTGTTTTGTTTAATTTGTTGTTTTTTAAATTCATTTCATTGTTCGCTAGGCTTTTTTTTTCCACAGTCAACCAGCCCCGTCGGTCGGCTTTTTTTTTTTTTGCTTCCCCACCTTCCCCCCCCCCAGCACCGACCAGCTGGCCCGCGGCAGGGTCGACCCTTTTTTTTAGTCTAGCGCCAACCAGCTGGCCTATGGGGCCAGCTGGTCGGCGCTTATTTTTATTATTTATTTTGACAATTGCAGAGACTGGTGCTTGTCAAAATAAATAATAAATGAAAACAAAACAGAACAAAATGAAAATTTCTGTTTTGTTTTGTTTTGCTTTTTAAAGGGCACTTCATTTTTCGTTTCATTCTGTAATGAAACGAAAAATGAAAAATGAAATGAAAAAATAGCTTTGTGCCCATCTCTAATTATTAGGCCACTGTTAGGGCACACATATGAATATTTTGTGTGTGTTTTTAAAATAACAGGAAGTACCTGGGTGGGAGTTTCTGGATTTTCTTACTTGTCTGTCTGTTTAATTTGGGAATGCAGAGAGACATATAGATCCACTCTGGGACCTGATGCAAGAACCATCACCCTTAAAGGCTTCCAGTAGGGGGGAAAATTAACAATTTGCAAGTTAGGAAAAATATATATACATGTATACTGTCCCATAATATCCACTTCCAGAAGCAAACATATGCACATATGCACTTCCAGAAGCAAAGAAGGTGCACTATTCTGCAAAGCAAAAGACCTCAAATTTTATTCCATTTTTCTAAGCTAGCCTAAAATGGAAGATCTTTACTTGCTGTCCACAGCTTAGGACTAACCACCATTGGTTTTTTTCTAAAGAGAGAGAAGATTCTCCCTCCAAGATCTTAAAGATCCTTCAAATAGCCTAGAACCAAGCTTTGAGAGGCTATATAGGGTATTTTTCCTTTCATATCCAATGGAGTCCTATTCCATCTGGGGGAAAAAATGAATAGTAATTTGAGCTTGAACTGAACAGATGGTTTGTCTCAATGGGGAGGGAGAGAAGCCCCAAGATGTTTTAAAACTCTCTGCATGTTTTGTCCAAAGCTACGCACAAAGTCCCGTGTAAATGTTGGCCCTAAAACATGTCCATTACATTGGTCTGGAATGCTCTGGTACCCCAAAAGTAATAACTTCACAATCATTCTGAAGTCACTAAAGCTCTCAGTAGAGTGCCTGGCTCCCTCGCCGTGTTCAATAGGCTTCCTTGAATATAACTTAAAGAAGGGAAGATAATAAGAGTTGAGCTTTCTTACTGGAAGAAGGGTTACAGGCTTTTGAAGTGTTTTTCCAGGAGCAACCCTTGTTAAAGGCTGGCTTCCTGCTTTGGTATTGCAAAAAGGCACACTTACACAGCTGTGAGCAGTGAGTTCTTTTCCCTTTCCTATAACGTTACTCATCATCGCTATGGGAATAAAGTATCTGGCACAACCCACCTGGAAGCTATAAGGCAGCCTTCAAAAGATGGCCGTTTCTTCAAGATGCTCTACAGCATCCTTCCCAAAAGGAATTCCCATTCCATGACTTAATTCCCCACTAGGAATCCCAGAAGAGCGAGCCTGTGGGGCTTTGGGTAAGCTGCCCAGTCCCAGGGGTCTCCCAGCTCAAGACTGACTCCACCTTCCATCCTTTTAAGGCAGGTAAAATGAGTATAGCAAAGTGTTCTTCTTATATACCACCCCATACTACTTCAAGTAGTCTCTGGGCAGTTTACAGTTTTTAATTACAGTATGCAGGCTACACATCCCCCCCCAGCATGCTGGGTACTCATTTTACTGACCTCGGAATCAGGGCCGGTGCTAGGGTTTTTTGCGCCCTAGGTGAGGGGCGGGGGTGGGGTGGGTGGCGGTGGGGGGCGGGGCAGGGGGCGGTGGGTGGGCTGGGGCAGGGGCGGCAGGCAGGGTGGCAGGTGGGTGGCAGCAGCAGGGCGGGGCAGTGGCAGGGGTGGGGCAGCAGGGGGCGGCGGATGGTGGGGGATGGCGACGGGCATGGGGGTGGGTGGCGATGGGCACGGCGGGTGGACAGTGACAGGCACGGGGGGTGGGCGGTGAGGGGCATGGTGTGTGGGTGGCGACGGGCGGTGGGGGGATGGACGGCAGTGGCCAGCGGTGGGGGGGGGCGGTGGGGGGCAGCAGGCTGGCCAGCGCCCCCTCTCCATGTTGGCACCCTAAGCAACTGCCTAGTTCACCTTAATGGATGCGCCGGCCCTGCTCGGAATGATGGAATGCTGAGTCAGCTATGAGCCTGCTACCTGGAATTGAACCCCAGGTCGTGAGCACAGTTTTACCTGCAGTACAGGCATATAACCACTTCGCCACAGGGCTCCTACAGCCTCAAAAAATTGGTTACAAACTCGTAAATGTTTCTCTCCATTGAAATCTTTAGTAAAAGGTGAAAGATTGATATGATCTGAAGAGAAAGCAGAGTATCCAGTATGTTTTAGAACATAATAGAATAGCAATTTATTGTCATTGTACACATACACAACCTAGACAACAAAATTAGGTGCTGTTCACAGTACTATACCAATTTAAAAACAAACAAACAAAAACCACCACATACAATCTCACTCTACTTAAGAGAACACTGGACCACAGCATTTAACCTAGATACTGCTCTAGGGTAGAAACTGTACTTTAATCTGTTCGTTTTTCTCCTAATCATCCTGTATCTCCTGCTTGATGGCAACAGTTTTTTTAAAAAACTGATACCCAGGGTTTGATGGGTCATTCAAGAGTTTAGAGGTCTTCCTTGAACACCTGGAGCTATAAAGTTCTTCCAAAGAAGGATGAGGACAATGGATGATCCTCTGGGCAATATTTGTGACCCTCTGGACTGCCAGAGAGAGGGGCAAAATATGCTTTGCAAAAGTATGTTGGTAACTCCCCATCCCTGGACAGTGCATTGGCGCTATGGGGCAGTATATAAGTGGGGACAACAACTTTCCATTTTGAAATTGTTGCTGAAGGATTCCACTTCCTGTGACATCACAAGTGCAGTCACAATGGTTTTGTTTGGGTCCGTGAAATCTCAGGCAATGGCTCCTGACCAGCCAACCCTAAATTTAGCCCTTTAGGGCTTGGCCTTTTCATGTGCCAGAGCTTGATTCCCAGAATAAGCCACCAAATCTCTGCAGTTTGCACTTTGCAGATGTCCCGTTCCCAATGTTGCAGAGTTGCCTCATGGAGACTCTTCTATGGAACTGTGGAAAAAAAAGTTTTCACCACGGCAGAAGGTTTGAGAATCCCCATCCGAACCCAACAGTCCGGTTTTGACATCTCCCGAGTCCCATTCCATGTCTTTTTTCAAAAAAAAAAAATCTCTTGCTGGAGGAGAAAGCAAAGATCTTAAAAACACTGGTTATTATGTTTTCTGTCACGATACCCACAACTATTCATCTTGTCTCCTTTGGCAGATCTGGACTGCAAATCTGGACCCTGAAAAAATGATTAGTCCCCAATGAAAGGACTGGAGCATCCAAACAATACTGGCTCTCAGGATGCTGGTAGGCAGTATATTAAAAGTTTATTAAAATAGTCCTTATTAAAATAGCCCAATGCTGTCACTGTGCTCAAAGAAACTGGAGGTAAATGATGAGCTGTGAGGATGACGGAATGAGAGAGGAAACCAACGGAGGGTTTCAAGGCTGGGATATCTTTTCTTCCTTGTAAAATGCCAGCATGGAGCAGCCGTTGGGGCAACGGTTCATCCAGGAGACCAACCGGGAGACAGTGAGAGGTTGAAGCATTTGATGATCCAGCATGATAAAGCCAGACTAGAAGGGCAAATGGTCTTTAAATTAATATTGTTCTAATTCGGTATAATGGCCCCATGAAGCCGTCTGTAAGTCCCCCCTCTTCAATCACATCCCTCTCTTGGTGTATTTTATTCATTCGTTTTTGGAAAGGATTCTTTTCTCGCCATTTTTCTTTAGCTCAGAACGTCTCTTTGTGCGCTCTAAGGAGTACCCATGCCTTACTTTTCGCAAAGTGAGGTACTTGCTTTATGCAGTAAAATGGCCACTGTCACGATCCTGCTCTCACTGCCCTCTTGTGTGACTAGAAGTCTCAAATGCCGCTGTCAACATTTAACAAGAGCAGCTGAACAGAGCCAATTATCAGGGATGTTGGCAAGTCTTTGGGTCCGAGTCCCAAGTCTGAGTCCCAAGCCACAACGTCAACTTGCTGACTCACTATTAAATTAACATGTCCCCTCCCCAGAAAAGAAAGGGAGGGATGAGTGGATTCTGAGACGCATGTTGAGCCCAAGTCATGGAGGGGGGGGGAACAGTTGAGTCCAAGACATGTCACTGCCGTGGCTTAAGTCCAACTTGACAGTGAGTCCCACGACTTGGATATGTTTAGGCTGACGTGCGGGACATGCAACAATGGGCTCAAGTTAAAAGAAACCAGCTTTCGGCTACAAATCGGGAAAAACTTCCCAACTATTAGAGAAGTATGACAATGGAATCAATAACCTCAAGAGGGACTGAGGACTCCAACCCTGGAGGCATTCAAGAGAAATTTGGACAACCACCTGGAATATATCCTTTGATTTTTATTCCTACATGGAGAAGGGGGTTGGACTTGATGGCCTTGTAGGCCCCTTCCAACCTCAGTATTCTATGTTTCTAAGATTCTGTGAGTGACTGGTCATGCTGTCTGACTGCACATCTAAGATGGGCCCCAGCCCCTTTTGAATTAGACACAATTAGCTGTGGCATGTTAAGCAGATCTTAGGTGAACACTGGAAGGATTTCAGCTTACCTGCTTGATTGCATGTGTATGTCTGTGAAGATTCTTAGTCATCCAGGTGAGACTGATGAAGCCGCTTGGATGAGCAGTGAAACGTTTCAGTCTCTCAGGAAAAGAAGTCCAGTTGCCATGACTCAACTTCCAGATTGCATGCTTATGTTGTAACTTACGCTGTTTTTAGTTGCATTGGCTGTTCAACCACGTTGTCTTTCACCTTGAGTCCCAGTAGTGAAAGAAAAGGAATAAGTCAATTGTTTGATCTAGAAACTGGAGTTGATTGGTCTCTGTTCCCACGAGCTGGCCACGGTAACGTGGTTGTGGAAGAATATAAAAGACGTTTTGAGAAACGAATATCTTTTTTCATCAGTGCATAGGCCTAGCTGCCGTGAAATTGAGGATATCAGAATCATTGAAAATGCAAGTTGTCGCATCATTGCTTCTGAGGAACTGATCATGCAGTTTGTCTCACTAGAACTAGCTAGTACATGGTATAATCTGGAAGAGCAAGCACACCGATTCGTCACCAAAACAATTCCAAAAAGTTTGTGTATATAAAAATAAAATAAAGAAAACCACAGCGCTGCATTTAGCTAGGCCTCGTGGCGCAGTGGTTAAATGCCTGTACTGCAGGTAAAACTGTGCTCACGACCTGGGTTCAATCCCCGGTAGCAGGCTCAAGGTTCACTCAGCCTTCCATCCTTCCGAGGTCGGTAAAATGAGTACCCAGCTTGCTGGGGGGGCAATGTGTAGCCTGCACACTGTAATCAAAATTGTAAACCGCCCAGAGACTACTTGTAGTGGTATGGGGCGGTATATAAGCAGAACACTTTGCTTTGCTTTAGGCCGTTCCTGGCTTGCCATCGGAGATGTTAAGACTAAGAACAGAATGTAACATATGCTAATTCCACCTCCTTTCATGGCCTCTAAATCTGTACGTCTACTTCCTGTATTTTCAGTTTGGTATCCTAGCGAGCTGTCGGATATTCAGGAAGCAAAAGTAGTGGAGGGAGGGAAGCTACGCACACATCTTTCAGCCACATGGATAGTCTCCCCTTCTCAATATGCTCTTTCCAGATCCTGTTACACATCAAGTGAGGGGAAAGTGCCAGTTGGTTCACAGATAACCTTGGGTCTAAGCCTTTTGGGTCTCATAAAAACCAAAGCCAGGGGAATGTGTAGCGATATGGCTAAGCCATGGGGGGGGAAATCTTTTTGGGACCATAAGGTTCCTCTCTGCCCATTCTGGGTGTTGTAGTACCCCAACCCTCCATGGCTTGGGACCCAAATACCTGTTGGAGTGTATCTCCCAAAGGTCAACTGAGGCCCGACCCACTAGAATGTCACAGGCGCTCTCACTCCGAGTGGCCACGCCTAGGGAGGCGCGGAAATCGCTTACACGCAACCGTGCCTTCTCTGTGGCTGGCCCCTCGCTCTGGAACCATCTCCCAAGTGAGTTGTGCCTTGCACAGTCCCTGCCCACCTTCAAAAAAGCACTTAAAGCCATGCTTTATCGGGAGGCATTTGGCGACCTTTAATTTAATTAATTTAATTTTTAATTTTTTTTTTTCTTTTTTTTTTCTTCTCTGACGCCTCTTGCCAATGTCTCTTTTTTATTATTGCATTGTCTTTCCCTGGTGTTTTATTGTTCTTTTAACCCATTGTTAACTGCCTGGAGTTCCTTCAGAAGACGGGCGGTATAAAACATAATAAATAATAATAATAATTTTAAAAAGGATTGGTGTCCACAATTGCAAGGCTCTAGGTTATGCTTTTTGTGTTCAAGTGGGATTTAAATTAAATAGGCTTTTAAACAGAGAACTGTCATCTGTACAACTGGTCATGGCCAATTCACTTACATAGTGAAAATGAAGTCTCGTTATCACCCTCAATGGGGTGGTCAGGAGAGCCAGATTCCCATCCTTTTGGTCACTGGTTGTTTGAGACCCCAAAACTTGGTGACATAAATGGTATGATAGATGCCTAGTTCCAAGATGCTGAGAAGCAGCCCTCAGACTGGGATTTGGGTTGGGATCCCAAAGACGGCTCAAGCCCACCCTGCCAGACCTCTCTCATCTCAGATGATTCTGGTGGACGCATCCATACTGTGTATCTGTGGAGATTCCCAGTCACCCAGGTGAGTTTATCTGGAAGTTGAGTCATAGGAACTGGAGTTCTTCCTCAGAATTCTTTGCTGTAGCTCATGGGAGGAGACTGTAACTTCCCATCAGAGAGATGTCTGAGCACCTTCCCAAATGACAAATCACAAGATCCCACTGGAGGGAGCCATGACAGTTCTAAGCTATACCACACTGCCATTAGTGGGTAGTGCAGATGCAGTGATGTGGGGTACTAAAAGAAAGGTCAGTTCCCACCTTTCAGCTTGAATTCTGCCTTGGCATCACTGGTGACTGTACTACACCTAATCGAGTATATGAGACCCACATTTCCCGGGATGCCAAAACATGATCACAGGCCATGCTCACTGCTGCAGGCTCACACAGCTATCATTAAAATCATGTTCAAGCAGGGAATAAAGCAGGGATGTTGGGAAGTCTTCTGGTCTGAGTCCCAAATCTTTGGACTGGAGTGCAGATGTTAAGGACCTGCAGGTTGGAGAGAGAAGCAGGATATCTCTCAATGCCATTTGCAGGGAATCGTAAGCAGGTGAAGACATCTGCATAGGGATAGCCTGAAGCAAACGGTGAGCCACTGTGTGAGACAGAATGCTGGACTGGATGGGCTGTGGCCTCTTCCAGCAAGGCTGTTCTTAGGTTCCTTAAGTCTTCAGGTAAGAGTCCTGAGTCCAAAGCCTCAAATCCAAGTCTCAGGTCAACAGTCCTACAACACTGTTTGTGTGTGAATTTGCAAAGACAGTAGGCCAACTGATTTCCCTTCCCGGAGACAGTCCCTATCTCTGTGCATGCACCGCCCTATCAAGTCCCTATCTCTAGAACAGTGTTTTTCAACCACTGTTCCGTGGCACACTAGTGTGCCGCGAGAGTGCCCCTATTTTTTTAAAAATGTGCACTGCACCGGACTGTGTCCTGGGTATGAAGGAGTGGGTTTTTACCCCACCCTCGGCCAGCAGGGGCACCGATTGGCGCTCCTCAGGGGGACACCCTCCACTTTTCTGATGTCCGGGCTGTGATTGGTCAAGACTCCAGCCTGGACCTATCACAGTAGGACATCATCTTCCTTAGACTTCCTTCCCACCCAAGCACAGTGTGCGCAGTGAGAGAAGAAGACATCGCGACTCGAGTCACCAAAAGGCACAGAGTTAATTTTTTTAACATTTTCTAATGTGGTGTGCCTCATGATTTTTTTCATGAAACAAGTGTGCCTTTGCCCAAAAAAGGTTGAAAAACACTGCTCTAGAATAAAGTGTGTGTGTGTGTGTGTGTGTGTGAGAGAGAGAGAGAGAGAGAGAGAGAGAGAGAGAGAGAGAGAGATATTAAACAACTGTTTAATTAACAAGATAATGGAAAGGGAAGCAGACACTGGAATATGAGTCTCTTGGTTGTGAGTGAAACTACAGATACAAAGGGAGCACCTGAGAAGTTATATGATAGCACAATACATCTTTCTGGGCAGAAAATGGCCAGCTGGGTTACCACCCCCTCTTGGGATGTGTTCAACTCCCAGCACTTTAGAGTAAGCTGCAACAACCTGAAAAGGGTCTTTAATCCTGTAATGTTTTATCTCTAAAAGCATCAGAGACAGGCTAGTGGGGAGGGTAAGAAGGAGAGAGATATTTTATTTCTTTTTTTTTCCAGGTGGTCTCCAGCTTATGGTCTGAAGCTTAATTACTCATCACCCTTCCAACTTCTGCCCCGGCTGGTTGGCTGTAGAGTGCCTTTGCGTTTCTGTTTTTTTTTTTTAACTTTGTTCATGCTTCTTATTTTTGTGAAAGTTATAGGGTGAGAAGACCCACTCCCCCAAACTGATTTCTGGAAGCATCTTGGATCTTGGACCCTTCTAAAAATTTCCCTCTTCAAGGCCTTTTTTATTCTTCAGTCCATCTAGATTTTTGTCTTAAGTACAGCTAACCTGATCCTCTCTCAGGGTAAATGGCTTAGGGTCTTTTCCTGTATAATTCCTTAATTCCCATTATACATTACAAGATAGACCCGAATCCTCTTACGATATGATCTATACACTCCCATCTGTATGGATTTTTGTCAAGCTGTGTACTGCCCCTTTAATTCGGTCTGTGTCCAAATAAAGGCACAACCCACACTTTGGGGGGTCCCTCTGCACAATCTGTGTCCACCAGGTCTGTGCTGGTCTTCACAGGTTATCGGTTCTCTGGGGAGAAAAAAAAAACATTCCTGCAAATGGGGGGAAACACAGAGATTGTTGTACCTGGGATGGTGGTGCAAATTAAACAGCATCACCGTTTTACTTCCAGCAGTATTATTTTCCTATCTCCAGCCAAAGACAAAAGGGAAGCACCAGAGATCTATTGTAAACGTAGACAGGAATACCACTGACACAACAATAAGAGAGAAACCAAAGGAAAACAAGGGAGGGAGTGAAGTTCTCACCTATGGACTCAGCCATAGTGCATTATAACTTCTTATAATAATAAGTTATGATAGCTACATTGAAAATGCAGGTGTGTGTGTGTGTGTGTGTGTGTGTGTGTGTGTGTGTGTGTGTGTGTGTGTGTGTGTGTGTGTGTGTGCGCGCGCACACACACAGAATTGCCAACACAAGCCCCAAATTACGAGGCTTGATTGATAAGTACAGTAGACCCTTGTAGAACAAATGATTTGTATAACATAAAATCTGTACAACATAACAAATTCTGGAGATAGGGGAAATTTGCTTAACAGAATTGCCTATGGGGCGAATCCATACAACATAAAAATGGTCACGATTAGGGATTCCTCCATTTTCAATGCATTCCTATGGGAAATTTGTATAAAGGAAAATTTGCTTAACAGAATTTCATTTGGAACGAATTAATTCATTTACACAAGGTACTACTGTAATGCTTCCATGGCTGTAACTTTTTTTTATTATTAGCCAATTTTCAAAATTCTTTTTGTACTTGGGAGTTACATTTGTCCTCTATGTAATGCACTATTTACTTTTTGACATAAAGTGGCATCTTGTATAAAGGAATCAATTCATTCCAAATGAAATTCTGTCAAGCAAAATTTCCTTTGGACAAATTTCCCATAGGAATGCATTGAAAACGGATTAATCCCCAATCACGACCATTTTTCTGTTGTATGGATTAGCCCCATAGGTGATTCTGTTCAGTGATTTTCCCCTAACTCAAGAATTTTTTCCTGGAAGCGGATTTTATGTTAAACAAACTGATTGTTATATGAGGGTCCAATGTATTTCCTATCACTTTTCATGCACCTGTGCCAACACGTAGCTAGTAAGGCAAACCTGTTGGAGAAGAATTCCAGTGGTTGTTGTCTTCACCAGGATTGAATGGCAGCTTTAACCTCATCGTCAGAATGAATGTGATGTCCCTTAACTTGTTCTTTCATCTTTGGGAAGAGATAAAAGTCACAAGGTGCAAGGTCAGGGCTGTACAGTAGGTGCGGTAACTCTATAACTCTACTATCACCTGGTATAGCAACATCAATGATCCACACTTTTTTCTTCTCCACAACCACAATATCCAGGGTATTATGCTCCAAAACCCCTGTCTGTATTCGGAAGTCCCAAAGTAATTTTGCATGCTCATTTTCAGTCACTTTTTCAGGCTTATGATCCCACCAGTTCTTTGTTATGTGCAGATGATAAGTTCTCAGGATCTGAAAATTGAACTTCAGAGACTCTGGCATAAACTGGTACAGGTGGTCCCAGTGGTAATCGGCACACTGGGTGTGGTGCCTAAAGAGCTAAGCAAGTATTTAGAAGAAATTGGAGTTGACAAAGTCACCATCAGTCAGCTGTAGAAAGCTCCCTTACTGGGATCTGCTCACATAATTCGCCGATACATCACTGAGTCCTAAACGCTTGGGAAGCGCTCGACTAGTGATTGGTAATACAATTGTGTGGTTAATAATAATAATAATAATAATAATAATAATAATAATAATAATAATAATAATAATAATAATAATAATAATAATAATAATAATAATAATAAAAAACTTAATTTTTATGCTGCCTTTCTCCCAGAAGGGGATATAGTGTGCATGTGTGTGTCTCTGTGTGTGTGTGTGCGCGCATGGGAGAGAGAGAGAGAGAGAGAGAGAGAGAGAGAGAGAGAGAGAGAGAGAGACTGAAAATACATTCCCTGCTCATTCACTCAAAAGTACAAATGTCTTGCTTAAAACAATTGAGCAAAATTGTTTGATGCACACTTAACAACTCCCTCACACCGTGACCAACTTACTATAGTGACAAAGAACACGGTTATCTACTTGAACTCTGGAAGAGTTGTTTCAACGACTCTAGATCATTTCGGCACAGTTCATGCCTTCAGCTGCAAGTTTTTATTGTTATTATTAGTATTTAGGAGGACCAATAAGGTTACAAGAATAAGCTGGGGTGGGTGGGGTGGGGGAGACTCATTTAGTTTTATGTGGAAACCCAGCTGCTCTACGAATTAACGGCAGCAATGCTGGAAAATATGATTTTGTGATACTTTTATGGCCAAGTTAAAACACAGCCAGCATAGGTGGCACCACAATTAGTGCATCCTGTTGAAATCAAATATAACCACAGTGCGCACAGCAAGTTCTAGCAACAGCAACCTTGCTGGACTGTTGTTGTTTTCTTCTGCAATTGTAGTCACCATTCTGAGAATGATTGCCCAGGGCCTGGTTTTGTATTTTTTAAAAATGGTTGTGATTCTTGTAACTCCTAAAATATCAGGCAAAATGGAGGTGACCATAAATTCGAAAACCCCCAAAAGGGTCACTTTTCGTTAGAATTGACTTCACAGCACATGGTTATTAAAAATACTGTGTATACTCAAATATAAGTCCAGTTTTTCAGGCCTAATTTTGGGCTGAAAAAAGGGGCCCTCGACTTACATTCGGATCAATACTTTTAGCCATTGAGGCAAGTGTTTGGGTCGGTGGCTAAAAGTCATTTTAAACATTGTGCGCCACTTCTCCTGACCCCCCTCCACCACATTGCAGGGGAGCAGCATTCAATGTTTAAAATGACTTTTAACCACTGAGGCAAGTGCTTGGGTCGGTAGCTAAAAGTCATTTTAAACCTTGCACGCTGCTTCTCCTGACCCACCCACCCCGCGTCACGGGGGAGCGGTGCGTGATGTTTAAAATGACTTTTAGCCACTGAGGCAAGCATTTGCCTCGGCAGCTAAAAGTCATTTTAAACATCACCCACCACTCCCCCAGCTCACAAAAGAGTTGCTGCCAGGCCCTGCTGCATTTTCCACCCTAGACTTATACTCGAGTCAATACGTTTAGGGGCCTCGACTTATACCCAGGTCGACTTATACTTGAGCATATACGGGTAACTCTTATATCTAACTGTCACATGTGTGTTGTGCTCATCACAAAACTTGTGATGTAAATCAGAGTCATTGTCTTGAGCAATCTGCATTTTAAGCAGTTCACTCAATGGTGCAAGTCCAACTTTGACTTAAATGGCACTAATAATTCCCAGACCATCCAAAAGTCCTCCTAAGCTTTGCAGTCATAATTTCTTCCTGTATTACTTCTTGGAACCTCTCCACAAATTTGGGGAGGCCAGTACAATAGGATACGGTGAGTTAGTGAAAACCAGCTATGTAAATGGATTAGGAGAAACCTGAGCCTCAAGACTGTGTTTTGCTTATGTTGATAATCAGGCAGCTGGCTTGGGAGCCGATAAGGAAGCAAACTTTGTTCAAAGCCTTCTGCTTCTCTCCCCATCTCCACTCCACTATATTTCCTCTTTTTGCTGCTGCAGAAAAATCAATATTTACACTGTAGACTCGCAGCTTTAAAAACAAGAAAGTGGGAGGGGGGAATCGCATTTCACGCAAGCTGCATTGCAGGAAAGTTGGGCAAGCCCCCAGGGGAAAAAAAGAAACTCATGAGGAGAAAAATATTAGATTCATAAAACTTTTATAGAAGTCTGACTTTATTATACTTCCATCCGTTGGTATTTAGGGGATGTTTTAAAAAGTATACTGCCTAAGCAGCTTGAGATTTCTCTGTTTCCTCAGCATCGTAATCTACACACACATACAAAAGACAGTCTGACATGCCTTCTTGAAAGGCACTAGGTGAAAGTAGACCTATAAGGGCTCTATCCCATGATCTTTAAAATCCGGCTCTAATTTATCAATAAACCATCTCCAAAAATTGTGCCCCCATGTTCAACGGGTGTTTTTTTTTTTAAATCTGGTAACGTCCACTTAACGTTCCAGCAAGTTTTCTGAGAGTGAAGGCAGAGAGTGGGTATTTTTTGATCCAGTTTGAAGTGCACATTTTTACAAGAGGCAAATGTTAGTGGGGGTGCAGAAAACCAGTTTCCCCCCCTTTTTTGTTGTCAGTTTACTTGTTATGCGGGTTGGCAATAGAGATGGGCACGACTTGAAAAAATTTTTTTTCGAGTTGTCGTTAGTCGGGCCAGTCCCATTTCGGGTCGTTTCCGGTTTTCGCGAAAATTCGCAAAAATTAGTCGGTTCGTTTTTTCGTTTTTTTGTTGTCGTTAGTACTGGTTTTTTTTGGGGGGGTAGCGGGCTCCTGGAGGCACCTCTGTGGGGTGGGTGCCTCCTCTGGCCCGCTATAAAGGGAAAGTGGGCTCCTGGAGGCACCCGTGGGTGCCTCCTGCCACTAGGAAGGGGAAGCAGGCTCCAAGAGACACCCCTCTACATGGGGGTCTCCCTTCCTCACCTGCTGCTGCTGCAAAATGCTATGCAATAGCCATATGGATATTGCATAACATAATGTGCAGACAGTGAGACCAGTGTGAGAGTGATAGGGTCATACCCGCCCTTCACAAGGCTCTGGCACCACCATGTCTCACACAGAAGGGAATTGTACTTGCTGCGTGTAGTGCAATGCAAGCAAGTAGATCTGGCTTTAAGGTGCCTTAGTGCAAGAGCTAGGGTTAGGCTAGTGACGGGTAAGGTTACGGTGGGCTAGTGGGTTGCACCTCTGGGTGCCTCTCTGACCCACTAAGAAGACAGTCTGTGACGTATGGGTACGGAGTCAAGGGTTAGGGTTAGGGCTAGGGCAGGTTTTAGGGGGCTTTTTGGCACATCCCAGAAGTCTCCATGGCCAAGTGGCCATGCAACTGGTGGGATGGCTCCAGAAATTTGCATGGTTGTCCACTCCCACATGGCTGGCCACTTGGCCAGCCCATCATTGCGCACTGCGCAGGTGTAAATAAAATAAAATAAAATAAAATCAATGGAGGACAGAGGAGGAGAGGAGAGACATTTTGTTGCAAGAAAAAACCCACTGCTACTGTGAAAAATCTGGCAGTTTATAAATTTTCGCGTGTTTCTGTTGTGCTTGTGTGTTTTTGGACCACGATTTCAAAAACAATATTGCGTTCGCCGCCCCATTTTGGATCCCCCGCCCGCACCGCATGGCATGGCGATGGCGACTCGCGAGTCCGGCTGCCCAGGACGGGGGGGAGGCGGGACCCCCCCTCCAGAAACCACCCCTCCGGTAGGTGCCCTGCGCCCTTAGTCAAGCAGGCATTTTTCCGCCTGCTTTTTTGGCCCGGGAATGGGTGGGGGGGAGAGTTTTTTAAAAGTTTTTTCCTGTGCCGTCCGTGCCGCTTGCTTGCGCTTTAATTGCGGCGGCCGGCGGCCGGCGAGACTGGGCTTTTTGCTGGCTGCGAGCCTGCGGCGAGTCCCACCAGAGCAGCCGAGGATGGGGGATGAGGGGGGAGGCCGGGGACCTCCAGAAACAACCCCTCTGGTAGGTGCCCTGAGGCACGGCAGGCATTTTTCTGCCTGCTTTTCGGCCGGGAACCGGGTTTTTTTAACTTTTAAAAACTTTTTTTCTGTGCCGCGTGTGGCATCGCGCGATCTCGCGATGCAAGTAACGAGCACGACAAATCAGACCAAAATTGTTCGTTCGTCGGTTCGAGCTCGAAGTCTGGGGGAGTAATTCCCGTTACCGTTTCCGTAGAGTAACGGAACCGAGTAACGGAAACGGAAACGGGAATACCGCTAAGTCGTGCCCATCTCTAGTTGGCAACATTCTATCTTGCTCTTTGCCCTGACCGTTGTCTCTCCGATAATTCAGGAGGCAGCCAGTCAAGTTGGGGCAAGGAGGAGGAGGAGGAGGAGATTTTGTCAAAACTATATTCCTTGACAGCCTTGGTTAAAGAAAATCTTGGTTTAAGAAAAAAAATATTGGAAATGGGGATGCCTTGGCTTAAGAAAAAAATTAAATGGGATGCCCCAGTTTAAGTTTGCTTTTCATAAGGCATTAAAAGTCAATGTATGTTCTTTGCATGATGAAAGAACGGGGATGCCTTGGTTTAAGAACATTTTAAATTTGCCTTTTTTCTGACCTCCAGAATGGATTAATTGGTTTTCAATTCATTCCTATGGGAAGCTGTGTTTCAATTTAAGAATTTTTCACAATATAAAATCGCCTGGAGAATGAATTAATTACTTAAACTGAGGTACACTGTACTTGATTTTAAGACCCATTAGGATCTTGCCAGTATCACACCCAAACATGGTATACTAGGTCCTTGAAACATTGGGGACCCTCCTGTTCATTTTGTGGTGGTAATCCCAGACATCTTTCCTCAGGCTGTCTGTCCTCTGATCTTTCTATTTTAATTACTTCCACTCATTGCAGCTTCCTTGCCCAAGAGGTGGAAAAACAGGTTTAACCTCTGCTCTCATGGTTGTCAGAGTCGAGTTTGATTCTTGGTAGAACTGTCACAACGGCTAAAACAACCTGGACAGCAAACACCTTTTCAGTGTCTGTTGTTAGCCTTTTATGACTGTGCAAATCTACATTCTATAAGGCAATTTTAAAAATGGGGGCAGGCCAAACTTAAAGTCATGCACACAGCCTTGAAGTTGTTGTTGTTGTTGTTGTTGTTGGGGGGGGGAGACAATTGTAAACACAAAACTAAATATCAATGTATGTTGGCTTGTGCCTTCAAAATTGCTTTATAGGCGACTATTTACCAAATTGTTTGCGATTTATCATACCCTTTACTAAGTAGCCAATTGCAAAAGAGGACAAGGCTACTGCAGGTTAGATAGCTGTGTAAAACATGGAATTTCAGTAAATGTTTTTCATGCTATTTAAATTTGTCTTCAGCAATTAAAAATGAGGTCTTTCCCAAATGTCTGCCCAGCCCACCAGATCATCCCAGGCTAAGCTCCTCAATGTACCCACCTCAAGGGAGGCCCAAAGGTCATCAGGAAGTGGCAAAGCCTTCTCCATGGTAGCACTGATGTCATGGAACCAGCTCTTGGAGAAGGGCCACCTGGTTCCCTCCCTGCTTTCATTTTGGTGGCAACTGAAAAAAAATTTTTTTTCAGGGAGGCCATATTAATTTATTTATTGTGAATATGTTTACCCCACCTTTCTCCTTGGAAAAGGACCCAAGGTGGCTTGCAATAATGAGGGACAATATACAGCCCAGAACATTTAAGACACATTCAAGCTCAGAACAGGGAATTAAAAGAAGCATCTTAAAACATTAAAAGGGAACATTAAAGCTACAAAGAGCACGCCAAAAGAAAAGAAAAATCCATTATGAGGGGTGGAAAGTAAGATGGAAAATACTGGTGTTCTTATGAAATCAGTCAATGGAATCATGTATGGTAATCCATATAAAGTTACATAGTAGGAAGTCTCTCATTCAGGGAAAGCTTGCCTAAAGAGGAAAGTATTTGCCTGCTTCTAGAAAGACAGCAGAGATGGGGCAGTCCTGGCCTCCAGCAGGAGGGAGTTCCAAAGTCTGGGAGCAGCAACAGAGAAGGCCCTTTCATGTGTTCTTATGAGGCGCACCTGTGAAGGTGGCGGGATGGATAGAAAGGCCTCTCCTGATGATCTTAGCACCTGAGTTGGTTCATCCTGCAAGATTCGATCTTTGAGGTAGCTCGGACTCAGGCCATTTTGTGCTTTGTAGGTTAAGGTCAGCGCCTTGAATTGTGCCCAGTAGGTGATTGGCAGCCAGTGGAGCTCCTTTAGTAGGGGTGTAATGTGCTCTCTGTAACCCACCCCAGTCAGCAATCTGGCTGCTGTGTTCTGGACCCGTTGAAGTTTCCTGAGACTTTCCATTGGTAGCCCCACATAGAGCGCATTACAGTAGCCCAGCTGGGAGCTCACTAGGGAATGTGTCACAGTGGCCAGAGCAGATTTCTCAAGAAACAGGCATAACTGGTGTACTAGTTTTAATTTTGCAAATGTACTTCTGGCCACAGCTGTGACCTGGGCATCTAGGCTCAAGGATGAGTCCGGGAGCACCCCAAGATATGCACCTCTTTTTTCAATTGGGGGGTAATCCTATCTAGGACAGATTGCATTGCACATTGAATGTCTTACACATTGTCTTACACATTGAACGTCCCAAGGGGAACATTTGTGCCCCTCTGTTATGGGTAGAGATGGGCACGACTAGGGAAAATGACGTTTTCGAGTTGTCGTGTGTCGGAGGCAGTCCGTTTCGGCTCGTTTCCGTTTTTTGCGAAATTTCGCAAAAATTAGTCGGTTTGTTTTTTCATTTTTTGTTGTCGTTAGTACTGGTTTGGGGAGGGGGTAGCGGGCTCCTGGAGGGAGCTGCAGGAGTCAGCCAGAGCCACAAGTGACGGACTGGCAGACTCTTTGCACCCGCTGTGTCTCACGTACTTGCATGTAGTGCAATGCAAGTAGATCTGGCTTAGGGTTAAGACGGGTTAGCGCAAGGGCTAGGGTTAGGCTAGTTACGGGTGAGGTTAGGGTGAGTATTGGGGTGCATCTGGGTGCCTCTCTGACCCACTTAGAAGGACAGTGTACTGGCGTATGGGTTAGGCTTAGGGTTCGGGTTTGGGCTACGATTAGTGGGCTGTTTATGCCCGATTGGCACATCCCAGAAGTCTCTGTGGTCAACCTGGCCAAGTGGCCATGCGATTGGTGGAAAATTTGCATGGTCCACTCCCATGGGCGAGCCCATCATTGCAAATGTGCAGGTGTAAAAAAATAAAATAAAATAAAATAAAATAAAACAAAATAAAATAAAATCAACAGAGACTTTTTTTTGCAAGAAAAACCCACTGCTGCTACTGTAAAAATTCAAGCATTTAAAATAGCTAATTTTCGCATGTTTCTGTGGTGCTTTGGTGGGGTTTTGGGCAACGATTTCAAAAAAAATATTGCGGTCGCCATTTTGGATCCCCCGCACTGCATGGCAAATGGATGCGCCCTCCCATCCTGGTACAGTCAGCAAAACCTGGCCATGCGATTGGTGGAATGGCTCCAAAACTTTGCATGGTCCACTCCCATGGGCGAGCCCATCATTGCGAATGAGCAGGTGTAAAAAAATAAAATAAAATAAAATAAAATAAAATAAAATCAACAGAGACTTTTTTTTGCAAGAAAAACCCACTGCTGCTACTGTAAAAATTCAAGCATTTAAAATAGCTAATTTTCGCATGTTTCTGTGGTGCTTTGGTGGGGTTTTGGGCAACGATTTCAAAAAAAATATTGCGGTCGCCATTTTGGATCCCCCGCACTGCATGGCAAATGGATGCGCCCTCCCAGCCTGGTACAGTCAGCAAAACCTGGCCATGCGATTGGTGGAATGGCTCCAAAACTTTGCATGGTCCACTCCCATGGGCGAGCCCATCATTGCGAATGCGCAGGTGTAAAAAAATAAAATAAAATAAAATAAAATAAAATCAACGGAGACTTTTTTTTGCAAGAAAAACCCACTGCTGCTACTGTAAAAATTCAAGCATTTAAAATAGCTAATTTTCGCATGTTTCTGTGGTGCTTTGGTGGGGTTTGGGGCAACGATTTCAAAAAAAAATATTGCGGTCGCCATTTTGGATCCCCCGCACTGCATGGCAAATGGATGCGCCCTCCCAGCCTGGTACCAGCAGTGCAGCAGTAGCAATAGCCAAGGAGAGGGGGGCGGGGAAACCCCCCCCAAATAAAACACCCTTCTGGCCTGGTAGGTGCCCTCAGACAGTTTTCGCCTACTTTTAGGGCCGGGAATCGGTTTTTTTTTAACTTTTAAAAACTTTTTTTCTGTGCCGCTTGGCATTGCGCGGTCGCCGCGATGCAAGTAACGAGCACGACAAATCAGACCAAATTGTTCGTTCGTCGGTTCGAGCTCGAATTCTGGTGGAGTAATTCCCGTTACCGTTTCCGTAGAGTAACGGATACGAGTAACGGAAACGGAAACGGGAATACCGCTAAGTCGTGCCCATCTCTAGTTATGGGTAGAAACTGTGGGAGGTGGGGTGTGCCATTTGCTTTACTGTTACAGTGGACCCTTGTATAACAAACAGCTTGTATAACATAAAATTTGTACAACATAAAAATTCCGGAGATAGGGTAAATTTGCTTAACATAATCGCCTATGGGGAAAATCTGTACAACATAAAAATGGGATTACTCCATTTTCAATGCATTCCTATGGGAATTTGTATAAAAGAAAATTTGCTTAACATAATTTCATTTGGAACAAATTAATTCCTTTATACAAGGTACCACTGTATTTGTGTTTCAATTTATTATTGATTGTACATTTATTCTGGTTTTAGCTGCTTGTGAACTGCCCAGAATGATACACGTTTATACCAATGGGGCAGTAAATGAATGAACGAACGAATGAATGAATGAATAGTTCCCTTTTCTGCACCCAGCCACTCAGTTTTTACTGTGTGAGAAGTTGCCACCTTTCACCTTTGGGGCTGTTCCTATGACTTTAAGAGCAGCATGACTCATGGAAGCTGAGCAGGTGCATTTTCCTGGCAAGGGTGGAGCTGGGAAACGCTTCTGTTAAAATCCCAGATGTCGTTCAAAGATCGAGGGCCAGGGTGTGTGATGGAGGTTGGCAGCTTTGCTCAGAAAGGAACCTCGGGCGGGGCACGAGATTGGATTTAGAACTGCATATGGAAAGTCTTTGTCGGATCAGGGCCCCAGTTCCAAAAAAGTACTTTCCAGTGCATTGAACCAGCTGTTCTTGGGATGTTTTAAAAGAGAAGGGAAGAAAAAAAATGCACCAAGCCTTGTAAAACTGAAAAGTCAAGTCCATTGACAGATTCCAAGTTTCTTTTTATTTAAGAAGGGAAAAATGAATGGTATTTCTTTTGCTCAAAGTCAAAGAGTATCTAGGGTGGGTTTTCTCTCTATTTTAAATGGTTATAACCCAGGTGTTCTGAGTGTATTTTGAGACAGAAGGGAGTTCCTGATTTAACCCTTGGTTAAAGGATGTGAAACACGTCTGGGTGTCATCAGTCAGTACCAAAGTATAAGGAAAATGAGATAGGGCAGCAAGGATTCTTTTTGTAAAAGTTGCAGAAGTTGTGGTCTAAGATTTAAGGTTATTTTACTCCATTAATTAATTTATTCATGCATGCACAAGATGTTGACAAATGTATGTATAATACAGGTGTGTGGACGTAGCTGATTTCAGCTGTCTGCCCATGTGCTTGTTGGGCAGATATGGACCTTCCTATCATAACCCAGTTTGGAGATGGATTGAACTGATTTGTCACCAACATTATCCAGGTACTTGTACGTTTTTGGTCTGGCAAGGGAGGGGTCTGTACATGGGAAGACCAAAGGATTATGTCCTTGGATGGAGGACACGATGCAACACCATAAGTTCTAGAAATGTGGTGGATCCTCAACACATGAGCATTATTTCTTCTCATTGTTTACTGGGGGAAACGAAAAACTAGCTAATAAAGAATTAATAGCAATTCTCATGGATGTGGCTAGTATGGAAATTACTCGGGATTGGAAATACGACCAGGATCTTTCACTTACAAAATTTGTAAACCAAATATGGGAAGTAGCAGTTATGGAAAAGCTGACCAGTAGGTTTAAATTATATAGGGGAGAGATAAAATACGACAATTTTCTGAAAATATGGCAACCTCTACTGACCTCAGATCTTATACAAACATCTAAATTGGATATATCAGAATATGGATTGGACTGTTGGATAGTTTAAGAATGTTTAATTTGTTGTATTATTCTGTGTTATATGTATAACAAGCTATATTAGGTGGTATGTGTTATCTCAAACGGATTGTCAATAAAACTATTTAAAAATTTAAAAAGTAAAAACATTTCACACACACACACACACACACACACACACACACACACACACACACACACACACACACACACACACACACACACACATTATTAAGTGTAAGGAAGATGCAGCATAGCTTCTTAAATGCAAAACAAGGAAGAACATTCTGGAATGATTTCAGTTCAATCAGGCATGTAACACCTTCCCTTTATTTTATGACTGGATCCTGCCATGTGGTTTTTAATAACCATAACTGAATTCCCAAATGTCTTTTTTAGAAGATAGTCATTAATGTTTCCTTGCTTTAAATTATTCAATGTATTTTAACTAGTTGATAGTTTTTATGTTGAATTTATTGAATTTTTAAAGTATCTTCCTTTTAATATTGTGAGCTGACTTGGGTCCCCTTGTTGGGAGAAAGGTGGCGTATCAAACAGATGAACAAATGTGAATATATAGAGTTCGTTGAGATCCATATGAGCTCTCCCTAGTGCTCAGCATTTGAAATTTTAAGGAATGCTTTTGGCTTTCGCTGACGCTTCAGCTCTTAGTCTCCTACTGTGGTTCCTCTTTTGGCAACAATTATTTTATCTTATTTTCCCCTCATTTCAGCACTTTGGAATCGTAAAATACTAGAGCAAATTTTCGTGGTTTGTAAGCTTACACGAAAGAACTCAAAAACAACAGATTCTTGAACTGTCCCATAGCTGCTAGGATGACACAAATATCCCTGCTCTGCCAGGTTGGATCCTTTTCTCTAAGGCCAATGTGCATGCCTAGGACATAGACGGTTACTTCATGTCCTTCCTCGTTCCGAGATTATGTTTGTTTTGTGATAACGTCATTCATGGTCACGTGGTCTTGTCCCGGTTCTGTCCCTGTTTCTGTTTACCCACGGGTGTAATTGATGGTATCATGATGACTGTTTCTTCATGTCCTTGTTTCGTGACAACATCTGTACTTCCCTGCCTTCGTTTCCCCCCCTTTTTTTGTTCCGACCTTCCGTTTTTTGATATTTCGATTCTCCATAACTTTGTCTTTCATGCGTTAAGCAGCAAAGTTCGAGGTTTTATGCTTTCTTCCCTCTCTGTGATGCATTGTTTATGCCATTGGGATTGTACTGGGGAATGCAACTTCGCACTCCTGCCACTAGACTGAGAATGTGCATGTTGCGTGATGAGCCTTACTTCACGGGCACTTGTCTCGAAACCAGAACCGAGACAAGAGAATTCCCAAGGTCAGGGAGAGATATGGCTCATCACGCTTAAATCCCAGTTCAGGGGGCATGGTCGGGACAAACTCCCGCCATCACGCAATGGACATGCAGTAGCATTTTTTCATACCAGTCCTAAGCGGGACGGTGAACCGTGGTGAGAGGGACGTGAAGTAACCATCATAGCAAGATATATGTGCCACTAGTAAGGCAGGGTTAGCTATTATGCTCAGTTTGGAAGCATATTCAGCTGAAGACATTTAGAAGTTCCTCTGCAGATCCTTGTGCTCAAAATACAAACATTTGAAAAAAAAACCCGCTGTTGGGTGTGAGATGGGGACATGGCAGCATGTTCTCTACATGTTGTTTGAAAGTATAATAAGGCAGTGCTTCCCAACCTTGGGTCCCCAAATTTTTGTGTAAGAACACCTGGAGACCCACAGATGGGAATTAGGGATGAGCTGTTCGTTTTGGAAGCAGTAGCTTCTGAAATGGCCCACACGAACCCAGGTGCTGTTCGGAAGCCTCAGAAACACAAGCAGCCTTCCTGCATCAGGCTAGACTCCAACCAGGAAGAAATCTCCTGACATCATCTGTCCTTCTCCGTGGTACTGGCCAATCAGCCAGGGAGGAGGGATGATGCAGTTCCCTGTACAGCTCCTGTACAGCCAGAGATGAATGTGGTAACAAATGCATGGCAGCCTCCATGCTTTGCATGTGTCCTCAAATACACCTCTGGCAGATGCATGAGGGATCCTTGGCAGTGAAAGAGATGTGGATGGGGTTTCTTCCATGAAGGCCGAAAGTTTCAAAACAAACTGGTCTAGACTAAATAGAGGCATGCACAGAAAATGAATCCCTCCTCCTGAAAAAAACTACACCATGCTAAACAGAGTCAGTCTTCTACAATGAAGATTTTTGGAGGGTTTGACAGACAGACAGACAGACATACAGATATACTTATTGAAGTTTAATATTCTCCAGATCTCAACATTGTTTTTTCTTTTACAATTGTGTGTGTGTGTGTGCACGTGCGTGCCTGTCAATATGCCAATGACAGCATAAGAAGAAAGGGTGGAGCCTAATGGCTGGAATATCAACATTGAAGGTATGGAGTACAATAGTAAGACACATTTTTCCCTAGCCTGAACTTCACATATATGTTGGGATAGAACTCCTCCATTCTCTCTGGTTACGTCTGAGAAGATTCTCAGTCATCCAGGTGAGTTTATCTAGAGGTTGGGTCATGGCAGCCGGACTTTTTGTTCTTGAGAGAGTGAATCTCTCAAGAAAAGAAGTCCAGTTGCCACGACTCAACTTCCAGATTCTCTCTGGTTACTACACCCATGCCAACTAGGGGTGATGGAAGCTGTAATCCAACAGATCTGGTGAAGACTGGGTCATCATGGGTTAGCATGTAGGGTAGGGACGTCATCTCTGTGGGGACACTCATTCAAATCCCTCACTCAGCCACAAAACTGAGCTTGGGACCAACAACAACAGTTTCTCAGCTCAAACCATCCTACGTGGCCAGTGACCATGCTGACTAGAAGATGTTGGGGGTGGTAATCCCCGCCCCATAAAAGTAACTTTTAAAACCTCTGGCTAAAGCCTGCTCCTCAAATACATGTCCTGAACAGTAATTGAAGAGAATCACATATTTCTTTCTTAGAGTGAGTCCCAAAAGGCAGTGGTGACTGGTGATTCCAAATTCAGAGGTACTGTGAATCCATTCCAAGTTTTCATCTGCACTTTACAAGAGATATCCAAGGTGTGGAATCCCACACCCAAAATCAGTCTTGTACCTTGAATAAAGTTGTGTAACATGTAGATCAAAACCCAGAGTGAGAACCCTTTTCCATCATTCATGACCTACGACTAGAGATGGGCACGAAACGACCAATTTGTCGTTACCGTTATCCGTTACCGTTACCGTTATGTAACGGTACGAATAACGACCATTTGGATGGGCCAGGCTCGAACCGAACAGAACCAAGAAAATTTTCTGTTTGTTTCTGTTACTAGCCTGGCCGCCCGATAAGACCTCCGCTCCTACCTGCTGCTGGTGCTGCTGCTGGCCTTCCTGGTCCAGTCTTCCGGCTTCCGGCTTCGAGGGCGGAGTCAAGAAGGAGCTGAGATCCGGACTCTGCACACAGCGACTGGATCCCAGCCCCTCTCACCGCCCTCCTCCTCCACCATGGAGCTTGACAGCCCGCCGACGCAGGGCTTTCAGGCTCCATGGGGGAGTCAGGAAGGAAGGGGCTGAGATCCGGTCTCCTTGGGCGGAGGCTGGATCGGAGCTCCCTCTTGCTGCCCTGAAAATGCTCCGTGCTGGTGATGGGGCCATTTTCAGTGGGATCCTGCCGAGCTGTCATCGGCTGGACGCCTTCAAAAATCACCCGCCTGGCACTAGGTGGACCCCCTTGCGCCAAGTGGGCCATTTGAGAAGGGGTCCAGCCCATGGCAGGGTGGCAGGACCTCTCTTAAAATGGCCCCGTGGCCAATGCAGGAGTTCCGCACGGGCGACGGGGCCATTTTCAGTGGGATCCTGCGGAGCTGTCATCAGCTGGACCCCTTCAAAGATGACCCGCCTGGCACTAGGGGGACCCCCTTATGCCAAGTGGGCCATTTGAGAAGGGGTCCAGCCCATGGCAGGGCAGCAGGCCCTCTCTGAAAATGTCCCCATGGCCAATGCAGGAGCTCCGCACGGGCGACGGGGCCATTTTCAGTGGGATCCTGCGGAGCTGTCATCGGAGAGGGGGGAAGATTAGTCTAAAGAGCCCGGTTATCCACCCCACACCATGAGGAGGGGAAAGAGGGGGCTCTTTAAAACTTTCTTCCCCCCTCCTGATGACCCATTTACTTCCGAGTTCCTGGCCCACACTACAGCTGTAGTGCAGGTGTATTTTTCTTAAAAGTAACTGCTCTGCCCCTGGGGCCCCGTCCATGCTTGGTTTTATTTATTTATTCATTTATTTTATGATTTTAGGGTTCTGACCAGGGCACGCCTGGGGCCCCATAATGTTTTTTTTAAGCACCCACTGTGTGTCCCCTGGGGCTGGGCGGGCCCTTCTTTCACTTCCGGGTTTCTGTAGCGTGGGGCTTTGTTTGTTTGTTTGTTTGTTTGTTTTTTCAGCACCCACCGCACGGCCCCTGCAGCCCCGTCAGAGCTGGGGGTTTTTATTGTGTTTTTAAAGATATTAGGGTGCCAACCAGACCACCCCTGGTGCCCTCTTGGTGCTCCTTTTATTATTATTATTTTTAATTGCCGAGCCGACCAAGCGCTACCGTCATTGGCTTTTTTTTTTTTTACTGCGATCAAGCGCTACCTGGACCAGCACCAGGTAGGAGACATTTTAAACTATTATTCCCCTCTCCTATGGGAAACTTATGTTCCCCACCCACCCCACCTCTCAGCTGGTCCTCGCTGGCTTCCTGCACCTCCTTTCCAGGGGTGCAGGGAAGCCAGCTGAGCACCAGAGAGGCGCTGGCTTGGGGCCAGCACAGAGCAGCTGAGAGGCGCTTGCTGGGGGAGCTCTTTCCCCCACCCCACAGTGGCTGGAAGGAAGATTAAGCCCACTCTTTCCCCCAGCCACAGTTGCACAAGCACCACACACACACACACACACACACACACACACACACACACACACACACACACACACACACACACACTACACTACACACAAAACGAAGAACGAACAAACGAACAAACGGAACGAAGATTTTTGAAAAAGGTTGCGACAATCGAAAACGAACTGAATCGGGTCCAGTAACAGAAACAAAAAACTGAAACGTCATTTTTTCTATTCGTGCCCATCTCTACCTACGACCAAATGGTCAAAACATTAAAAAGAGAGTAGTTGCAGGAGAATATAACTGCATCCCGTTTTGAAGCATCAGGTCCAGTGCCTGAAACCTCCTTCACGAGGCTTGAAGTATTGGGTATTGATTCCTACCCTGTTCCTTTTTTCCTCCCAGCAAACACAACTCATTCAGGATGTATCCAGTGATCTGAATCCTCTTACCTTCTTGGGTTGGTGTAGCCTTTGGAGACAAACTGTCTGAAAGTTAAGTAATTAATTGCCATAGACATAATCAGTTGCATGCCAGGTCATGAACTCAGCATGCAACTGTTAATGTCTATGGAGACTGCTTATCTTTTGCTTCACTCCAAAAGTTGGGCTGTTTGTGTAGCTATGCAATAGCATTTTGGCCAGTATCTCTTCTGGTTTTGGTACTGCTTTAAAAAGAAAATATGGATTTCTGTGATGTCACAAGGGGTTGCTTTGTTTTTGAAAACTGAAAAATGGTTTGTGAAAGATGAAAAGTAGACAGTGTGGAATGTTAATGATGAATTTAAAGGCCACCGTAGGTTTGGCAGCAGAATTTCCATAGTTGTAATAGAAGTAGTGGTTCCAAAGCATGAAAGGTAATGGAAAAAGCAAGATTCCTTCTGACCATGTCTAAACAGCCATATCTTGAAGACAGTGGGACAAACTATGGAAAGTTGGATTGTCAGGTTGGCCTAAAAACCCTTACCATGACCCATTCCCAGCTAGCGGCTAGCTTAATCTTGTTTACACCTTCCACGTTTCTCCTACCATTGAACACTTGAAAGAAGGAATTGAGCAAAGACCTTTCAACAGAAGGTGTGCCAAACCCATCCCTCAAGGACTCTGATGCCCGATCTGTAACCCTAATAACTTGAACGTGATCAAACCACTTGCTTCCCAGTGTTATGACAATGTGAATAGTGGCAGGTCAGGAAGCTATCTTTTGTCCCATAGGAATATCAAAGGGCCCTAAGATATTGCTGTGCAAAGGCCCATTTACTTGAATAGAAGAGACTGCATAAACTGGTTAATTAGCCGAGAATGTTTCTGTGGAGAACGTGGCTTTTCTCCCCTGCTGTTCAGAGACCCAGAACACTGTTACTTTACTTTAACAAAGAAAGACACCTCAATTGGACTTAGCGTGCTTTAAATCAGTGTTAAAAAGGTGACTGCATAATGCACATGGAAGTGTGGGTTAATTTGACAGGGAACCACATTATTATTATTTTGAACAGCAGCAAGGCTTTTTTAAGTCTTCCTCCAGAAAGCCATTTATTTTAAATTCAGATGTCGAATCGATTCGTTTAAATCAATTTGCCATCTGCGAGCACCTCTGCTGGTGTTAATTTCTATGGAGCCCTCCCACGGGCTGATTCTCACAACTTCTGGCTCCTGCTATGTTGTTGTTGTTGTTGTTGTTGTTGTTGTTGTTGTTGTTCTTCTTCTTCTTCTTCTTCTTCTTCTTCTTCTTCTTGTTTAAAATGTGGTAAAGCGCTGGGTCCATTTTCTATCCCAGGGGGCATGCACATCCCGGAAATATGTTCTCTCTACTCAGGTGTGAGTAGAGATAGGGTAGATTCGCATTTATTATTTTCTGGTGTGCTTTCTTCCTGAATAAGTCGGCCTCTGCAATCACAGCTGTATTTTGAAACCTTGCCCTTGTCACCTTTTGGAACTTTCAGTCCTTTAATCCTTTTGGATCCCCCCCTTCTTTGTAATAAACTACAAAAATCCATTCAAGCAGCTGTCTGGATTTGGGGCTACTGGGAGTTCCCGCAGTGTTTGTGTGTGGAAGGGGTGGTAGCTACCTTGCAAGATTGGCACGCTAGTTCTGATTGCCCGGCCTTGAGGATATTTTTTTTTTGGGTTACACTTCCTGAAATGCCTTAAAGTCAGAGGGACTACGCAGGTGTTGGCAAGAAAACACTTCCTGTCTAAATTCCATAATCCTAGCCACATTTAACTCCCACTCATTCCCCAGGACCTCCAAACCGGAACGAGCAGAAGCAGCGTGGCAGAATGGGTGCACAGAGGGAAGTGTGACTGTAGGACTGGGATACACCCAGCCACCTACACAATTTGGTTATTTAAGACCTGGGACCTGGGAGACAGGAGACAGAGATCTAGTCTCGTGCACTCCCAGAGGCATTTGGCATTGCCACTGTGAGGTACAGGAAGCTGGACTAGATGGGCCCTTGGCCTGATCCAGCATGGCTCTTCTTATGAGGTGGAAGTGGTAAAGCGGTGCTATGAGCATTTTGGCATTTACCTGGCCAAAACACTGGTGGTGGACTGCTGGTTTGTGTTATACTCCTGGCTCTGATTTGCTCAGATGATGTGATGAGACAGAATGTTCATAAGCATTCCATCTTCTTTTCAGAACGTTGCAAATTCAGGTTATGAGACCAAAATGGACTCCATTTCCTTCTAAGGGGCCCTGTGGAGAGAAGAGATGGTAGAGGATTTGGAAGATATTCCAAGAGGCCTTAAACTCCTTCAGGCAGGGAATGAAAGGCAAGATGGCCTCAGGGAGGGCAGGGAATAGGCACTGTAGTTTTGCGATTTGGCAAGTTGGGGAGCCACAACTGGAACAATGAGGACCAGAGCTTGGAAATGTTACTTTTCCAGACTACTTTTATTTTATTTTATTTTATTTTAACTACCCATCCAGATCCCCAGCAAGCATAGCTACCAAGGGAAAATAGGACATGTCACCTGGAAAAGGAACTTTTCCCCCAAGCTCCGGAAAGAGCAGAAAAGCAGGAGGCAGGATTAGAAGTTGATATAATATTGGTTTTCACATAATGGTGATCTGCATTGACTCATTGAGTTGCTGATTACCAATTTTAGTGTTGTTGGCATTAAGAAAGAAAGAAAGAAAGAAAGAAAGAAAGAAAGAAAGAAAGAAAGAAAGAAAGAAAGAAAGAAAGAAAGAAAGAAAGAAAGAAAGAATGCCCAATAGTCTGCTATTTGAATTATAAATATAGTGAACAACACTAAGGCGGTTACTTCATGTCCTTCTTTGTTCTGCAACTAGTTTTGTACCGTGACAGCATTGGTCGCAATCAAGTGGTTTTGTCCCTCTTTCAGTGTCCCCATGGTCGTGATAACTTGTCTCGTGACAAGTGTTACCTCACAGTCTTGTACTGTGACAAACACTGAATTTGTGTAGCTTCCTTTTTCCTTTGGGGGGTGTGTGTTAAAAATTCTTTTTCAATATTTCGCTTCTGAAAAGTTTTTAAAAAAACAGAATACAGTTTTCTGAGAGAAATGGATGTTTTGTTGCATGACAGTTGTTACCACACGGTGTCTTGTCTCGGAACAGAAAGCAGGAACAAAGAGTGGCAAGGGAAAACCCGACCCCAGCACCAGTTACAGGATTGTCGCGCTAAGCACCCGTTCTGGGGGCATGGTTGAGACAAATTTCAGTAATTGCACGATGGACATGAAGTAACATTTTTTTGTACTGCTCCTAAGCGCAACACTAACAGAGACAAAATGGACATGAAGTAACTGCCAAGAGAGGTCTTGACACCAGCAAAGGACCCACTGGTCACCTTCATGTAGCATTTTGTACGTATCACTCTTAATCTCTTCTTGCCAATTCTCATTCAGTCAAGCTGGGAAAAGAGGGAAGAAGCCCATGTTTCTCTGCATAGAACCCGGGAGGCAACCTTGCAGGAGACCCAGTCTTCTTCATAAGCAAAATGAGGAGAGAAATAAATGGAATTTTTTCCCACCCGTGCTGGGCAGGATCACAGCCAGTGCTCCAGCTGCAACTTCTTCAGGCATCCTTTTAGCAGCAGGCCTCATTAAATGTTTGCATTGGAGGCCCAGGACTCATGTTAATGAGAAACACACGACTTGATGTTTTTGTTGGAGAGAGATTTCACCATTGGCTACAATGGATGAAAACAGATTCCCCCAAAACAAACATCCAATTCCTCATGTCTCTGTGTCTCTCTGTGTTATATATATGTGTGTGTGTACTGTATATAAGAGTTTGTGTGTGTGTGTGTGTGTGTGTGTGTGTGTGTGTGTGTGTGTGTTTGTAAATGTTAATTTGATTCACATAGTGCTTCTTAGGAGGACATGGAAAATGCAAGATGTTGAAAATCAAACAATAATTGGTAGTTCCTGGAGCAAATTATTTCTCTCTCTCTCTCTCTCTCTCTCTCTCTCTCTCTCTCTCTCTCTCTCTCACACACACACACACACACACACACACACACACACACACACACACACACACACAAAATTTGTGTGGCTGCCCTGCCAGAAACCAAGCAAGAGCAGGTAAATTGCTGCCCTGGTGATGCAGCTACTGGAAGACCCCTACTGGGTCAGCTCTTAAAATGGCAGTACAGTCTTCTGCAGTATCTAATACCTACAAATGCTCATTTGTCAGAACTAGAAGTAGATTTTCTACCACTTCTGACCTCATTGTTATGTAGGTAGGAAGGTATATTGACAGGTAGGTATGCAGTACGTGAGGCAGGCGTTGTGGTTCTTAGGTGCCCTGTGGCAAGATGGTTAAATTGCAGTTTAACTAACACTCTGCTCATGATCTGAGCTTGATACCCATGGGCTTATGGAGCTGGCTCCAGGTTCACTCAGCCTTCCATCCTTCTGAGGTCGGTAAAATGAGTTGCCAGCCTGCTGGGGGAGGGGCAATGTGTAGCCCACATAAATTAAATTAAGTCAGAGAGCAAAATTTAGTGTCACGAAAATGCCAAGAGCCTGAGGTGGGGGTCAAATGTAAACTAATGAGAGAGAGAGAGAGAGAGAGAGAGAGAGAGAGAGAGAGAGAGAGAGAGAGAGAGAGAGAGAGAGAGAGAGAGAGAGAGAGAGAGAGAGAGGAGGTATAGTATGGACCCACCTTGCCAGTGCCAGATCCTTGGAAGAGATATTTTATGCTTTGAAAAGGGAGAAATACCAAAAAAGAGTTGATGGTGTCATGGAGAATGAGATGTAATGCTCATTGGAGTGTTGAGGGGCTGCCTTGCACACACAAAAATCCCCAGCCCAGGGGTGACTGCTGTGGACTTCTGGCTCCTAGCTGGTCTAGTCCTGAGGATGGCTACTAGTCAGAATACACAATGCAGAGCTGGAGAGGCAGCTACATAGGGGGTCTATTGGGCAGCTTTCAACGGGCCTGCAGGGGCATAGGGCTATTAGTGGGCTAAACCGGTGGGTACAGTTCAATCACTAAGCAGCTGTAGAAGACAATACAGTAAGTGCTTTGTCTACCTGACAAGTGTTGTGTGTGTATGTTGGGGGGTGTTGGTTTGATTTTCTACACTAGCAATTAAACTGAGGGGGCTAATAATATGCAGATTTGTGAGGGGAAATTGGAGGTGCCACATTCCTCTAGGCTTGTTAGGATCTGGGAGGAATACCGTTGTAATAACCACAGGAGCAGCAGCAGCCACTTATATAGTAATAGAGTAATAATATTTTCCTACTTCTTTGTCCAAATTGGCTCCCACCAGCTCAGTCTGGGTCTCAGACCACCCAAGGAGCCAAGACTAGGAAGCCTTGAAAAGCAAAGGTTAACACCAGCTAAATAAAGCAGCCAACATAAGAGTGGGAAGATTTTAGAAGCTGGTGAAAAGAGAGGAAGCTCAGCAGGTATTATTTTAATGTGAGTTTAATGTGGCCATCCAGAGAGACCTCGAGTGTGCAAAGGGATTGGTATGTTGAGGTGTCTATGGGGAGTCGTCCTGTTTCGAGCAGCCAGCAACATCACATGGATTTCACTAGGTCCAGGAAAGAATGTTGCCAGTGTTAAGATGCTTGCTATTAGAGATGGGCATGAAACGAACATTTTTTTGTTTCTGTTATTCGTTTGTCGTTCCGTTCTGTAATAAAACGACAAACAAAAATTGTGATGAAAATGAAACGAAACGAACAGAACCATGAAAATTGTGTTTGTTACATTTCGTTTTTGTTACTGGTGGCGTGCAATGAAATGAGCTGTTTTAAATGTTAAAAAATGCCCTGGACATCCATAAAAATGCAGCGATAGTGTGATAATTATTTGAAATTATTACCTACCAGGGGGTTGGGGTCCTTAAAACGTTTGTTTTTGTCTTCTCCTATCACGATGTATTTTTCTTTTCCCTTTAAGGATGACAAAATGGACGTCGCCAATCCAGCCACAACATGGAGGCAAGCCATGTGATGGGATCGTGTAAATTCTTGGACAACTTCAACTAATAGCATGCCCAGGTGGCAGACTGGGCAGGACTGGCAGCCCCCATCCTCCTTGCAGTCTCCGGTGGGAGTTAGGGTGGGATTGCTGTCTCTGTGATTCTAGCTTCAGTCCTGCAGCCTCCCTGTGTGCGTGCATGCATACCTCTCGGTGAGTACCCTCCCCTGCCCCGCAGTGCAGTCACTCTGTGGCTGCCTTGCACCCTGGGCAACGCCCGCCGCTGCCTTTGCAGCCTCCCTGCGAACCTAGTCTATACTGTGTCTCTGCCAGCATGAATTTTTTTTAGTGTTTTCCCTCTGGTCTGGGGCGTTGGGGGACACCCATGCACGGAAATGCTTTAAAAATTGCACAAAAAGCGGGTAGAAACGAAAAACAAAAAAATGAAAAACAAAAATGAAATTTTTTCAAAAAAAATCGCGAAAAACGGAAACAAAATGAAACAGACCTCTCAATGACAAATGACAAATGAAACACCATTTTTTTTATTTGTGCCCATCTCTACTTGCTAGTACCATCCATTGCATGCCCCTCAAGCCCCTTGATGAGAGAAAGAATACCTCACCTCAGAAACCCACCTCATTTATGGGGCTAGGGCTGTGTAGAAGAGAAATCAAATACTCAGAGAAGCATGGCTGCATTTTTTTTCAAGGACTGTGTAACTTGCAGTGTACATCTTGATTGTACAAGCAGGTCTGCGATTTGACATGGGACAGAGACATGTCCGGGCACCTTATTAATTACCAGAATTAGCCATGCCATGCTATGTAAGCCTTACTGCAGGCATGTCCAAATTGAAGCCCAGAGGCCAAATGCAGCCATTTTCAAATTTTGAGTGGCCCACAGACTCTTCTCTCTGCCGGCTCAACCTGTCATACATCCCCACCAGCAGGCCTCTCCCCATACTGGATGGAGAGGTCAGCTTACAGTTTTACAGTTTGCCTGCCCTCCCTGCCTCCGTCTGTTCCCCCCACCACCTGCCCAGCCTACCCACCCCCTGCTCCATTGCTGCAGCGTCCTCCCCACCTCCTTGCATATCCTAGAGGCTTGTTCAAAGACCGGCCTGGGGGCCAAATGTAGCTGAATGGTTGGCCCCCATACATTTTCACCTCACCAACTCTGGCCCTTCTTGTAAAAAGTTTGGACACCCCTGCCTTACCGGAACAGCAGCCAGATTTTGGTCAGTGTGATGTGTGTATTTTTATTTTTATTTTTTGCAAATTCTTCAAACATGATTTGACCTTTTCACCCAACTGATCTCTACGTCCACCACAAAAAGGACCAGGTGACATTTACCTAACAAAGAGGTTGACAACTAGAAGCGTCTCAAAGAAAAAGAGGTAGTTTCCCTTGTTGAGTACCTTTGCTGTTCTATACTATTGATCTACTTCCAACCTACGGTGTCCCAAGCAGAGTTTTAGAGGGTCTCGAGATCTCCCAGCAGTGGTTTACCCTTGCCACTGAGTCTTCATGGCCAAGTAGAGACTTGAATCCAGATCTCCTATGTCCTAATCTAACACTTTATCTACTACATCAGCCCAACCTTAGGTCCTCACATGTTCTTGGACTACAACTCCTGGGAATCCTGGCTAGCACAGCTGGTGGTGAAGATTTCTGGGCCTTTTAGTCCAAGAAAATCTCAGAACTAATGATTGAGAACCATTGCACTCTACTACGTTCACTGTTCAGTTCTAAGATACAGTAGGACCCCCATATCCACTGATTCATTATCCACTGATTTAGTTATCCACAGTTGGCAGAGGAAAAAATAAATAAATAATTCAGCAGCCAAAAAGCAAGAGACTGTCACAAACAGCAGCTGTAAAGCAAGCTACTGTTGCAAAACAGCAGCTGTAAAGCAAGTTACTATCACAAATCAGCAGTTTGGGGGACATTTTGGCGTTCTCTCTTATCCACAGTTTTCATTATCCACAGGAAGGCTTGGAACCAATCCCCAGCGAATACTGGGGTCCTACTGTAGTTAAGTACAGAGGAATTCACAACCAAACTTTCAGAGTGAGAAGTACTCCAGTCCTGTCCAGTTCAATATCCCGCTTGTTTTCAGTGCTTTTATTGTCAAGGCTTTTTCCTGTCCTGAATACCAAGATATTTGTGGATTCTGCTAAGTTCTGATGCCAAACTGGAGGGGGGGATTCTCAACCCTCCTGACTTGAACAGCTCTCCTTTCTCCCAAGGAGGTGCAGCTGGGCAGCTGAGGTACTGCAACTTCTCATCAAGTTACACTAATTACAGTGAGTAACAGCCAAGTAACTTGTCACCAAGAGCTCAGGCATAATACCTTGGTGCTCCGCAAATTCCTCATTGGGCTTTGTGGTTACAGGAATTCATGTTCTGGCTGCAAAACAAAAGAACCGGGATATTGCTCCAGAAAGTGTTTTACA
Source organism: Phrynocephalus guinanensis (assembly GCA_037367245.1). Taxonomy (NCBI): domain Eukaryota; kingdom Metazoa; phylum Chordata; class Lepidosauria; order Squamata; family Agamidae; genus Phrynocephalus; species Phrynocephalus guinanensis. Next base: position 9,323,031 of record CM074741.1, read on the forward strand.
TCAGCTGATGTCAATTGACAGAGATTACACTTGATCTCAGACAAAATCATTCCTCATTCCGGATCCTACCCAAGAGCCAATGGATACTGTTTTGGAAGTTTTTCACGATTCAATACTCAATAAGGAAGCAGACGTGGCAGTAGCAACCAGGAGTGGTTTTTCCCAGTTTAGGCTATTATGTCAACTTGGATACTACCAAAAGAGAACTGAATTGACCACCATCCTCTCCTTCACTGCACTTGAATTTTTTTAAACTATAATATCCTATAATATCCTAAATCCACTGGAGGAACCCTAGAATGCTCGTGCCCTGTGACATTCAAACTAGATTACGGTAACACATTCTTCATGGAATCTCCATGTAGATGTAGAATACACCAAGTTCAGGTGGTACCATTCTACCCATTATGTCAGTATATCCAGGCCCATTGAAACTATTGACATTGATTTTTAATCCTTGAATGGATTTTGTGCTCAGCTGTTCGAAAGAGTTCCTTCACAGAATCATAGAATAACTGAGTTGGAAGGGGACTACAAGGCTATCTGCTCAAGGCAGGAATCCAAATCAAACCAGATCTGATAGCTCTCCAATTTTTGTTCAATTTTCTCTTGAAGGCTTCCAGCTTTGGAGAACTCAACCTCCCCCAAGGGAATTGGTTCGGTTGTCATACTAGTCTCCTGAGGTAATTCATCCCATTGTTATACTGCTCTAACAGTTAGGCTGTTTCCCCTGATATTCATCCAAAATCTAGCTTCCTGTTACTTGAGCCCATCATGATATGTCCTGCACTCAGGAATAGAGATGGGCACGAAACACTAAAATAGTGCTTCATTTCATTTTTCATTCCATTCTGTTTTGTTCTGTTTCATTTCATTTGAAACAATTTTTTAAAAATATTCATTTTGGGTTTTTTTTTTCCATTTTGTTTCTTTTTCTTTTTTAACATGTGCATGTGTACTCTGTGGGGGGTGAGTGGGGTGTGTATGGGTGAGTGGGTGTGTAAGTTTTTTGTGTGAGTAGTGCTTATGCAACTTTCCCCCCCCCCCCACCGAAGCCCTGCGTGCCAGCTAATCAGCGCTGGCTTCGGCGGGAAAAAGTTTTAAAAGCCCACCCAATCAGGTGGGGAAAGGGTGGGCTTTTAAAACTTTTTTTCCACCAAAGCCAGCACCAATCAGCTGGTGCACAAGGCTGGGGGGGAGTTTCAAAAACCCATGGTTTCCCGCGCACAATCAGTATCCCATAGGAATTCATAGCTTCAATGCATTCCTATGGAAAATGAAAAACAAATCAAACGAAATGAAAATTTTCATTTTGTTTCATTTTGCTGTCCTTTGATGGGTCATTTCATTTTTCATTTCATTAGGGAATGAAATAAAAAAACAAAAAATGAAACAAAAAAAATCCATTTTGTGCCCATCTCTGCTCTGGTGTGATTGAGAAATGATTCTGCCCCTCCTCTGTATGTCAACCTTTCAAATAGTGGAAGAGAGTTATTCTGTCTCCTTCGCTCATCTTTTCTCAAGGATAAACATGTCCAGTTCTTTTATTCTTTACCCACATGGCTTGGTTTCCAGTCCCCTGATCATCTTTGTGGCCTTCCTTTGAACTTGTTCTAGTTTGTCAACATTCTTCATTGAATGAGAAGAGATTGAGTTTGGTGTCCAAAACTGGACGAAGAATTCGAGTCGAGTCCTAACCAGTAGCAAATAAAGGGGAATCAGCTTCCTTCAATTCAACTACCCCTTGGTTTGAAATCAGTAGCTGAAACCCTTCTTACATGCCTGCTCACATGTACAAATACGGTATATAAGATGGAGGGATAGATTTTGTATTTTTTAGATGTCTTCCTCCATCTGGGTGATGCTGTGCCATTTGCTGGCAACAGAGATTATTTATTTATTTATTTATTTATTTATTTATTTATTTATTTATTTATACAACTTATATCCTGCCGACTACCCAAATGTCTCTGGGAGGATTACAATCAAAAAAAATTAAAATATTTAAAAAACAGAATATCAATAAATAATTAAAAACAATAATAAAAACCTTACAGTAAAATCATTACACTAAAATTGCCATCAGAGGACCCACAATCTATACTGTGTCAATTAAAATACTTCTGGAATAGGAAGGTTTTTACTTGGCGCTGAAATGTCATCAATGTTGGTGCCAGGCGGATCTCACTCGGGAGGGCATTCCATAGCTGTGATGTTGCATCTGTTTTATAACACCAGTCAATGTTTTTATAATTTTGATTGGCTATGCCAGGTAGTTTTTAATAATAATAATAATAATAATAATAATAATAATAATAATAATAATAATAATAATAATAATAATAATAATAAATGTATCATCCAGTCAATTCTGACTTATGCTTGCTGATCCTTTCAAGGTTTCTTTTAAGAAAAAAGATGAAACTATGTTACTGCTTGTCTTAGGCTGCTCAAGGTTTAAGCTGTCATTATTTATTGACTCTTAGAGTTTCAGCTGGGCTTGATACTCTTTTATTTCGAGGCTTTCAATTGTTCTTTTTGATTTCGGGAGAGACTTTTAAAAATATATTTTTACATCACCAATATTTAGACTGGGAGCTCCTTTGGGAGGATTATTTGCGCCTTTTAGTCTAAACGATGGTCAACAAATGTTTCAAGTAGAGATGGGCACGACTTGAAAAAATTTTTTTTCGAGTTGTCGTTAGTCGGGCCAGTCCCGTTTCGGGTCGTTTCCGGTTTTCGCGAAAATTCGCAAAAATTAGTTGGTTCGTTTTTTCGTTTTTTCGTTGTCGCTAGTACTGGGGTTTTTTGGGGGGGAGCGGGCTCCTGGAGGCACCTCTGTGGGGTGGGTGCCTCCTCTGGCCCGCTATAAAGGGAAAGTGGGCTCCTGCAGGCACCCGTGGGTGCCTCCTGCCACTAGGAGGGGAAGCAGGCTCCAAGAGACCCCTCTACATGGGGGTCTCCCTTCCTCACCTGCTGCTGCTGCAAAATGCTATGCAATAGCCATATGGATATTGCATAACATAATGTGCAGACGTGAGACCAGTGTGAGAGTGATAGGGTCATACCTTCCCTTCACAAGGCTCCCGCACCACCATGTCTCACACAGAAGGGAATTGTACTTGCTGCGTGTAGTGCAATGCAAGCAAGTAGATCTGGCTTTACGGTGGCTTAGTGCAAGAGCTAGGGTTAGGCTAATGACGGGTAAGGTTACGGTGGGCTAGTGGGTTGCACCTCTGGGTGCCTCTCTGACCCACTAAGAAGACAGTCTGTGACGTATGGGTACGGAGTCAAGGGTTAGGGTTAGGGCTAGGGCAGGTTTTAGGGGGCTTTTTGGCACATCCCAGAAGTCTCCATGGCCAAGTGGCCATGCGACTGGTGGGATGGCTCCAAAAATTTGCATGGTTGTCCACTCCCACATGGCTGGCCACTTGGCCAGCCCATCATTGCGCAGGTGTAAATAAAATAAAATAAAATAAAATCAATGGAGGACAGAGGAGGAGAGGAGAGACATTTTGTTGCAAGAAAAAACCCACTGCTACTGTGAAAAATCTGGCAGTTTATAAATTTTCGCGTGTTTCTGTTGTGCTTGTGTGTTTTTGGACCACGATTTCAAAAACAATATTGCGTTTGCCGCCCCATTTTGGATCCCCCACCCGCACCGCATGGCATGGCGATGGCGACTCGCGAGTCCGGCTGCCCAGGACGGGGGGGAGGCGGGACCCCCCCTCCAGAAACCACCCCTCCAGTAGGTGCCCTGCGCCCTTAGTCAAGCAGGCATTTTTCCGCCTGCTTTTTTGGCCCGGGAACGAGTGGGGGGAGAGTTTAAAAGTTTTTTCCTGTGCCGTCCGTGCCGCTTGCTTGCACTTTAATTGCGGCGGCCGGCGGCGAGACTGGGCTTTTTCCTGGCTGCGAGCCTGCGGCGAGTCCCACAGAGCAGCCCGCTAGGACGGGGGATGGGGGGGAGGCCGGGGACCTCCAGAAACAACCCCTCTGGTAGGTGCCCTGAGGCATGGCAGGCATTTTTCCGCCTGCTTTTTTGGCCCGGGAATGGGTGGGGGGATAGTTTAAAAGTTTTTTCCTGGGCCGTCCGTGCCGCTTGCTTGCGCTTTAATTGCGGGCGGCCGGCGGCGAGACTGGGCATTTTGGTGGCTGCGAGCCTGCGGCGAGTCCCACCAGAGCAGCCCAGGACGGGGGATGAGGGGGGAGGCCGGGGACCTCCAGAAACAACCCCTCTGGTAGGTGCCCTGAGGCACGGCAGGCATTTTCCCGCCTGCTTTTTGGCCGGGAACCGGGTTTTTTTAACTTTTAAAAACTTTTTTTCTGTGCCGCGTGTGGCATCGCGCGATCTCGCGATGCAAGGAACGAGCACGACAAATCAGACCAAAATTGTTCGTTCGTCGGTTCGAGCTCGAAGTCTGGGGGAGTAATTCCCGTTACCGTTTCCGTAGAGTAACGGAACCGAGTAACGGAAACGGAAACGGAAATACCGCTAAGTCGTGCCCATCTCTAGTTTCAAGTAAGCACGTTTTAGAAACTTTTTAAATTTTATCCACCGTAAAGGTTGTCCTGTAGGATAATTCTACACAAACACAGGGCATTTGTTATCATTTTGTCCTTCTGTGAAGTAAACAAACACAATGCTTTATTAAACTTGTGTTGTCTGTTATAAATCATGTTTTGCATGTTCCAAAAATCTACTTGTGTGCAACTGCTTGCATTGATTACATGGAGGTGTGTAAAAAAATTAAATAAAACTTACTAGGAAATCCAGGTCTTCTTTTCTTTGCTCTTCCTTCCTTCCTTCCTTCCTTCCTTCCTTTGGCTGAGAGCAGGGTGATGCTGTAAACAGAACACTATTAGAGATCAAAGGCTGATTAGCAATTTGGCCATTACATATTATGTCTAGCAATGGGAGAGTGAGTCAGAATCTATAGAAAGCTCAGCCTTTAAAAAGGGGCATGAACCGAAGTAACCTAAGGAGGGCAGAAGAAAGGATGGACATCAAGGGTGGCCTCTCCTTGGTGATGCCCCAAGGGAAGTCTGTGGTCCTAGCAACACTCTTTGCCCATGCCCATGGCATTCTCCCTCAGGGTAGACAGAAATGAGTAAGGATTTCTGCCCCCCCCCTCCAGGGTTGAAAGGGAGAATTACTTTTCAATGACAAAGCTGGCCTTCCTGTATCTAATCGTTGTAACTCTTTACTTAAAGATAACTATGTAAATGTTATAAAAACAATCAAAGCTGACCTCGAAACTTGGTCAAGACTTCAATTATCCTTAATGGGCAGAATTGCTGCAGTTAAAATGAATGTTTTACCTAAACTGCTTTTCCTATTTCAATCCTTGCCTATATTACCTAATTTTAAGATCATTACAGATCTGGAAAAAAGTATACGTATATTCATATGGCAAAAGAAAAAAGCAAGGATTAAAAATCTCTATCTACAGGATAGAACCAAAACTGGTGGCTTTGCCCTTCCTAATTTAGTATTATACTACAAGGCTGCTGCCATGACCTGGATTAAAGACTGGATTTTGATGACAAACAAAAGAATTTTGCAGCTTGAGAGTTATGGCCTAGACAAGGGCTGGCATTATTACATGTGGTACAAGGGCAACATACCTACTCTCTTCAAAAAACACTGGATAAGGAACGCCCTAGTTAAAATATGGTTATTGATTAAAAAACAATTCTACCCTAAAGCACCACTGTGGCTATCTCCGCTGGGAGCGACTTATAGCTCCCATATAAGTGAAACTCCAAAAGTTATAACTTATAGACACCTTCTGAATGTTGACCTCTCATTGAAACCATTAGGGAAATTAGTATCAGAAGGTTACAATTTAGACTGGTGGAAGTATCAACAAATATATTCACACTTCAAAGACCTCACCAAAGAGGGGGGATTCACGACAACTGATACTCCACTTGATAAAATACTTTCTTCTGGCGATGCTAAGCTGCTTAGTAAATTTTACACCATATTGTTAAATGAAAAAATGATTGATACACTGGTCAAAGACACTATGATAAGATGGGCAGAAAACTTTGGTTATCCTATTCATCTAAACAAATGGGACTCTCTGTGGAATACAGTTAAAATCTTTAAATCTATTTCTTTTAAGGAAAACTGTTATAAGATGTTCTATAGATGGCATCTTGCACCACACCGATTATCTAAGATGTATAATTGCTCACACAAATGTTGGAAATGTAAACATGACTGTGGTACTTTTTACCATATGTGGTGGACATGCAAAGAGGCAAAGGCATATTGGAAAATGGTAAAACTATTTTTAGAAAGATGTCTGAAAATTAAGATAGAGCTTAGACCAGAACTTTTCTTATTAAATATAGTAAATATAAATATTTCATATGATCAGAGATATGTACTTCACCATGTAATTGTTGCTGCAAGGATATTGTATGCGAAATTTTCTGGAAACAACCAAACGTGCCAACAGAGAAGAATATTCACGAAAAGATAAGAGAATGTATCGAAATCGATAGACTCTCCGGCTATTTAAAGGGAGACTATGATGAGATCTCTCGGAAAAGATGGCAAGAAGTAACAAACTTATTAGTACTGTGATAATATTTGGCAATTTATCAATATGTTATATTACTTTTCTTTTACTTTGCTTGACATATTCAATGTAAATTTTAAATTCTATCCCTCCCCTTTTTTCCTTTCCCCTTTCCCCCCCCCTCAAAAACCCAATAAAATTATAAATTAAAAAAAAAAACAAAGCTGGCCTTCCTGAAGGGCATCCAGTAGGAGGATCAGACTTTACAAGTTCTGAGAACGCTTCCCAAGGGGCAAACTGGGGCTGATAGACAAACATGGTCGTGGAGCAGGAGCTGGTGCATGTTCTTGCCCCTCATGCTTTCTGAAGAAGGAATGAGGTCATGGCATGTGGCCTCCCTTTCACCAAGGATGTCATTCGTGCTTGCCATTGGAACGAGTGAGTGGCATGGATTTTGTTTGAGCATTCTTGTGTTTATGGCCTTGTTAAGGGTCGGCCAGAGGGCAGACACATTAGGGAGGTTGCAAGGTCCAGTGTGGCCCTGTATGGAAGAACTAAAACAATACTGGGGGAGAAGTCTCTTTCTCTCTCCCCCCCTCTCCCCCCCTCCCTCCCTCTGCAACAATCCCCCTGTGCAAGTTGGATCAGAAAGAGCTACAGCAGAGCTAGGCAAACGTCAGCCCTCTAGATGTGCCGTATTACAATTCCTATGTTCCTTCATCATTGTCTAAGCAGGTCAACCATTCTGGGAGGTGAAGATTTTCCAACAAATCATGAGAAACATGCTGCTCCTTCTGTCTGTCTGTCTGTCTGTCTATCTATCTGTCTATCTATCTGTCTGTCTGTCTATCTATCTGTCTGTCTGTCTATCTATCATCTCTCTCTCTCTCTCTCTCTCTCTCTCTCTCTCTCTCTCTCTCTCTCTCTCTCTCTCTCTCTCTCTCTCTCTCTCTCTCTCTCTCTAATCTATCTATCCCCTGCCATTCTCCTTAAAAAGGACCCAAGCTGGCTGACCAATCTCTTCCATCAGCATGACAATGGACCTAGATGACAGTTTTGTCACCTTCTGGCTCAAACCTAAATGGTAACTGCTGGTCTTGGCAATAAGAGATCCATTGATGTCGATATCTCTGGTTCATTGGGGTCTCATTGAATCTGTCGGCAATCAAAACCTGTATTTACCCCACAATGTTCAATTATAAAACAACGCAAGGTAATTTGCAAGCTACAGGGGGTATGATCACCTGCTGCTATAGAACCACATTTTTTAAAAAAAAAAACTTAAGAAATCCTCTTTTTTCATAACACATAATTTGCCATAAGACTGAATTCTCATGGCGCACAATTATCTTTATTATTATTATTATTAGTTCACAAGAGATTGTGTCAAATAGCACCTGCTAGCTTTTAAGGCCATTTGATAATTATCTTCCAATATTTGCACAGTTGTCCACAGATGAGGGAACAGAAGGGGTTTTCTGTTGAGACAGAAGAGAAGTATGCAGCTAGTGACTGATATTTACTAGATTTGTCCAGAAGTTGAGTCATAGCAACTGGACTTCTTTTCTTGAGAAATCAGTCTCTCAAGAAAAGAAGCCCAGTGGCAATGACTCAACTTCCAGATAACATCACTAGGATGACTGAGACTCTTCACAGACATTTTAGTAAGTTTGGTTTTGAGTGAAGTTCCAAGTCTCAACAATGTATTTTAGGAGCTTCAGAATGTTTAGATTAGGCAAACATACACTCCTATGAGGGGTGGTCATGAGAGTTATGATACTGATCATAATCATAGTTTTCATGGATTCCTTGACATTCAGTTCCCACTAAAACTTCACTTCTTGATAGATTGGGTAGTGAAGTGCTGGATATCACAGTTTATCTCTTACAACACTGTTCAGCTATAAACATAGTGCTGTATTGTTCTGAACTCAAGAAAATTAACAGATTTATTTGGGCTTAATGATAATTTCAGTTAGGACACTGGAAAATAAGAATAGGGGGAGACAATTGACTAGTAGATATTTCTGCAAAGAAAGTCTCTCTCTCTCTCTCTCTCTCTCTCTCTCTCTCTCTCTCTCTCTCTCTCTCTCTCTCTCTGTGTGTGTGTGTGTGTGTGTGTGTGTGTGTGTGTGTGTGTAGTTTAAGGATAAGGTAAAGGTAAAGGTTCCCACTACACATGTGTGCTAGTTGTGTCCGATTCTAGGGGCAGTGCCAAAGAGCCAGTGTTGTGCAAGTCCATGGCCATGTGTCCGGCATGGCTGAATGCATTTCTCCACACGGAACACTGTTTAACTTCCCACTTTTTATGGAGGTACCTATTTATCATGACTAGATTGGCAGGATCTGGGGTTAAAAGCAGAAGCTCACTCCACTGCAGGCACCCGGGATTCGAACCACTTTGCAGCCAACAGTTTCAGAACTCTAGCCCGCTGAGCCACCCCACCCCACCACCACCCCACCCCACCCCACCCCACACCACAATACTTTTCTCCCAATAAGGGACACAAGGGAACTCACAATATTAAAAGAATAGAAGATTTTCTTCCTGACGTTTCACCAGACTCCGTGACTGACATCTTTAGAGGGCAAGGAGTTCATGAAACTAGGAGTTGTCTCTTTGCTCTTGGTAGAGAGAACAAAGCACAGAGAGAACTCCTAATTCCCTGAGCTCTTTGCCTTCTGAAGATGCCGGCCACAGAGTCTGGTGAAACCTCTGGAAGAAAAACTTCCAGAATACGACCAAACAGCCCCCAAAAAACTCACAACAATTGTCAGATCCTGGGCATGAAAGCCCATGAAAGACATAGTAAGTTAAGCTTCTTTTTTAAAAAAAAAAAATCAAGCTATATACTAATTAAAGTGGAATTGAATACTTAAAAGCTGTTAAACATTAAAAACTATCTTAACTTTAAAATGGCACTCATGGATTCAATCATGATTGTTAAATGGCTGCCTGAAAAGCTATCTCCAGCTGCTGCTGGAAAGGCTGATACTTCACATCCATCTCATCGCTGTTTGCAGTCCTGCTTGGGACCGGTACGAAGTAATCTTACCACACGTCCATTGCGACCACACCCCCTGAACTGCGATTTAAGTGGGATGAGAGATTACCCTCCCTGGCCTCGGGAATCTGCTCATCTCGCTTCTCGTTCCGCGATGAGAGCCCGTGAAGTAAGCCTCGTTGCGGAACGAGTGCTGATTGTAGCTCGTCGCCATCTCGTGGCAGGAGTGTGAAGTGACATTTGCCAGTAAATTTCCTATGGAGTTAGCAATGCAGTGCTGAGATTTTAAAAGACAAATGCCTCGAGGTTTGCTCCGTAACACATTGAAGGCAAGGCTTCAGAGAATCGAAACATCAAAAAATGGAAGGTCGGACCCCCCCCCCCCAAAAAAGAACGAAGGCATAGAATTTCACATTTCATCACGGAACGAGGACGTGCAGTAACAGTCATCCCAGTATTGTCAATCACGTCCTTGGGTACATAGGAACAGGGACAGAAGCGGGAGAAGACCACGTGACCGCGACCAACGTCAACACGCAACAAACTTCCTCCCAGAATGAGAATGGACGTGATGTAACCATCAAAGACAGAAGGGAGTGGGGCTAACTGTTTCTATACCCTGAGAGCTTCCACAGAGAAGGCCCTCTCTCGTGTCCCCATCAATGGTACCTATGGTGGCAATGAGAGAGAGAGAGAAGGATCCCCTTTGATAGTCTTAAATGTCAAGAAGGCACATATGGGAAGCCACAGTCTTTCAGCTAGGCTGGATCCAAGCTGTAGAGGGCTTTAGAGGTAATGACCAGCACTTGTTTGTGATGTGTTGGTGAGGCTTTCACATTGGGACATGTGAGACTACAGATTGTAATGTGGAACCCCCTGGGGTAACCCCGGGGTCAGTCATTGGCTGATATCTAGTAGTCAGTTGCAACTGAAGTAGTCGCATTGAATCAGTGAGGATTTGGTACATAAGAACCAGTGTTTGCTCAGAAATGCATTCTATCCCATTCCTGAATTACTCTGCAATTGTTGTCAACAATCTCTCCCAATCGCATACAGTAATACCTTGGTTTACGAGCATAATTTGATGTGACAACCAGATATTTACCAGACTTTTAGGGACCCCCTTTTGATAAGCTCTCAACACATAAACGATCAATGATCACATTTTTAGGACCAGAATCAGTACTCCAGCATAAGTCATGTTACAACCAAGTTACTCAAAGAGACCCATGCTTGCTTTGGAATGGCCATTCTGCAGGATTCTCACTGATCAATGAGGAGAGACCTAGTTGTCCCTAAATGTGTGATGCCTTTAAACTTGATGAAAAACACAGACTCTTCAAAGCCAATGGTATGAGGGACATTAAACCAAGACCTAGATTAAGAGGTTGGAAATGCGTTGTTAATTTTTGCATGCATTGCTAATGGCTACTAAGACCAGGGAATAGCTATTTTAGTGAGCATTGGTTAATTTACATTTGGTGGGTGGATGGGATATGCCTTCAAGCTCATTCTGTTGCTGAACATAAGGTAAAGGACCTGGTTATTAGAGATGGGCACGACTCATCGAAATTTTTGTTTTCGTTTTCGTTTTTTCATTTCGTTTCACAGCGAAAACAAAAACGAAAAATTTTTCGGAAGCAAAACGACAACGGAAACGAAACGAAAATTTTTGCCGTGTTTTTCGTTTTTGTTACGGCAGACACATTGCATTGAAAAGAATGCTAACGAAATGAATTTTTTTGTTTTTGTTTTTGTTTTTTGTTTCATTTCATAACGAAAACGAAAACAAAAAATGTGCAACCCCCCCCCCGAAAAATGAAAACGAACCGAAATGGACCCCTAAACGAAAAACGAAAAATGAAAAATTATTTTTTTGACTCGTGCCCATCTCTACTGGTTATCTAAAGTGCTGTCTTCTTCCCTGCGAGCCTGCCTGCACATTAAAGGAGGCCTCACTGAAGGTGTCATCCCTTAAAGAGGTAAGGGTGGGGTGGCATGTCAAAGCAGAGACTTTTCAGCCACCCCCCCAACTTTGGCATGCCCTCCGAACAGAGATCTACCTGGCACCGATGCTTTATTTATTTATTTATTTTTATACCACCTGTCTTCCAAGGGAACTTTGCTTTTGGCCTTTCGGCACCATGCAAAGACCTTCTCGTCGAGCCAGCATTTTAATTAATGTCCTTTTAGCCAGGTGCATGTAGCAGGATTTTATTATTTGTATACAGAGAATTCCATTTTGCTTTGTTTTTCATTTCATTGGGGGGGGTGTTTCATATGGAATGATTTTTAAAAAAAAATTGTTTCATTGTTTTGTTTTTTTCATTATTTGTTTTCCCACAACGCGCCGAATCAGGGGGAAAGGTGCGGTTTTTAAAGAATGTGTTGTAGCCACTGAGGCAGCCTCCCCCCTCCCCCGGATCAGGCATGTTGCGGGGGGGGGAGCGTAGGGTTTAAACCTCTTCTGCCATGGCCATTGGCACTTGGTACAGTAGCAGAAAAAAATACTTTAAAAAGCCCACACTCCTCCCCAATTGGGGAGCATGGGCTTTTTAACTTTTTTTGCCACCAAAGCAAGTGCCAATGGCCACTGGAGAGAGTACTGTGCTCAGGGCTCCAATGCCAGGGTGGAGAGGTCTGTGAAAAAAAGGGAAGCTTTAGCCTTTCCCTGGTGGAAATTAGCTGCTTTCAGCGACATTGCTCCTGGGCCCATTTCTCCTTGCTCCCTCTGGCATTCCTGTACAGTGTCAAGAGTCGGCTGGACTTCACTGCCCCCCTCACCCCCCGCAGCACCTGACTTAGATATGTGATTGCTCAAACATCAGAAAATGTTGCTCCCTTATGCAATGTCATTCCCTGCCGGCATAACGGGGCAGAGGGATTTCTCTCTGTATGTGTGCGTCCCTGTGTGTTTCATCACCTGCCATGAAGCTCCTCGCCATTGATCCACATGCCGGACATTCCCTGGAGACTGTCTCGGGCAGTTGGCAAGGGCAGAGTCTGATGCTTCCCCTGTTCCTCTCAGCAGGGGGTTCGCTTACCTGCACCAATAATTATTCTGCAATGTTGGCGGCAGGCAAAGAGGCCGTTTTCTAGGGAAGGACGTTGGGTTTGCTTCCTATTCTGGAGGGTTCTCCTTGCTCTCTGGTTTGATGGCAGGGCTGGCCAGAAGCTATCGCCTGCTCTTGAGCTTCATGCCTGACTCCCAACTGTGCCTTGCATAACGATGAGCATCCCACCTAAGAATGGGGACATATTCAGGCATGGAAGGAGGGAAGGGGACTTGAGGCACATGGGCCAACAGATTCTTCAGCGCAGGCCTCAGACTGTCTGGCGACGCAGGGTAGGTAGGTAGCAATAGCCCATCACAGCTCAGGTTTTGGAGATGAAATGGTAATTTACGTTGTGTGGGTTTCAGCTGCTGTCGGTGGTCATGGAACAAAGAAAGAATGAGAAATGAGCAGCATGAAGGGACAAAGCTTGGACAAGTGACTTTTGTTACCTTGCTGCTAGGGGATTCCGAGGGGGGATATGACTGAGACATACAAAATAATGCAGGGCATGAGTAAAGTAGATAGAGAGATGCTCTCCTCACTCTCATAAAATACTAGAACTAGGGGACATCCACTCAAATTGAGGATTGAGAGAGTGAGAACAGACAAAAGAAAAAATTTTTTTACCCAGCGTGCTGTTAGCTTGTGGAACTCTCGGCCACAGGATGTGGTGATGGCATCTGGCCTGGATGCCTTCAAAAGGGGATTGGACAAATTCCGGGAGGAAAAGTCAATCATAGGTTAGAAGCCATGATGGAGATGTGTGATCTCCAGGCTTAAAAGCAGGGTAATTTAAGGGTCAGATGCAGGGGAGTGGTATCAGGAGAAAAATATCCAGTCTCATGCGCTCCCAGATGCATTTGGTGGGGCCACTGTGAGATACAGGCAGCTGGACTAGATGGGCCTTTGGCCTGATCCAGCATGGCTCTTCTTATGTTCTTATGTTCTTATGAAAACAGGCATCCGAAAGTAAACTTCCTAAGCTTTAGGCTGATAACTAAAGTTGAGTCAAATGAGCTAATTCATTTCTGATAAAAGTAGGCATGTCTGACCTTTGACTTCTGTGAATTCCTTTGCAAATATCTCTCCTGATTCCCAGCACTGTGGCCAATGTGCGGATTGGACGTCTGTCTGTAACCCTACTTACTGGGGGGCAAGCCCCTTTAAAGCCAGTAGGATTTATTCCTGAGTTGGCATGAATAGGATTCACTTTTAAAGCTCTTCACAGGGTTTCATACTGTTTTGAACAGGGTTCGGCTGCTCTCAGCAATTCACGAATAAAAAATTACCTTTAGAATAGGCAGAGTGAATAAAAAGACTTAGAGAAGTGCATCCTTGTTTAGTAGGAAATATGTGAATATGCATACTGAAGGAATAAAGATTTGAATACAGTAATACCTTGGTTTAAGAGTAACTTAGTTTAAGAGCAAGATAAGCAAACATTTCTTCTAAATTTTGCTTTGATCAACAAGCAATGTCTTCATATACAAGCAGTAAAGCAGGTCACATGATCACAAGTGAGACATTGGTGGCTGTCTCTCCCTCCCTCCCTCCCTCTTCTGGATTGTGGGTGATTGTCTGAAATGTTCCATCTCAGGCAGCCTCCAAATCAGAGTGGGAGAGAGGACAAGAGGTCCCACTTGTACCAGCCAGGAACATTTTCAAAGGGGACTGCAGGTTAGGCTTCTATTTTTCTTTATATTTATATTTTCCTTTAATTTATTTTAAACATTTTTTCTTATTTTTAAAAAACCATTTCGAGTCATGGGGCAGCTAGTCAAGTGTGTATAGGGCTAAAAAGTGTACTTTATTATTGTCACATTAAGAATACAGAGTAAAATCCAGTTGTTAATCCCAAAATGAACAGATTCTGTAGCCAGGTGTGGACGTTGACCTCAAGCCAACTTCTTTTGTGAATTTTGGCATTTTGTGTGTACAGTGTGTGGTTGATGGGACCCCAGAACTAATCATTTGAGTTTCCATTATTTCTTATGGGAAAATTTGCTTTGCTATAAGAGTGTTTTAGTTTAGAAGCACACCTCCAATCGTTTGGAAATTGGTGTGTTTAGTTCCCTGGTTCACCCCTGGGTTGGAAGACCATGCTTTGTCTGGATGTAGGATTGCTCAGCCACCGTGGTCTACCAGAAGGGTAACAACATGCTTCCAATGTATAAAAAGGGTTCCAGTTGCTCCAGCTATGCAACCATTGTTGGGGCATCAACGGTGGTGCTCTCCTGTCTCTAGTAGAGATGGGCACGACTTGAAAAAAATTTTTTTCGAGTTGTCGTTAGTCGGGCCGGTCCCGTTTTGGGTCGTTTCCGGTTTTCGCGAAAATTCGCAAAAATTAGTCGGTTCGTTTTTTCATTTTTTTGTTGTCGTTAGTACTGGTTTTGGGGGGGAGCGGGCTCCTGGAGGCACCTCTGTGGGGTGGGTGCCTCCTCTGGCCCGCTATAAAGGGAAAGTGGGCTCCTGGAGGCACCCGTGGGTGCCTCCTGCCACTAGGAAGGGGAAGCAGGCTCCAAGAGAGACCCCTCTACATGGGGGTCTCCCCTCCTCACCTGCTGCTGCTGCAAAATGCTATGCAATAGCCATGTGGATATTGCATAACAGAATGTGCAGACAGTGAGACCAGTGAGAGTGATAGCGTCATGCCCGCCCTGCACAAGGCTCTCGCACCACCATGTCTCACACAGAAGGGAATTGTACTTGCTGCGTGTAGTGCAATGCAAGCAAGTAGATCTGGCTTTAAGGTGGCTTAGTGCAATGGCTAGGGTTAGGCTAGTGACGGGTAAGGTTACGGTGGGCTAGTGGGTTGCACCTCTGGGTGCCTCTCTGACCCACTAAGAAGACAGTCTGTGACGTATGGGTACGGAGTCAAGGGTTAGGGTTAGGGCTAGGGCAGGTTTTAGGGGGCTTTTTGGCACATCCCAGAAGTCTCCATGGCCAAGTGGCCATGCGACTGGTGGGATGGCTCCAAAAATTTGCATGGTTGTCCACTCCCACATGGCTGGCCACTCGGCCAGCCCATCATTGCGCACTGCGCAGGTGTAAAAAAAAATAAATAAAATAAAATCAATGGAGGACAGAGGAGGAGAGGAGAGACATTTTGTTGCAAGAAAAAACCCACTGCTACTGTGAAAAATCTGGCAGTTTATAAATTTTCGCGTGTTTCTGTTGTGCTTGTGTGTTTTTGGACAACGATTTCAAAAACAATATTGCGTTTGCCGCCCCATTTTGGATCCCCCGCCCGCACCGCATGGCATGGCGAAATGGCAACTCGAGTCCGGCTGCCCAGGACGGGGGGGAGGCGGGACCCCCCCCTCCAGAAACCACCCCTCCGGTAGGTGCCCTGCGCCCTTAGTCAAGCAGGCATTTTTCCGCCTGCTTTTTTGGCCCGGGAATGGGTGGGGGGAGAGTTTAAAAGTTTTTTCCTGTGCCGTCCGTGCCGCTTGCTTGCGCTTTAATTGCGGCGGCCGGCGGCCGGCGAGACTGGGCTTTTTGCTGGCTGCGAGCCTGCGGCGAGTCCCACCAGAGCAGCCCAGGACGGGGGATGAGGGGGGAGGCCGGGGACCTCCAGAAACAACCCCTCTGGTAGGTGCCCTGAGGCACGGCAGGCATTTTTCTGCCTGCTTTTCGGCCGGGAACCGGGTTTTTTTAACTTTTAAAAACTTTTTTTCTGTGCCGCGTGGCATTGCGCAATCGCGCGATGCAAGGAACGAGCACGACAAATCAGACCAAAATTTTTCGTTCGTCGGTTCGAGCTCGAAGTCTGGCGGAGTAATTCCCGTTACCGTTTCCGTAGAGTAACGGAACCGAGTAACGGAAACGGAAACGGGAATACCGCTAAGTCGTGCCCATCTCTAGTCTCTAGCAGAGGGTTCTGCTTTTGGATGAGGCAACCAAGAGAGGCCATCTGCATCCTGTTTCTCGAACGGATTTTTCTTTAAATCACACCCTTTCCTGAAACGTGGGGAAGTTTTCAAGTTCTCAACTTTTAGAGTCCTTTCCAAAGAAGAAAGTCTTGCTGGTTCAGACTGCATTCGGGGAACTTTGCAGGAGGGCCTAGGAGAGGAAACACCTGTCTGCATTTTATGGCAGTTCTTAGGCCCACTTGCTGAATTCGACCCGTGAATCAAGTCAGGGCGTCCAAGGACATGAGCAATTAGCATGAGGGCTTGGCCTGGGCTCCTGGCGCTACAGTGCTCTCCCCCCCCCCGTTATTAGCCATGTGTGCACAGGTCCTGCACATGCCAGAAACAGCACTCGGTGGTCACAATGCAAGTTCTGTGCTCACGATGATGATGATTTTAATATTTCTCAGCCACACATTTGCTCAAATGCTACTCACGGTGACAGAGAGCCTTAAAACCTGAAGCGTAAATGCATCCAGGAGTAACTAATGGAACAGAATGCATCCAGGGGCACATCCATATCTCCCCAAAAGCACCATTCTTGTCCTGGATATGAGCCACCCAAGACTGCACTGAATCAAAAAAAAAATCACCAAGGTATGGATTTTCTAAAAAGCCAGGGGTGCGCTCCATAATATAATGTTTCAAAGCTCTGTCTTTGACTCACCATAATACTATGGGATGAATGTAGTGCTTTAAGTTATTGTGGTGCACATTCTTTTGGAAGGCTTTGACAGGAAGTTCAACACATTCATGGCAAGAAGCTCTGATCATACTGGTTGCACCGAGCCTGCCACTAAATGCTGCCATGTGTGGTGCAACCCACCCCTCAAATGAATCGCCTCCACCATCCTTGGAAAGAAAAAGCCCCCCCCCCAAGCCTTATTGGACTATGGATCTCATAATTCTCCATCCTGCGAATGCTACCAGATGGAGATGCCTTATGGATACCTTCCATAAGGAGAAAGACCTGGACTGGAATGCTTTAAGACTTAGCTAGCTAGACCTACAGTGTCTCTATTCAGGCTTCAATTCCTGCCCCAATGCTGGCTGGAAGCTCCCCCCCCCCCCCCGAACAGGAAGCTAGGTACAACTAGGCACAACGCAGCCCCAGTCTTCTAGTTGAGATCTATTTCCCAGGCAATACCTATTTAATTGTCCATTACATGCCTGCATGTCAGGAAAAACATTGAAAACTCCAAAAATTCCATGAATATTTACTATTTTGGGCCTATGTGAACTACAATACTCCCCCCGTTTATTGTGGGAGTTGGGTGCCTGATCCACCCACGACAAAGGAAAATCCATGAAATGCAGACACCTCAGTAAACTAACCTTGGGCTGCTCCTGGGGCTGCGTTTCCAAAGAGAGGCTTTTTAACCCCTTCCTGATACCTCAGCAAACCTTGCTGCCAGCAGCTCAAGGTCAGTTTGCTGAGGTGTTAGGAGGGGGTTAAAAAGTTATCTTTGGAAACAGCAGTCAAGCAGCCCAAGGACAGTTTGATGAGGTGTCAGGGGTTGGTTAAAAACTTCTCTTTGCTAACGCAGGGCAGGAGCAGCCCCAGCGTTGTTTGCTGGGGTGTCGGGGGGAACCTCTCTTTGGAAGCAAAATGCAGATACCTCAGCAAGGGCTTCTCCTGCTGACTCCACTTGCAAATAGAGATTTTTAACCCCCTTCTGACACCTAAGCAAACCTTGCTGCCAGGAGCTCAAGGTCTGTTTGCTGAGGTGTCAGGAGGGGATTAAAAACCTCTCTTTGGAAGCCCACTTCTCTCAAGGAGAAAATCATGATGTACTGAGACTGTAATATATGAACCGCATTGTGGCGGGGGACTACTGTATTAACAAACATAAGACTTGGTGCCTGCTAGTACTTTCATCAGACATGCGTTCACTGGGAATTCAATACTGATGTTATATGTACTTCTGATGATGAACCTGGGTCTGCATGATGTGCGAAAAGGCCTCAGGAAGTACATTCAGGGCTAATCCATGATATTTGGCTGCCTGAAGGCTATGGTGGTATCCTCCCCTGCATTCTACATTCAGAAGCTAACTCAAATATTACTTGGATTGCATATCAGCATTATTTATTTATTTATTTATTTATTTTTACAACTTATATGCCGCCCACTACCCAAAGGTCTCTGGGCGGTTTACAATCAAGGAATTAAAACAGTTAAAAACATCAAACAACAATAAATAATTAAAACAACAATAAAAACCTTATACTAAGCAAGGAGACACCACTGTCTTTAATAATAATAATAATAATAATAATAATAATAATAATAATAATAATAATAATAATAATGTGTCATCCAGTCAATTCTGACTTATGCTTGCTGATCCTTTCAAGGTTTCTTTCAAGAAAAAAGATGAAACTATGTTACTGCTTGTCTTAGGCTGCTCAATAATAATATGTGTATATGCACAGTATGCATATACAACAAAATTCAGACAACTGAATGCCTCTGGAAGTGAAAACAGAGGCTTTCTGGTTCAAGCACAGCTCTGTTTTCCAAGAGAGCAGAACTACCAGAAAGCTCTAGAGCAGTGGTTCCCAACGTTGGCTCCCCAGATGTTCTTGGACTACAACTCGAAGAAATTCTGGTCAGTACAGCTAGGGGTTAAGGCTTCTATAAATTTTAGCCCATAAACATCTGGGGACCCAAGGTTGGGAACCACCATTCTCGACTAGAGGGGACAGCAGGAAGGCTTCCACAGCTCTCCCCTCAGCACATGAAGCTATGCTCTCACTCTGCCTAACGGATGGGCCAGCACGGACCTATTCAGAAACAGAAGATTCCCAGCCCAGCCTTTAATAGGCGATTCACCCAATACTGAAAGTGTCAATGGAGGCAAATTTCGTGAACCTTGGTGCCCCTTTGACGAGGTGTGAAAGTAGTTCGAGAAAGCCCAGTCTGATCCCAGCTTCTCCGTGAAATCCTGCTGAGAACAATCCCAGTGTCTGGTTTTCAGTTATGCTTCAGGCAAAGGTGCAGTCGCACATTTTAAAGGAAGGGAAGTCTTCAGACAACTATACTGGAACCAATTCCGGGTGGTCTACTATTCATGCCTCCCATGCTCCTCTCTCCATCCCCCCCCCCAAAAAAAGAAGTATCTTTGGTTTTCGCCTAGTTGCGATTTCTCCTAAAATACAAGATTAATTATTGAACCCAAAGGGGGAGGGGGAGGTGAAAAAAGAACGCAAAGGGGAAAAAAAAGGAAAACTTTGGCAATCTTCTCAGCATAAAACTCAGACCCTGACAAAAAGCCAACTTTCACTGCTGTCTAATAAAATGAAATTAGAGTGAAAAGTTCAAATATTAGACTTTCCTGTGGAGCTGGTTTCATGGGGGGGGAGCGAAGGCCAATATAAACAGTGGCCTAGTGGCAAGTCCATATTTCTGTCTCGTCTGTGGCAAACACTTCTGGGGCCGTTGGCTTGAATGAATGAAACCTTGGTGGCAAAGGAGGTGGGGGAAAATAAGGCATGTAACTCCTTTTGCCGAGATGTATGACATTTAGGTTTGGTGACCTAAAGTTGAGCGTTCCTTCCCCCTGCCTCCACCCCACCACCCCCTTCTCTCTTGATGTTGTGGTGTGGAATACATTGACAACATTTACAGCTTATTTGGCCAAACACAAACAAAGTAGGGGTTGGCGTTTTAAATAATCTTTTATTTTTTATTTTTTCAACAACAAAAATCTGTCTTGAAATCTTGAGCCTTCCTCACAGGCAAGCTCTGTTTCTTCACATCTGCCCTTCTTATTTTCTTCCTGATGCCCCTAGAGAGGGGTGTTTGTTCACATAAGGGAAACACTGCTCTCTCTCTCTCTCTCTCTCTCTCTCTCTCCCTGAATTCAGCTGCCCTAGTATCCCAACCAACATGGGTGGCTCTCTTTTTTTAAAGTAAAATTTCCCATTTCTGGGGGTATTATACATGGCTAGTATGCTAGCTCTTCTTCTTCTTCTTCTTCTTCTTCTTCTTCTTCTTCTTCTTCTTCTTCTTCTTCTTCTTCTTCTTCTAGAGAAAGAAAAAGAAAGAAAAACTTCAATTTTACACCCCTTTAAAATATTTTGGGGAGTTGTTAGTGGCCCTCCACCATGCTCATAGAGGCTTCCGGGAATGTAATATAACTTTTTTCAACTCCAACAGAGACCCATGTGTGGGTTAAGTAAGATGTATAAAGAAATGTATACAACAGGTAAAACTGGTACGTAGTACCAGTATGTCGGGGGGGTATGCAAATGGAGGAATAAGAAACAAAGTCAGATAATAATTTAATAATGAAATGACAACAGGTAAGAAATACAGGAAGGACCTGCAGCAATGCAGGACAACTCTCACCTGTTGTAGATGTTCCAAAGGCTAAATTTTAATGCTGGAAAAAGATGCAGCAGCTAATGTCTCCTTGCTCATATGCTTTGTTAATGAAACAGTGGTGAATGGATTTCTAATGGATTTCTAATTGAGGCGCATGCATGTACATTGTACAGAGACTCCAGGCTGATGCGGGCCAAGCTTGTCACTGGGTTGATGCAGCACATCCTGCTTCAGTGAGGTTTAACATTCCACCCGCATGAAAACAAACAGAAGGAAAAGTGGTGTTTGTACTCAAAGATCAGATTTCTCTGCTTGTAAACAGAACATTTCCAGGAAGTATACTGGTTAATAGTTGGGACCTTTTTCTTTTCTAAACAAAGATGATGAGAGCTGGCCTCATGGTATACCTGGGTAGAAGCAGTGGTGATGGACTAATACATTGGTGTCCAAACTTCGGCCCTCCAGATGTTTTAGACCACAACTCCCACAGTCTTTTGCCATTGGCAATACAGGCTTGGAATTCCGGGAGTTGTGGCCCAAAACATCAGGAGGGCCAAAGTTTGGACACCCCTGGACTAATAGAACTGCAGCTTATTAAGGACATTAAGGCAGGCAATTCTACTCTGTTTTTATAAAATACCACTATGGTTGCAAGTTGCAAATTGCCATCATTAAAATCAAGATCATTGCTGGTCTCAGTTCATCCTCCCTACAACCCTGTGCAGTAGGGTTGTCCCCTGAAATGTCAGAAAATCTGATAATTTTGACCTGGTGATCCCCCAATTGAGGTACTGGCCTCATTCTGTTGAATGGCAGGACCAGTCCAGGGACAAACCATAGGGACAAGGCATTGATTTGTCTTGACAACCTGCCCATTATTTCGTTCACATAATGCATTATTTTATTTTATTTATTTATTTATTTATTTCTGCCCACTACCCAAAGGTCTCTGGGCGGCTTACAATAAGGAATTAAAACAGTTAAAACAACAAATATCAATAAATAATTGAAACAACAACAAAACCTTATACTAAAATCATCACACTAAAATTGCCATCAAAGGACCCACAGTCTATGTTGTATCAATTAAAAAACTTCTGGAACAGGAAGGTTTTTACCTGGCGCCGAAATGTCATTAATGTTGGCGCCAGGCGGATCTCACTTAGGAGGGCATTCCATAACTTGGGGACAGCTGCTGAGAAGGCCCTATGTCTACAAGCCATCCCTCTCACCTCCTTGCGGGATGGCTCTTTCAAGATCTTAATTACCGGGTAGGTTCATATGGAAGGAGGCGGTCCTCCATTAGAACAAACACCATCTGCTACAGGTTATCCTTCAAGGAAACATAGATGGGAAGCATGGTCTGTGGCATAGAAGAATATCTTGGCTTCAGAATTTAAGTCAATGGTTCACAATGGGCACAGCTTCTTTATTTAGAACAGCTTTAAATAAATAACAGATTGTGCTATTAGCTGTTGTGAGTTTTTGGGGCTGTCTGGCTGTGTTCTGGAAGTTTTTCTTCTGATGTTTCACCAGACTCTGTGGCCGGCATCTTCAGAGGGCAAGGAGCTCAGGGGACTAGGAGTTCTCTCTGTGCTCTGGGTCACTCTTAGTTCCTTGAGCTCCTTGCCCTCAGAAGATGCCAGCCACAGAGTCTGGCAAAACGTCAGGAAGAAAAACTTCCAGAACACGGCCAACAGCCTGAAAAACTCACAACACCAATCAGAACCTCGCAATGAAAGCCTTTGAGAATACAGATCATGCTATTGATCGCCAGTGTTCTACAAGGACATGGCACTTGAAGAAGAAGAACCTGCCCATGGGGATCCCAGGGTCATCCAGGGAACCACTGTCTCCAGCAGCTGGATGATATGGGATGCTATCAGAACTTGGGAAAGTTACTTCTTTGAACACGAGAGCCCCAAAAGTGCCTGCTAGAATGGCTGTAGAGTCTATAAATTCCCCCAAAATGCGAACAGGCTTTTTTTTTTTGTTCTTCTGGAAGACAGTCATCTCAACATGCAGCTGCTGGGGTGCTGCTGGTCTGTATAAAATGTACCATCTGGTGTCTGATAAGAAATAGAGACGGGCATGAATTGAAAAAATGGCGTTTCAGTTTTTTGTTTTTTGTTGAGGGGTCCATTTTGGTTCATTTTTGTTTTTCATGAATTTTTGAAAAAAATGCATTTTCATTTATTTGTTTTTCATTTTTCATTTTACCTGCTTTTTGCACAATTTTTAAAGCATTTCTCTGTGTGGGCGTCCCCCAAGGCCCCAGACCAGAGGGAAAACACTACAAAAAATTGATGCTGGCAGAGACACAGTATAGACTAGGAAAGCAGGGAGGCTGCAAAGTCAGCGGCGGGCATTGCCCAGGGTGCAAGGCAGCCGCAGAGTGACTGCACTGCGGGGCAGGGGAGGGTACTCACCGAGAGGTACGCATGCACGCACACAGGGAGGCTGCAGGACTGAAGCTAGAGAGAAATCTCTTCTTTCTCTCCCCTAAGAGCCAGGCTGCAGCTGGCAGGAACACAGAGACACACACCTGCCTGGCTGGCCTAAAGTGAAAAATAACAAGTGGCAGAGACAACAATCCCACCCTAACTCCCACCGGAGACTGCAAGGAGGACGGGGGCTGCCAGAGCTTGTTATGCCCTCTGTGGCTGCCAGACCTGCCCAGTCTGCAACCTGGGCATACCATTGGTTGAAGTTGTCCAAGAATTTACATGATCCCATCACATGGCTTGCCTCCATTTTGTGGCTGGTGACATCCATTTTGCCATCCTTAAAGGGAAAAGAAAAAATACATCGTGATGGGAGAAGACAAAAACAAACATTTTAAGGACCCCAACCCCCCTGGTAGATATTATCAGACAGTATAAATAATTATCACTGCATTTTTATGGATGTCCAGGGTGTTTTTTAACATTTAAAACAGCTCATTCCATTGCGTGTCACCATTAACGAAAAATGAAATGTAACGAACCTAATTTTTGTGTTTCTGTTTGGTTCATTCCAATTTCATCACAATGTTCGTTATTTGTTTAGTTATGTAATGAAACAAATAACGAATAACAGAAATGAAACAAAGTTCATTGCGTGCCTATCTCTACTAAGAAATAAAGCCTCACTGGTTCGTTTCTGCCAGACGGTTCTCACCAATCAATTGAATTTCTTGCTAGGGAAACCCTTAACGTCACTGTGCCATTAAAGCTGTGCCACTTTTAAGAAGATCTTCTACAAACAGAGAGTCAAGAAAGGAAGAGCGCCAAAGGCAGAAATAGACATTATGCACATGCAAGATCCCTTGCATTTAACAGTGTGCCAATGTCCCCCATGGACAGTTTCACTGACCTCCCAGATATTGGAAATGAGCTTCTTCTGGCAGATTACTTTTCAAGCGGCACTCATGAGATTCCTTTGGAGTATGGCCTCGCAAACACAGAAGTCTGCCTGAATGATGTCTCTTTAAAATAACACTCTTTCAAATCTAATGAATCTTTCTTCCCATAACTATATTTTGGTTCTGTGCCATCCAGTTGGAACCAACTTATCCAGCCAGCCAGCCAATTCCTATATCACCCATCTGATTGGTGGTTATTAGGGCAGCTCAAAGCAGTGGTAACAACATAAAATAACATCATCACAATTCATAGAATCATAGAGTTGGAAGAGACCTCAAGGGCCATCTGGTCCAACCCCCTGGCATGCAGGAACCCCCATCACAGGACTCCTGACAGATGGCCATCCAGCCTTTGCTTAGAAACCTCCAATGACTTATAGAGGTCATAATTGGGCTTTCAAAATAAGTGAGATGTTTAGGGAGTGGTTTTACCAGTTCCACTCCCCCAGTGAGTTCCCAAGGCTGGATGGGAATTCAAACCCATGGCTTCTGAGTCTTAGGGCCTTTTCACACGACCCCTCAGATCCGCTGGTCCCTTAAATTCGGACCAGCGATCTTGAGGGTTCCTTGCTGTTCCTCTGTCCCCACCCCCTCCGCACTTCCTTGTTCTGTCTGCGGGAGGGGAGGGAGGGGGGAAAAGCCTTAGACACGGACAAAAGAAGAAACCCTTACCTCCCATGCGTGGAAGCTTGCTTCGAGCCCCGGTTTTACTTCCTGGTTGCTCTTAAAGGGGCGGAGGCGAAAGAAAAACAACAAAAAGAAGCAAGGAGAGCTCAGGCACTCTCCGCATCAAATATTTTTCACCTCCCAAAAGCAAGTACAAGAAAGTGCAGCTGGGTCGCGCTTAGGTGGGCGGGGTCGCACTTAATTATCTGCAAACTCCGGACCTGGTGGGAAAACATTTTTAAGGTCCGGAGCTTGCAGCCCTTTGCCGCGGAGCTTAGGGGTCGTGTATAAACGCCCTTAGTCCATCAGCAAACCCACTATGTGACACCGGGCACCCACAGCAATCTTAACCAGTTTTGAAATGGTAGTTTTCTTTTAATTTTGCTCTCCTCCGTCTCCTCTTCTTCCCTCCCTTCTTTTGTTTATCTGCAATGGAAAGAGCCATTTTATGTGCTAGCAGGATGTAATTTAATCTCTGGCCTCCTCTTCTGCGAATGGAGGTGCCGTCATGGGTTAATGGAAAGGAATGTGTAGTGCCAAAATGGTCAGAAGAGAGCCGAAGTATCCCCTCCTTTACCTCTGCAGTCTTGGCTGTTTCGATCCTTCCAGTGACACTCTCAGCCCAGCCTTTGGTGCTTGCTCAGCAGACACAACGATTTGGCTTAGGGCAACTCATTGGATTTCCACTTTGGCTTTGCTGAAGCAGCAGAAGCCACTAATGGAATCGACAATGCATCTCCATCACCAGGTGGGAGCTCCAGGGAGGTATCTGCCTTTGTGCAAGACGTTTTGAAAAGCTGAGTTTCCTGGCAGAATTCAAAGTGATGGTTCTCTAAGCATTTCAAGTAGAGATGGGCTTTTCGTTTCAGTAGTGGTCAGCTTCCAAAATGAAACATGGGAGCCCAGCTGACATTCGGAACCGGAGGACTGGAATCAACCAATTGCTTACCTTGTGCTGGGCACAACTCCAATGAGGAGGAAGCCTCAGACACATAATCTTTCCTTCTCCCTGGGACTAGCCAACCAGGAGCTGTAAAGGGAAATGCATCATCCCGTCTCCCTGTCTGATTGGCCAGCGCCAGGGAGAGGGAATGATGACACGTCAGAGATTTCTTCCTTGTTGGAATTGTGCCCTGCAGGAGCCCAGTGCAAGATAAGGGACTGGTTGATTTCATTCCTCCGGTTCCAAGTATCAGCTGGGCTCCCGTGTTTCATTTCGCAAGCTGACCACCTCCAAAATGAAAAGTAAAGGTAAAGGTAAAGGTTCCCCCCGCACATGCGTGCTAGTCGTGTCTGACTCTAGGACTGGTGCACATCTCCGTATTCAAGCCAAAGAGCCAGTGTTGTGCAAGTCTATGTCCACGTGGCTGGCATGGCTGCAAGGAAACACTGTTTTACCTTCCCGCTTTTTACGGCGGTACCTATTTATCTACTTGCGTTTACATGCTTTCTGAACTGCTAGGTTGGCAGGAGCTGGGTTTAACAGTAGGAGCTCCCTCCGCTGCGTGGCACCCGGGATTCGAGCTACTGAAAGGAAGGGTGGTCTGCAAAAAAAGGGGGGCACTGAATAAAAGTGGTTGTCCCCTTCTGGAAGCAATGCAGCAGATATTCTGGGATAGCACCCGAGCTAGGGCTGCTCCGGGTGGGGACTCCACCACCCTTTTCTGCCCCTTTGGTACACACGGGGCAAGCACTCGTGGGAAGGGTGAGCCCGGATGGAGGCTCCTCCTCCCAGGGCTGGGCTGGTGCTGGCTGGGCTCTCTGCCCGGCATCATATAAGGCACTGATGGGGCCTCCCTCCTGCCTCCCTCACTCCAGCTTGGTGTCTAGCCTCTCAGCAGCCCTGGGGGACTCCCAACCTGTGCGCTTGCCCCACCATGGCAGTAGGAGAGGTGGGTGAGGGTACCCCGGCCACTGCTGCCACCCTGCCGTCTCCTGCTCCTGCTGCTCCTGCTGCCCCGGGTGATGATGGGCTTCAGCTGGTGGGTTTCTGGCCAGCCATGCTGGTGGCCCTGATGGCCGCCTTTCTTGCCTGGTCCATTTCATTCCTCCGGTTCCGAACATCAGCTGGGCTCCCATGTTTCATTTCAGAAGCTGACCACTTCCAAAATGAAAAGTAAAGGTAAAGGTAAAAGTCCCCCCCCCGCGCGCATATGTGTGCTAGTTGTGTCTGACACTAGGGGGGGTGTTCATCTCCATATTCAAGCTGAAGAGCCAGTATTGTGCAAGTCCATGGCCATGTGGCCGGCGTGACTGCAAGGAAACACTGTTTTACCTTCCCGCTTTTTACGGCGGTACCTATTTATCTACTTGCATTTTACATTATTTCAAACTGCTAGGTTGGCCGGTGCTGGGTTAACATTGGGAGCTCACTCTGCTGCGTGACTCCCAGGATTTGAACCGCCAAGCTCCTGACTTTGCAGCTGACTGTTTCAGTGCCTTCATCTGCTGAGCCACCACACCCCCTCCAAAATGAAAAGCCCATCTCAAATTTCAAGACCTACACGACTTGGGCCCAAGCTATCCCAAGGACCGTGTCTCCATTTTTGAACTTGCTCAAGCATTAAGCTAATCAGGAGAGGCCTTTCTCTGGGTGTTTATACACGACCCCTAAACTCCGGGGCAAATGGCTCCCAGCTCCGGAGCTTAAAAATGTTTACCCACCAGCTCCGGAGTTAACAGGAAATTAAGTGCGACCCCGCCCACTTTAGCGCGTCCCAGCGCAGCTTTCAGGTACCTGCTTTTTGGAGGTGAATATTATTTGATCCGGTGTAAGGATAGTGAGTGCGGGGCTCTCCTTGCTTCTGTTTGGTTTTTTTTGGCTCCCGCCCCTTTAAGAGCTACTTTTACAGAGACGAGAGGCAGAACAAGGTGAGCAGCATGCTTTTCTTTCTCTTTTTCTCCCTCCCCTCACGCAGCCAGCAGCCAGGAAGTGCGGAGGGGTGTGGGAACGCCCGAAGAGCGACGAACCCCTAAGATCTCTGCTCCGAATTTAAGTGGCCAGCAGATCTTAGGGGTCATGTAAAAAGGCCCTCTCTTTCCTGAGAACTTGATGGGACACAGGAGAGGGCCTTCTCTGTGGCTCCTCCAAGACTTTGGAACTCCTTCCCACAGGAGGCCTGGCTGGCCCCATCTTTGCTGTCCTTCTGCAAGCAGGCAAAGACCTTTCTCTTCAGGCCATCTTTCCCTCAGTGATTGACTGCCTGAGTGAGGTTTTCAAATGGACCGTTCTGCCTTATTGCCATGAATTAGTTCTGGTGTTTCTTATGTTTTTTTGTATTGTATTCACTGATCTTTTGAGTATTGCATATGCACTGGTATCAGGTGAAATATTGGCCTTTTTCTTCTTTTCTTTTAACTCTGCAGTTTTTGATCTGCACAGTGCCATCCTGTAGGTTTTAAGCAGAGTAGCTCACTAGCGTTAGGAAGAGGTCCTAATGGCTACTGTATTTCCCTGTCTAATAAGACACCGCCATGTATAAGACGACCCCCACTTTTCCATCCCAAAACCACAGCTTTGCAATCCCATGGTTCTGTCCTTGGCTTACTTCGGTGTGTAAGATGACTCTCAATTTTTAGTCTCACAATTTGAGACAAAATATAGTTTTATACCCGAGGAGATGCTTTATCTGAACTGTTCAGTTCCTAGCTGGGACAGAGAAAAGGAAAGAAGATTTGTAGGAACTTAGCCTATATACACTGGACCCTTATTTGTACAAATTTGTATAATTTCATTTGGAACGAATTAATTCCTTTATACAAGGTAATCAGTGTATTATGATGCTGAGGTCTTTATTTTTCCAATTATTTTTCATTACATTTGAATGTATATAAATACATACAAGTCTTTTGGAAAAATAGTGGGCAGGGTCTAAATCAGCTTGAAACAAATCAGTTGCGAAACAATTTGGATCAAATTAAGTAGATACTAAACCCTGTTACTTTTAAAAACAGTTTTTACAATTATTCTGCCATAAGTTACTGTTCACATAATGTAATGAATAATGATAGCTAATTGTTTCCCAGGAAACCCACTTCAGGAAGTGCTGGCTGTGAATCGCTTCATTAAAACGTAGCTTTCTCTGCATTTTGCTCCATCCTTGCCTTTATTTGGCCTTCCCTCACAATCTCAAAGCCTTATCTGGTTAAGATCTTTGGAGCCCTTGTGGCTGAGCATGCCCAGCTAGTTGTGTGCTTGCTTGCCCTATAAATCAAGGGTCTTCTTGTCTAGCATGTCTGCTTGCATGGCGAAAATGTGATCTAGCTATTTGCTCATAAAAAGTTCAAAGAGTATTTCAAGAACCTGGAGAATGGAATGCCATGCTTCTCTGATCATCGGTTGGGAGAATTTTTATACGAGCAACTCGAAAAGGGTCAGACGGTGAGTGGGCATCACCTTATTTATGGGAGAAAGTTGTAATGAGCTATGTGGAGCCAAAGCAAAAGATGGCAAAGTGAGGTCATGAGAGCAGCCCACAGGTATTTAAACCCATGCTTTTAAAGCTATCCATGGCATCACCCAACTCTGGTTTTCTGCCCTTGTTATATCCTTACATATGACCTTCATTCTTCCAGCCTCTAGTTTCTACTGGTTGAAGGTCTCCTCTTTCATAAAATGGCCCCACTCTGTGTTCCTTCCTGCTTGCTGCATTTTTCTGGGAATCTAGATAATGGTACTTCATTTCCCTCCTCCTAATCTCTTCCCCAAATCATCTTCTGGTATGCTCAGCTCTTCTTCTTGTTCTTGTTCTTGTTCTTGTTCTTGTTCTTGTTCTTGTTCTTCCTCCTCCTCCTCCTCCTCCTCCTCTTCTTCTTCTTCTTCTTCTTCTTCTTCTTCTTCTTCTTCTTCTTCTTCTTCTTCTTCTTCTTCTCCTCCTCCTCCTCCTCCTCCTCCTCCTCCACTTTGTTTAGAATGGTCAAATTACCTTCAGCAACCTAATTGCTAACTCAAGTTATAAGGAAGTGTACCAGCACGTTCTTCTTCCTTTACCTTTAATATGTCTGGCCCTGTCATTAGGTGTAATGAGAGATTCACCACAGATCGCAGACACCAGGAGGCATCAATGCCTACTGAATCAATCTTCCAGCCATTCATTTTCGTTGGAAGACATAGGACTGAATGCCACGTCTTGCCTTGCTCTCATTTATCCTGCCGCTTTCTTGGGTAGTGGTGAACACAATGTCACAGAGCTGGGGATTAATTTAAAAAATGGTGATTTGCCATGGTTCATGATTTGTCGGGGCTGACAAATTGACATATCTACAAATTTCCAATGATGAACTGACAAATTGACAAATTTATTTGTCTCCCCTTTATGATGCCAGAAAAAGCCTCCCAACACCTACAGACCTCATTTTGAAAAGATGTTTCCTCTGCCAGTCCTCTCTACAAGTTCTGCAAGTTGGTGAAGATTGAGATTTAGATGTCCAAGCTATGTCCCCAAAGAGGGGCCTCCAGGAATGTGCCCCAAGGCACATAGGGCCTTTTCACATGACCCCCTAAGATCCGCTGGCCACTTAAATTCGGACCAGAGATCTTAGGGGTTTGTCGCCGTTCCTGCGTTCCCATCCCCTCCGCACTCCTGGCTGCTGTCTGCGTGAGGGGAGGGAGAAAAAAAGGAAGAAAAGAATGCCGCTCACCTCCGTTCTGCCATCTTGCTTTGTTCCCGGCACTGCATTCAGATCTCTTAAAGGGGCGGGGGGGCAAAAAAAGAACAAACAGAAGCAAGGAGAGCCCGGCAGTCACTACTGTTATATCCGCATCAGGAATTTTCACCCTCCGAGAGCTGGTACATGAAAAGTGCACTGGGAGGCGCTTAGGTGGGCGTGGTCGCACTTAATTATCTGTAAACTCCGGAGCTGGTGGGGAAATAATTTTAAGCTCCGGAGCTGGGAGCCATTTGCCGCGGAGTTTAGGGGTCGTGTGAAAAGGCCCATAGAGACACCAAACTGGCAGAGAGCTTTAGTCCAATTCTCCTCTGCAAACCCTCTCTATATATTTTTTTTGTAAATAATGGGTTTTAGACATCTGGGGCCCCTAGGAAAGTGCTCTTTAAAAACTGGATGGGGGAACTCTATCTCCACCATACTTGGAGGGATTGTTGAGGAGGAGGATCAGAGGAAGCTTTTCTATAAGTTTGGAATCTCTAGGTGCCTGGGAAGAAGTTTCCTGCAGGACCTCTTTTTTTTGGGGGGGGGGATGCATGACTCAGACATAAAAAGTCTAATCTTCTCCAATCTTGGAGAGGTTTGGTATCTCTAGGACAGGCATGTCCAAACTTCGGCCCTCCTGATGTTTTGGACCACAACTCCCAGAATCCCAAGCCTTTATTTCCAATGGCAAAGGACTCTGGGAGTTGTGGTCCAAAACATCTGGAGGGCTGAAGTTTGGACATGCCTGCTCTAGGAAGTTTGAGGGCCATTTGATAACCTGACAAATTAATACATCAAGGTTTGCTAAAATTCATTGATTCGTATTTACCGGGGGACTCCATCTATGATGAA
The DNA here is from genome assembly GCA_037367245.1 of Phrynocephalus guinanensis. Lineage (NCBI taxonomy): Eukaryota > Metazoa > Chordata > Lepidosauria > Squamata > Agamidae > Phrynocephalus > Phrynocephalus guinanensis. The sequence continues at coordinate 9,354,436 of CM074741.1, forward strand.
TACGAATTGATGCATTTTGACAGATTGGACAAATTCGTTGGAAAACATGATTGATTTTTCGATTGGTCCCCTTCTCTAGTTATAAGAAATTATGAAGATCCAGCTCACTTACGTCTGCTCTTAGAATAGATAGGAGCAGCATCTGGATCCTTGCTTCTGTCCTTTCTTGTTGCTTGCCTCTTTTCCTGTTTCTCAATTTCTGCATCGAGCAGGGGTTTGAATGTGCTGGCTTTGTAGGGTCCTTCCCACTCCATTATTCTATGATTATTCTGTTCTACACTTTTATGTATTTAAGATTTTTAGATTTTTGGGAGCAAGTGTGTACACATTTCATGTGAGTAATTAGCACAGCAATCTTCTTTTATGGACCAATTAAACCACCTGAATGGGTTCAACGTCCAATGTCTGCTCAGTCCCAGAGATGAAGGAAAAATCTCACTCCATCCAAAAAACAAAAATTAAAAATTAAAAATACACTTCTATGATATTAACAGCAGAGATTAAAATCCCAGCATCCATGGGAACTCAACCAATTAAAAGAGCAAGAATGTAGGAAGCCAGTTTACAACATGTTATATACATATATGCAAAATCACTGTGCAAGAGTTCACTTGACCATCGTCAACTTAACTGAATGACTGCCTTCTGTTTATTGGCAGAGTAAAGAAAAATAGGTCCAGGACTGTTCCTGATCACTAGGAGCTGGAGACTCAAGTTTCATGACAGTGATAAATATGCTCCTAGTTTTTATCTGAAGTTCTCAAAATAGGTTCAGTACCTTGGATAGTACCCTTAAGGTTGGGACTAAGATCTGGAGCTGGTTTTCCCCTCCGATGAAAGTGGAGCCACCACCGGCCTCAACTGCCCAAACTTCTGTGGCTCCTGAACTCTCCTACTATCATTTTGCCACCAATCAAAAACATGTCCTTCTATTCCTCTCAGAAGGTCTGTCTTCTTTGACAAAGGATGCTCCTCTATTTCACCAAGGGACCAAATCAGGTTAAAACCTTGTAGAAGGGAGAGCTGGGAACTTGAAAAAAGAAAGTTTTGTTCATTTTTATAAAAAAAAAAATCCAAACTTTGTTTGTGTATAATTTTATATATACTAGTATATTCAATCTCTCTCTCTCTCTCTCTCTCTCTCTCTCTCTCTCTCTCTCTCTCCCTCTTGCTCGCTCACTCGCTGATTACTGTATATGAATGGCCGCTCTACTTCAACAAGTGACCTGATTCTTTGTTGCCAGCCTCCTGTTCTATATCATTCCATGGGTGCTTTCCGGTGGTTTTTGGCAGAGATTAATGTCCACTTTCCAAAAATGATTTAACTGTGGATTTCACACTTCAGCAGGTTTCCATAGACCAGTGTTGGAGAACCTATGGTGTGGGTGCCAAAAGTAGCACTCAGAGCCCTTTCTGTGGGTACCCGACATCGCCCCTTCACAGCCACCTGTATTCAGGTTAAATTGCTGTATTGTCACTTTGCAAAATATTAGTGGGTTTTGAATCACAGTTTGGGCACTCGGTCTCTAAAAGGTTCCTCATCACTTCCATAGACCTTCTGTGATCAAACAGTACATGCATAACAGAGCACTGAGGGTTTTTTCACTGCTGAAAGAAAACAGATTTCCCCAGCATTACCTACCCATGCTCAGCTCTCTATTTGTGATTGGACATAAGGAAGCAGACACAGGGTTCATTTGCAATTGCTAATATCACAAATCTGGAATACTAATGTAATTTCTGTGTCTAATGATGGACTGTCTATAATGCATAGTTTTATTTATTTGTTTACTTACTTACTTGCTTATTTACTTACATTTATAGACTGCCCAATTTCCAAAAGGAACTTTGCCAATAACTTTTCCTCTTCGCTTAATGATAGATTTTTCTTGACAGAGTTTGGCTGTAGAAAGTGGTTATAGTACATACCTTGAGGTCAGGATACAGTATAATGGAGGTCAAACCAGTTTGGCTCATGCCAACTTTTTTGGAAACTTCAGATCATGGCTCAGGCAGAAGGAGCTCCTACAGAGCACTAGATCTTCCCTTATTTTGAGGAAGAATTATATGCAGTTGAAAGGATCAGTGGTAGATCTGCCTTTTTGTGGCTCGGGGTCAATCCACAGTATGGAAACTATAGAATATTGAAGTTGGAAGGGGCCTACAAGGTCATCAAGTCTGACCTCCTGCACAGTCCAGGAATCCAAATAAAAGGATATCTGCCAGGAGGTTGTCCAAATTTCTCTTGAATGCCTCCAGTGTTGGACCACTCACCACCTCTCGAGGTAATCAGTTCCATTTTTGTACTGCTCTAACAGTTAGGAAGTTTTTCTGATTTTCAGCTGATGTTCTCTTTCTTTTTGGACTAAAATCCCAGGTTCCTGGGGAGTACAGTGGGCTGTACTCTACAAGCAGGGGTGGGGGTGGTGTAGTTCAAGAAATAAAATAAAAATCCCTTCCCTAGAGATGACATATGACTGTTCCCAGCTGAGCATGACAAATGCAACCATCAACCAGCAGGCAAAATCTGCATATGCTTTGTAATCTTCAGAATCCATAGGATGTTGAGAAGGACTGTTGGACAAACAGGAGCATTGGGGGTTTGGCCCAACCCTGCTTAAGCCCCAACCAGCTTATAGGAGAAGGTTATTATGAGAGAAAGAATAGGGACGTATCACAACATATAGAGATATTACTCATGTTTGCCCATCTCATCTGCAAGTCTTCATGCCGCATGTGAAAAGGAACATTCTGGTTCTTCAGATCCAGCTCTCCTCTGAAAGACTGTTCCTTCAACAGGACCTTGGGTCTTTTGTGTGTATGTATGTGAGAGTAAGTGCATGCATTTGCTTAGCAGCTGTTCCAAATTATGGGATAGATGTGTTGATCTTCAGAAAAAGACATGTTCTTGCTTCTCTCTTGAATCACTGAGGGTCCATTGATAAATAGCATTTATTTCCAAAACTGTGATGCCTTCCTAAACAATCCCCTTGGAACTGGGGGGGGGCAGTAAGGTGATCATTCAAGATTTCCCTTATGAGGAAAAGCTAAAACATTTGGGGCTCTTTAGTCTGGAAAAAAGGCGCCTGAGGGGGGATATGATTGAGACATACAAAATAATGCAGGGCATGAGTCAAGTGGATAGAGGGATGCTCTTCTCCCTCTCACAAAATACCAGAACTAGGAGACGTCCACTCAAACTGAGGGTTGGGAGAGTAAGAACAGACAAAAGAAGATATCTGTTCACCCAGCGTGTTGTTGGTCTATGGAACTCCTTGCCACAGGATGTGGCAATGGCAACTGGCCTGGATGCCTTCAAAAGGGGATTGGACAGATTCCTGGAGGAAAAGTCCATCACAGGTTACAAACCATGATGGAGATGTGTCATCTCCAGGCTTAACACCGGGGTACTTCAAGGGCAAGATGCAGGGGAGTGGGATCAGGAGACAGAGATCTAGTTTCATGCACTCCCAAACGCATCTGGTGGGGCCACTATGAGATACAGGAAGCTGGACTAGATGGGCTTTTGGCCTGATCCAGCATGGCTCTTCTTATCTTCTTATGTTCTAAGATGTGACTGAACTCTGACAAAATCATTAGAACAGCCAAATTTTCCCTTTTCCTTTCCTATTCTTTCCCTCCTCTATTTTTAAAATCTTATCCACACATGAATTATTTAACACACATCCCCTCTCCAAAAAAGGGAGCCTTCAGCTACAGGGCCTGTTCTTGCCCACAGAAGTTTCCTATCTAGTCTAAAGAGGGTCTGGAGAAACCCCTTTCATATACTCTCCCCAACTCCAGCCTCAAAAGTGAACAGATGGACCACTGGGTTTCTTTATGTTGGGAAACATGGGGGCACAGAGTAAGCCAAAGGCCCTGTTTACCTTATCTTATCTCAGGACTGTAGAGGTGGTCCCTGCGGATGATTGAATACATCTCCTGCCAAGGAGGCCCAGCAGGGAATCGAACTCCCAGTCTTTGGCTCTGCAGCCAAACGCCTCAATCACTGAGCTATCCAGGGAGCAAGGAAGAGGGCGCTGATGGAAACCAAGGCCGAGATGATCCATGCGGTGTTCTTCCCAACTACTATGTCCAGCTGGACTTTGTAGAAAGCAAATAGGAAAGGCAGATCGGTTCCCCCCCCCCAATATGAGGCCATTGGGGAGAGTTTTAAAGATGCTACAGACAGACAGCATCTTTAAAACTCTCCCCAATGGCCTCCATTTAAAAGAACGGATCTGCCTCTCCTATTTGCTTTCTACAAAGTCCAGCGGGACATAGTAGTTGGGAAGAACACCACATGGATGCTACAGACAGCCAAAGCTGCCTAGATGCCCTGAGCACATCCGATCTCGCCTGATTTTGGAAGGTAAGCAGGGTCAGGCCTGGTTAGTACTTTGATGGGCCACCGCCTGAGAATACCAGGTGCTGTAGGTGCCAAGAAAAACTCCATGGACATGGGGTCACGAAGAGTCGGTCACGACTGCAACGACACAACAACGACAGCCAGCCAGAAAGGCAAACAAGTGGGTCCTAGATAAAGCAAGCCTGAACTCTCAGTAGAAGCAATAAATAAATAAATAAATGATGAAACAGAAGCAAAAGTGCCCCATGAGAGGATAAGAGTCACTGGAAAAGCCAACAGTGCTAGGAAATTTGGAAGGCAGCAGGAAAAAGTGAACCTCAACCATGAGAGGGGATTAATAAAGGAAACCCTAGTCCTGAGCTTGTAATACCTGAGCAGAGCTTTAAGGACAGGCCTTTTTTTTTTTAAGATTGTGCATTTATAGAGATCCCATAAAGCAGAAGTGACTTAATAGCAGCAAAAAAAGTCATTTATTTATTTATTTATTTATTTATTTATTTATTTATTTATTTATTTATTTATTTATTTTAGAGTATATTTACCCCACCTTTCTCCTTGGAAAAGGACCCAAGATGGCTTACAGTAATGAGGGATAATATACAGTCCAGTACAATTAAGACATGTTCAAGTATTTGAGAACAAGGAATTGAGGGACATCTTCCAGCATCAATAGACAACATTACATTAAAGCAACACGGTTAAGTAGTCATAAACACAAAGTCTATGTGAACCCATCGATTCATATAACATTCACATGGTAGTCCATCATTTAGGGAAAGTGTGCCTGAAGTGAAAGGTCTTTGACTGTTTCTGGAGACATGAGGCAGTCCTGGCCTGTAGTGGGAGGGAGTTCCAGAGTCTGGACGCAGCATTGCCTACAGTACATATGCAGTCAGTATACCTTTGTGTATATCATTGCTGAAAAGCCCAAGGCAATGCTTGTGGCACTCATTCTTCCTACATGCCTTAATTTCTTAAGAAATCACCAGCTCCAGCCTTCATCAGGGAGACTTGGTGGGGAACTGCACGCTGAAACTGTGGCTCTTCAGCCAGATATCTGAGCTGTCCAGAGACTCCTGAAGGAGGGGAGAGTAGACATGTGCACGGAGCGGCGAAATCTTTGTTTCCGTTTCAGTTTTTTCATTTCCGGAAGTAACGGAAACGGTAACAGTAATTAAGCCGTTACAACTCGAACTCGAACTGAAAAAAGAAAAAATTGGTCCGTTTTTTTGTTTCCGTTTGTGGCATCGCGGCGATCGCACGATGCGAAGCACAGAAAAAGTTTTTTAATTTTTTTTTTAGAAAAAACCCCGACTCCCGGCCGAAAAAGCAGGCGAAAATATGCCTGCCTGAGGTTTTGCCACCTACCAGAGGGGTGGTTTCTGGGGGGGGGGTGTCCCCGGCCTCCCCCCCCCCTCCTGTCCTGGGCTGCTTGCACCAGGCTGGGGGGGGGGGTCATCCTCGTCGTCTCACCATGCCATGCGGTGGGGGGGGAATCCAAAATGGCGACCACAATTTTTCTTTTGAAATCATGGTAAAAAAAAAACACCAAAGCACCACAGAAACATGTGAAATTTATTTATTTTAAATGCCTGAATTTTAATAGTAGCAGCAGTGGGTTTTTTTTATAGCAATAAAACGTCGCATTGATTTTATTTTATTTTATTTTTTTTTTATTTTTTTAGACCTGCCCATTTGGACTGGGCATGGGATGGGACCATGCAAATGTTTTGAACCATTCCACCAATGGCATGGCCAGGTTTTTGACTGACACTTCTGGATGTTTTATTTGCTTAGCCATTGTATTTTGTTGGCTTTTGCAGCCTTTTTGTAAGCCGCTTAGAGTACATAGTAGATAAGCGGGGTATAAATACAAGAAATAAATAAATAAATAAATAATAAAAAGCCGAGGCACCTTCCAGAAATCACAGTCGGGTGTATGGATGTGGAGGGAGGAGGGCTGTGCTGGTGGTGCTTGTACGATCGAGACAGAGATTATTATTCGAGGAGGGAGGCCTGGGAGGCTTTAGGCTTTAAGATAGGCAGGCAGGGAGGAAATTGATTTTATTAGAAAATAATTTCTTTGATTCCCTGCAGCTTTGTCTGCTGAAGGGAATAGCAGTTTATTCTTTCTTTCCTCTCTGGCAGTTTGTGAGGATTTTTTTTTCTGATATTGGATAAAGGGGGAGGTTTGACTGGGAGTGGGAGGTGTGGATTTATTTTAAAAATATATTATATATTACAATTTATTTTCTATTTTCCCAACTTCAATTTGCTTGCACACACACACACATTTGGGGTGCAAGCCAAGAACAGAACCTCTATCCTAAGTGGAGAATATTTTACAATATTATTTATTTAGTTTACTAATTACTTACTTCATTGTTTGTTTTTAAACGTGTTGTGTTGTGTGTGCACTTGAACACACAGACACATTTCATTTCAGTGGATCAGAAGAATTTAGAAAATTATTTTCATTTTATTCCCTGACTAGAACTACCAAACTATATTGTATTTATTTACACCCCAATAACTTTTTTGGGAGGCATAGTACCACTACTCTCTTTTCACTTCAGGCTTATTTTTGGGCTGTGGCTGAAGCCACCTGTCCAGCTGTACAAATTCCAGTGACACACCACCAGTTCAATTACAGGCTGGGAGAGCCTAATTTACTTGCACACACACACTCACAATTTGGGGGCTGCAAGAAACTGAACCTCCTCCAAAAGGGGACAATATAAATCTTTTACAATATTATTTATTCATTACTCCAGCTCATTGTTTGTTTGCTTACATACATACACTTGTTGTGTTGTGTGTGCACTTGCACACACAGGCAGGCACATTCCATTTCATGGATCAAGTTGAATTAGAATTTAGAAAACTATTTTAATTTTATTATCTGACTGTGCCTGGCCTGCATGCACTGCAGTTTTGCTGACTGATTGCTGAAGAAGGGAAGAAGAGTTTTCTTCTGGACTTCTGGTCTGGATTTAATAGTTTCTATTTTCAAATACTACCATACCATTTGCTTCCTACGTTTTACAGCCTGACCTGAGAGCAAGAAGAGACACCTTTTATTTCATTTCATTCATTCATTTAGCTGCGCCACACCATTCTTAGTTGTTGCCTTTGATAACTACTGAACTATATTTTATTTACACACCAATATCTTTTTGGGGAGGCATCTCAGAGTACCCCTACTCTCTTTTCACTTCAGGCTTATTTTTAGTTTCATTTATTTTCTAATACTACCATTTGCTTCCTAGGTTTTCCTCCATTTCAGTGGATCAAGTTGAAAGCAGAATTTAGAAAATTATATCAAGGGCCAGCAGGGCAACATTGAAAGCTTGTACAAAAGAACACAGTGCGAGAGTAAGCTTGCGGGTCAAAAGGATAAGTTTATTAGAATAGTTTGTTTACTTAACACAAATATAATAAGAAAATATATTTCTATAACTTTGAGAATTAAAAAAAATGAGGAGGGATGGCAGAGCCAGAGGGAAGGGCAGGGGGACCCCCACAAAAATAAATAGGGGCACATTTATGAAGGAAGGCACAGGAAGTAGTGCAGATAGTGATATTGCTGCCACTCCTTCTCCAAGCAGCACCTGCACAACCAGCACCACCGGACCATCTTCTGTCACTGAGGGAAGCATGGATGACTGCATGCGAGCCCCATCGCCAAGGTCTCACACTCACACACCCCCTTGTATTGGGAGGAAGACGAGTACTCAGAATCAGAAAGCTCTGTTCATCTCCATCTGCCGGATTCTGAAGACCTGTTGGCAGGAACAGACGAAAGGCAGGGTTCAGTCAGTGATGGAAGGAGCAGCCCTCTTTCTACCCAGGACCAGAGTACCACCAGTGACAGCAGCAGTCAATTGTCCCAGCAGGGCACAAGCCACACCACCAGCAGCACAGCAGCGGCAGTCAGTACCAGAGGGGGCAGTACTTTCCATAAGCCTCGCGGGTCTCTCTGGGAGCATTTTGAGAACAGACTGGCAGATTCGAGGCTTGCGGTGTGCAAGAAATGTGGGGTGGTCATGCACAGGGGGAATGACCCCACACACTTCTCCTCAAGTGCCTTGCGTAGCCACCTCATGTGAAGGCACCCTGGGACTCTGCCTGGGACAGTGTCAGGCCCTGGTTCCTCAGGGAGAAAGAGGGGGGAAGCAGGAATGGGGAAGGAGGACTCCAGAGACAGCTCCACTGAGAGTGGGAAGAGGCAGGCCAATCTGCAGGAAGTGGTGCCGCTGTGTGGGAGTTTTGTCAGCCAACGTAATAGGGCCAAGGCAGAGGAGACCACCACTCGCGTGGTTGGTGAAATGGTGGCCATGAACGGGTTGCCCCTCTCCTTTGTGGAGTCATTGGGCTTCAGGCACCTGATGAAGCACGTGGCTCCATGGTACGAGCCTCCATCCCGGCATACCTTCAGCAGGCGGGTGATTCCCTCCCTTTTTGAGTCCGTCAGGGACATGGTCCGGGCCCTGCTGCAGGCGGCCAGAGGAAGGAAGATCCACTTCACTTCTGACCTCTGGACCAGTGGGCACCACGGATACCTCTCTCTGACAGCTCATTGGTGGCAACCCAAGGAGGTCCTTGACACTAGGGCATCCCAAGAACAGCTGCAGGGGGAGCCACAAGGGAGCACCCCAAGAGGGTACAGGGTGGTGCTTCTCCAGGCACAAAGCATGGAGGACAGTGCCAAAGGCATCCACATTTCTGAGGTCCTCAAGACAGCAATGCGAGAGTGGGGATTGGCAACCGAGGGGCAGGTCAATCACGGATTCATGGTCACTGACGCAGGCCGTAACATGATCAACGTGGTTGAAAGGGCAGGGTTCCAGGGCATCATGTGTGCAGCACACAAACTGCATCTAGTGGTGGGCAATGCCATTGGGCTGGGTGCACCGAAGGACTCCTGGTGTGAGGGGACCCTGGAGACCAAGACCTTGCTGGACAAGTGCAGGAAAATAGTCGGGCACTTCTCACGCAGCATCAAGGCATCCAGGATGATCCGTGAGAAGCAGGCGGAGATGGGCTGACCAGAGCACGTCCTGATCCAGGACGTGACCACCCACTGGAACTCCACCTACGAAATGGTCAAGCGCCTGGTGGAGCAGAGGCAAGTGGTGGAATACGTCATGTCAACCACTCCCGTCCTGCCTGAGGGAAGGGTGTTGGACATTGGTGCTACCAAGTGGCTCGCCCTCTCCCAGATGGTGGGTATCCTGCAGCCTTTTGAGGAGACCACCCACGTCCTCAGCAACTACAACGCCAGCCTGGGCCACGTACTCCCCCTGGTCAATGCCCTTCGCCAACGCCTAGAGGCCAGTATCCGGGAAGAAGCCGATCTTCTCCCAAAGAGCAGGGCCTTGGCAGACAGGCTGTTGACCGGCGTGGATACCCACTTTAGCCCACTGAGGAGGGAAAAGGTGTACCAGATGGCATGCCTGTGCGACCCTCACGTCAAGGGTTCCTTGGCAAGTGCCCTGCCAACCTGAACCCCTGCAAGACGGAGCTATGCCGTCAAGTCTGCACGGCTGTCTCAAATCAGGCCCAGGTGTTCCTAAGGGCGCACGGAAGCCAGAGCGATCCAGAAGAAGAATGCTCGCAAGGATCCTCTTCCTCCTCTACTGCAGGACTGTACACCCAGAGACCAGGTTCCGTACCAGCAGCCAACTACCTGGCCTCTGCCCTAGCCATGGCAGTCTCCTCCTCAGTGGAGGCAAGGGAGGAAGAAGAACCGGACCCCGCTCTGACCATGGTTAGGGAGTACATGGCCGAGCCCCTCCAACCCCTCACCTTGGACCCACTCCACTACTGGGCCAGAAAGGCAGACATCTGGCCCGCTCTTTCGACTCTGGCGTTGGACCTCTTGTCCATCCCACCCACCAGTGTCCAGAGTGAGCATGTCTTCTCCCACATGGGAGATGTCCTGAGGCCATGCCGCTCTCGTCTGGACCCAGAGACCGTGGACAGGTTGACTTTCATCCGCTTCAACCTTTCCACGTTGGGATTACCCCAACACTCCAAGACCTAGGCCCACAGTCGTTCTTCCACCGGTTCCTTCCAAACAGGCCTCCCTTGCTCTAACATGCACTAACAGAGCAACACTTATGCCTGCCTGCCTGCAATTATGCCTGCCTCCCAGATTGGCTTCCTCCCTGCAAGCCCAACTTCCTGCCAGCCTGCCAGCCTGCCTGCCTACCAGCCTACCTGCCTGGCTGGCCCTGTGCCTACCTGCCTAACTGCCTGCTTGCCTGCCTGCCTGCCTTCCTGTCTGTCTGCCTTCCTGCATTCCCACTCAATTTGAAGGGTTCGATTATTGTCCAATTTTTCTAGGCCTTACCTGGCTCAAAACGAGGGAGGACCACTCAATGTGTCATTTGAAGGGAATCATACTGTATCTGTAGGCCCAATTTTTCTAGCCCTTGCCTGCCTCCAAACCAAGGTGGACCACTCAATGTGTCATTTGAAAGGAATCTCTATCTTTAGGGCCAATTTCTCTAGCCCTTGCCTGGCTCCAAACCAGGGAGGACCACTCAATGTGTCATTTCAAAGGGTCTGTGTAGGCCCAATTTGTCTAGCCCTTGCCTGGCTCCGAACCAGGGAGGACCACTCAATGTTTATAATTTTGAACCGGACAGGACTGTTGGGGTTGCAGCCGTGCAACTTCCCCTAACCCTAACCCTAACCCAATCTAACCAATGCCTGTATGCCTCCCATCCTAACATTCCACCAGTTCAACGCAGTTATGCCTGGCTGTCTTCTCTGTCTATATGACTGACTGCCTGAATGCTTCGCCTGTCTGCCTGCCTTCCACCTTTGTCTGCCTGAATGCCTGTAATTCTGCTACATCTATGGATCTAATAAGGGCTACATAATTAGCCCTGTTTTTATAGCCTTCCCTGGTCTTTATAGCAGCCCAGGAATATTTTTTTCTAGGGTCAGTGTAGGGGCAATATTTCCCCACTGGCCATGGCTGGTCTGAGTGTAGTACACCATAATACCTGCCTTCCTCGATACGTTCCTCCCTTCCCTGGGGTTTTGGAGCCACTCTGCTTACAAAGTGGTCGAGATGCACTTTACAACAACCTACCTCAAAGACTGATTAGCAGGGGCCTAGCTCTCCTTACAGCCTTAAAGAAATAGCCCTGTTCTCCTGCATCCACTCTGTCTTCTGGGTTGATGAAACTTGGTCTCCCGGGGTGGAGAAACTCTGCCTCCAAATGCAGAAACAATCCTCCCTTCTGGCACTTTGTCTTTGTGCCTTCCCTAGCCTGGGTGGGTACCCTGCAAGCCTGCCTTCCTACCTGTAAGCCAGACTTCCTGCTTGCCTCCCTGCCTGGCTGCCTGCCCGCGCCTCTGCCTACCTGCCTGCCTGTCAGGCTCCTGGGACTCCCGGCTTGGAGGAGGCCTTCCAGGTGCTTCTCCTTCAGCCTATCTGCGGTTCAGTGCTTCAAGTTCAGCCTCCGAGCCGACATGTGCCCTGTCGGCCACTCTGCTCAACTTCCCCAGGCAGCAACCCCGGCTGCCCCCGCCTCTAGGTGGAAAATCACTTGAGGAGACCAACTTTAACAGGCACAGTCATCATCAACTATTTTGTTTAGAATTGGGGTACTCTGTCCTCTAAAATGGGGGGTTCACTCCCACCGGTTACAGTCCAGGTTGGGAAATCCCTTTGCAGAAGGAGGGGAGATTCCTTCCAACGAGCATTCCGGCTTCCAAAGGTGGAAGACACAATCCCTCCCTAACATTTGCACTCTGGCTTCGTGGCTTTCCTGGGTGGACTGTGTCTCCACTGGGCAGGCAAAACTCTGGCTTCGTGGCCTCCAAAACTCTGGCTTTATGGCCTCCAAAACTCTGGCTTCGTGGCTTTCCTGGGTGGACTGTGTGTCCACTGGGTAGGCAAAACTCTGGCCTAGTGGCCTCCAAAACTCTGGCCTAGTGGCCTCCAAAACTCCGGCTTTGTGGCCTCCAAAACTCTGGCTTCATTCCTGGAAGCTTTGTTGAAAGATAAAAGTACCAGGCCGGAAACAATCCCTCCCTCAAGTTCCCTGGCGCTCTGGCTTCGTGGCTTTCCTGGGTGGACTGTGTCTCCACTGGGCAGCCAAAACTCTGGCTTGTTGGCCTCCAAAGTAGGTGGCTGAAAGAATTCCTCCCCGAACTTCCCCGCCGTTCTGGCTTCGTGGCTTTGCTGCATGCATGGTCTCTGTCTCCACTGGGTTGGTGGAACTTGTCTCCTGGGTAGTCAAAACTGGCCTCCAAAGTAGGCGGCTGAAAGAATCCCTCCCCGAACTTCCCTGCCATTCTGGCTTCTTTGCTGCGTGCGTGGACTCTGTCTCCACTGGTTGGTGGAACTGGTCTCCTGGTTTTGGAAACTGGCCTCCAAAGTAGGCGGCTGAAAGAATCCCTCCCTGTTGTTCCCCGCCCCGTTCTGGCTGCGTGGCTTTGCTGCGTGCGTGCGTGGACTCTGTCTCCATTGGGTTGGTGGAACTGGTCTCCTGTTTTGGAAAAACTGGCCTCCAAAGTAGGAGGCTGAAAGAATCCCTCCCCATTGTTCCCCACCGTTCTGGCTTCGTGGCTTTGCCGCATGCGTGCGTGGACTCTGTCTCCACTGGGTTGGTGGAACTTGTCTCCTGGGTAGTCAAAACTGGCCTCCAAAGTAGGCAGCTGAAAGAATCCCTCCCCGAACTTCCCCGCCATTCTGGCTTCTTTGCTGCGTGCGTGGACTCTGTCTCCACTGGGTTGGTGGAACTGGTCTCCTGGTTTTGGAAAACTGGCCTCCAAAGTAGGCGGCTGAAAGAATCCCTCCCCAAACTTCCCCGCCATTCTGGCTTCATGGCTTTGCTGCGTGTGTGCGTAGACTGTGTATGCACTGGGCAGTCAAAACTCTGGCTTGGTGGCCTCCAAAGGAGGCTGCTGAAACATTCCCTCCCCAACCAAGAAAAATTCCCTGGCGCTCTGGCGTCGTGGCTTTGCTGCGTGGACTGTCACGAATCAGGCTCAGCTGCCTGCACCCCAACCGTTCAAGGCAGCAGGTCCAACCCCACCACCCATCCTTCCTGCTGTCTGAATGGCTGCCTTTGCCAATCAGTTCTTGAAAAAACAGTGGTCCCTTTGGCTGGCAGTCCGGGGGGGGGGTCATTTTCTTCCCAGGCGGCCCTTCTTGCAAGTAGGGCCCAAATGAAAACAGTTACAGGGTTAGGGTTAGGGTTAGGGTTAGGCCACTTCCGGTGACATGGCAGGGAAGCCGGACGGGGTGGAGGGCAGCGGAGGGTCTCTGCCCTGGAGATGGGCCTCAAAATGCACCACCTGGTCAAGGAGAGAGAAGGTCTGCTCACTCCATGAGCGAACCGGGCTCCTCGGGATACTCCAGCTGGCGATGATTCCCCAAGAGATTGAGGGGCACTGATCTGGATGAGTTGGGGGGGGGGGAAGCATCTGAATCTCTGACCGCTGGGCAGTCAAAACTCTGGCTTGGTGGCCTCCAAAGTAGGTGGCTGAAAGAATCCCTCCCCGTTGTTCCCTGCCGTTCTGGCTTCATGGCTTTGCCGCATGCGTGCGTGGACTCTGTCTCCACTGGGTAGGCAGAACTGGTCTCCTGGTTTTGAAAAACTGGCCTCCAAAGCAGGTGGCTGAAAGAATCCCTCCCAGTTGTTCCCTGCCGTTCTGGCTTTGTGGCTTTGCCGCGTGCGTGCGTGGACTCTGTCTCCACTGGGTTGGTGGAACTGGTCTCCTGTTTTTGAAAAACTGGCCTCCAAAGTAGGTGGCTGAAATAATCCCTCCCCGATGTTCCCCGCCGTTCTGGCTTCGTGGCTTTCCTGAAAGCAGACAAGAGCAGCTGAAGGTGGGCCCACATGTCCTCCGGATCATGCTGAGCAGGAGGGAAGCCTCCACCCGCGGCCACCTCAGACAACACTGAGGCCACTTCCAGCGACATGGCAGGGAAGCCGGATGGGGTGGAGGGCAGCGGAGGGTCTCTGCCCTGGAGATGGGTATGGAACTGCGCCACCTGGTCAAGGAGGGAGAAGGTCTGCTCCATGAGCGAACCGGGCTCCTCAGTCATTGTGCTGGGGCCAAGAATCTGAGGCAAAGGCCAAACCTTCCCAGGCAAAGGCTGGGCAGGCGGCTCGGCTGGGCCGCGCTGGTATGGCGTTTCTAGGGTGTTCCCACCGGGCGCTCCCTTTGCTCTGTCCTGAATTTGATCCTTTCTGCCAGTCAGCTCCTTTGGATACTCGAGCTAGCAATGATACCCCAAGAGGTTGAGGGGCACGCAACAAGATGAGTGGGGGGGGGACTCTCATGCCACTACCAGACTGAATCTCTGACCGCTAGTTGACCAGGGTGGCATTTGCTTGGCTTTAGAAGGAGTGTCATGGGGAGGGGACATTGAGAGGAGTAGAGTAGAACCTCATGCAGATTTGGGGGAGGAACGGAATACTGTTTCTCCTGCTGCCTCTGAGAGGTGGAGGGGAAATGGGATGGCTAAAGGCTTCAAAACAAAACAAAAAAAGGTATAACAGGCAGCCAGACCAACTAGGGTGGCCGGTTCAGTCAGCGTTGACCAAGAGAAAAAAAGAATATTGCATTCTGCCCACTTTGTTTGCTTTATTGCATAGGATGCAGTCTTATGCTATGATATATTTATTAAATATATTATTCATCACCCAGTTTAAAGTGTTTTCCACCTGCTCTGGGTCATTACGGGACGCCCCCATGCTCTGGGAAGTCAAATTGCGCTAAATCACGGTAGAAACGACAAACGACAAATGAAACGTTGTACCAAAAATTTCCGAAAAATTTCACAACAAACGGAAATGGAACAAAACGGACCCATTCCGACAAACGAAAAATCGAAACGTCAATTTTTCTGGTCGTGCCCATCTCTAGGGGAGAGCATGGGGTAGTCCAAAGTTACTGGCCAGCCTTGATGGACCTCCTGATTTTAGTGGCTGCCTGACATGGCCAACATGGGACAAGGCTACCCAAGACCTTCTGAACTATCACATTGTGGCCAAGGAGTTGCATTCACTTTGAAAGGATGGATTAGATCAGTAGTTCTCCACCTGTGGGTCCCCAGATGTTCCTGGACTGCAATTCCCAGAAATCCTGGCCAGCTCAGCTAGTGATGAAGACTTCTGGGAGTTGCAGTCCAGGAACATCTGGGAACCCACAGGTTGAGAACCACTGAGATTCTAGTCCAGTGGTTCTCAACCTGTGGGTCCCCTGATGTTCCTGGCCTGCAACTCCCAGAAATCCCTTCCAGCACAGCGAGTGGTGGAGACTTCTGGGAGTTGCAGTCCAGGAACATCTGGGGACCCACAGGCTGAGAACCACTGGATTAGATACTCTCCTGTCTGTAGGTGTGATGGGTGGCTGTGAAATGGTTTGTTGAGGTGTACAGAGGCTGCATCCCACGTCATCTTGAGGAGGCAGCATGATTTACCTCCAAATCTCCCAGAGGATTTCCACACTTTGTTTTTTTCCCCAAATGATAAGACACCCTCATTTTTTTAATGGAAGCGAAAGGGATGGGTCAGTGGGGGTTGTGCAAATGCACCTTCCAGAATCTCCAGAGTTGCACATTCTTTAAAATACCCATTTCGAAAACAGCACAGGTCCTTGCTTCCATATCGACTGTTAAATCTGCATTCACCCTAATGTGCATAATCTGATGTGCCTAATTATGATGGCTAGTTTCTGGAGACAAGATTCCTGCTGGTAACTGGAGCTCCCTTGATCTAGGGAGAAAGCAAACAAGTAAATAAATAAACAAGCCAAGAAAGCCGCACACTCTTTATTTATCTAGCTATGATATCACTGACTTAATGGCAAGTCTAATGCGTGTGCTTATCCTAGTCATTAAGTGCTTGCATAAATATTCACTGGATCGGAGCCCACAAATGCATAATGGATTTGGTGTAAAAATAGCCTTCGCTAGTATGCTTACCTCTCCCCTGGTCAAGCGTATGCACATCACATCATAACGCAGGACTTCTAAGCAGCCTGCAAATTTTTCAGCTGTCTCTGTTTAAAATGCCCTTTGATCCACTAGCAGTTTATAGGAATAACATTATCTCCCGGGCTTCTGCTCGGGCTCTGTGTTCAAAAATGCTTACAAAACGGGAGGTTCTTGGCAACCGGAGAAAGGTTATTTTTACACTCCGTGCCACAACCCTTCAGAATGAAATCAAGGCACAAGGGAGGAAGACCACGGTCTGAACTTTATGGAGGGAGCAGGCCACCCTAGGTAACATTGCAACAGAGAAGGATGATCTTTCAAAACAAGCACATTGGAGGCAAACCTTGGATGTGTGGTTTTGGAGGACTACAGCTCCCATACCCCCCCCAGCCAGCCTGGCATTGTGGGAATTGTAATAGCAAAATTAACTTTGCCCAGACCAGCTAGGTGGCAGGCAGTGGAGTTTCAAAGGAAGATTTCTGTAGAAGGCCAAGTGGATGGGCATACACTTTGATCAGGAGCCTTTGGATGTCTAAGGATGTCCAGATTGATTATTATGACCATAGCTGTGGTACCTATTTTAATTATTGATGCAGAAGGCTGAGAACTAGTGGGGGAGTGGGCATGGTCTAAAACGGTGGTTCTCAACCTGTGGGTCCCCAGATGTTCTTGGACTGCAACTCCCAGAAGTCTTCATCACTAGCTGAGCAGCCCAGGATTTCTGGGAGTTGTAGTCCAGGAACATCTGGAGACCCTCAGGTTGAGAACCACTGGTCTAAGAGGCACAGCCAAGGCCAAGGGTGAGCATTCATTCATGCATGCGCACAGGTGAGCAAGCAAACGGTCAGATAAAGCACAATAGAAAGTGAAGACAATTGAGGCTCAAGACTGGTTACCTTTGATAATGAGACATACAGGAATGTACTGACTTGGGATAAGCAGAGGCGGTGCCTCTTCTATATTACATTGTAGCTCAGTGTTTTTGGTTTCCACATCAAGGATTGCAGGCTGGGAATTTGATTGGGTCTCCTTGACAAGAGCTGGACTTGATGATCCATAAGGTCCTTTCCAGCAATGTACTGAATGATGATGATGATGATGATGATGATGATGATGATGATGATGATGATGATGATGATGATGATGATGATGATGATGATGATGATTGCTGTTCTTACCTGAAGAATGTCTGATATGCATTTGACTGACTGGATCATTATAACATGAATCTTTGAGGGCCAACCATAGAGTTTCTCAATAACCAAGGCAACTGTCTAGTGTGGGTCACAGCTTGTGGGTCACAGATTGGGACATCTTGCAACTCCAAATTGAGGACAGCACTTTAGTACACACAATGAAGCATAATTTGCATACACATAAGTAGTGCATTGGTTGAATTTCTCCGCAGTCACAGAAAATTTGTCCTGTATCCATGTAGCCCGATTTAACTTGATTATCCTTCAGTCTTCCTAATTTTGCTTCAAAGTCCCAGATGGTCCAGCTGCAGTGGTTCCCAAACTTGTGTTCTCAGATGTTTGTGGACTAAAATTCCCAGAAGAAGCCTTCACCACTACCTGTGCTGGCCAGAATTTCTAGGAATCGTAATCTAAGGACAACTGGAGATCCAAAGTTGGAAAGCACTGTGAATCTACTCGTAATGGGAGACACGCTTCAGCATTGATCCATTCAGCAAGGTGTGTTGTTTTTCTTCTCCCAAATGCTTAGTTCAGCCTCTTCTGCTTCATATTAGAGTTTGAAATGTGTTCAGAAAACTCTTCCTTGATCTTAGCCATTGTCTAAGGGGTTGGTGCCAAAGCCATTGATGGGTGTAGCGTTGTGTTACCTTATTTTTCTCATTGACCATTGTGTAGCTGCAATGAAATTATTAACAGCTCTCATTTTTAAGGGAACAAAATCTCTCCCCACTACATACCGGAATTCAAGTTCAGTTTCATGTGCTGTGCCATTAAATCTCTGCCATAAATTCTATGCGCTAGGATACAGAAAGAACAAGACTACTGAATTTCTCGTTTCCATGTTTGCTTGAAGGTCCTAGCATCTTTTAAAGCAATTAAGTCAGGGGGGTGTAACATAATATTCTCAGTTAGTTCCAATGCACCGTGAGAGGTTTCGTTTTTCCTCCCCTGAAGATGTTGTTTCATTAAGAATATCCATCCTAGATTAAGGTTTGCTGCAAACAGGCATAAGGGTTTCCTTTCCAGTCTGTTTCTCCACCACCCCCCTGCAACAAAAGCACACTAGAGAGGTAAGGATTTGGTGCAAAGGACCCAGATGGCGGAGCCCGAACATCCTTGCCTTGACTCCTTTCACTGCAAGTTTCCACCCAGCATCTGCTTTGATGAAATCAGAAATGTAGATCAAGAAGAGTTAGTCTGAAAAACGCTGGGTGATTGCAACTCCTTGAATCTCTCAGACTGCTTTGTCTCTGGGGATTCTGGGCTTTGTAGTCCAAAAACATAATGTCTCAGTTTTTCCTCTGCAAGGAAGTTATCAAGTCCCATCAATCCTGAGAGACAAGCTGCAATATTTTAAGCTGAGCTTTCATGACCATGGCCACTTCGGCAGACATACAGAAACCTGTGGCACCCTGAAAGGCTAACCTTAACATTTCAGTGGGAGCTTTTGCAGCTGCCGCCACTTTGTCAGGCGTACAGAAATCTGTGGTACCTTGAAAGATTAACCATAATATTATAATATGAGCTTTCGTGGCCACATCCACTTCGTCAGGCATATAGAAACATGTAGAGCAATATAAACTCTATATTTTAACTGTAGTCTTTCATTTCTTCTTCTTCTTCAAAGAACAGCTCCCAAAATGTCATTACATTTTTCCATTCCCACCGCATATGAAAATAAGTACCTATGTAAACATTGCATCTCCAATATAAATCTGAAAATTTGCCATCCATGCAATTCAATTTTATCAGTGCTAAGTGCCGTTTCCAAACTAGTTTACAGTAATTTTTTATTTTTAATGACATACTTTAATATTTTTATTCCCCAATATTTCCCATACTTCAATATTTATTACCCTTCCCAAATCTATTTCCCATGATGCCTTAAGTGCATGATAAGTCGATATGCCTTCCTTTTCTATTAGCATCTTATACATTTTACTATCGACCCTCTTATTAACTCATCATCTTGATTTTCCCTTAATAAAACCCTCTTTAAATTTTGTACACTCATATTTATTGGGTTTGATGTAATACATAATTGAGGCAAAGTATTCTTTTCCTTGAGAGGACCATATGAAATGAAATGGATATTTCTATATGCAGAACACAACCCAATCAATTCCATTTCCATTCTTAGAACACTGGAAACAAAGGACATGATTCCCACTACCCCAATCACCACCACCACCACCATGTCTCCCGCTTTTCTTTAAAGTTTTTGGTTTTCCACAGGACTGTAGGACACTTGTAGGACAAGTCTCTGAGGAAGGAGATTATAATCCATGAAAGTTCGCACTGAAATCAATTGATTGATCTTCAAGGTGCTAAAACACATTTGTTTTTATTTGTGCCTTGTTTACTCTATTAGTGCCGAAGAGTGAGAGAGCGGCTACAGCAACAAATAGTTCCGGAAATGCTGCAGGACTGGAGCAATCAGATTCACGTTTGTTGTTGTTTACATAATGTAAAAGTCAATGCAAATCAACACAGGTCCCCCCTCCCCTTTAATCTGTAGTTGTTTTTTTCTCCTACTGCCAGAGCTCCAGCTTTTAGAAGTCTAATGCATTTGCATCGGTTCAGGCAGTGTGATCACCTGAACTGATGCAGAGGTCTTTGTAACTGAAGCTATCCCAGCTGGCTATAGCAGCAGGTAGAGGCACATGGTAGAGTGGAAACTGGCTGCCTTTTAAATCCACTACTCAACTAGTTCCTTCCTTCCTTCCTTCCTTCCTTCCTTCCTTCCTTCCTTCCTAGGACAGCTATATGACCAAAGAAAAAAGAGACAGGAATCAGTAGAGAAAGATGAAGACGTTTTCAGTCCATCCTGGTCCCAGGTTGCTGCTATACCTCTGCTTTAACTTTGCCTCCTGCAAATCTGGATGGCCACAGGAGAGCTACCCTAAGCTGGAAACAAGGCTGACTGAAAACTTCCTTCCTTCTATCTCTGTTAATTTCTCACTCTTCTTCTTCTTCTTCTTCTTCTTCTTCTTCTTCTTCTTCTTCTTCTTCTTCTTCTTCTTCTTCTTCTTCTTCTTCTTCTTCTTTTTTTTTTTTTTCTCTATGGCACCTGTGGCAGTGGCCTGCCAAAGTGGGCTTGTGGCCTCTTCCAAGCAGGGCAAGGAGTCACCACAACATGAGGAACTATTAAAGGGTCACAGCATTAGGAAGGTTAGGAACCACTGTGCTAAGCCTTCAAAAGGAAGGGAAAATCCAGGTACCAAGTGTTGGGAGGAGATGATTGGCATGGTTAACAAGCTGCAAACAAGGCTAATTTCCTCTTTCCCCTTCGGTGTGTTGGCTGAAGTGAATTAACCTGAGGCAACCTGACTTCCTGGGTGTGTCTTCACAGTGAAACCAATCACATTTTCCCCACTGTGCAGTCATATCGTGACACAGCTACCTCTTTGAAAAGTAATATGGTTAACTTAAACATCCGACTTAATGGCATAGATACTCAGAGAACTGATGTGAACCACACACAGAGAAAATATTCAAAGCCCCAAGGAAGCACTGCACTAATGAGGAAGACAAAGTCCAGAACCCTGTTGAGAAAGACTGTGCGTGCAACCATAATTGTGCAAGCCTGTCCCCAACTATGCTGAGGTGCCTGTGACATAACTGGCCAGATGCTGAGCATCAACTCAGCCACACAAAGGGTTGCATAACTAGTCATGTGACGGGCTCCCTGCAAGCAGAAGAGTCTTGTGCTACTTTAAAGAGGGGCCTTCAGCCCTCAAGTTGTTTTTGAACCACAACTCCAAGAATTCCCACCCTATATTGCCAACGATGAAGGATTGGGGGAGTTGTGTTCCAAAACATCAGGAGGGCCGAAGGTTCCATACCCTTGCCTTTAAAGCAATCTGGCCGTGTTTGGTACAAGCTGTGGGGACTGCAGTGCTCTGCTTCCTGTCTTTCCTGGAAGAATCTGTCACAGCTGCCCCCTTTGGAGATTTGTACGTTGAAGCCCTCTGTTCTAAGATGGCAGTGACACAGACCTAGAAGCCAGTACAAAGCTGGACAGATGTCTTCTGGTTAGTCTCTTGTTGCCATTAGGGCGTGCTGGATTATTCTGTTATTGTACTTCCTTGCAGTTGCTGATTTCTGTACAAGGATTTGGGACCAGATGCTCATTTGAAGTCTATGACTCCTGTTCAGTGTTAACAAGTTAAATCATGGTTTCAAAGTCTCTCACTGCACCAGGTAGTGTGTGAGGAGACACCCCCCCACACACACACACACCTTTTGCAGGCTTCTCTAGGCTCGGTTCGAGATGGACAGCTCCTTGTACCATCCATTAGATCATAGAATCATAGAGTTGGAAGAGACTTCAAGGGCCATCCAGTCCAACCACCTGCCATGCAGGAACCCCATCACAGTATTTCTGACAGATGGACATCCAGCCTCTGCTTAAAAACCTCCAAAGAAGGAGACTCCACCACCCTCCATGGTCAAACAGCTCTAACTGTCATGAAGGTCTTCTTCTTAATGTTTAAACTGAATCTCTTTTCCTGTAGTTTAAAACCATTGCCCCGAGTCCTAGTCTCTGAAGCCATGGAGAACAAACCAGTCCCCTCTTCAATATGACATCATTTCAAATATTTAAACATTGCTATCATATCCCTTCTCAGCCTTCTTTTTGAAAGGCTAAACATTCCCAGCTCCCTAAGCCGCTCGTAAGACATTTCTTCCAGACCCGCAATCATCTTGGTCGCCCTCCTCTGTACCCGCTCAAGGTTTTCAACATCCTTTTTAAATTGAGGTGCACAGAACTAGACATAGTACTCCAGGTGGGGTCTGACCAGAGCAGAATAGAGTGGTACTATCACTTCCCTTGATCTAGACACTATGGTTCTGTCCGCATCACACTGCTGACTCATGTTCAATTTGTGGTCCATCAAGACTCCCAGATCCCTTTCACAGGTACTATTTTCCAGCCAGGTATCTCCCATCCTATATCTGTGCAATTCATTTTTTTTTACCTAGATGCCACACCCTACATTTCCCTCTGCTGAAACCCATTCAACAGCATTGCTGCCCACCCCAGCTGGGGAACAAGAAGGAAAGCCGAATGATGCTTCAACAGGAGGGAATATGTAGGCCCTCTGGTGTTATTTGGTTACTTATTTCATCAGTCCTAGAAAGTATTACCGATGCTGTCAATGGCATCCAATGCCTGTTTTTCAGACATCTGCCTCAGGAGTGAAAGCAACTAAGACCAAGGCATTACAGCTCCACTGAATGCCAATCACCTATTAGGCACAATTCAAAGTGCTGGTTTTAACCTACAAAGCACTAAATTGCCTGTGTCCAAGCTACCTCAAGGATCGAATCCCACAGTATGAACCGGCTTGGGTGCTAAGATAATCTGAATAGGCCTTTCTTTCTATCCTACCAACCTCACAGGCCTGTCTCGTGGGAACACATGAAAGGGCTTTCTCGGCTGTTGTGCCCAGACTGTGAAACTCCCTCCCACTAGAAGCCAGGACTGCCCCATCTCTGCTGTCTTTCCGGAAACAGGCAAAGACTTTTCTCTTCAGGCAAGCTTTCCCTGAATGATGGACTACCTGTTATGTGACTTTTATATGAGTCTACCATACATGACTACAATTGTACCTCATAAGATGAATCTGGGAGTTGAGTCATGGCTACTGGACTTCTTTTTTTGAGAGATAGAAACGTTTTTTTTTTTTTTTTGAGAGAGATAGAAACGTTTTTTTTTGAGAGAGAGATAGAAATGTGGCCTAGGAGTAGAAGTTTACAGGAAACCCACCCACACAGATCAATACTTACTGTTTGACTCCCACCATCCATTACAACACAAACTAGGAGTCATCAGGACCCTAAGCCACAGAGCAGAGAGCATCCCCACCTCCTCAGAAGCCAAGAAGAAGGAAGACAGGCACCTGAAGACAGCACTTAAGGCCTGTGGATATCCAAGGTGGGCCTTCAACAAAGCAGTGGGCCATCCCAGAAGAACAAGGGATCAGTCTGAGACCCAGACCCGACGGAAGAACCTGGTCATTCCCTACATGGCGGGAGTGTCGGAGAAGCTTAAAAGGATTTTTGGCAAACACCACATCCCTGTTTATTTCAAACCCATGAACACACTAAGGCAGAGACTTGTCCACCCAAAGGATCCGATACCAAACCATAAAAGGAGCAATATAGTATATGCAGTCCAATGCAGTGAAGAGTGTTCAGACCTCTACATTGGAGAAACTAAACAGCCATTAAACAGAAGAATGGCCCAACATAGGAGAGGTAACAGCTCAGGACCAGAATCAGCAGTACACCTCCATTTGAAGGAAAAAGGCCACTCTTTCAAAGATGAGGATGTACACATATTAGACAAAGAAGAGAGGTGGTTTGAGAGAGGAGTAAGGGAAGCCATTCATGTCAGCATTGAAAATCCCTCCCTCAACAGAGGTGGGGGGCTCCGGCATAGTCTAGCTGCTACTTACCAGGCTGTACTTTCCACAGTACCCAGGCAAACAAGGAGCCTTCACCACCAGGTCACAGCTAACGACCCATTCTTGACAGCTAACGACCCATTCTTGATGGGTTTCAGCACCTTAGGCCATTGTTTACCTTAAGGCCATGGACACTAATGTCTCCCTAACGAGCCTATTCAGGCTTTGTTCATCTTATGAGCCAATCAGACAAGGGGACAAGAGGTCAAGCTGACTATAAGAAGGTCTCTTGCACTAGCTGTATTCAGACCGATGAAGCTGTTTGGATGAACAGCGAAACGTTTCTATCTCTCAAAAAAAGAAGTCCAGTAGCCATGACTCAACTCCCAGATAAACGCACCTGGATGACTGAGAATCTTCACAGACGTACTCATAAGATGAATTTAATTCGTTCTAGGAGTTAATTCATATTTCGAAAAAAATTGTCTGACAAGTCACGGTTTCCCATAGGAAAGCATTGAAAACCAATTAATCCATTCTGGATGGAACAGATTAATAGGTTTTCAATGTGTTTCTATGGGAAGGCTGTCTAAACCCCCCTCAATCAAGGGACAGCGGAAGGCTGTTCCCTCCCTGCAGCTGACAGACAGCTGATTTTGACAGCTCAGAGCTGTCAAAATCAGCTGTCTGTCTCAGCTGCATAGAGGATTGAGGGGGCAGCCACCTCCTCTTTGCCTGCGTCTCTGAGCCAAGACTCAGGAGACGAGGAGGAGAACGAGGAGAAGGAGGAGGCAGCTTCTATCCTGCCTTTCCTTCCCTGTAGCATCCAATCCCTGCGTGCTACAGGTTAGGGATGGCAGGATAGGAATCTCCACCACCTCCTCTTCCCCAGGACCCAGGTTTCCCTTGCAAACAGCCCAGGCTGGACAAGGATCAATGGTACCTCCTAAGATGAATGGAAACCAGATGGAAAAATTTGAATTTTTCCTCTCCCCGAAAATTGCATTCGTCTTACGAATTTTTCGTACCTCGTCTTATGAGGTATTACTGTACACAGATTTTGTGTTTATAATCGCTTACAACATTGTGTTTATAACTCTTCTTGTATGAATTCATTGACAGCATGTTTTCAATGTTTAGTTTCCATCCCACATAGATGGTCTCCCTTATATGATTACGTCAACTGACTTCATAAATACGCCTGTGTTTTCAGTGTTAGTTCCATCCCTCATAGTGGAATGTTTATTCATTTCTTTAACTACTCCCGTTCTTTTAGCTTTAATGTTGCCACTTAATGCTGTAAGATGCCCCTCAATTCCCTGTTCTCAAACTTAAATATTTCTTAAGTGTACTGGGCTGTATATTGTCCCTCATCATCGTAAGCCACCTTGGGTCCTTTTCCAAGGAGAAAGGCGGGGTAAAAATACTCAAAAATAAAATAAAATAAAATAAATAAGGGCCTTCTAGCACCCCTATGAATTGACACGGCACTGTAGCCTGTAGAATATTGGGCTAGCCCTCAGAACTAGGTTCAAATCCCCACTTGGCAATGGAAACCCACTGGGAAGGTGGCACCAGTGCAACCAATCCTGAAATATCTCTGATACCTTGAAAAACCTGTTACAGCAGCTGGGGAAAGTGCCTCAAGCAGATCTGTCTATGTTCAAGGTGCCTAGGCAATACAGACTTCCAAGCAGAGGTGTGCGAATTTCTGAGTTCTTTGGACTATTCCTCCTACCTAGAATGTCCCAGGCAAGACAGGTGACTGGGGAACTCTGGGTGGTGGAGCCCAGAACCTCCAGAACCACACATTTCTTCTTCTTCTTCTTCTTCTTCTTCTTCTTCTTCTTCTTCTTCTTCTTCTTCTTCTTCTTCTTCTTCTTCTTCTTCTTCTTCTTCTTCTTCTTCTTCTTCACTTCTGGTGGACTGATGGATGAGATTCTGTCTTCAGCTCTGTTAAGCTGAAGCCTGGGAATGTCAGGGGAAACTTCCTAACTGTTAGAGGAGCATGACAATGGAGGTGGTGGCAAGCCAGAGAAACGTGGACAACCACCTGGTAGATCGGCTTGGGTAGGTTGTCTTCTTGCCTTGAGAAAGGGGTTGGACTCCATGGCCTTAGAGGTCCCCTTCCAACCCCATGCTCCTTATGCTTCCCTTCTGGGGGGGGGGGGGCTCTAGTTCTCAGCCGCCCCGCCAGCAGACCTGCAGAGGGCGCCCTTGCCCGGGGCAGGATCCGCTCCTTTCCCAAGAGGGCCGGGCTCAGGCTGAAGCCACGAGGGCGAGCGCCGGCCGGAGAGGTGGGGCGTGCTCGGGGAGGGGGCGCGCCGCGGGTAGGCGGGCGGGCGCGTGGGATCCCGCGGCGGCGGCGGCGGCGGCGGCGGCGGCGGCTTTATTAAGGAGCCCGGCAGGTTAGGAGGCGAGCAGCCGGCGCGGAGAGCGGCACAAGCTGCTGCAGCTGGAGGCGATCGCGGTCTCCGGCGCGCACGATCCCGGGGACTGCGCGGAGGGAGCGCTGGAAGGAGCGATCGGTGCCTCCAGGACGGCGGGAGGCGTCATTCCACCACCACCACCCCCATCCCCAATCCTGCGCTCGGCTCTGCCTCCTCCTCCTCCTCCTCCTCCTCCTCCTCCTCCTCCTCCTCCTTATTCCCAAGCAGCCCGATCGTTTGCCCGGCGGTGGCGGGCGCGGAAGGAAGGGAAGCAGCGCGGGCTCCCGATTCCGCCGCCGTGACTCGGATCGGGGCATCCTCTCTTCGCTGGGGAGCGCCATCCCGGACCACCAGCATCACACCAACAACCTTCACGACCGGAGGAGGAGGAACTCTTCCCGTTGACCACCCCCAACCCGTCCACCGCCACTCAACAGCCAACTTTCCACCGGGATGGTGCACCGCGCCCTCTTCTTCCTTGCCGCCGCAGCAGCTCTGGTGCAGTGGGAGACGTCCGCCGAGGAGCCCGTAAGTGCCTCCTGAGGAAACATGTGTGTGTGTGTGTGTGTGTGTGTGTGTGTGTGTGTGTGTGTGTGTGTGTGTGTGTGTGTGTGTGTGTGTGTGTGTGTGTGTGTGTGTGGAATCAGCCCCTTTCCTAAACTTTCCCTTCCCTCTTTCTAGTGTGTGTGTGTGTGTGTGTGTGTGTGTGTGTGTGTGGAATCAGCCCCTTTCCTAAATTTTCCCTTCCCTCTTTCAAGTGTGTGTGTGTGTGTGTGTGTGTGTGTGTGTGTCCTCCTGCTCATCAATATGATGGTGGCGGTGGCCACCGGCGGCGGCATCCCAACGGAGGTGGGGATGGACAGGCAACGGCGCGCTGCCTTTTCCCGAACTTTATTCTTCCCGGTGGCTTTCAAAAAATCCATCTTCGCCCCCTGCCCCCACCACCCCGTTGGGTTTGATCGTGGGATCGTATGCCTCCCCTCCTGCAGGGGATTATTGCTTGGCGAGCAAGCCCTGACAGCCGTAAGGTTTTAATTTGCCGAGTAAATAGAATAACTTTTGTTTCCAACTTTTTCCTTTCGCTAACGTGGGCTTTCCTTGCCCCCCCCCTCTCTCTCTGTCGGGGAGGAAGAGATTGGCTTGGGTGCAAGAGAAGGGGATGGAGGCGTCCCTTGCATGATTCTTGGTCCTTCTGCTCCATCCCACGCTTAAGGTGCCTGATGCAGTTCCTCTGCTGTTCCTTCCCATGAGGGAGTCTGGACAGCCCGCTTTGCATGGACAGTCCTGGAAGGGCTGAACTCCTACACTGGACAGGATGGCCACAGGATGGATACCGATTTAACTGCCATGGCTCCAATCCTGTGCAGTGCTGGGACTTGTCCTTTAGAGGGAAGTCCTTGGAATTCCCTGCCCAAGAGGGCTAGGGGCGCTGCTCTGAAGTACAGCGAGAACTCTCAATTCCTTCCCCGTGTGCTACAAATCCCATACGCCAGTGCTCAGAGAAACTGCTACCTGTGCTGAGTCGGAGTTCTGGGTGTTGGTGTCCAAGGGGGGAACCCATGGTTGGCAACCAGTGACAGATAGGATGGATGGACCCATCACAGTTCATTTGCTACCAAACCAGGGAGACCTTACAGAGAGAGCAGCCTCCCGTCTTGGAATGGACCGAGGATGGTGGTAAGCTGTGGTCAAAAGATCCAGGCGCCTCCTCCGACTGGACATCCTACAGATAGGTTGCACTACAATTCCCATAATCCCCAGCCATTATAGATTCAAAAGTAGGCTAGGTGATACCTTTGTTGGTCACTACTAAAACAAAAAAAAAGTAAGCTAAGCTTTCGATAGCAACTTGCTATCGAAGCATTGTACCAAAAATGCAACATCGATAGAGGATGTGGTCTATCGGGCGCTGAGAATCTTTTTGGCGAGGTGGAATACACCAAAGGATGGTATCAGGAGGCAGGGCTGGTGTTAAGACTGCTTCAAAGTCCCAGATACGGTTTCACATCCAGCATATAAAACAAAGCAGCATCGTCCTTGACCACTCGCCTTCCCTTCTTCAATTTGACTGTTATCGAGACTAAAAGTCCCTGCTGGCGGGGGGGGGGATACAAAAAGCATCTGTTCCATTTGAAAGTTGGGCCATTATAGAGGCTCCATGTGTGATACCTCAGACTGTGATCAAAGCCACCCGTCCTGGGGATGACTCTGTTGATAGCTTTCTTGGGGGAAGTGCAGGAGAAATCTCTGGGCGATTGCACCATTCCTTTGAATCAGGGATCTCCAGCCTTGGGTCCCCAGATGTTCTTTTGGCTAAAACTCCAAGACCTTTCATTGCAAGAGGTGCTGGCCAGGATTTCTGGGTGCTGCAGTCCACGAACATCTGAGAACCTAGGAACCATTGCATTAAACAGAGGCTGCAGCCCTGGGGGCCACACCACCACAACACAGGGAATGGAAAGGGTCGCATCATAAGAACATAAGAACATAAGAGCCTTGTTGGATCCGGCCAAAGGCCCATCTAGTCCAGCTTCCTGTATCTCACAGTGGCCCCACCCAATGCCTTTGGGAGCGCAGGAGACTAGATATCTGTCCCCTGATAGCACTCCCCTGCATCTGGTCCTTAAATTACCCTGCTTTTAAGCCTGGAGATTACACATCTCCATCATAGTTTGTAACCTGTGATGGACTTCTCCTCCAGGAATCTGTCCAATCCTCTTTTGAAGACATCCAGGCTAGATGCCATCACCACCTCTTGTGGCAGGGAGTTCCACAGAGTAACAACAGGCTGGATAAAAAAAATTCTTTTGTCTGTTCTCTCTCTCCCAACCCACAGTTTGAGTGGATGTCCCCTAGTTTTGGTATGTTGTGATAGGGAGAAGAGCATCCCTCTATCCACTTGACTCATGCCCTGCATTATTTTGTACGTCTCAATCATATCCCCCCTCAGGCGTCTTTTTTCCAGACTAAAGAGCCCCAAATATTTTAGCCTTTCCTCATAAGGGAGGTCCCCCAGCCCAGTAATCGTTTTAGTCGCTCTCTTCTGCACCATTTCCAGTTCCACTATGCCTTTTTTTGGGATGCGGTGACCAGAATTGTACCCAATACTCCAGATGCATTCTTCCCCAGCCTGCATGGGATTTCTCTCTATGAAATTAATGCACCTCAGACATCCTCGGATTTGTTTGAAACAATAAAGGCCACCAGAGCCTGGAGAGCATCCTTACTTCAATACGTGGTGGTGGGGCAGGCTTTCCTAAAATATTGTGGAAGAATTTTATGACGTTCCTTTCCTTTATTGGCTGGGAAGTATGAATGAAAGAAACTGTGGACCTTGAGGGTTTTATTTTTTTGTCTCTCCCCATCTTTCGTTAAAGACATGAAACAAACACCTTTCCTGTAGTAATAGAGACTTCCCATCTGTCTTTCTTGGTATTCATTTTTGCCCTTTTCACTTGGTCTGTTTTTCCATCGATGGAGAACCTCTGAATAGTACAATGCCAAATAATTTAGACATAATTTAGAACAAGGAGATTGTTAACCATTTTGTTTTTTTCGGGTTCTTCCTTTGAACTCTATATTTTGCATCATCCTTAGTGTGGCTTTGTTGGTTGGGAAATTCTGGGTGCCGTTTTTTTCAGAAAAGGAACTTTTCCAAGCTAGATTTCTCATGCCGGGCAAAGTTGGCTGCTCTCTGGATCTGGGAGAACTCTGCAGGATTTAAATCATGCTGCCGTTGTTTGAAATAAATCTTAGCCTACTGTGTTTTGTAGCTGCAATCCTAACTCCAGAGCTGCCTTGATGCCCTAAGCACATCAGATCTTGCCTGATTTTGGAAGCTAAGGAGGGTCGGCCCTGGTTAGTACTTGGATGGGAGACCACCATGGAATACCAGGTGCTGTAGGCGCCTGGAGCAGGAACTGGCAAGCCACTCCAGTATTCCTGCCAAGAAAACTCCATGGACATGGAGTCATGAAGGGTAGGTCACGACTGTAACAACACAACACACAGAGACACCCTAAACCCAATTATGACGGAGTAAGCCTATTGGAATTTTTTTAAAAAAAGGCATCTGAGTATGCATATAAGAGATTGTAATGGAAATCCATATACTCTACAAGGGAAAAATAGTTTCTTTAATTGACTTCTGTGTTTCATATCAATGCTATTAGGGAATTTTGCTTGCAAGACATCCTGAGTAAGCAGAAGTACACCACCTGGCTCTCCTCCCCTGTTTCTTTCCAGGCAAAAAGGTTGTTGTTGTTGTTGTTGTTGGCAAAAAGGTGTTGCAGGGTTTTGAGCAACTTTGAAGACCTTCCAGTCCTGTTTGCTCAGACGCACCAGCTGAGCCAGGGCAACTGAAATGCTTTTAAGGGAAACTCTAAGGGAGCTGTTGCCTGTAATCGGACATTGGGGAACAAATGGGAGTAGAGAAGATCCTGGTTCAGTATGCCAGTTTCCTACACAAGCTCTGCTCAAGGGCTGAAAAAAGGAAATTCTATGTGTCTCCCCTTTTCTCTAGCCCTACACTGTCACTCGTGTTAAGGCAGAACATGTGCTGATCGTTCACATCTGTAGCTCCACATTCCCTCTTGTGCTTTGCAGTGTGTCAGTGGCTCTGGATGCTGCCTAGATGCCCTAAGCACATCCGATCTCGCCTTATTTCAGAAGCTAAGCAGGGTCAGCCCTGGTTAGTACTTGGATGGGAGACCGCCAAGGAATACCAGGTGCTGCAGGCTCCTGGAGTAGGAACTGGCAATCCACTCCAGTATTCCTGCCAAGAAAACTCCATGGACATGGGGTCACAAAGAGTCGGTCACGACTGTAAAGACACAACACACACAGTGGCTCTGGCTGCAGCTATGTTTTGAGGGGAGGCGATTTTTCGGAAGGATGGCATGAGAATAAAACCATGACTCTTGGCGGGCGAATTGCCACACACAATTCCATGCTTGTTCCTTGCAGGTTTCTGCTGTACCAGCCAAACCATTGCAACCTGCACCGTTTCGTTCCCTGAGCTGTATTTTTAGGATGGAAGCAGGGCGGCGGGGAGAAGCAGCCCCTTCTTTAGGCTGCCCTGGCATTGTGTCTCTGGAGACCGGTCAAGATCCATGTTTGCTTATTTCCCCCACGCCCTCCATCCCTCAGGACTTGGGAGGTTTAATTAGATTTGAAAGGGTATTTCTTTAGCCATCCGCCACTGGTTTTTCTGGAACGGCAGTGTAACGTTATAAAATGGCCCATTCAGACCTTTGGGTTTATGAGCTCGGCCTGTTTATGTGAAACTTATTCTTTATGGAATCTTATTAGGGCATCGGAGAACAGCTGTTTATTCACGTACAGGCAACACCCATCCAGGTTATGGGGCAGGAGGGGGGGAGCAAGAGGAAATATGGTGGGAAAAGCTAGACTTCCCCAGTTATTCATTCATAAACTTTTTAACAACATCAATCCCTTATGGCTACATGGAACTTCTACGTAAGCTCATTGATTAATTGATGAATCACATTTATTTTTGCCCTCCTTCTAAAGAACTGAAAGTAGGGTGCATTGCTCTTTTTGCCCCCCCCCCACCATTCTCAAAACAACCCAGAGAAGCAGGTCAGGCTAAAGAGTGATAAAAAGGTCATAGAACAGTGATTGCGAACCTTTTAGAGCAGGCATGTCCAAACTTCGGCCCTCCTGATGTTTTGGACCGCAACTCCCAGAATTCTAAGCTTGGATTGCCAATCTAAACACATGAGTGTTTTAGAGACCGAGTGCCCAAACCATGGTTCAAAACCCACTAATTTTTCGCAAAAGTGCCAATACAGCAATTTAACTTGAATACAGGTGGCTGTGAATAGGGCGATGTCGCGTGCCCACAGAAAGGGCTTCGAGTGCCACCTTTGGCACCCATGCCATAGGTTTGCCAACACTGTCATAGAATGTGTTCCATGTCTCAGTGGAGATTTGAATCTGGATCTCTTCAGTCTTGGCCAGTTCTCTAATTACTGTACAAAACTGCCTGCATTGCATATTATGGCCAAACTACATGCTACAGGTACAACATGGTTAGAGGCTGGAATTGGAGATGGGGCTGAACCTCATTTTGGAGATGGGCACTGGTTTGGATGCATGGCACCACAGGTGTTCTGTGTTCCCTTTCCCCACCTCCATGGCCAATGAACCACTCACCAGTCATGATATGCTCCTCCTCCTCCTCTTCCTCCTCCTCTGCCTGTTTGTACAATTCCCAGCAGGATGGAAAAGAGATTCCATTTGAACATTTGGAAGAACTTCATGATGGTTAGAGCTGTTCAGCAGTGGATTATGCTGCCACGGGGGTGGTGGGGTCTCCTTCTTTGGAGGTTTTTAAGCAGAGGCTGGATGGCCATCTGTCGGGAGCACTGTGATCGGGGTTCCTGCATGGCAGGGGGTTGAACCGGATGGCCCTTGAGGTCTCTTCCAACTCTATGATTCTATGAGTACAGGCTTGCTTGTCCCACCTTGTCTAAGTAAGTGATCAGTCAAGGAGCTAGGGCAGGGAAGCCCATGCTACTTCTGGGGACTGGATGAACAGCTGAAGAGGAGGAGGAGGAGGGGACTGCATGACCGTTGGTGAGTAGGGGGATCAAGGAGGAAAGGGTGGAGAAAAGGAACACGCAGCACCGGGTGCTGCTGCACGTACTAACTGACACAAACCTCCAAACTGAAGGAACTCAATGATGGAATCCATGGTGTTGAGCAGATCTTTGGGACAGAACAATCATGCTTACATATGATGCCTCTGTTTCCCTTCTGCTGATTGGTTAAAGTGCACAAGGGGTGAAAAACGCTTGTATGACTATCAAGTATTTTCAGCATGTAAGGATTTTTCTCTTCTAATGACAGGCTTATCTGTAACATTTTGCTTGGCCCTCAGTTGCTAAGGATGGAGAAGATGGTGGGAAGATTGGGGAGGTGGGTTTTTCTTGTTGTTCACAAGCTCTGGGATGAGTAGTGGTCCACAGCTATGAATTTCATGCCCTGAGGTCCAACTAGCCACTGCTGAGAACTGACCCCTGGGCTAAAGGGTTGGTTTGTTCTTTGTCTCGGATGCTTTGAATGTGCTACCTTTCCAGCGAGATGCACAGGCTGAGCTCAGAATACAATAAGCATTTGTGTAATTTTCTTTCCCATTTCTTTCCTTTTCTAGGCTGCCAAAGAGGAAATTATTCAGAGAGGTAAGACTTCTAAGTTGGATTGTGTCTCTTATGCTTTCATCTTAACTACGGATAAGAATTCTAGGCTGGCACTAAATTCTGCAATCATTGCAAGGCTCCTTTGACCTGCTGCCACATTTAATAGTCACGTGTCAAAGATGTTGTGTGTGGGGACTGCTCAGGCCTGTGTAGAAGGCCACCTCAACAACCCGGG
This sequence comes from Phrynocephalus guinanensis, assembly GCA_037367245.1. NCBI lineage: Eukaryota > Metazoa > Chordata > Lepidosauria > Squamata > Agamidae > Phrynocephalus > Phrynocephalus guinanensis. The sequence goes on from CM074741.1 coordinate 9,388,212, forward strand.
ACTAGGCTAGGTGTAGGCTAGTTTGGTTGGTCCATTGTTCAGGACCGGACTCTCTGCACATGTCTAGAGAACTGTTCTCATGCCAGGACTGCACATGCTAAGAACTATAGCCCCAAGTCCATACATGATGGAAGACACTTGGGATGATGACAGACAGGAGAGTCATTTTTGAGAGACCAAACAGAAGGGATTTTTTTTTTCTGAAGATGTGCAGATCTGTGATTTAGGACTACAATTATGCTCCCTGGAGAATTCTGGGAGCTGTAGTCCAAGGACAGAAATCTGTGCACCTTTAGTTGTTCCTGTTGGAAGGCAGCTGTGCGTCTTAGGATCACTTGTTAATTCTGAGCTGTACAGTAGGTAGCAGCTATCAAGCAAGAGGCCAGAAGCTTCGAGTTTTGGGATATTTGAGGTGTAGAAGGTCTCTTGTTGCAAAAAGTGCTGCTGCCTCACCTTAAATATCTAACATATTCCAATTGGCACAAGCCTTCACAGACTGCTTCACTGAGGCATTAAGCATGGTCTCATTTGTCAGATGCTTTTCTACACCGGTGCTTCCCAGGCTTGGGTCTCCAGATGCTCTTGAACTACAACTCCCAGAATTCCTGGCCACCTAGTGGTAAAGGCTTCTACACAGTCTACAGGATTGGGTGAGGAGGGAAGGGAATGGACATTTTGGAGGTGGCAATCTTAGCAATCATTGGGTCCAAATTAAGGGAGAAACAGGGGTGTGGTGGCTCAGCGGGCTAGAGCGTTGAAACTTTCTGCTGCAAAGTTGACAGCTCGGTGGTTCGAATTCCAGGTGCCACGCATTGGAATGAGCTATCTTTGTGCAGAAGTTGCACAAGGGAACGAGCTTCAGCTGAGGAACCAGAACGATCTCCCAGGCTGAGCAGGAAATCTTTGTCGCCTTGCCTGTTGAGCTGAGCCCAAGTCCGGCCTGGGTGGGCAAAGTCTGCCCTCTTCCTGGGGACCTTTTGCAGTTGAGTGTGTGTTGCACCTACTTGCTGTGTTAATGGCTCATCATGACAGAAGGCAGCTTTGCTCAGAGCTGGGGCTCCGTTCCAGAGCTGGCAACTCCACACTCTAACAGAGGAAGATGTGTGGGCAGACAAACTCACAAAATATCTGTGGGTTTGTAACGAGACTCCCTCAACCACTTCTTAATTCTCCTCCATGTGTGCAACAGGCATCATATTTTCTGTATAATGAAGGGGGGAGGGAGAGAGGGAGGGGAAGAACCAGAATTTCTTTGCAGTGTTAAAATTCCTATTTATCCAGCGTTTGCCAAATGCGAACCATCACCCTTCTAAGAAGATGGGTTGCCAAGCTGGAGAGCTGTTCGAAGTGGAAATCTTCAGGATCCTTGAACTCTTAATATGGAGAGTTAAGCCAGCCCCAGGAGATATTTAAGCAGGGAAAGCTTAGTTTGCACCTACTTCAAAAGGCTGCCTTAAAGCTTCTGCAAATTCATCTTACGGGTTTCTATTGGACTAAATCCTTCCTCGGCTTTGACAGCTCAGCTCTTCACATTTGCTTCCGCCCTCCCTTTGCTTTGTTTTTTTTTTTTAGTTTTTTTAAATAAGATTGTTTTCAGAAAACAAACAGAAGTGGGCTTTTGAGGAGAGTTCAGGGCAGGTGACTTGAGACAATGAGCAGGGCCAAGAAGTGAGAGGAGCATTGTTTTCTGAGCCGGGGGGGGGGGGGGGTGGGGGTGGGGTGGGGTGGGGAGTGGGTGGGTGTGGGGAGAGGATGGTTTGAATTGTGGTAGGGAAATAAATACGGTACTTTGGAATTCTAGCAGCTGAAAGGTTTCACCAGGCCTGTGCTGTTCCCTGGAAGCAAGGATGCTGTGCAGTGATCCAGCACGTATGGAAGGTTCTAAATTTGGTCACCAAATAGGAAAAAAATAAAACTTTCCTTGTCTTGCTCTCACATGCAATTAACTGTTAAACCAACCACTTATTACAGGCATGTCCAAAGTCAGGCCCAGGGGCCAAATGTGGCCCGTTTTCAAATTTTGAGCGGCCCGCGGCCTCTTCTCCCCCACCTGTCACACATCCTCCCCAACCTGTCACACATCCCCACCAGCTGACCCCTCCCCATACCGGATGGGGACATCGGCTTACAGTTTATGGTTTGCCTGCCTTCCCTACCTCTGTTCATCCCCCCAGCCACCTGCCCAGCCTACCCAACCCTGGCTCTGTTACTGCAGCGCCCTCCCCACCTCCTTGCATGTTATAGAGATTTGTCCAAAGTCCGGCCCGGGGGCCAAATGCAGCTGAATGGTCAGCCCCACACATTTTCACCTTACCAAATCTGGCCCTCCCTGTAAAAAGTTTGGGCAACCTTGGCCTATCATCTTCTATCCCTTTGTCGTGATAGATAGTGAGATATTGCTTGGTGCTCTTGCCAAAAATTAATGAAAAGGAGAACTACCTCTTTTTTTAAAAAATGCACACACACACACACACAAATTAAGTGAAACTGCACTTGCAACAGGACAGCATAAACAGTGCCAGATGATCAAGCCAATAGTTGCTGCTTTGTAATCTGGCCTTTTAACGAGGCAGCTAATGGGTTGCTTGTATCTTTTTTTGAACACCTAGCCAGCATTTTATGTCACCGTATACATATTTGGATCTCAATGGGGGAAGAATATTAGTTTCCCGTGTAGAGAAGGACCAGGAAAAAAGTATCAGCCTTGAAACTTGAAAACTCCTTGGGTCTTGAATGAAGCAAGTGGTCCTTTTTGGAGATGGCTAAGTCTCCAGCACTCCCAGTTCATGGAAGTGCTGGTAACTGTGGCCCATAGTTGTCGGAGCCCATTGTGGTTGGTGGGGCAGAAGCGACATCCAACACAGGAAAGCTGGAAATTGCAGTCAAACCTGCTTCCCAGCATGAGGTCAAAGAGCTTCACCTGGTGCTTCAGCCAGAGATCCAGTTGTATCACAGAATATGTCATAGCTGTGATCACCCTCTCACCTTAACACTGTTCTTCATGCTCTGTCATTCTAAATAACAATGGCTATTCCCATAGCTCGGTGAGTTATGGCTTTGGCTGCAGAGCCAGAGGTTCAGAGTTCAATTCCCCACTGTGCCTCCTTGACAGGAGCTGGACTTGATGATCCGTAGGGATCTCTACCAGCTCCTCAAAGCTTATGATTATGGGCTGCTGGATAGTGCATTAGTTTTGCTATTGGGCGGTGGAGCCAGAGGTTGGGAGTTTGATTCCCTGCTGCACCTCCTGGGAGAAGAGCCAGCCTGTGTAACTTTGGGTTAGCTGCACAGTCCCAGGATATCCCCCAGATGAACAGAATGAGAAACTACTTCTGTGTACTCTCTACCTAGAAAACCCTGAACAGAGTTGCCACAAGTCAGAGGTGACTTGATGGCACATCCTAACTATTATCTACCAACATTATTGAAAACTTCCTCTAGATATGAAGCCCATAAAAAGGTAAACCGCCCCCCCCCAGCACATGTGTGCTAATCGTGTCCGACTTTAGGGGCGGTGCTCGTCTCCATTTTCAAGCCAAAGAGCCAGTGTTGTGCAAGTCCGTGGCCATGTGGCTGGCATGGCTGAATGCATTTCTGCGCACGGAACACTGTTTACCTTCCTGCTTTTTTATGGCGGTACGTATTTATCTACTTGCATTTACATGCTTTCGAACTGCTAGGTTGGCAGGAGCTGGGGTTAACAGTGGGAGCTCGCTCCAGGGCATGGTACCCGGGATACGAACCACTGATCTGCTGAACGTTTCAGTGCTCTAGCCTGCTGAGCTGCCATGCCCTGGAATGAAGCCCATACAACTAAGCTATTGATTTTAATTTTAATTTTAATTAAATTTAAGTGCATTAGGAATTGCACTTAAAACTAATAGCTTATGAACCCCATACTACTAAGGTATTAATTTTAAAGTGCAATTACTAATGCCTGATACTACCCAAACAACCAAACAAACAAAAACTCACACATTTCACTGCCCCTAGGAGCTTATAGTCACCTTATGGAACAAACTGTAGTGCCAGAAGGGAGGCATGCATTTCAGCTGCCATATATGTTTCTAGCCCCCAGATTGACAATCTAGGGAGAAGAGCAGCCTGTAACAAGTGACAACGTGTCCCTCCCTGTAAAACAACACTGCCAGAATTTAGAAACCTTTTTGGGACTACAACTCCCAGAATTCCCAGTCTTGTACTGAGGGATCCTGGAGATGGTAGTCTAAAAAAGGTTACCTCTCCAGATTCTGAAGTTGTAAATTGCATCTTTTGTGCCAACGTGTAATGTGAGGTACAGTGCAGTCCTCATACATCACCAGGTGACGTCTTTTGCTAACAATAATAGGGGTATTTTTAGCTGGTCTGACTGTCGAAGAAAAAAATCCGAGGCCCGTCAATCGGTTTTTCGGGTTACGAAGTCTTCTTGGCTCAGTCCCCTCGAATCCCTGCTCTCGAATTCCGTGTGGCTTTCAAGTGGGGAGGTGACAGAATGCTGATAACGCTGATGAGTTTCTGACAGGAGCTTGGCTTTCTAATTACCCCGAATGACATTGGGCGGCTGTTTTTCAGAGAGGCCACATGTGAGCTTTGCTCAGCTGCTCCCTGCAGGCAGAAATCTGACACACTGGGCAGACAAAATCCAGAACTCTTTAGGCCTAAATCAATTGGAATATTTGGACTGCACCCTTGACAGTGCTTTACCGTTGTTGTCCTGACAGCTCAAAGCAGAAAAATGACTTCCAAGCCTACTAAAATAGAATAGAATTGATTCATCATTCATCGAGACAATGATGAATCTGCCTATAGGCAAGAGATTGATCAACTAGTTTTATGGTGTACTCAAAATAATCTTGAATTAAACACATGCAAAACTGTTGAAATGATGGTGGATTTTAGGAAGACTCGTTCTATATAGCCACCTCTTATGATATCAAATAACTTAGTGTCCATAGTGGAGTCCTATAAATTTTTAGGTACTATTATATCTCAAGATTTAAAATGGTCATCTAATATTTAAAGTATTATTAAGAAAGCACAACAAAGAATGTTTTTTCTGTGTCAACTTAGGAAGTTCAGACTGCCAAAAGAACTGTTGATTCAATTCTATAGAGGTGTTATTGAATCTATTATCTGTTTCTCTATAACTGTCTGGTTTAGCTCTGCGACTAAGCATGACAGATATAGACTTCAAAGGATAATTGGAACTGCAGAAAAAAATTATTGCTACTACTCTGCCATCTATTGTGGAATTGTATACCACACGAGCTAAAAAGCGGGCGATGAAAATACACACAGATTCCACACATCCTGGACATAACCTGTTTCAATTGTTGCCCTCAGGGCGGCGTTTTAGGGCTTTGCATACTAGGACAACTAGATATAAAGATAGTTTCTTTCCAAGTGCTATCAAACTGTTGGATAATTAATTTTTACTTCTCTTCTTCCTTTTAAATAATAGGTTATATTGTATTGCTGTACTGTGTTTTTATTGTTGACTATCTGATTCTTATATTTCCTTTTATATCGAGAGCATATTTTACCAAAACAAATTCTGGGTGTGTCCAACCACACTTGGCCACAATAACAGTATTCTGATTCTGATTCTGATTCTGAATTAGACAAAATATGTGTAAGCCTCCAGTCTAAACCTGTTAACACGGGAGCAAGTTCCCTGCACACAAAGATAATAATGTGGCCAAGGACAACCAAGGGGTAGATAAGGTTTGTGCATTTGCATGTATTTCTGTCAGTACACAAAAGATGCTGATGATAGTGGTGACGATGAGCTTTAGATCCAACTTTTACTTATTTACTTATTTACCTATTTACCTATTTACCTATTTACTTATTTACTATCTATCTATCTATCTATCTATCTATCTATCTATCTATCTATCTATCTATCTATCTATCTATCTATCTATCTATTTTTGCATCTGTATACTGCGGCCAATTTTCCCCAAAGTGAACTCTGGGCAGTTTCCTCAAGGCAGCATATTGTTTATACTTGAATATAAGCCTAGTTTTTCAGCCCTAATTTTGGGCTGAAAAAAGGGGCCCTCGACTTATATTCGGGTCAATACTTTTAGCCACTGAGGCAAGTGCTTGGGGTCGGTGGCTAAAAGTCATTTTAAACATTGTGCGCCGCTGCTCATGACCCCCCCTCTTACCTTTCTTTCTTCTGTGTTGTCGCAGCAAACCTGTGAGGTAAATCAGTCTAAGAGATTTGGGGGGGGGGAATGACTGGCGTGATGTCACCCAGCTTGTTTTGTGGCTCATGTGGCCACAAAAACCTAACAACCCATTCTTGACAGGTTTCAGCACCTTAGGCCATTGTTCACCTTAAGGCTATGGATGCCATTGTCTCCCTAACGAGCCTATTCAGGTCATTGTTCAGCTTATGAGCCTAATTCAGACCAGGGTGACAAGAGGTCAAAGCGGACTATAAGATGGAGGACTCGCACTAGCTGTATTCAGACTGATGAAGCTATTTGGATGAGCAGCGACACGTTTCAATCTCTCAAGAAAAAGAAGTCCACTTGCCAAGACTCAACTTCCAGATGAACTCACCTGGATGACTGAGAATCTTCATAGACATTTCCTCCATCTATATGCTGCCATGCTTTACATGTTTTCACTTCCAGGGGCACCCCTGGACACAAGGTGCTTGTTTCTGAGTCAACGTGACTCAATGCTAGACTGGCATTCCTTTTCTTCCTTAATTATGCCTGATTTCTTTCTTTTCTCACTTTAGGCAGGCCTGTTTCCTCTAAAAGAAGCCAAAGAGAAATGTCCTCGAGTTTTAATAAGCTCTAATAAGATAAATATGACCAACATGTGTGGTCTAGTAGGCCTTGATTGTTTTGTGTCCCTAAACCCCCTAAAAGTGAGTGTCAGGGTTTTTGCTGAATATACTTTTTGGACAAATAATTCCTTTTTCGCTAATTATCCATTTTCAGAGACATCCTGTAAGGAGAAGAAGGGAGTTTTTGGCTTAAATAAATCTGTACAACATGACCATTCTGCATCTAAAGCGGAACTTGGAAAAGAAACAGAGGGGGGAAATTCAGAATTCCTTCAGTTTGCAAAGCTTTGCTCAACCCTTCTGCTAGAATCGGCGTTTGCTTGCAAAGTTTGAGATTTGTGTGTCAAGCTCCGGACTCTTATCTGTGGCTCTGGGTGGCTTTTTTTGGGGGGGGGAGTGGGGGAGATCGTTGTTTCTCTGGTGACTTGAGAAAAAGCTTCCAACGGGCTTAGCAGGATGTTCTCGTTAATTGGTGTAGCAGGGGCAACCGATGACGAGGAAAGATGTCGTTTCACCGCCAAAGGATGGAATTGCATTTCCACAGACTTGAGACTCTGGAAAAAAGGACAAAGCAAGTCAACTGAGACGTTTGGATGTCTTTGGGGCTTAAGTGTGTCACATTTGATTTTAATTGTCTTTGAATATTTGAGAGGGAGGGAGGGAGGGAAGGAGGGAGGGAGCTTCCTTCTTCCAGTTCTCCATTTACAGATCCCTGCTGACCAAGACAATCTTATTAATGTCTCTTTCTCCTTAAATTCCATCCCACCTTCTTGTTGGCAGTTGGTTTTTCTCCTTTAAGAAGGGCAGTTGTGTCCCTGCTCTCCACAGCCCTGAAAGCTGGTGGAATTAAGACAGGCCAGCGATGCCTGTGCTCCAGCTTAAAGATGAAAAAGGAAGCGATCCTTGCTGATCATAAGCTGGAGTGGGCAGTGGGCAAGCTATGGGAGGCATGCATTCCTTCAGTGTCCTCTAACACTATGGAGGGACTTGCCCTTGACACCTCCTCATTCAATAAAATAATGGGATGCAGAAAAGTTTCCCTGTGTGTCATTGAAGGGAATTAGAGCAATTTGGCTGTGTTTTGAAGGGATACCCCACCCCCACCCCCACCCCAGCACCCCTTTGCTATCGAGATTTTTAAACTTTGGGTAAAATTGGTGCCAGCACTGGGCATTTAAAGTTCTGCAGAGCCAGAGTTGGGAGTTCAATTCTCCAACTCGGCTTCCTACAAAAGAAAGCAGCCTAGGTTGCCTTGGGTGCCCTGCACCGTCCCAGGATGTTCCCAGAAGAGGGAATGAATCATAGAATCATACAGTTGGAAGAGACCTCAAGGGCCATCCAGTCCAACCCCCTGCCATGCAGGAACCCCCATCACAGGACAACTACTTCTGAGTATCCTCTGCCTGGGAATCCCTGGGGAGGGTTGCCATACGTTAGGATTGACTTGATGGCACCTGATCACATGGTGCAAGGAGGGATTTTCATTTTCTTGTAATATTTTTTTTTACTAATTAGATGCCTTAGGTCCTGTTAGGGAGAAAGGAGGAAAAAATAGGTGTAAAGTTTTTATTATTGTTTTAATTATTGATTGATATTTTATGTGTTAACTCTTTTAATTCTTTGATTGTAAGCCGCCCAGAGACCTTTGGGTAGTGGGTGGCATATAAGTTGTATAAATAAATAAATAAATAAATAAATAAATAAATAAATAAATAAATAAATAAAAAGGAAGGAAGGAAGGAAGGAAGGAAGGAAGGAAGGAAGGAAGGAAGGAAGGAATAAGAGGAACCAATTACCTTGGGAGGTAATCGGTTCTGTGGCCAGACCTGGTTTCTCAAGAAACAGGCATAATTTGCGTACATTCATTCTCCCCCCACCCCCAAATAAGGTAGCACAGAGATTTATTGGTTTTGTGATGGTATGGTTGGGAGCTAAGAAGGAACGTAAGTGAAGGGACAAGGAGATTTTTCTGTGGGGAGAAGCACCTGGGTTTAGTGGTTAGAGTGTTGGCTGGGGACATCGGAGATCTGGGTTGCAGTCTCCACTGTTGCGTGAAACCCACACTGTGTCCCTGGGGCTGTCACACACTTTCAGCCAGACCAAGGTTGCCCAAGGTTGTCATGAGTGGGGGGAGGAGCGGGGAAATGGTGCCCTGGACATGTCATGGGTAAGCTAGCAAGGCAACATTATCACTTTTAGCGTTTGGGACAACTAGACAAATAGCTCTCAGTCATGACTGCCTATTAGGTTTACGTGGAGCCTCCATAGAGAGAGGCAGTGCATCTCTCAATGCTCTGTGGTTTTGTTGCATCATTGCAGTTGTGACCGACTCTTCGTGACCCCATGTCCATGGAGATTTCTTGGCAGGAATACTGGAGTGGTTTGCCAGTTCCTACTCCAGGTGCCTACAGCACCTGGTATTCCCTGGTGTTCTCCCATCCAAGTACTAACCAGGGCCGACCCTGCTTAGCTTCTGAAATCAGGTGAGATCAGATGTGCTTAGGGCACCTAGGCATCATCTAGGAACAAGGAAACTGAACAGGGGGCTTGAATCTGGAACTTAGGTTCTACCTATAGCTTTCTCAGATGCGGCGTGGCCAGTGTGATAAAGAGGATACTTAAGTAGAGAGGTGTCAGTCTCATTCTGGACTGTTCTTCTTATGAGATGCTCTCCCAATGGAAGGGCTTACCCCATGATTGACATTTGGACAACAACCCCAAGAATCCCCATCATAACATGGCCAGTGGTGGTTCTGACTGTGGAATTCTGGCATGTGTGGTTTCTTTTATTGTGAACTGCCCTGAGTTCCATTGGAAGACGGGCGGTATAGAAATAAATAAATAAATAAATAAATAAATAAATAAATAGTCAATTCTGCAGGTTCTGGGTTGATTATGTTTGATCGCACCAGAATACAACTTCTGATACACATCATACAGATGCATCTAAATTTTGATTTCTCTCTTTTTGGACAGAAACACCCCAAAGCAAGCTAAAGCAGTATGTCCTAGCAACCCCAATCAGCACCCGGGCAGATGGAAGTTACATCTCCAGCCTTCTTTCCACAAGTCATTTGAGAAGAGCCCCGAGGGACTTATCGCCAAGCCCCAAACGACTGTATTTTAACGTCTCCGCTTTTGGAAGGGAATTCCACCTTAGGCTGAGGCCAAACACACGTCTAGTAGCTCCCGGGGCAGTGGTGGAGTGGCATAAAGATTCCGTGGAAAGCAGGAATGGAACTGGCAGTCAGTCTGAAAAAGTCACGGACGTGGTATGGAAAAAGGAGTCCCTGTGGACCAACTGTGCCTATGTTGGAGATCTTGTGGATATTCCAGGAGCTTCAGTCGCTGTTAGCAACTGTGATGGTCTGGTAAGGCGAATTTAATTGCAGATAGTTAATCTTTATTTCTCTGGATCCTCACTGCTTACTAATAAGAATTCACTAGGGGCAATACCAGTCGACTGATAAGGGATGCTCCAGGGCCAAGGATTTGTTGTTGTTCAGTTGTGCAGTTGTGTCCGACTCTTCGTGACCCCATGGACCAGAGCTCGGCAGGCCTTCCTATCTTCCACTGCCTCCCGGAGTTTGGTCAAATCCATATTGGTTGCATCGATGACACTGGCCAACCATCTCATTCTCTGCCGTCCTCTTTTCCTTTTGCCTTCAATCTTTCCCAACATCAGGGACTTTTCCAAGGACCTCTCTCTCCTCATGAGGTGGCCAAAGTGCTGGAGCCTCAGCTTCAAAATCTGTCCTTCGAGTGAACAAGTGCCAAAGATAACTCAGACTAAAAAATATAAATTATTTTTAAAAGGAATTTACCCTTTGAGGCCTATTAAGGAGAAATGCAGGGTAATAATATTTTAAACAAAGAAACAATAAAGTTGTGGGAAGATATATTTCTATATCGTAAGCTGGTTAAGACATCTGCTTGGGAATACCCTGAAGCAAATGGTGAGCCACTGTTTGAGACAGAACACTGGACTGGATGGGCTGTGGCCTGTTCCAGCAAGGCTCTTCTTATGTTCTTTTGTAAGTTGGGCTTTCCTTCCTTCCTTCCTTCCTTCCTTCCTTCCTTCCTTCCTTCCTTTCTGGATTTGAACACACAGCACTCCTTTTTTCCGGAGCCAAACACAAGGCTTCAGAAAGTTACATGGGGGGGGGTATAACTTCTAGACACTCCTCAATAGCATGGCTATGTTTTGGTGTCAGTTTCCTCTTACAGGGGTGTGGTGGCTCTTTGGACTAAGGCTTCCAAAAACTGTCAGCTGCAAAGTCAGCAGATGGCAGTTCAAATCCCGGGTGCCATGCAGTGGAGTGAGCTCCCACTGATAACCCCAGCTCCTGCTAAGCTAGCAGATTCAAAGCATGTAAATGCAGGTAGATAAATAGGTACCACTGTAAAAAGTGGGAAGGTGAAAAGTGACCCATGCAGCCATGCCGGCCACATGGCCACAGACTTCCACAAAACTGGCTCTTTCGGCTTGAATACAGAGATGAGCACCGCCCCTAGAGTCGGACATGACTAGCGCACATGTGCGGGGGGGAACCTTTACCTTTTTACCTTCCTCTTAGATTTGGCCCCGTGGCTTATATGATCGTTTCAAACAGATTCTCCTTTCTCGAAAGAAGACTGAAGGAAATTCCTATTTAGAAAGCTGGGACAGCAGTAACAGTCTTCTCTCTGAAAATGTCATTGTTGAGACGAGTGCGATAAGAATCTGCAAGCATGTAATTGCAGTGGCTGGGTTAATATGGACGGCTATATCCAGTAGTGGATCTGTCAAAGGTATCTCCAAGAGAGATGGGCACGACTCAAAAAAATAATTTTTCGTTTTTCATTTTTCGTTTAGGGGTCCGTTTCGGTTCATTTTCGTTTTTCGGGGTTTTTTTGCACATTTTTCGTTTTTGTTTTCGTTACGAAATGAAACGAAAAAACAAAAACGAAAATGATTTTTTTGTTTCGTTAGCATTCTTTTCAATGCAATGTGTCTGCCGTAACGAAAACGAAAAACATGGCAAAATTTTTCGTTTCATTTCCGTTGTCGTTTTGCCTCTGAAAATTTTTTTTTTCGTTTTCGTTGCGAAACGAAACGAAAAAACGAAAATGAAAACGAAATTTTCGCTGAGTCGTGCCCATCTCTAATCTCCAATATAAGAACGACTCCCCAGCCTATCTTTCCCCCTGTACAAATAGGTTGATCAGGACTCTCATGCCTAACTAAGAGGGCTAATGGAGTTCATCAGATTGAACAAAGAAAATATAAATAACGACATTGCATTATGTGCCCTATAGTGAAAGACTGCTTGTCATGCATATGAAAAGCACAAATGATCTCATATTAATGTCTTGTATGCAAACCAATAAGGGAAGTTTTCATTTCTGTCGACTTTTGGTACCTTTGGCAAGGAGACATAGAGACAGATATCTTCTGTCTGAGCAGAAAACTAGGGTGGTTACTTCATGTCCTTCTTCATTTCGCGACTTGTTTTGTACCGTGACAGCGTTGGTCGCGATCACGTGGTTTTGTCCCTGTTTCAGTGTTCCCATGGTCGTGATAACTTGTCTCGTGACAAGTATTACCTCAGGTCTTGTACCATGGCAAACATTGAATTTGTCTAGCTTCCTTTTTCCTTTTTGGGGAGGCTTTAAAATTCTTTTTTGTTATTTCGCTTCTGAGAAGTCAAAAACAAAAACAAATACAAAAGCCAGACACAGTTTTCTGAGAGAAACAAATGTTTTATTTATTTATTTATTTATTTATTTATTTATTTATTTATTTATTTAACTTATATGCTGCCCACTACCTAAGGTCTCTGGGCGGCTTACAATCCAAAGAATAAAACAATTTAGAATAATTAAGAGTAAAATATCAATAAATAATCAATAAAAACCTTACACAAAAATCATTATTCTAAAATTGTCATCAGCGGACCCACAATCTATATTATATCAATTAAAAACCTTCTGGAACAGGAAGGTTTTTACCTGGTGCCGGAATGTAATCAGTGTTGGCGCCAGGCCACTGCAACACTGTTGCATGACAGTTGTTACGACCTGGTATCTCGTCTTGGAACAGAAAGCGGTAACAAAGAGTGACAAGGGCAAACCCTACCCCAGCACCAGGTACAGTATTGTCACGCTTAGCACCCATTCTGGGGGTGTGGTCAAGACAAATTTCAGTAGTTACGTGAGAGACCTGAAGTAACATTTTTTGTACCGCTCCTAAGTGCAACACTAACAGAGACAAAACAGACGTGAAGTAACCGCCTAGGTCTGCTTCAGGTAGAATCTCCTGTGCCCAAGACTCAATGAAAGGAATACCAGTAGCGCACAAAACCAACCAGTGGATCAGGTCCAACCTGAGGAAGGGATGTGGAGTCATACTCTTTTTGGGGTACAGTATATTAAACTGTCATTGCCTTCTGGCAGCCCCCCCCAAACTATTCTGCAATTGTGGCTTTACTTATGGATTTTTCACGTCTGTTATATGACTAATTCAGACTTTCGAATGTACTTTTAGCAAAGCAAGCCAGTCCTGGCTGAGCCCCAGTCAAGACATGCAGCTAAGAACCCCAAGCTTCTCACACATCCTCCTCTTTCTTGTGATGGGAGAATATAGTGCCTGAGTTATCCTCCTCATTCTTGTGATGGGGAGAAGACAGCAGCCACATTATCTCCAGTCTCTCAGTGACTGGATATAACTAAGAGATTCTTCCAACTGCAAAAGACAATGGGTGGAGATACGGTGGAGCTAGATTAGATTTTTGCTCTCCCATTTTACGTAAAGGGCCACAATGGGGAGGGGGGGAATTGTTTAAATACGGCAAGTGATTTGCACACAGAGAGACACAAGGTTGAAAGAATGCCAGTGTCCCCCCCTCCCCAACTTTGGCTATTCAAAAATGCTGGCTCATGACCTGTTCACAAATCTTGACCTGCATTCCGATTTCCTTCCTAACCTGCACTGGAAGGTGTCTCTGTCTATCAGAGAGACTCCTTAAGACAACAAATGAGATTGAACCAGATTTAGCTTAATGGGTGCAATTAGTGGCACAGACTGAGACTGGAGAGAAAAAGGCATGTGTGGCTGACCGGCAAGATATTTCTGAAACATCTGATGCTTAAGGTGAAATATTAAGACTATGCCTAGATTACACAGTGGTAGACATTGGGTCCCATTTAACCATTGTGGTGCCTTCCTATGGTACCCTCTCATTTGTAATTTGGTAAGATGCTTGGACATATCAAAGGCACTCCCTTGAAATGCAGCAGAACTTACTAAGTAGGTCAACAGACTACAGATTTCAGGGTTCTCTGAGGTGTACCTAGGGCAGTTAAAGTAGTATCTAATCTAAGCCTGGGAATCTTACTTTATTTGGAGGTGAGTCTATACCTCCTTGACGCTCTCTCAACCAACATGGTCAGCTCTGTATCAAACTGCAGTTAATTGTGTAGTGGAGATACGTTCTTGGCTGCCTTGCAACCTTAGCAAACAGTACAAGGATTGCACAGTGACATAGAGGGTGTCACAAGGAATCCCTTAGCATGCCGGTTTGTGTAGCACCTAGTTCTTTTTCAGCATATGTGTACTGCCTGAACAGGGACTCATATTGATGCTGCTCTGAGAGAGAAGAGCATTCAGAATCTTTTATAGAAGGCCACAAATTGGTTTTCTGGTCTCCTCTGACTCAAAGGATGGGGCAGGTCTCCCCTTACTGTGCTTTTTAAGAGCACTACTGCAGAGACATTAAACAGGGTCAACTTTGTAGAGGCGTTGTGCACTCAGTCTGGATACATAGGTTTGTTTGGGGCGGTGCAGCGGTGCTCTCTATAGGGCCATGCATACAGATTCAAGGGCACAGGGCCAAGATGTTTTGAATAAACTCTGAAAATTAAGCCACCCGTCCCCCTAGATTCTTTTCATCTCAGTGCAGTCTTCAGAGGCATGGCAGTCAGTTGGCGACGGACTGCTGGTGCAGGAGATCAGGGAGGTTGTGTGTGTGGCCAACCATTTTACATGTCAGTCTGACATGGTGTGTGGGTATCTTTGTCTCCCTCCATGTTCCTTGGATTTTGGGCATCCAGAATGACCTGAGTGCGATCTGAACCAAGGCTGCTGCTCATTCTTCCCTCAACTGTTCAGGTCAGCCTCGGTTATCTCAGCAGCCTTAACTGAACCCACCCCTCGGCAGCACTTAGCCATTTTTTCCATAGGTGTACGTTGTTGGAGAGCCATCGCCAACCCTTGTTCCAAATGCGCCCGCAAAGATTCCAGACTCAGTGTTGCAACCGGCAAAAATGCTGGGCAAGCCCGTTCCCCCCCCTCCCTTGTGTTGATTTATGCACGTTTCTTAACCCAAATTGCTAATCTAGTCTGCTGGGGTTGCGCTACGCATGCCGTCTTTGCTTGAGCAATACTTTGGAATGAGAAAGTGGATCCTTGGCAGCAAAGAGGCATTTGGGAATCTCCTAATGGAGAAAACCAGGCCTGTCTTAAAGAAGACATAAAACAGAAGGGCGGCTGAGGTGAGGCGGGAGAAGATGAGGATGAGGCAACGGGCAGGAGTAGCAGAGAGGGAAAAGATCTGGAAGAGTAGAAATCCAGAGGACTCATTTGTCCCGCATGTTTATACAAACACCAAGAGAGACTTCTGGGAGTGATACATAACCTTGAGATGCAACATGACAGAATAATTGGTTTGGGATGGTTCCTTTCTTGGAGCCGTTCGTTGGACTTGTCCGTGGCTTAAAACTCCTAGCCAAAGTTCTGGGCTTCTGTCTCCCTCCAACGTCTGCTCCCCGTGGCCTTGGAGACGTCCTGGAACGCTGGGCTGTGGTTTCAGCAAAATTAATTTACCGCCGTGTTCGGACGGAAGACACCGCTTTACAAGCAGAGGAACAATGGCATTTGCTTCTGTTGGAAAGAGGCCGATAGTTCATGGCCTCCTTTGATCTCAGCCCAGAGGAAAATGAGTACAGCTAAACACAGGGGCTGGAGTTACCATTTCCACCCACATAGTGGTAAAAAAGACTTCCTCTGTGCCTACCATGAATCAGTAATTTTTGGTCCGCCTCTTCTAATTCTTCTTTGCCCTCACTGAACTTCCCTTTCTTTCCTGCCATGCCTGCTTCTGCCTACGCTTGGAAGCCATCCCTTGCTCTGCGTTGCCAGGTCCACCTCCCTTTCTTTGCTTCTCCAAAAGTTCTTTTTGGTTTGGTTTTGAAGAAGTCTTCTAAGAAATTGCCGACGGCGGCCTTTTTTCCTCAGGTGACTCCCAGATGTCAAAGGCTATCTTGAGGAAGAAGGATCCCCTCCCCAACTCCAGAAGAACAGTTTATCCTAATGAGGGTAAAATGGTGCCTCTGTAGCCCAGTGGTTGAGGAGTTTGGGAATTGGGTTACCCATCCTACCTCCTAGGGACGAAGCTAGCCTGTGTGGCCTTGGGCAAGTTGGACAGTCCCAGGATTATTATTTTCTCCGATGTAATGCAAAGGTTGCTATAAGTCAGAACTGACTTCATAACATGCAGTTCTCCTTTACGGTAGGACCCCAGTATCCTCTGGGGAATGGTTCCAGGACTTCCCGTGGATAATGAAAACTGTGGATAAGAGAGAACACCAAAAAATCCCCAAAACTTCTGTTTTGTGACAGTAGCTTGCTTTACAGCTGCTGTTTTGTGACAGTAGCTTGCTTTACAGCTGCTGTTTGTGACAGTAGCTTGCTTTACGGATGCTGTTTTATGATAGTAACGTTTGCAGCTGCTGTTTGTGACAGTAGCTTGCTTTGCGGCTGCTGAATTATTTATTAAATTTCCCCCCTGCCAACTGTGGATAACTGAATCAGTGGATAATGAATCAGTGGATACGGGGTCCTGCTGTAAGGAACAGACTGAATCCAGGGATCTATCCCAAATAGTCTGTTAAATTCTGCTTAATTTTCTTTTCACTGGTGGCTATTTCATATTTCATATTTTAGCTGGTTAGTAGACTTGTAGCCGCTAAACTACCTGTAAAAAAAAGTCTGCCTCATTTGATGGTTATTTCATATTTCATATTTCAGCAGGTAAACAGACTTGTATCTGCTAAACTACTTGTAAAAAAAGTCTGCCTTGTGTCTTGAAAACAGTGTACCACAGATGATGCACAGGCCCATCTCTTCTCTCCCACTCCTCCCAATTTTTAGGCCCACTCACCCTTCTTCACGTGCTGCTGGTGTCCTCCTTCTCCATCTGTGTGCCACTTCAGGTAGGAGTTTGGGCTGCCTTTCCCCATCTCCTCAGGCAGCCGACCACTCCAGTGCAGCGGTGGGATGGGGATTCTCCCCGCCACAGCCATTGTGTGGTCAGTTGCCTGAGGAAGTGGGAGAGGACAGCTCAAGCCCCTGCCTGGACTGGCATGAAGCTGGCGAAGGAGGACCCCAGTAGCATGTGACGAAGGGTGAGTGGGCCAGCCTGCTGGGGTTGGTTGGAGAAGGTTGCATGCAGCACTTGTGGTGCCCCACTGACGAAACATCATGAAGCATGATGACGTTTCATCGTGCTTCGTGTTCATCTCTAGTCCCTAAATAGGTAACATCTGAATTTTGGGTAAAATGCAAAGGAGAAAGGATTGAGAACCATGACCCTAGTGCATGCTGCCAAGAATCTGGGTCATAAACATAGCTGCTTAGCATAATAATAATAATAATAATAATAATAATAATAATAATAATAATAATAATAATAATAATAATAATACAGTGGTACCTTGTATAAAGGAATTAATGCGTTCCAAATGAAATTATGTTAAGCAAATTTTCCTTTATACAAATTCCCATAGGAATGCATTGAAAATGGAGTAATCCCATTTTTATGTTGTACGGATTTTCCCCATAGGCAATTATGTTAAGCAAATTTCCCCTATCTCTGGAATTTTTTATGTTGTACAAATTTTTGTTATACAAGCTGTTTGTTATACAAGGGTCCACTGTAATGACCTCTTCTAATAAACTGTCATTCTTCTCTTTAACGAGCCTGTATCCACGCCAGAGAAGTCCACTTTTTGATTCATATTCTTTTTCAGGCCAAACTTCACAGTGTGGGATCGATTGTGGTTAAAGAGCTGGCACAGCCTGTCATGATATCTGCTGCATGCTCTTTATTTTTTTTTTCAGTGGCCACCCTGGACCACTACTAGCCATGGGTTGCAAGTCCTGTGTCCCCCCTAGTTTTGACTAGTTAGCACATGGCAACAAATGAAGATCCTCTTCTTTCGCCACGCCTAACCAGGCTGATTAAAACAAATTGTGTTCACATTTCAGCCGCCCTCCTCTGTTATATAGTTCATCCATTTTTTTGAAATTTAGTTGAGGGGGAAGTGTGATTCACCAGTCTATCTTCAGAAATAATAGATTTTCCAAAGGGGGTGCATTTCTCTCTTCCTGTGCTTCCAGGATTTCTTTGGTCATAGGAAAAACTGAATTGACACACAGCAGAATGAATTGGAGTTCCATTTGCATTCCAAGAAGCAGAAACTGTACCGTACTTTCAGCAGGTGAAGGCAGCATGTTGCTGTCAATCTCCTTTCCTAAATCCAGCAAAAGGAGCCACTGACAACATGCATAGGATTGTGGCTGGAAAGAGAGCAACACGTTAAGCCAACATCGTTGCCAAATGAGTGGCTGCTGCTGACATCAGAGAGGGGTTTCCCTCCCCCTCCTTTGTCATGAACCCACATGCTCATATGATACACTCAAGAGTTAGGAGTAGGTGTTTATAAGAAATTTATTCCATCAAATAGTTGGGCTTTGACTTTGATGGATCAGGCCAGCCTGTACCTGCTGGACCCCAAATGGAAACAAACAGATGCAATATGGAAGTTGCAGTGCATTCTGGAGAGAGAAAGAAGGACAGGATCAGAGGCATAGCTAGGGTTTTCAGCGCCCAGGGACAAAATCAGTTTTCGCACACCCTCCTGCCCTTGCCCCGACCGCTGGAAGAGGCCAGCCGGTCTCCTTCCACCTGGCCCGACCTCGCCGCAGGGCTGTGAGGAGGAGAGGGCAGGGGAGCGGGAAAAGGCGCGGAGCCTCACCGAAGGGCTGGCAGGCAGACGCAGATGGAGGGGTGGGCATGCACCCAACCGCCTTGGCAAGCCATTTCTGTGACTTGAGGAGGTTGCCTGCCCACCTCCCAGGTGGCTTGAGGGACGGCGCCTTCAGACCCCAAGGGACGCGCCTGCCCTCACCAGGCCACCACAGTTCCGTTGCTGGTGCTGGCATGGCTGGTGCAGCTTCCCGGCTCTGGACTCCGTCTCCGCAGCGCCTGGCAGCCCAGCATAACCTCAACTGGGCTCTCTCTGCACCCTGGGACTGGAGCCCCTGTCTGTCCTCCCCCCCCCCAAATACACTCCTGAGAAAGATGACATGTGCCAATGTGGAAAATGTGCAAAACCAGCACGTTTATGTCGGAGATTTTCCTGAACATCCTCTAGGTCAGTGGTTACTGTGACGTCACCCCCTTTCAGAGACTGGGTTTTCAAAGGCACAACTGGGTTTATTTCGACATCCCACCGCTGTGCCACCAAATTGTGACGACACCTCCCTTTTACACATGTAATTGTGATGGAAATGGTAATGCTGCCACTTTTTAAAATCGTCGCCTTATGAATTGGGACAGACTCAGATGTATAATATAAAAATAATAATGAAGTTTATTGAGAAAACAAATAAATATAAGAATGACTGATGTTGGTATGTGTTGCCTTTAACATAGAATAGATTTAAATCAACTCTTCAAGCCTCCCTGTCTTTAATAACTAGTAAACAGTAAAGCCCTCACTGCCTGACAGAACTCTCACAGAGCAGTGCTCTCTCTCAGCACTCACTCAGCCTAACTGCCTCAACTGACTAGGCTCCACCCTTTTTATATCATACCATCCCCTGCCCTCCTGCTGGGATTGGCCGGTGATCTGCATATGCATTACTCCTGTTTCCAGGGTGTTGTCACAGTTACCAACCTTTTTAGAGTTGCAATCTCCTTTTATAATACCCAAATAAACTAGTACACCACCCTGCCATGCTGGCATAAAAAAGGCACTTTAATGGGGTAAATTCCTCCCTTCTCAGAAAGCTGAAGTTTCTTTCTTCCCCAAAGAGGCTGCTTCTTATACATACATATCAACATTAAATTTAATATCCCACTTCACAAGGTCTATAACTGGAGATTGGTATGAACTGTTGGTTCGGCCGTTTGTGCCAGTTTGGCAGGTGGTTAAATGGCTGATTGGCACTTTGGTGTCCCGCCCCATCCGATGGGTGCCCACTTAGAGGAAGCACCCAGAGGAGGTGGGGCAAGAAAACTGGGACACTACTTCTAAGGAGGCACCCACCAGAGTGGGTGGGGTGCCAAACTGCTGATCAGCTATGCAGCCATAAGCTGAACCAGCACGAACCACAGACTGGCAGATTGTGCCCATCTCTAGCTGAAACATATAATGTCCTTAAGAGTCTCATGTACATTGATTGAGACATTGTGTGTGTGTGTTGCGTCGTTACAGTCGTGACCGACTCTTCGTGGCCCCATGTCCATGGAGTTTTCTTGGCAGGAATACTGGAGTGGTTTGCTAGTTCCTACTCCAGGCGCCTGCAGCACCTGGTATTTCCTGGTGGGCGCCCATCCAAGTACTAACCAGGGCTAACCCTGCTTAGTTTCCGAAATCAGGAGAGATCAGATGTGCTCAGGGCATCTAGGCAGCTCAATTGAGACATCACTGAATGAATTTAAATAATAATCAAAACACAGTACTAGATTCTTGGGTAGTATCAGAATGTATGGTATGCAGGTGTACGCACATATGTCTCCTCAGCTGCATCTCACAGAATTCCTTAAGCAGCATAGTCAGAGGGAATTCTGGGGAGTGTAGTGTGAAAGCAGAAATGTGCACATCTAGAATCAAAAACATATCAGCCCCAAGAATGGAGGAGAAGTTCCTGAATAGCCCCTCTATTATTTTTCTTAAAAAAAAATTTCTGGAACTGTGGCTTGCAATTAGAATTGTTCTGAAGTAAAGCCTACATTTATTGTCTGTCCCTGTGGTTCCCTTTTAAAAGTTTTTTTTTTTAAAAAAATCTGCCTTTTTAAAAAAAGCTCCGTCAGCATACACCTTCATGAAAAAGTATGGTGGATGTGAGTCGCCAGGACAATTTGGTTCGTGGAGAGTGGTCCTTCGCCAGATGGTAACAAGGCCTCAATTATGAGAAACAAGCCGCTTTAAATATTGCAGCCGTCGGCCTCAAACTTGGAGGGCGTCCCTGGCTGCAGATTAGGAAAATGAGTGTTGCAAATACTGAATGCCTTTAAAAAAAATCAGGCTCGGCATCTTCTCATACCTGTCTTGCTTCTTCCAAGCAGGGTGGAATTTTTGCTTCTCTTGGCCTTGCAGAGCATCCAAGAGCAGTTTCATAGCTAAGCCTGGCCTGCTCTGTTCTCTGTGTGCTTATTTGGAAGCTTTTCTTAAACAGCCCGGAGTCTCAATTTGATGCACGTGTTCCCAAGAGTAATTGCACTGAATTCAGTGTGCCTTTGTGTTTACTTGATTCGTCCCACTTCCCCCTAAGTCTTAAGGAAGAGTTGGGGGCGTATTTCTGGCTTGCTTCTGGGTTATTTTAGGTGGTTATTTTTTCCTGTATGAGGCAGTGCTTCACAGAGATAATTACTTCATTGACTACAACTCCCAGAATCCTTAGCTGGGGAGTCTGGAAGCTATAGACAACTTTCCAAAGTTCTTCTGCTTCCTACCATCCATCAGACACTGTCCTATGCCCCCCGTGATGCTTGTGCTACCAACAATGTGAAAGTGGACTTCAATGTATCTCCTGTATACAACTTTTATGGGTTAGTATCCAATTTCTGTGGATTGATTAGCAGTTCTGAAACAACCTCAACCCAAGACACTGTTCCCATCCTGTGCTAAGGAAAAAAAAATCAATGCTAAGAACATAAGAAAATAAGAATATAAGAACAGCCTTGCTGGAACAGGCCACAGCCCATCCAGTCCAGCATTCTGTCTCACACAGTGGCTCACCTTTTGCTTCAGGGTATTCCCAAGCAAATGTCTTCAATTGCTTACGATTGCTTGCAAATAGCATTGAGAGATATGTGCCTATCTCTCCAACTCAGAGGTTGTCCTGAGGCATCCATAATGATAGCCATTGGTAACTTGTCTAATCCTTTCTTAAAGCTGCCAAGGCTGACAGCGGTCACCACTTCTTCTGGCAGGGAGTTCCACAGACCAGTGATCTTCTGGGTAGAAAAGTTCTTTATCTTCTTTGTTTGAGATCCAGCACCCAAAAGTTTCATGGAGTGCCCCCTAGTTCTAATGTTGTGTGATAAGGAAAACAGTTTTTCCTTATCTACTTTGTCCACACAGTGTATGGTTTTTATAAACTTCAATCAGGTCACCTTTTAGGCACCATCGTTCAAGAATGGAGAGGCCCAGCTGTTGCAGCCTGAGATGGCAAGGAAGGTTTTCCAGTCCCCTAATCATTCTGGTTGCCCTCCTGCACTTTTTCCATTTCCATAATATCCTTCTGGAAGAATGGTGACCAGAACTGTACATGTTACTCCAGATGGGGCCTCACCAAAGATTTATAAAGAGGCAAAATGGCACTTGCTGATTTATTTTCTATACTCCAGAAGGCCGACGAGGCCCTCGTAGGCCCTTTTGGGGCAGTGCCAGGCTGGGGATAAGTCCAAGGGCCCCCAGCTAGGGCCCGACCTGACCTGCATCCACATATTGCGGATATTCAATTATCGCAGGTCAGGTCGGATCCCTAACCCCCACGATAGGTGTGTGTGGGTCACTGTAGAGTGTAGTGGCCAAATATGAACCTTCTGACTGTTAAGTGTATAAGCATTCTGGAAATGGGTAGAAAAGCTAGCAGAAACCACACTGTTTATTAACTCTGGGAATCCATTTGTGGATATTGCAAGAAGGGGGGGGGATTCTTTTAACCTATTTATAGACACCCTCTAGTGGCTTTCCAGGTCTGCCTCTTTAACTAAAATGGAAGAAGCAGCAGAATGTAAGGAATCTTAAGAGTATCAATCTGCAGGTGGAACTGGAAAAGGCCCAAAGGGTAAAACACCTGAGCTGGCTGTCTCCCCATATATCTCTCCAGAGTGCAAATTAGTTGTTGTATGCATTGATGGTCTGTTCCAGCAATTTACGCCTTATAATGAGCTGATCCAAAAGCACCAAAGGAGTGATTTATTTTCCAGGAAGAGGGGACTAAAGCTTTGTACAGTACACTTCCCTGTACATGGAAATGCTGAGCAGAATGTGGTGTATGGTGCAAGAAAAGTAACACAGGTTCAGTGTATTCAGTGCAGAGGGTGATTACTGCATTTGTTAATGCTGCTATAGCCTTAAGGCTAGTTCAGTGACCTCTTCTTACTCAGGTGTGCATTTGTTTTGGTGGTGTGGGAGGCAAAATGTGAAAGCTGACTTTTCTAGGATCTGCCTTGGAAGGAAGAAGCCTTTTTTTTTTACTGGTCCCTTCCAGTGTATTTTTCTCTCCTCCTCCTCCTTTTCCAGGAATGCTTGGAGTTAGAGGCAGCCAGGGCTCAAATCCATCTGGAAGTGATTACTTTGACCTGGAAATCCTTATTTCAACAAGCCACTGCTTATGGTGATTGACCAATGGTTGATTATATGCTTACAGTCTCTCCTCTTTGCATTGTTGCTTTGTATCTCTTGGAGTTGAACCAAGAGCCATGAAAGAACTTCTGGAGCGCAGGGGTCAACTGACGTCCCTCTTGTAGAATAGATTTTAAGAAGGAAGGAAGCGAGGAAGGAAGGAAAATAATCCAGAAAGAATCATAGAGTCATAGAATCATAGAGTTGGAAGAGACCTCAAGGGCCATCCAGTCCAACCCCCCTGCGAATGCAGGAAAACCCATCATAGTATTTCTGACATATGGCAATCCAGCTTCTGCTTAAAAATCTCTACAGAAGGTGACTCCAGGCAGAGGTAGGTGATATTTCCTAGACTGTTTGTTTGGGGCCGGTTGTTATGAGGAAAACACAGAGAAGGCGTGGAAGGGGTGACCCGTTCCCCAGAAAGCGGAAGTAGGTTGGAAGGCTCAGTGCCACACCGTGGCCATCAACATGAATGGTTTTCAAAGAGGATCAAACCTCTTCAAGGACAATAAGTTTGACTGCTACCTGCAGGATGTTGGAACCCATAGTTCAGAAATGGAGCCTTGCTAGCCTCCACATGGGTTGGACCACATGTCTCCTTTTATCCTGATCTGTATTCTGCTTGGAATACATAGCCGGCATCGCTGTCTTTGTGTCAAAGTTTAAACTTCTCCACCAAACAGTAAGGCTGAGGAAAGAGTGGAGCATTTTAAGTGGTTCTTAGGCTGTATTCTCGAAAGCTTTCACGGACGGGATCTGATAGACGTTGTGAGTTTTTTCGGGCTGTTTGGTTCTGTTCTGGAAGTTTTTCTTCCTGGCGTTTCACGAGACTCTGTGGCCAGCATCTTCAGAGGGCAAGGAACTCAGGGAACTAGGAGTTCTGTCTGTGCTCTGGGGTATAGAGTGAGTGAGACTGTGGGGTTTTAAAATTGTGGGAAAGAGGAAAC
This sequence comes from Phrynocephalus guinanensis, assembly GCA_037367245.1. Classification (NCBI taxonomy): domain Eukaryota; kingdom Metazoa; phylum Chordata; class Lepidosauria; order Squamata; family Agamidae; genus Phrynocephalus; species Phrynocephalus guinanensis. The sequence continues at coordinate 9,412,650 of CM074741.1, forward strand.
TTGTCCTATGCAGGAAAAGAGGTGTTATTGTATTGTGATGGAGGAATTAAGAAGTTTCACTGCAATCAGGGGTGGCAGCAATCCTTCTCTAGTTGATGGGTGTCGTTAGCTGTTCTGTTGTGTGAACTGATCACCAGTGCTTGTGGCTGGGTGGGAAGCACTGAACTTTGAACTTTTGCAGGCTGCAGTTTGAAAATGCCGGTCACAGAGTCTGGCAAAACATCAGGAAGAAAAACTTTCAGAACGTACCCAAACAGCCTGAAAAACTCACAATGACTCTTAGGCTGATTGTTGTTGGGTGCATGCCTTGTGGAATGCCCTTTTTGTTCCCCTGGGTGTCAGAGAAGTACCGTGGCACTTCTCAAAACAAATTTAATTCGTTCTATGGGTCAATTTGTTTTAAGAAAATTTTGTCTTACGAAACAATGTTTCCCATAGGAATGCATTGAAAATGGATTAATCCATTTCCCATAGGAATGCATTGGGAATGGATTAATCTGTTCTGGAAGCTAGAATAAAGACAAAAATAACTGGGTCCCCCCCCCCCCGGGTAGATGTGGAATGGTTTTTTGTCTTGTAAAGCATCCCTGCTTTGTTATGCAAAGCATGGCTATTCCAGAATATTTTTTGTCTTACAAGGCATTTGTCTTAAGAGGTACCACTGTAATAGTAAACCAGGGTTCCTGAAAAGAGGGTGGCTTGGGCAGAGGGTGGGGTGGGTGGATGACTGAGTAGTTTCAGAAAAGCAAAGTGGAAGAAGTGGGCAGTGATTGGATGCTTCTGAGGTATGTGTTTTGGAACTAGTGCTGAATCATACCTTCTTCCCTTGGAGATCTATACATAAGAAAGAAAGAAAGAAAGAAAGAAAGAAAGAAAGAAAGAAAGAAAGAAAGAAAGAAAGAAAGAAAGAAAGAAAGAAAGAAAGAAAGAAAAGAAAGAAAGACCCAAACAAAACATGATCGTCCAGGCAGTCCGACAAGTAATTTTCCTTCTGGATTCCTGCTTTAGCAAAGGTGGCAGTTGATTCGTGTGTTCCTCTCTCCCTGACATCATCGCTTCTGGCTGGGGGGGGGGGGGGAGGAGCCCACATATGAATTACCAGCAGCCCAATTGAACTGGAGCTGATGATGCTGCAAGAAGGGAAAAGCTACCGCCCTGTCCGTCTCAGGAGCGTATGTGGAGGAAAGAGTAGGGCAAGTTCACATGATTGATAGATCCAATGTGTAGGTACAGCACCTGGTGGAATATAAGCTCCAGACTCAGGTTTGATGCTGGTCTCCCTATCATGTGTGGAACATAGGTGAAATTCTGTGTGCATCACCTGTGCTGACGTGCTGTAGGATTGTCCATGGCGCTTGGCAGCTTGAGCATCTCCATAAAATTGTAATAATGGGCTCAAGCTACGGGAAGCCAGATCTCAGTTGACTATCATGGGGGTGGGAACTGTTTAACTGTTAGAGGAGTACAACAATGGAACCAATGATCTTGTGAGGCAGTGAGCTTTCCGATACTGGAGGAGCCCAAGAGTAAATTGGACAATTGTCTGTCAGATTTGGATTCCTGCACTGTGGTTGGCCTCAGAGGCCCCTTCCAACTCCATGATTCTATGACTCTTAAGAGCATCATAAGAACATAAGAACATATGAAGAGCCATGCTGGATCAGGCCAAAGGCCCACCCTGTCCAGCTTCCTGTATCCCACAGTGGCCCCAACAGATGCGTCTCGGAGCGCATGAGACTAGATATCTGTCTCCTGATACCACTCTCCTGCATCTGGCCCTTGAAGGACCCCAGTGTTAAGCCTGGAGATTACACATCTCCATCATGGTTTGTAACCTGTGATGAACTTTTCCTCCAGGAATCTGTCCAATCCCCTTTTGAAGGCATCCAGGCCAGATGCCATTGCCGCCTCCTGTGGCAGTGAGTTCCACAGGCTAACAACGCGCTGGTTGAAAACATATTTTCTTTTGTCTGTTCCTCTCTCTCCCAGCCCTCAATGTGAGTGGATGTCCCCTAGTTCTGGTATTTTGTGAGAGGGAGAAGCGCTTCCCTCTATCCACTTGACTCATGCCCTGCATTATTTTGTACGTCTCAATCCATGGGTGTTTGTACAATGGGGTGAGTAGAGTCTCTCCAATCAGGTCAAAGTTCATAAGCCAGAAATGGGGTGCTCTCATCCACTTCCGGACAAGGCTCCACCCACTGAGTCCCACCCCTGTCATCCTTGCCTGGAGCCCATTCAGCCTTTAAGACCCACCCTGCAAAGCTTCCCCAATTTTACCCTAATGTAAATCCAGGCATTCCTTCCGCTTAGGTGCTCCTCCATCCAGCGTCCTCCTCTGCTTGTTAGGCTGCTCGGTTCTTTCCTCCCTCCTCCAGAATTCCGCATGTTGTAGTCGGGAACCAGCCACTTTTCCTTGTGAGTCTAATATATCTGCAGTCATAAAAGTCACCAAAAGAATTCTATTATTTCCTTTCCTGCCATGTAATCCTCTTTTATTATGATAAAGTGTGATGCGAAGAGCTGCACTATTGGCCGTGTGATCTTAAAAGTTTGCAGGTGCTTTCATTCCGGCCCTCTCCCTTCCACTCTCCTTCCCGCAAAGAAAGATGAAGGGAAGAGGCAGGAATTCTCCTGATAAGAGCCAGAAATACTTTTGTTTTCTTTCCTTTTCTTTTTTTAGACGCATGTGTGTGCAAACAGCAACACATGAAACTCGGTGCAGATTCATGAACTCTTCCAAAGCCTGGCATGTATTCTTGGCTTTTGTTTTCATCAGTATAAAATATTTTTATTGTCTGTTCAGTAAGAATATCCGCATCTGCTATATTGCTCTTTTCCTGCTTGGTTGCAATGCACTTGAAATAGTCCTACATAAGTGCTTTTAAACCAGTTGAAATAGAACAGTGACAGCCCCCAAAGTTTGGAAGAGTTGGTTTTTAGACTACAACTCCCAGAATCCCCTAACCAGCTGAGCCACTCGATATTTCTTGATACTGAATTAGAATTATAAGAAACAACTGTTTTTCTAAAACAGGGATGGGTCACTTTTCCAGTTTGCCAAGACTGTGAGGGGCCCACACCAGTACTTAATATACCGCCCCACAACATTTAAAACACTATCTGGGTAGTTTACAATTTAATTCTGCAGGCTAGACATTGCCCCCCCACCCCACCCTCAAATCAGTTGGGTGTTCAATTTACCTACCTCGGGAGGATAAATTGAGCTGTCAATCTTGAACTGACTACCTGATCAAACTCAGGTTCTGAGCAGAGTCTTAACTGCATGTAAAGTACTAATCTCAAGGGATCAAACTCAGGTTCTGAGCAGAGACTTGACTGCAAGTTCTATAGTTTACTCATTGTGCCACAGGTCTCCTGGCACTCAGAAAGAAAGAGAGAATGAATGTTGGTGCCTCATGGGGAAATATAAAAGAATTAGAGGAGGAGAAGGATGAGTGAGTACCAAGGAGGTGGAAAAAAACAGGAGGGAAAGTGTGGACTGGGAGAGAAGAGAAGCTGCATGGGTGAGGTAAACAGAGGGGTTTCTAGCTGAAGACAAAGCTGATGCAAGCTGAATGAGGACTAGAGTGTAAGAGGAGATAAATAATCAGCTGTTCCTCCCTTGTCTGTGCATTCAGAAACCCACCTGACATCTCAGTGCTCTTTCTCCCTCTCTTAAGTCTGGAAGTTGAGTCATGGCAACTGGACTTCTTTTCCTTGAGAGGTAGAAATGTTTCGCTGCTCATCCAAACAGCTTCATCAGTCTGGATAAAGCTAGTGTGAGTCCTCCATCTTACAGTCCGCTTTGACCGCCTTGACCCCCCATTGAGAGAGGGGTTTACAATGCTCACATGAATGGCTTCCCTGACCCCTCTCTCAAACCACCTATCTTCTCTGTCTAATATGTGTACATCCTCATCTTTGAATGAGTGTCCTTCAATTGGAGGTGTACTGCTGATTCTGGTCCTGAGCTGTTACCCCTCCTGTGTTGGGCCATCCTACTGTTTAACGGCTGTTTAGTTTCTCCAATGTAGAGGTCTGCACACTCCTCACTGCATTAGACAGATAGGTGGTTTGAGACCAGGGTGACAAGAGGTCAAAGCTGACTATAAGATAGAGGACTCACAACTAGCTTTATTCAGGCTGATGAAGCTGTTTGGATGAGCAGCGAAATGTTTCAGTCGCTCAAGAAAAAGAAGTCCAGTTGCCATGACTTAACTTCTAGATCAACTCATCTAACTTCTAGATAAACTCACATTCACAGACTCTCTTAAGTCCATTGAAAGCAGTGAGTCTGTTGAAGGTAGCCATGTTTGTCAGTTTGCTGTTTGTTCTCTTCAATTGTAAGTAATGAGGCCTTTTAATTATTTCTTCCACTGATATCTGAGAGCGAGTTATTGAGGCTGTAAGTGCCAGTTGGAGAGAAAAGGGATGGATTACTCTGGGGAAGTGTGAATGTGTGTATGTGAGCCGTGACATGTCTTTGGAAGGACTGAGGCAATAAAAACACCTCCCTCCCTTCAATTTGGATGCAGTCCACAACATCCAAGCTCCGAGCCCCAACTAAGAAACTGCCTGGCTTCCCCTCCCCTCCCCCATCTTGCCAAGGACCTTACATCTAAGAAATAACTCCTGGCAAATCCATCCTTTGCCATGTTATAACCTATTGGTACTGCTCATGAGGAAGAGGGTTTCGCCCTTGAAATATTAGCAACATTTTTGTTATTTTTCTAGTAGCCTCAAGGTATCACCTGTTCCGCTTTTGTATCTGGGGAATTCGAAACTGTTTCACTTTGTGAATCCCTGCCTTTCCTTTCAACAGCTAATGTAACAAAAAAAATATCTAAATTTCAGCAACAAGATCAGTGTGAAAGAAAGATGTATGGGGAAAATGAGCACCAGCACGAAGGTGAAGGAGGCATTCATGGCCTTTTAAACCCAAACAAAATCTGCTGGGTGTGTTTGGTGTTCCTTCCATCTTCCCAGGAACTGAAATCTGAGTGCAGAGGGGAGGGAAGCTAACCTTTTGACTTACAAGTCTGCTCCAGAGTGCTGGTGTGTGTGTGTGTGTGTGTGGAAATGAAGAAGGCATTATTTATTTATTTATTTATTTATTTATTTATTTATTTATTTATTTATTTATTTATTTATTTATGCTGTGCTTCTGGTTTAAACATCAACCTGCTCGTTCCAGTTGCGGGTTCGAAGCCTCTCTCTCTCAGCCAATCCAAACAGAGGCAGCTCTTGACCCAGTTCAGCCTCGGCTGGCCTTCGCAACCCTGTCGCGTTTGATCCCCTGCAACTTGGCGCCTTGGGGGTGTGGGAGGGGGCATGGGGGAGGGACCGTCTCTCCTGTCAAGGTCGGAGCTTTGGCAAAGCCCATCCACCATACCCCTTTGCTTTCAAGGGGCGGTGCCTTAATTGCGTTCATGTGTGCACGGCAGCGGCGTTGTGGTCTCCGCGCTCTTTTTCGGAGAAAGAAGAGAGCATGTGCTTCCAATTAAGGCAAGTGTCTAAAAGTAAGCATATGCTTAGGGGCATTATTGAATAATGACAGTAAAAAAAAAAAGGCGAGTCTTCACGTTTTCAATTATTTTCCTGAAGCAGAGCCTAGAGCCGGGCTGCTGCAATTAATTTTGCTCCCCCCGTTTTAGAAGTCCCTGGTTTTCAGTGCCTGCACACACATGCACGCGATTCTACCTCTTATCTTTCTTTGGCTTCTTCCACGCTCTGTGCCTATTGATGTCCCGTCAAGTCAGCTCCACCCCATGAGTTGGGGCTTCCATTTACCAACCCTGGAAAGGATGGAAGGTTGAGACAACCTTCAGCCGACTACCTGAGTCTAGGATTGAACCTGGGCTGGGGCACCTCCCTTAGGAGGAGAGGCTAAAACATTTGGGGCTCTTTAGTCTGGAAAAAAAGGCACCTGAGGGGGGATGTGATTGAGACGTACAAAATAATGTGGGACATGAGTAAAGTGGATAGAGGGAAGCTCTTCTCCCTCTCACAAAATACCAGAACTAGGGGAGTAGGGGTGTGGTGGCTCAGTAGGTTAAGGCTCCGAAAACTGTTGACTGCAAAGTCAGCAGCTCGGCGGTTCAAATCCCCGGTGCCACGCAGTGGAGTGAGCTCCCACTGTTCACCCCAGCTCCTGCCAACCTAGCAGTTTGAAAGCATGGAAATGCAAGTAGATAAATAGGTACTGCTGTAAAAAGTGGGAAGGTAAAAACAGTATTTCCTTGCAGCCATGCCGGCCACATGGCCATGGACTTGCACAACACTGGCTCTTCCGGCTTGAATACGGAGATGAGCACCTCCCCTAGAGTCGGACATGAGTAGCACGCAAGTGCGGGGGGAACCTTTACCTTTTTTTAGGGGACATCCACTCAAATTGAAAGCTGGGAGAGTAAGAACAGACAAAAGAAAATATTTTTTTCACCCAGCGTGTTGTTAGTCTGTGGAACTCCCTGCCACCGGAGGTGGTGAGGGCATCTGTCCTGGTTGCCTTCAAAAGGGGATTGGACAGATTCCTGGAGGAAAAGTCCATCACAGGTTACAAACCATGATGGAAATGTGTCATCTCCAGGCTTAAAACCAGGGTACTTCAAGGGCCAGATGCAGGGGAGTGGTATCAGGAGACAGAGATCTAGTCTTGTGCGCTCCCAGACGCATCTGGTGGGGCCACTGTGACATACAGGAAGCTGGACTAGATGGGCCTTTGGCCTGATCCAGCATGGCTCTTCTTATGTATGGGTCACAAGCACAGTCTTCACTGCAGTTGAACCACAGAACCTCAAGTCTCCTTTCCCAATGTATGGCACTCACAGGACAAAGCAGTGACAGTTTACATGGTATCAGACTCCTCTAACTGTGCAATATCGATCTTGGGTTTCTTGTTTTTGTTTTGTTTTTGTTTCCTTGAATAGATTTTTGCAAGCTGTTCAGTTTGGCTTCTGCTCTGATTTTTCTTTTTAACACCACCCTCCTTTTTCCCTTGGGGACAGGCAGCCCTATTTCCAAATATGATATTAGCAAAACATAGTATAGCATTTCTCTAAAATGCTCGTACTCCTTTCCTAGAGAATCTCTCCATCTTGTAAGGGTTTCAGGTACCATGGAAGAGGACCAAAAGTCCCTCTAAAATTCAAGACCCCCCCCCCCCAAAAAAAAAAAAAACTACCTTTAATTCCTATGGAATTAGGAAACCCATAATCACCTTCCTGCATTTCTGTTTGGCCGGGGAGGGCAGGCCGAGGGGAAAAGTGATGTGGGCATCGTTAGCTCCTCTTGGCTTTCAGTTTTCCTCTTGTAAATCGGCCAGTGTTCCTTGCGGCTGTGGACGTTTTTCATCCCCAGGCTTTAAAAAGCGAGCAGCAGGTATGTTGTGACGCAAGCCCTGCAGAGTCACCGAATCGAACACACCTTAAACCAACAGAGAGGGTGAAAGGTAGCTGTGTCTGCCCAGTGCCTGAATATGTGTTTTTTAAGAAGAGGCCGCGTCGTCCCTATAAAGGCATGTTTTATGTCCGCTCTTTAAGAAGTTAAAGACTGGAAGGCTGTCTTCACAGTCTGCACTCCACCCCACCCCCCACCCCCACACACTACATATGCACCTCTTTTCAGCTGGCTCGGCTCTCACGTGTTGCTCTTGGCAACCTGTCAACCTCTACTTGGCCAACCCTGGGGTATGAAACTGATGCAACACAGGACTCTTCATCCTTCTTCAGTAATGATTTTGTTGAGCGAGTGACCCAAACGAAATGAAACGAAACCGCATCGTTCGCTGCTGCTGCTTCTGCTTCTGCTTCAAGGGCCGTGTTTTCGTAGAACCTTGGCAATCAGTAGCCTGAGCTGATTTCTGTCTAAGCTATTCTAAACAGAGAGCAGCTGTACAAAATGATAGTAAGGGTGCACCCTGGAGGATTGTGTACAATTCTGGTCACTGCATCTCAAAAAAGACATAGTGGAACTGGAAAAGGTGCAGAAGAGAGCGACTAAAATGAATACTGGGCTGGGGCACCTCCCGTATGAGGAAAGGCTAAAACATTTGGGGCTCCTTAATCTGGAAAAAAGGCACCTGAGGGGGGATATGATTGAGACGTACAAAATAATCCAGACGTACAAAATAACGCATTTGTTGGGGCCACTGTGAGATACACGAAGCTGGAATAGGTGGGCCTTTGGCCTAATCCAGCATGGCTCTTCTTATGTTCTTATGTGCTTGCTGTGGACCACTGGCTTAAGTCCTTAAGCCAGAATGTTCTTCTACATCCTGGGCCATGCTTCCTATCTATTTTTCCTTGAAGGATAACTTCCAGCAGATGGTGTTTCTTATTATGAATTGTGTGTCCGAAATACTGCCATTTTCTTCTCTTGCTGCTGTTGCCCAAAGTAAGGTAAAAGGTAAAGGTTCCCCCTGCATATGCATGCTAGTCGTGTCCGACTCTAGGGGCGGTGCTCATCTCCATATTCAAGCCGGAAGAGCCAGTGCTGTGCAAGTCCATGGCCATGTGGCTAGCATGGCTGCAAGGAAACACTGTTTTACCTTCCCGCTTTTTACGGCGGTACCTATTTATCTACTTGCATTTACATGCTTTCAAACTGCTAGGTTGGCAGGAGCTGGGGTTATCAGCGGGAGCTTACTCCACTGCGTGGCACCCGGGATTTGAACCGCCGAGCTGCCGACTTTGCAGTCTACAGTTTCGGTGCCTTAGTCCACTGAGCCACCACACCCCTATCGCCCAAAGTAGTTGATGTAAAAAAAAATCAGTGGTAGAATGTGTGGGACATGTCTTCAAGGATATTATCCCTGGGTATGCATATAGAATCATTGACCAGTGGAGTTGGAAAGGGCCTCTAAGGCCATGAGGTCCAACCACCTGCTCAGGGCAAGAATCCAAATTATAGCAGATCTGACAGATGGTGGCCCAATTGACCTACCTCCAGCAATGGAGCACACACTCACCACCTCCTTCTAAGGTCTTCGGTTCCATTCTTGTACTGCTCTAACAATCAAGGAGTGTTTTGTTTTTTTTTTGCTATTCAAGCCTAAATCTGGCTTCCTCGAGCTCGAGGTGATTAGTACTTGTCCTGTACTCTTGCATGGTGGAGAACAGCTCCTGACCCTCCTCTGTATGGCTGCGTTTTAAGTATTTGAAAAGTGCAATGTATCACTAAATTATCTGGGATGAGAACTACAGCTGGAGAAAGCAGCTGTCAGTGACCTGCCCTTGGGGGCTTTAGGACATATCTGTATGGGTTTGGTAGGCATCTACTCTTAGGATCAATGAAGATATTAAAGCAAACCTATTATTAGAATTGGAGCTCTTATAAGATATTTTGTATGTGTGTGTGTGTGTTAATCCTAGTGTGAGATTTTTCACCTTGGCAAACTGTAAATTGCCTTTCCTGATGACAGGCCCTCAGGAGGTAAGCACGGGCCTTGTTGGAGAGCTGGATGTGCTAAGGAGTGTGTCTTTGGAACAAAAAAGTTTTACCCTCTTTTAATTGTAAAGCTTTTTACAATTTTTACAATTTTTCCTCTTGGGAGGAAAGCAATGGCAAGCCTAGATAGCATCCTAAAGAGCAGAGACATCACTTTGCCAACTAAGGTCAGGATAGTCAAAGCTATGGTTCTTCCTGTAGTGATGTATGGAAGTGAGAGCTGGACAATAAAGAAGGCTGATCGCCGCAGAATCGATGCTTTTGAGCTGTGGTGCTGGAGGAGAGTCTTGAGAGTCCCCTGGACTGCAAGGAGATCCAACCTATCCATCCTGAAAGAAAGCAACCCCGAATATTCACTGGAAGGACAGATTTTGAAGCTGAGGCTCCAGTACTTTGGCCACCTCATGAGGAGAGAGGAGTCCTTTGAAAAGTCCCTGATGTTGGGAAAGATTGAAGGCAAAAGGAAAAGAGGACGGCAGAGAATGAGATGGTTGGACAGTGTCATCGATGCAACCAATATGGATTTGACAAAACTCCGGGAGGCAGTGGAGGATAGGAAGGCCTGGCAAGCTCTGGTCCATGGATCACGAAGAGTCGGACATGACTGAACAACTGAACAACAAAAAATTGTAAAGCTGCTGTCTAGACATGGGCACGACTCGGCGAAATTTTCGTTTCCGTTTCCATTTTTCGTTTCCGTTACATAACGGAAACAGTAACAATAATTAAGCCGTCAGAACTCGAACTCGAACCAAAAAAGAAAAATTTGGTCGGGTTTTTCGTTTTCATTTGTGGCATCGCGGCAATCGCGCAATGCGAAGCACAGAAAAAGTTTTTAAAAGTTTTTTTTTAAAAAACCCAACTCCCGGCCAAAAAAGCAGGCAAAAATATGCCTGCCTGAGGCTTTGCCACCTACCAGAGGGGTGGTTTCTGGGGGGTCCCTGACCTTTCCCCCCCTCTTCTCCTGTCCTGGGCTCCTTGCACCAGGCTGGGGGGGGGGTCATCCTCATCGTCTCGCCATGCCATGCGGTGGGGGGGATCCAAATTGGCGACCGCAATTTTTCTTTTGAAATTGTGGTCAAAAAACACACCAAATCACCACAGAAACATGTGAAATTTATTTATTTTAAATGCCTGAATTTTAATAGTAGCAGCAGTGGGTTTTTATAGCAATAAAATGTCGTATTGATTTTATTTTATTTTATTTTATTTTTTATTTTTTTAGACCTCCCCATTTGGGCTGGGCATGGGATGGGACCATGCAAATTGTTTGAACCATTCCACCAATGGCATCGCCAGGTTTTGACTGACACTTCTGGATGTGCCAGAGGGCATAAAAAGCTGAGGCACCTTCCAGAAGTCGCAGTCGGGTCTTGGATGTGGAGGGTGGAGGGCTGTGTGGCTGGCTGCTTTGGCTATTCGAATCGAGATTGGAGGGAGGCTGGAGGCTTTAGATTTAAGTTAGGCAGGGAGGGAGGGAATTGAATTTAGAAAATAATTTCTTTGATTCCCTGCAGCTTTGTCTGCTGAAGGGAATAGCAGTTTATTCTTTATTTCTTCTCTGGCAGTTTGTGAGGATTTTTTTCTGATATTGGATAAAGGGGGAGGTTCGACTGGGAGTGGGAGGTGTGGATTTATTTTAAAAATATATACTACCATTTATTTTCGATTTTCCCAACTTCAATTTGCTTGCACACACATTTGGGGTGCAAGCCAAGAACAGAACCTCTATCCTAAGTGATATCCTAACTGCCCACGCGCCCGCCTGCCCGTGCTGCCAACCGCCTGCAGCCCACGCCACCGCCCGCCCACTCGCCCGCCTGCGGCCTCCGCCCGCTCGCCCGCCCGCGCCTCCCCCCTGCCGCTGTCGCCCCCCGCCCATGGCCCCCCGCCACTGCCGCCCAGCCGCACCCCCCCCCGCCGCCCGCTCCCCCCGCCCCGCCCGCCGCCTAGGGCGCAAAAACACCTAGCGCCGGCCCTGATTGCGGGACACCCCTATGCTCTGGGAAGTAAAATCGCGCTAAATCGCGGTGGAAACGACAAACAAAACAACGAAACGACAAATTTTTGAAAAATTTCATGACAAACGGAAACGACCCGAAATGGACCCGTTCCGACAAACGAAAACTCGAAACGTCATTTTTTTCTGGTTGTGCCCATGTCTACTGTTGTCTTATTTAGCTGGGTTGTTGGACTGCATCCTGAGAATTCCAAGGGCGAACAGTTAAACTGAGGTAGTAACCAGGCACATCCAAGATTAAAGAAGGAGTGGGATGCATTTGCTATCTCAATTTCATTGTAGTTCCTCCGATTTGACCTCCGTTCCTGTCTAGAGATGGGCACAAACTTGCAGTAAACCCATCTCTATCCCCAACACTTGTTTTATTATTCCTGGTCATGAAACATGGATAGTTCGTCCCCATGGAAATTGGTTGAAAAATGCAGCAGACACTTTTTGTAAGGCACATATTTATTTAGGTGCTTTTTGCTACTGTATTCCTCAGCCAATGTATTTTTCCCGTTGACTAAACTGTGCCTGTGTAAATTGCCCCACTGTCCATTGGTTTAGGCACCCCCATTTCAAAAATATGCATGTATGATTCTGTGTGCCTTTTGCTTCTACACAGCACGCTTGGCATTTTTCAGGCAAGCTATACTTGGTCCCTCGAGTCGGAGCTGGAAAATGGATGATCATTGGTGAGAATCTCAAAATCACCAAGCCTTTTACAACCCCAGGCTAGACGCTTGTCTTGAACAGAGGAGACTCAAAGGGAATGAAAATCAAAGACAGGCTGCTGCATCAACAAGGGAAGGGCAGGCCTTTTGTAAGGCTCATAGCTCCTGATTGCTTAGTCAGAATCCCAATTCCTCCAACAACCTTTATCACAACAGGGATCGCTTTCAAGCATGTACTGATCCCGTAAAAAGTTGTTCGTTCCTCAGCTATTGTGAGGCCGTCACAGAAGGGACATGAAATCCTGAAGGGGATGGCAGATGATTTCATCATCTACACGCCCCTAAAATCTGAGGGCCTTGCTCCTGTGAGCCCACATTCTACTCCATCACGGCACAGTTGTGCCCAACATGTCCTGCTGCAACAGGATTAAATACCGCAATATAAATATCTAATGTTTGGCATCTAATTATTGTAGTCAAAGCACAACGTTTGAGGTTTGCGGAATCCGCCAATGCAGTCCTCCACCTCCACTGCTCCCAAAGCGCAGGAGCAAAGCAGCAGATGCTTGTTCTGAATTAATAGCTCCTCAATTCCATGAAGCTTAACCCATTGGCTTCTTTAATTTGATTAATTTGTAAGGCCCAGACAGCCTTGGAGCAGCAAGGCTAATTGAATGGTAGATCAGTGACACACACAGCCTCCTTGTGGGTCATCAGCAGACTTAGGCAGACCTGCAAGATCAAAATCCTATGAGGAAAATTCTTAATATTTGTCCCTTTCATTAGTGGCTTCTCCAAAGGGAAAAACACAAATTTGGGGGGTGGTGGGATGGGGAGCATCTAAGTAGCTCAGTTATCCCAGCGTAGAATGCTCTGCCGCTGCCTAGATGCCCTAGGTCAGTGATGGCAAACCTTTGGCACTCCAGATGTTTTGGACTACAACTCCCAGCATTCCAAGCTTAGATTGCCAATAACAGGGGACTGTGGGAGTTGTGGTCCAAAACATCTGGAGTGCCAAAGGTTCACCACCACTGCCCTAGGTATATTCAATCTCGCCTGATTTCAGAAGCTAAGCAGGGTTGGCTCGGGTTAGTACTTGGATGGGAGACCACCAGGGAATATCAGGTGCTGTAGGCGCCTGGAGTAGGAACTGGCAAGCCACTCCAGCATTCCTGCCAAGAAAACCCCATGGACATGGGGTCATGAAAAGTCGTCACAACTGTAACAACACAACACACACACAACACAGAATGCCCTAGAGCAGGGGTGTCCAAACTTCAGCCCTCCAGGTGTTTTGGACCACAACGCCCAGAGTTCCAAGCCTGTATTGCCAATGGCAAAGGACTGTGGGAGTTGTGGTCCAAAACACCCGGAGTGACAAAAGTTCGAGATGGGCATGAATTAAAAAATTTGATGGTTGGGGAATACGTCTTGATTGATAGCTAATCACAAACCTCTACAAATTCCTGGACAAACAAACTGTTTTGTAGTGTATTTTTGAAGGTAGCTATTGTGAGTTTTTCCGGCCGTTTGGCTGTGTTTCGTGGTTCGTTTTTCCTGTTCATGTTGAGGAGAGAGAGCCCAGCACTGCCTCTGAGCATGGGGCCACGGCCTCTGACGATGGCACCTGTGGCAGGGACGATGGTAGTGGTGGCAGTAGTGAGCAAAACAGCAGGTAGATGGAGGTGACGGGGCAGTGGGAGGGGTGGATAGTAGAGCATCCCCTCTTGGTGGAGCCAACAAAATGCCAAAGGGAAAAACCTTCAACATTTCATTTTGATTTGTCCTGAACCAGGTCATGAAATGAATCACAAACTAGCCAGGTTTGTTGGGTCTTTTGGCTTGTAGTTCGCTGCATGGCCATCTGTAGTCTAGACTAGTGGTGTCCAACCTTGAGGAACCCAAGTGTTCTTTGCCTGCAGTTCCCAGAAGCCTTTGCCACCAACTGTCCTGGCCAGGGTTTCTGGGCATTGGAGTCCCAAGAAAACCAGGTTGCCCAAGGTTATGGATCACTGGCTTAGATGGTGCTAAACAGGGTTGCTTTGAGGTATGGTATGACCATTGGGGCACCCTTTCCCTGCTCAACCTATGGTTTCCTTAAGGAAGTTAATCCATCTTGTATTTGGTCTTCCTCTTTTCCTGATGTCTTTCAGCTTTCCTACCATTATTGTTCCCCCCCCCAAATGAAATGAAATGAAATGAAATCTGGCCTTTTCATTATATGAAAAGTAGGGACGCCTTAGTTCAGGGGTGCCCAAACTTTTTGTAAGGAGGGCCAGATTTGGTGGCTGAGAATGTGTCAGGGGCCAGTTGCTCCCTGACCCTGCCACCCCACTGCAAGCCCCACCCACTGACCACACGTGTGCCCAACCTCACACTGTTCCCGGCTATGCCAGTGGCGGCGGCCCGCACATGCGCCGCCCTGCACGTGCACGCCTAGCTTCACAAGGTTCCGGGTGATGCCGGTGGCAGCGGCCCGCACGCACACCACCCCCGTGCGCTCGCCCAGCCCCACAAGCTTCCCGGCGGTGCTGGTGGTGGTGGCCCGTCCTCTTGCCCGCCCGCCGCACAAGCTTCTGCTCACCAGCTGGCCAGCCGGCCCAGCCCCACAAGCTTCCAGGCAGTGCTGGTGGTGGCGGCCCACCCCTTGCCCGCCCACCCAGCCCCACAAGCTTCTGCTCACCATCCGTCCGGCCCGCCCAGCCCCTCAAGCTTCCTGGCGGTGTCAGTGTTGGCGGAAGATTTAAAAAAAAACATGGGGTGAAGGAGGGGGAGGGAGGGGCGGGCCAGCCAGCCGCGGGCCACTCAGAATGGCCTGGCGGGCCGGATTTGCCCCCCCCCCCGGGCCGGACTTTGGGCAGGCCTGCCTTAGTTCCATCCCTTTTGCCTCCAAAGATGGCTCGATTTGACCTAGGACCCACTTGTTTGTTTTACTGGCAGACCAGGGTATTCGCTGAGCTCTCCTCTGGCACCACATTTCAAAAAAAAAAAAAAAAAAGGATCCCCCCCCACCAGCTTTCTTTACAGTCCTACTTTTTTGGCAATTGAGAAATTGTCTGGTGCTTGCTGTACCGCAGCCTTTTCAGTGTAGCACTTGAATTTAGCAACCCTGCTATTTTGATTTGCACTGTCCTTGGTCAAATTCCTCTTTAACTGTCCACCTATAAATGGGTAACAGGCAGATGAATTATATAACGGGAATCCTCATTTAGTCTCAGGATGTCAAAAGCTGGTACAAACCTCAGCGTTAAGATATATTTGGAACTTCAGGAGACCCAAGGGTTTTTCCCTGTAACCACATGTAACTGGGCTGCCATCACTAGAGCCATGCTTTCTCTTTGGAGAAGACGCCCAGATGGATGGCAGAACCTGATGTGGTGGTACCCTTAGGCATCTTGCCTATGAACCTGGCTTCTCACCATCCTGGTCTGGCCATGGTTCAATCTGACTGCCCGTTCAGTGTCTCCCAGTCCCCTCATTAACGTTACCCACTTGAAGCCTGAGTGGACTTGATGTTCAAGAGGCATTGCGTTTTCTTTGAAAAAGAAATCAAAATTTGGCTAAAATTCAATAAAAAGGGCAAAAGGGGGAAATTACGCAGGCAGAGAGAGTAAGAGATTTGTGAATGTAGGAGCAGAAATTATGGGCTCATCTAGAACTTTCCGTCTCAGTTCCTCCTGTTCTCCATTAGATGGAGAACCTTGTGGCACCTTGTGAAGTGTTTTGATGGGGACACAGGATGAACCAGCTTGGGTGCTAAGATAAGCAGGAGAGGCCTTTCTCTCCATCCTGCCACCTTCACAGGTGTGCCTCAGAAGAATACATGAAAGGGCCTTCTCTGTTGCTGCTCCCAGATTCTGGAACTCTGTGCCACAAGAGTCCAGGCTGGCTCCATTTTTGCTGTCTCCCCTCAGTTACTGGCTGCCTGAGTGGGGTTTTTTTAAAAAAAAAAAATCCCTTTTTTGGAGTTGTTTTTGCCTACCATCTTTAAGTGTGGTATTGGCTGGACCTCTTTAAATATTTACAGACTTACTGCTTTTCATTTTAAATAATGTCTTTTAATTGATGCAAGCCACATTAGGTCCGTTTTAAAGAGAAAAACCGGGTAAAAATATTTTCAGCCAATTACTTAAGCCCTGTAAATTTTATTTGGTATAAGAATTCATCTGTTGCATCACATTCATCAGCGACTGTACATTGATCATCACTTCAGTTGGTAAATAATGTACTGTTGCTTGGGATATTGTTGTCCGTGAGAGCAGGGAGAAGGGAAATGTGAACAGTATAAACAGAAGTAGTACACAAACAGTAGTGGGTTGCAACGAAATGATACTTCCACAGATAACTAATTTAGCAGACTGTGGTAAAATTAGAAGATGCCCTTTATCTCTCCTTATTTTGACACTTCCTATACAACAGATCCAGTTATTGGTGGATTGTTTTAGTCCTTGAAGTTCTTATATTCATGCATGCCCCCCTTAAGTGGACTTGGAAATCAATAATAGTAATTGTGGGACTTCAAGTTGATTCTAACTTATGGTAACACTTCCCAGGCTTTTCTAAGTAGAGAATATAGAATCATAGAATCATAGAGAGTTGGAAGAGACCTCCAGTCCAACCCCCTGCCATGCAGGAACCCCCATCACAGTATTTCCGACAGATGGCCATCCAGCCTCTGCTTAAAAACCTCCAAAGAAAGAGACTCCACCACCCTTTGTGGCAGCATATTCCACTGCCGAACAGCTCTGTCTGTCATGAAGTTCTTCCTAATGTTTAAACTGAATCACTTTTCCTGTAGTTTGAAACCATTGCCCCGAGTCCTAGTCTCTGAAGTCATGGAAAACAAACCTGTTCCCTCTTCAATATGACATCCTTTCAAATATTTAAACATTGCTATCATATCCCCTCTCAGCCTTTTTTTTTTGTAAGGCTAAACATTCCCAGCTCCATAAGCTGTTCCTCATAAGACATTTCTTCCAGATCTTCAACCATCCTGGTTGCCCTCCTCTGTACCTGCTCGAGGTTGTCAACATCCTTTTTAAATTAAGGTGAGCAGAACTGGACATAGTACTCCAGGTGGGGTCTGTCCAAAGTAGAATAGAGTGGTACTATCACTTCCCTTGATTTAGACACTATGCTTCTGTTGATGCAACCAAGATCACATTGGCTTTCCTTGCCACCGCGTCACACTGCTGACTCATGTTCAATTTGTGGTCCACCAAGACTCCCAGATCCCTTTCACAGGTACTGTTTTCCAACCAAGTGTCCCCCATCATATATCTGTGCAATTCATTCTTTTTACCTAGATGCAGCACCGTACATTTCCCTCTGTGGAAACCCATTCCGTTTTGGCCTAGCACTCTAATCTGTCAAATTCATTTTGGATTTTCATTTTATCGTCTAGTCTAGGAAATTAGCAACCACTCCCATTTTGGTTTCATCTGCAAATTTAATTAGCATACTCTCTATTCCTTCCTCCAAGTCATTAATAAAGATATTGAACAGCACTGGACCCAGAACCGAACCCTGGGGCACCCCATTGGTCATGTCTCTTCAAGCTGAAGAGAAGCCATTAATGATTACTCTTTGGGTGCGATCAATCAACCAATTACAAATCCACCTAACAGTAGCACTATCTATCCCACTTTCTACTAACTTCTTTGCAAGAATACAATGGGGAACCTTATCAAAGGCCTTATGGAAGTCTAGATAAGCAATATCCACAGCATTCCCCACATCCACTGGGCCTGTAATTCTATCAAAGAAAGAGATCAAATTAGTCTGGCATGACTTGCTTTTAAGAAACCTGTGCAGAAGTCGTTTACCATTCCCTTCTGGAGGAGCCCTGGGAGTGTGCCGCTTGTCCATGGCCACACAGGTTGACTCTTCTCCCTGGAGTTACAGTAGGGAATTGAACTCTCAACCTTTGGCTCCACTGGTTGCAAAGCAGAATTGATAACCAAGGCCTGCCACCTTCTTTGGGCAGGTAGTCATGAATGTCTTGGTCAAATGTCCTTTTCAAGGTACACAGCTTGAGATTTTTTAACACCTGAGTAATATGTGGATCCCATATAACAGATCCCAACAAGGATTGTTTTATGGCCTCTTGCACTCCTGGGGCCCTCATGTTATGCCCCTTCACATGCCTAGCAGGCCATAACATGGCTTGGGAATATCACCTCTCCCTCTGGATTTTTGGTCCTGTTTCGGTGGTAAATAAACCAGACCAATACACCAAAACAACCATTCATGCTCATCTCAAGTTCAAAGCAAGAGATGTTTCCATTCCTTCCCAAACATGGTCCCTGTGGTGGTGGTGAACAAACCAGGCCGAACCGTGAGCGAGCGATTCGTGCCCTTCTCTACTTGGACAGCCTTCATGGACCATGTGTGAAGCATCTCTGAGGGCATACATTATTTCAGCACCAGTTTATTTAAAGTCTGTATGGATCCACTTGCAGGAGAGTCTTTCTGTATGACATTATAGGCCAGTGGTTCTCAACCTTCCTAATGCCGCAACCCTTTAATACAGTTCCTCATGTTGTGGTGACCCCTTGCCCTGGGTGGAAGAGGCCACAATCCCCCTTTGGCAGGCCACTGCCGCAGGGGCCATTCGAGAGCTTCCCTCTACAGGCACCCTCAGCCAATCGCAGCCTCCGGTGCCATTGATTGACATCCCCTCCAACCTATCTAGCTGTAACTCACTCCCCCCCCTTCCTCCTCCAGACCCAAGCCGTTTGTGCCTTTTTCTTCATTGGCTCATTGGGGACCCCTGTGAAATAGTCATTCGACCCCCCAAAGGGGTCCCGACCCCTAGGTTTGGAACCACTGCTCTAGGACATTTGGTACCTTGGTTAGTTTAATTGCTTTCCAGTTCTGTTCTTTTAAGGTCAAAAGGTATGCCGAAAGGTATGCCGTGAGTCAGGTGTGGTGTTACCAGTATTGAGTGAGGCAGTAATGCAATCTTTTTACAGACCAGGGAAACCATCACTTATTCTTCTCTGTAGAGCTGACTGTGCCTTGGCTTCCTGCCTGCCTGCCTCCCTCCCCCTCCCCCCGGGAAGTCAATCAGAGCCTTCTCCTGTTTCAGCTTAATAATCGATGGAGTCTGTTGCCTTCAGGCTTGATCTGTCCCACCACAGGGCTTTCTCTACATCCAAGTGGTTACAAGGGTTGAAAGAAGAAGAAGAGGGAGAAGAAGAAAAGAAAAGAAACCAAAAAAAAAGAGAATTTGCTGGATATGCATTTCTGTATGGAAATATCCGTTTCCCGTTGCTCAAGACGACCACGAATGGAATGGGAGTCGGTGTTTTTTTTTTGCAACAGACATGAATCCGTTTGCGAGGTTTGCGGCGCACATTTTTGTGAGGAAAAAGCGAAAGGCACCCCAAACCACACACACGTTTCAAAACTGGACATGTCTAGAAATGTGGAGGGTTTTTTTTTTAAAAAAAAAAGTATAAATATGAAGAGTAAAAAATGCACATAGTTGGGGAAAATGCACATTAAAGGTGTTCATGCTCTGGAAAAAATGTAGAGGCAATTTCCCATGTGGGAAGGAGAGGTTTTTTTTTTGGGGGGGGGGGTTGGTCACCCAGTATGGATGGAGTCAGAGTGCAGGTGGATAGGGATGTACTATTTAGATTTTTTTGAACTAAAAATCCCATAATTCTCCTATTTAGGAGTCCCAACTGCCGATCCAGACCTTGTTGGATTGTCCTCGCCTGGGAAAAAATTGTCCTCGCCTGGGAAAAAATCCACCTGGCAGTTGTCATGGCTTCAACAGGCCTAACTTCCTGTGAGACCTACCTGTATACAAGGCATCTCCTCCTGGGCTTCCTTTATAAGCCCCAGGTATAGGGAAGCCTTATATTATTTATTTATTACACTTATATCCCGCCCATCTTCCAAAATGGAACGCTGGGCAGCTAACAATAAAACAGCTACAAAAAATGAAAAAATAAAAGCAAATTACAATTAAAATGGGGAGGGACAGTACCCTCAGAAGAACTGACGTGGGCGGCAAGGGAAAAAAAAAAAAAAACTTAAGTGAAAAGGTCGCCAAATGCCTCCTTAAAAAGGTGTGTTTTCAAAGCCTTTTTAAAGGCAGGCAGGGACTGTGCTAGGCGCAGCTCACTGGGTGGATGATTCCACAACGTGGGGCCCACCACAGAGAAGGCGCGGTTACGCATGAGCAATTTCTGTGCTTCCCTGTGTGTGGCCACCCTAAGTGAGCGCGCTTGCGCCATTCTCGTGGGCCTGTTCCCGGTTGATCTCTGGGAGATACGCTCCGACAGGTACTCTGGTCCTGAGATAAGTTGACCCCCTAAAAATTGCCATGGGCTTGAGTATGTTAGAATAGAATGGGGCGGCTAAGAACAGGACATTTTGAAGAGTGTTCATTCATGGTCAAAAGGTATGTCAAGATGACTTGACAGCACATAACAAAGATATGGATCCCTTAGATGGGAACTATGGGATTTGTCGTTTTAATGGCTCAAAATGCACTCTCCTGCTGTGAAAAAAATAGAGAAGCTTAGCAGGAAGACCTGACCTATGTTTCTGTCCTTTGGTTTTACCTTTAAATTTTGATGCCCTTGGTGTTCTTGAACCTGATAACCTAATTCAGTTGTGTCCAAACATTTTGCAAGGAGGGCCAGATTTGGTGAGATGAAAATGTGTGGGGGCCAACCATTCAGCTGCATTTGGCCTCCGGGCCAGACTTTGCACAAGCCTCTAGGAGTCTAGGACATGCAAGGAAGTGGGGTAGGCACTGCAGCAAACACAGCTGGGGGCAGGTAGGCTGGGCAGGTGGCTAGGGGGATGGACAGAGGCAGGGAGGGCAGGCAAACCGTAAAACTGCAAGCTGATGTCTCCATCCAGTATGGGGAGGGGGCAGCTGGTGGCGATGAGTGACAAGCTGAGCCAGTGGGCAGAAGAGGCCGCAGGCCACTTTAAATTTGAAAACGGGCCGCATTTGGCCCCCGGGCCTGACTTTGGACATGCCTGACCTAATTGAGCCCAACTACAGCTGCCACTGAGGAAGTGCAGTTATCAAACTCTTTGTGAATTCCTTCTGATGTATAGGTCATGTTGCAATTGCCACTCGGTTCAGTACGAGGTTACTTCAGAATAAACGTTTTCTTGGATTATCATTCCCAGAAGCCTTCACCATCAGGGACTTGAAGTCCAAGAACACCTGGGTAATTGAAGGCTGGGAACAGCTGTCCTGGGGGAAAAGCATAGCCCTACAGGCAGCCCAAGTTGGAACCATGTTTCCATGCCATCTTCAAAAGCAATACACATTGAACGCATCAGTAATCCAAACTGGAACTCTACTAGAGCATGAAAGGTTGTGCTCACATGGAGTTAAACAAACAAACCTGAAACCTTTCCCATTTACTTAGATCCTTATTGGAGGTCAAGTTCTTCTTGTTACCAATGTTTTGGGAATTCCATTCTGTTTACATTTCCATGCAGCTTTAATTATTTTAAACTCTGTGAACTAAGGAATGCCTTGTTATGCTAAGTCTGGAAAGAGGGGTGCTTCATAAGCCTTTGTCTTCTTCTCCCCACCCTCCACCCCTTCTCACAAGGCTGGAATGATAAAAACAGGTGAAGATGAATTCTTCATTGAACCACTGGAGAAAGGCAGGCAAATGGATGAAGAGCAAGGGAGACTTCATATGGTCTATCGGAGGTCTGCAGTTGCACAAAGTCCATTAGATACGGCTCCCGACTTCCACAGTGAAGGTAAAGCTTGTGTCTATGTTTCCTTGAATTGGTCGTCATAGGAAGCCTTCCTTTATAGCCATGGTTCCCAACCTTCCTAATGCCGTGACCCTTTAATACAGTTCCTCATGTTGTGGTGACTCCTTGCCCTGCTTGGAAGCGGCCACAAGCCCCCTTTGGTAGGCCAGTGGTGCAAGTGCCATAGGGAACTTCCCTCTACAGGCACCCTCAGCCAATCGCAGCCTCCGGTGCCATTGACTGACATCCCCTCCAACCTATCAAGCTGTAACTCACTCTTTTCCCCACTTCCTCCCCCCCTCCTCCAGACCCAAGCCGTTTGTGCCTTTTTCTTCACTGGATCATGGCAACCCTTGTGAAAGGGGTCCCAAACCCCAGGTTGGGAACCACTGCTTTATAGTCTGTAGGCATGCGAAGAACGATGCATAATTTAGATTTACAGTGCAATCCCACACGTGTTTTATCTCATGAAGTTCTGTGATGTTTGCGTCTTATGTTTTTAGGAACCCCACTGATCTGGTTTCTTTTCCTTTCCCCATTAAGACTTTAAGGCAACGATTGACAATGTGGATTTGGGTTTAGGAAACAGGAAAAGAAAACATCGTATTTGTGGGGTCAGCGGGTCACCGTAGTCCTCATCAGGTTTGTGGTGCTGGATTGTATTCACTTGCATTGGTTCTGGTCAAGTTGCTCCCTGCAGCATGTAAAGCTGGAAGCCTGTTCATGTTGTGGAGCAGAGGAGTGCCCCAGGCTGTCATTGATTTAATCAGAAAGGCCATGGCGTTTGATAGCACTTAGCAGACAAAATAATGGATCTGGTTAACACGTTGTGTTATAATGCATTATCTCCAAGCTCGGTGACCCTGGCTGAAACCCAGTAATCCTCTGCAAGTAGAACAATTGAATCAGGACGGGTGTGGTAAGTCAACCCCTCCCTAAGTTCAGTTGTTCCAATGGGCTTACTTTGGTTGCAAATGGCGGCTGGGTTTCAGCCATCATGTTTGTGGGACAGTAGCCCCTTTGTGTTATTCTGCCATCCCCGATGCAACCTGATCTTTCTCTGTCATTGTCGTTAGAGGCTTTGGCGCAGCTCCTTCGAAGGACGTGTGCTTGCCTTTGTGAAATAAGGGCACCTCTGCTGCGACAGAGGAAACCTGTCTGTCCCTTGCATCATTGCCAGACCTTTCACTTACCTTGGATTCCTGGGGAGTCGGGAGGTTAAATCCCTCCTAAGGCGATGGTTATTTATAAAGGTTGGAGTGCCGTGAGATGGGCTTAGCTTTGGGTTACCGTAATGGCCACTGTAATTAAGGAAGTCAAGTCACCCGAGGAGGAGTGTGTGGGAGGCTTTTTCAGCCCAGCGAGTGTCTTGCCAATCCATTTAGAGGGCTGAACATTGATTACTTACCAACTCCTCCTTGACACTGAAGAGAGCAGATGTCCCCTGCAATTGCATCTGATACCGATGGAAGCTTTTGGTAAATTTTAACCAGAATGGTCCTTGGGTTGTGATGGATTCACGTAGCAATAGAAAATCTGTAGTCATGTTTTATGACATTTAGAGACTTCATTTTGTATATCGCAACTGAGAAATTCCAATGTTATTTGGAGAGCTTTTCACTATGCCCTCACTTGTCTTGCTGAAAGAGTGTTTTCCTTTCCCCACGTTTGACCATTATTTATTTTGAGAATACATTATTTATTTATTAAAAATAAAAAAATATATTATTAATTTTATTATTAATTTTATTATTTATTTATTTATTTATTTATTTATTTAATAAATTAATATTATTTATTAAAAAATAAAAAAAATATTTATTAAAATTATCCACCTTTCTTCTTGAAAAAGATCCAAGGTGGGTTACCACATGATGATGATGGTGGTGGTGGCTTTATAGCTCCATTCTTCTTGTTTCCTTGCAGTGAACAAATAAACTGAGCATTGGCCACTGACTAAAGGCAAATACAGTGGTACCTTGTATAAAGGAACTAATTCGTTCCAAATGAAATTCTGTTAAGCAAATTTTCCTTTATACAAATTTCCCCTAGGAATGCACTGAAAACAGAGTAACCCCTAATTGCGACCATTTTTATGTTGTAAAGATTCGCCCCCATAGGCAATTCTGTTAAGCAAATTTCCCCTATCTCTGGAATTTTTTTATGTTGTACAGTTGTTATGTTATACAAACTGTTTGTTATATAAAGGTCCACTGGAATAAAAATAGGAGCTGTACAGGAGAAATGCAAACCTTTATAAGGATATAATATATAAGGTATCTGATTTGTATTTATTGTGACAACTTTACGCAGAAACATTGCTCTGCTTGCTAATTTCATGCCTCAGGGGCGGCCACATCCGGACTTAGGAAATAATTACTTTTCCTCTGGACTACAACTCCCAGAATCCACTAGCCAACCCCAGGCTGACTGGGGAATCTAAGAATTACAGTCCGGCCAATAACGAATTCCAGCTTCAGCCACGCCAAGGGTGAGGAAAATCGTACCAGTTCAACTTTCATGCCAAAGAAGAAAGAGGAAGGGACAGAGTCTGAAGTGAGGCGGCTTCCCTGCATGTCTGCCCGACACCGCACGTAAGGGAACAAGAGTCCTCGGAGGGAAATTGCTTTTCCCGCAGGCTGGGAGCCAGCGTCAAACTACCAGGCAGGAGCTGGCCCATAAATAAATAGGGAAGCACTCCAAGCAAAGAGTAGGGTCAGTGAGTCATAAGCAGGACACTTGGGGGAAGCAGGCCAGATTTATCTACAGAGGAAAACTCTCCTTCTCTCTCTCTCTCTCTCTCTCTCTCTCTCTCTCTCTCTCTCTCTCTCTCTCTCTCTCTCTCTGTGTGTGTGTGTGTGTGTGTGTGTGTGTGTGTTGGAGGCCCTTGAGCACACACTGCTTGGCTGGGAAGTCTTTAGGGCCCGTTGGAAGGAACACACATGCACTCTCAAAATATACAAACACAAACCAGAAGCCGGGCTGGAGAGGCAAAGGAGGCAGTCACCTGAGTGAGAACAGAGCTGGGTTTCTCCCCAAGGTCACACGGGGTCAGTTCGCTCTTGGAAGTCGCAGAAAGGGGGTTGCCTAGGAGCCATCGGTGAAGGAGAGCAGACAACAGCAACCTCAACCTCTGGGTGTGCACTCTGCTTTGCTAAACTTTTGTTTACAGCATAACTAGCCGGAGTCCCTTCAGCCCCCCCCCTTAATTCTATACCCTAAGGCAGTGGTGTCCAAACTTTGGCCCTCCAGATGTTTTGGACCACAACTCCCACAGTCCTTTGTCATTGGCAATGCAGGCTTGGAATTCTGGGAGTTGTGGTCCAAAACATCTGGAGGGACAAAGTTTGGACACCCCTGCCCTTAAGGCCTGGGCATGAGCATGGAGGGGAAGGAGGAGGCATGCCTCAAAAGAAGGAGAACATTTATTATGCTTGCAAACCAGGAAAGAGCTGGGATGTGTTGACTTAGATTCCAGAGTTTTGCCTCCTGATTTTGGTGCCCTCCTAAATTTTGGTGCCCTGTGGCATGGCCCCGGTTGCTCCACTCCGGTTATAGCTTACCTCTACTTAAGGTCTGTTTGGTTTTGCAATAGAGCAGATACATCGAATGCATGGTTTCTATTTATTAGGGAAGTAACAAGGAATGTCGGCAAGTCTCTGGGTCTGAGTGCCAAGTCCCAGTCTTTTCCAAGTCCCTACAAATCAACAAGAAATTTCCCCAGGAGGGTTCCTCCACCCTCCCCTAGTCCAGCTCACACTCGTGCTTGGAGTTGGGGCCAATACGGGGGGGGGGACACCTCCTCCTCCATAGTTTTCCTGGTTCTCCTGCCTGTTCTGCTAAGCATTGCAAAGCTTCTCTGATGAGTTTACAGTATCCTTCATTAAAACAATAGGGAATTGAAAATGTGACTCGGAAAAATGGGTCCACGTCGCAAGTCAAGTCAAAGCCATTTTAAAAAAAAAAACACTAAGTAGTGTCAGGCTGCCATCCCACGGACAGAAAATCCAGATCAAAGTAAAATGTGGATTTTCCCCCCGGAATGGTCACACAGTTGAAAATGCTATTCCTGTGTCTGCATGGGAGAACCACATCTTTTGTATTCCTACAAGCAGGAACAGCAACACAGCAGAACGTAAAGGTTTTGATGCAGATTTCCGAGTCCCCACGGACTCAAGTACCAGTTACAAATCCGCATCGGAACTGAGACAAGCTTTGTACCGCCTCGAGACCAGGTACTTGCAAAACTCGCTGGGTCACGCTTAAGTGGGCATGGTTGCATTTTTCTCCTTTAAAGTCTGCTGGTCATGGGGACACAATTTTATTAACCATATCTTCAAGCAGTTTGAAGCAGTTAGTGGTTGTGGTTCAGCCTGAGTTGAATCACCAGTGCAACTTAAGTTTTCCTTGATAGTAAGTCATGCAGCTTGAGTTTCCATCCCTGGAAGTAACTTTACCAGTCCACATTTTGAACCCCTCCGGAGGAATAGCTTTTTACACCACTTTTTCCTGGTTTCCAAGGCTTAAATTACAATGATGGCAATATCTGTCATTTTAAGTTAAATCTATAGCAATGCCTTTCCTCGGAAGCCCTCTTTAACATGTTGGTGATGTATTTAAAGGTGGTGCATTTCCTGCTTATACAGTAGGATCCCCGCATCCATTGATTCATTATCCACTGGTTCAGTTATCCACAGTTGGCAGAGGAAATAAATAAATAAATAATTCAGCAGCTGCAAAGCAAGCTACTGTCACAAAGAGCAGCTGTAAAGCAAGCTACTGTCATAAAACAGCAGCTGCAAAGCAAACTACTGTCACAAACAGCAGCTGTAAAGCAAGCTACTGTTGCAAAACAGCAGCTGTAAAGCAAGTTACTATCACAAAAGAGCACTTTTGGGGACATTTTGGTGTTCTCTCATCCATGGTTTTCATTATCCACTGGAAGGCTTGGAACCAAACCCCAAGGGATACTGGGGTCCTACTGTACCTGTTTTCTGTATATTAATTTCTAAGTATGTTCCACCCTACCTCAGAGACTAAAAGCCATTCTTTAAGAAATCCACACGAAACCCTATGTTTTAAGTGTGTTTAAATAGGTATTTCTGAAGTAGTTTCTAAAATACATGATTTAAAAAAAAAGTTCCAGGCAGGTTTTCTGTAAAAGCATGCATGTATTCCAAGGATGATAGCGATCTTAGGCCCTTTCAAGGGGAAATTATGTCATAAAATACATTATATATAGATTAAATAAATGATGTATTGACCTGAGAACTACACCCCAAAATCAAAAGTGCCAAAGAGGAAATTAAAACTGCGTTCAGAGTCAGTTCTTAGAGAGGGAAGTGTAAACCAGGTCAGTTGACGTCGAAATACATACCTATCTTTATCGCTGAGCTTCTCTATTCAGAGACTTTCTCTATTTTTCTTTCTTTCCAACTAAGAGGGGTTTGCAAGCAAACACTAAAGCAGCAGAGGAACTATTTCCACCAGCTGGGTAGTATTTTGTGGTTTCTCACTATAATTTTTCCACATGCAAATATTTGCGTACAGCAAAAGGCATCCAAAAAACTTGCTTTATGTCGCCAGTAGAGATGACGGGGATCATGATGGCAGGGGACAGTATCCCTCCCCCTCTCTACCCATCATGAATTGGACGTTTGTCAAGGCCTCTAGGTTTTTGTTTTTCAAAAAAACAATCATAATAAACAATTTCAGCTGAGTTTTGCATGTTTTCTTTGCCTCTGTAGTGTAGCTTTTTGCTGTCTTTGAAATGCCCTTTCCCCCCAATAAAGAACAACATAATTCCTGAGTGGTTTGGCTGATTTTCATTATCAGAATTTGTTCAGGGGTTAGTTAGAGGCATATAACATTTCTGTCTGTGATGTGGTAAGCTGCAGCAGTCCTGGCTGGAGAAACACGTTTAGGCGGCCGGTGTCCCCAGACTGAGATGCACTTTGAATCTAATTGATAGATAAATTCCCCTCATGAAATAAAAGGGGGGGGGGGAGATGCTGGAACATTTTCCTCACTTCTGAGGTTGTTTTTTTTGTCTTCGTTTTGATTTTGATTTTGATTATTTCTTTTTCTACTTTCTTTTCCCTTTCTCCTTTCCCCTTTTCCTTCTTTTTCCTTCTTTCCTTCCTTCCTTCCTTCCTTCCTTCCTTCTTCTTCTTCTTCTTCTTCTTCTTCTTCTTCTTCTTCTTCTTCTTCTTCTTCTTCTTCTTCTTTCTTCTTGGCTTTGCCTGTTGATTTCTAAAATGTTTCATCACAAGATACACTGTCTACTACAGATGGTGGTGGTGGAGAGGATGATAAATGCTGATTTTTTTAAAAAAAAAAGTTACTATATTATCCGGTTTGGGTAATTATGAAATTGAAGCCAGGGGTTGTAGAGGTATGCCAGTTCAGGGAATAAGCCACGATACATGAGTGGGAAATGGTTGCCTAAATTGGCAGATTCCCTCAGAAGATCATTAGATTCCGGAGACTTAAGGATCCTGGGGGGAAAACTAACTAAGGGCGTTTATACACGACCCCTAAGCTCCGCCGCAAATGGCTGCAAGGTCCGGACCTTAAAAATGTTTACCCACCAGCTCCGGACTTTGCAGACAATTAAGTGCGACCCCGCCCACTTTAGCAAGTCCAAACAGCAGTTTTCTTGTACCTGGTCTTTGATGGTGACAAATATTTGATCCGGTGTAAGGATAGTGAGTGCGGGGCTCTCCTGGCTTCCGTTTGTTCTTTTTTTGCGCCCCGCCCCTTTAAGAGATCTGAATACTGCCCGGAACAAAACGGAGGTAAACGGAAATTCTTTTCTTCCTTTTTTCTCCGTCCCTCAGGCAGCCAGCAACCAGGAAGTGCCGAGGGGGGTGGGGACAGAGGAAGACAGAGGAAGAGCGAAGAACACCTAAGATATCTGGTCCGAATTTAAGTGGCCAATGGATCTTAGGGGTCGTGTAAAAAGGCCCTAAAGCTCAAAGCATAAGCGATGCCCTGTATTACTATGATAAAATCTCAGTTAGGATGAATAATACACTTTACCAACAAACTACATCACTCTCACTAACAGGGATAAATGGTAGGGCTAAGAACAAATCCGAGAGGTGGTTTGATAAAGAATGTCTTCTCTTAAAAAAAGAACTACATGCCATGTACCAGCTTTACCGCAATAATCAAATGGATGTGTTGCCAGATGGATACTATGAGCTAAAGAAGCGATACAAACTGACAATAGCTGAAGAAAATGGCAGCTCCAAAAAGTTAGGTGGGACCTATTGACTAATGCTGCCTTATCTAACAATAGCAAACAATTCTGGATGCTGGTCACCAGTGTCACAGCAACTAACACCGATCTGCCGCAACACTGGATACCAGCTCATGTATGGAAGGAGCACTTCTTTAGTATATTCTATGATCCATCACCCCCCCTTAAAACACTTACAGATTTTATTCCAACCAATTTACCAGTTTGGCCCCCAGTATCCGCAGAGGAAATTAAAGCGTTGATCGGCAAGTTAAAGCTGAAGAAGGCTCCAGGTTCTGATGGACTCCCCCACCCTCTGCATGGACTAAAGCAGTGGTAGTTCCTATTTTTAAAAAAGGGAAGCCAAACCTACCAGCCAACTACCGTCCTGTCAGCTTGCTCTCTGTAACAGGAAAGCTCTATGCAAGCCACTTAGCTGACAAATTGACAAGCTGGATGGATACAGGGAAAATATTAGGGTTAGAACAGAATGGGTTTCGTACCAACAGAAATACCCTGGACCACTGTTTAACCTTGGCACACTTGGCTGAAAAATACAGAAACACAAGGGGGGAGTGGACTGTTTACTGCCTTTTTTGACCTGAAAGGGGCCTTCGATTCTATTTCCAGGGGATTATTATGGGCTAAATTAGATAAGACCACCATAGATAGACAATTACTTTTTCTTATGCAAAAATTATATTTGGACACTAGTTGTAGTGTACAATATGGCTCCCTAGGCGAAATAACAGAGGAAATCCCAAGTAATAGGGGAGTTAGGCAAGGGTGTGTGTTGGCGCCGCACCTTTTTAATCTTTATATAAATGACGTGGATGCACACCTAAGAAAGGTTGAGGGCCACTTCCCCAAACTTGGTACTCAACATGTGTTGCGTTACGGATTACGCGGACACAGAGCTTCGGGGTGCAATCATCTGGTCCTCAGGCAGCATTTCTGTGTCTCTCTCTCTGGGCTGCGTGCGTGCGTGTATGCTGTATGCTGTAGACTGTGGGGGAGTGTGTGTGGGAGTGTGTGTGCGCTCTCTCTGAGCTGCCTGGGACCAGAGGTCTGTATTTATTTGATAACAGTAAAC
This sequence comes from Phrynocephalus guinanensis, assembly GCA_037367245.1. Lineage (NCBI taxonomy): Eukaryota > Metazoa > Chordata > Lepidosauria > Squamata > Agamidae > Phrynocephalus > Phrynocephalus guinanensis. The sequence goes on from CM074741.1 coordinate 9,442,859, forward strand.
AAGTACACAATGGCAGAGGAAATACATTCCATGGGTGGGAGGGAAAATGCTCCCTAGCTAGTGAGGGATTATTGGTAAGAACAGGAAGGGGCTCTTGGTCCTGAGCAGATGTATCCTGATATCCTGTTTTTTCTGGCCTCCTGACCTATGCTTAGATCAGCATCAGCTTAGCTGCACACTGGGTGCCTGCTCGGCCCTGGGGATTTCTGGGAAATCCAGGTCTTCAGCTTCCTCTAGGTGCGCTTTGTGCTCTGCCCATTTCTTGGGGTTCAGAGCTATCGGGGTATGAAATCCCCACAAACATGTTCCTCTATTATTGTTTGCAGATGACGCTGCAGTACTATCTTTAACGCGTCTGGGATTAAGGCGTTTACTGCTAGCTTTTGCTGACTACTGTAAAAACAATAGCCTAAATATTAATATAGATAAATCTAAAATCATGGTGTTTACCAAGGCCTGGAAGAAACATCGCTGGCCAATTCAGAATAATCTCTTGGAACAAGTTAAGGAATTTAAGTACTTAGGACTATACTTTAAGTACAACTGCGAGTGGACCGCCCACCGTATCTACGCACATAGTAAGGCTCGCAGCAGTATGGCAGCCATTGTTCAGTTTTTCTATATTAACAGCGGATTCCACATTCCTTCTACTGTGCGGGTCTTTACAGCAAAAACTAGGCCCCAGTTGCTCTATGGCATACCTATTTGGATAAGCGCATCCAATTCCAACGTAGAGAACATACAGTCTTCCTTCTTGCGCCGAATATTGGGGGTCCCTAATTGTGTGGGATGGGCAGCTCTATATCTGGAGACAGGCCTAGATCGCTTAGAGACTAGGGCATGGAATCAAACCCTGAAATTCTGGCTGAGAAGCCATTTTCAGGCCGAGCAGTTGGGTTATATATACCATATGCTATCTGATTCCTATACGAGCAAGTGGTCACAGATAATCCAACGTAAAGTTAGATCTATTGGAATGCCCCTTGAGTCCATTCTAATGTTAAATCAACATCAGGCCTATCCAGCCCTCAGTCAGCGACTGGATGACATTGAGAGACAAGAACTGACTGCCACAGCAAAGAGAACCTGCTCACCCCAGGCGCACGGTATTCTACCAGGGCATCGGAAACAAGCAAATTATTTATCCTCGTTAGGAACTCCACAAGCCTGCAGAGCATTTTGTTTGGCAAGACTCAATGTGCTCCCTTCAGCTATGCTTCAGGGTAGATATAATGGGACCCCACGCCAAGAACATTTATGTCCCTGTGGAGCTGGGGTACCTGAATTTTTAACTCATACTCTTTTATACTGTACTTTTTACAAAGAAATTTAAAGAGACCTGATTTATCCTTTAATTTTTAAATTTCAAAGTTGTCCAGATAAGATCTTGGTAGAGTACTGCCTTTCAGACAAGAATTCATATATAACTACTCAGTTGGCTAAATTCCTCTTGGCAGCAATTCATAGAAGGGCTACCATAGTGGCAGATAAATGACACCGTAATCTACTGTTGGCAATGTTATATTCTGTGTATGGTTCTGTTTAAACTGTTTTCGGGTTACATGACCATAATAAAATTATGTAAACTTATGTATGAAATTGAAGCCTGCTGCAATGAGCTAGGTGGCCTTTATCTCATTTGTTACATCTGGACAAGGCAACCCTGCACTTTCATAGTTAAAAACAACATTTAAAGGTAAAAATAGTAGGGATGCAAATTTAAATCAAACATCACTTGAAGAAAGATAAGCAACACCAAAAACACACTTGAAGAAGTAAAGACACATGACGGTTAGGGCTGTTTAGCAGGGGAATATGCTGCCACAGAGGGTAGTGGATTCTCAAAGGAACATTAGAGCATAAGAACATAAGAAGAGCCATGCTGGATCAGGCCAAAGGCCCAGCTAGTCCAGCTCCCTGTATCTCGCAGTGGCCCCACCACATGCGTTTGGGAGTGCTTGAGACTAGATATCTGTCTCCTGATCCCACTCCCCTGCATCTGCCCCCTGAAGTACCGTGGTTTTAAGCCTGGAGATTACACATCTCCATCATGGTTTGTGACCTGTGATGGACTTTTCCTCCAGGAATCTGTCCAAACCCCTTTTGAAGGCATCCAGGCCAAATGCCAACACCACATCCTGTGACAGGGAGTTCCACAGACTAACAACACGCTGGGTATAAAAAAATATTTTTTTTTGTCTGTTCTTACTCTCCCAACACTCAGTTTGAGTGGATGTCCCCTAGTTCTGGTATTTTGTGAGAGGGAGAAGAGTGTCCCTCTATCCACTTTACTCATGTTCTGCATTATTTTGTATGTCTCAATCATATCCCCCCTCAGGCGCCTTTTTTCCAGACTAAAGAGCCCCAAATGTTTTAGCCTTTCCTCATAAGGGAGGTCCCCCAGCCTAGTATCCATTTTAGTTGCTTTCTTTTGCACCTTTTCCAGTTCCACTATGTCTTTTTTGAGACGCGGTGACCAGAATTGTACACAAGGAGGAGAGCTCAGATGATAAACCAGGTAGGAGCCTGAGACAGCCAGTACGCCATTTCTCCAACAGCAGGAGTAGCTGCTGGAGGCACGGGGACTTTCCATAATATTGAGGCCCAAGGAAATATAAGAGGTAGGGCAATAACCATTGGGAGCAGGGTCTTACCTTGAACATAAAGACATGATGAGATTTATGTATTTATTTAGCACCATCCCTGGGGGGGGGGGCTCAGTACAAACAAGATGAAACAGCGAGTTAGTTCTATCCCAAAGTGTAATGCAATCTAAAATACAAGTCAGAAGACAGGGAGAGAAAGGGAAAGGAGTAAGGCTGTACATTAGAGGAAGGAATTAAAAAGCACCATTTAAGTAGGGGAAATGTTGTGTGTAATAATAAAGCCTGGCAAAATACAAAACCTCTTCCAAGAGTCGAATTGTTAAGCACAAATTAATAGCCAGATCCGTCTGCTTCAGATCGCTTTGTACAAGGAGGAGTTTGAAGCAGAAAGCTTTAGGGGTGAAGTGATCTGACAAATAGGTTCATACAGTACAAATTGCTTTGGCTGACTAGGCTTTTGGAAATACAGTGGTACCTTGTATAAAGGAATTAATTTGTTCTAAATGACATTATGTTAAGCATATTTTCCTTTATACAAATTTCCCATAGGAAGGCATTGAAAATGGAGTAATCCCTAATCACAACCATTTTTATGTTGTACGGATTCACCCCATAGGCGATTCTGTTAAGCAAATTTCCCCTATCTGGAATTTTTTATGTTGTACAGATTTTATGTTATACAAACCATATGTTATACGAGGGTCCACTGTAATTTTTTTCATTTATTTAATTTATTTGAAATATGTTTACCCTACCGTCCTCCTTAAAAGGACCTAAGGGATGAGTACAGGAATCCTTGAACCTATCAATATGAAATGTTTCAGGTTTCCACACATGGTCCAGCATGCCTATAGTCTACTGTGCATTCTTACAAAAACTGGAGAGTTGCAGATATTGTGGCCATATAATGGTAGCTACAAATGCTACCTCTGCTGTAAATAACTATTCAGCCATGATTACTGCTCTAAAAGCAGTATTAACCCCCAAACAACCCCCCACAGAAGTTATGCCAAGAGCAAGTGGCCCCAAGTGGTTTCATAAGGAGTTCTGTGCACTCAAAAAACAACTGAGAGGGATATATAACCATTATAGGAGTGAAAATATAAACACATTACCACAAAGGTACTATAAAATTAAAAAAGAATACAAACAAGTGGTAGCTGTTAAAAAGAGACAAGCAATTCAGGAAAGATGGAATTCATTGATAGAATCCTCATTAAATAAAAACTCCAAACTTTTTTGGGCAATTGTGACAGGTGCCCTAGGTCTGTCTCCTAATCCTCCATGCTGTAACATCTCAGCAGACATTTGGGAACAGCATTTCTCCACTTTATTCGGAGATATCAAAGACAGCCCAAAAGATAGCTCCTACACCATAGATATATCTGATACTTCACCTTGGAATCCAGTTACCCAATCTGAAATAAAATATCTTATCAGTTGTATTAAATCAGGCAAAGCTCCAGGGATTGACACCATTCTGCCAGAAATATTAAAAACCAACACAGGCTGGTGGGCCCCTTTGCTAGCCCATCTGTTCACACATATTAACAACTCAGGAAAGTTCCCTGTTGATTGGTTAGAGGCTATTGTCATACCATATAATGCAAGTCAGTGGAAGGCCATCCATATTCAAATCATATACTGGTATGATATATTGTGGTATATTATGGAGCCCCAAGGTCTCCGAATCAGTGGACCTGTGTTCAACCCTATTCATCTCTGATTCTTGGGACAGGGCCCCGTATGTGTTTATTTCCAGTTTCCTCGTTTCCCACACAGATCCCTCTGTGGGAATTGATTCCCTGAACATCAGCACATCTCCAGGGATTCTTCTGCCCAGCTGTTCCATTCTTTCTTTCTCTCATTCATAAACTCGTTTACAGATAACCCAGAGAACGAGAATGCCTGGATTTCCACCCCAACCCCCCTCCTCAAGTGTGATATCACAGGATATTGTCGGAAGCATGAGGAACCCACATGGAAATGACTCATGTGAGAAGCCCAGGCACACTGTGGGAACTGTTCCCAGTGGGCAACATTTCTGCACTCTGTGCTCTGAAAGCATTGCCCATGTACGTAAGTCATACAGAAGTGCCTCAGCTGGAGAGCACAGCATGACCCAACAGGAGAGGGAAAATAACTCCGGTTATCAAGAACATCTTATTGCCCAACTCTTTTCAAATATTTTACATGGGATGTGCGTGCATCTACGTGTGGGTAAAAAAAATGAGGCTCTTCTAGATTAAGATTCCAAAGCCCCAGTTTTGAAAGAGGAAGAGGTTTCAGCTCTTAGAGATAAGGAGATTCCATTGTCATGTCACTCAAAGGAGGAATGAATGCAAGAAAAGTGAACATTGCCTTTAGTGTTGCTGTAGCAGGAAGTAGTACAGTAGCAGAAGGAAGCCATCTCACTCTTCATTTTGTCCCTTGTACATTGGTTAAACTACCAGGTCCAAGGAGTGAGGTTAAACTACCAGGTCCAAGGAGTGATGTGATCGTTGGAGTATTCTATCGTCCACCAGATCAGAAACTTGAGGGGGACCTTGAAATGAGGAGAGAAATCATGGAAGTGGCTAAAAGGGATAGGATAGTAATCATGGGGGACTTCAATTAGCCCCACATTGACTGGGCCAATGCGAGCTCCGGGCAAGAAAGAGAAACTGGGTTTCTCGACTTGCTGAATAACTGTGCCTTAGAGCAACTTGTCACGGAGCCCACCCGAGAACAGGCAACTCTGGATCTAATATTGTGTGATACTCAGGACCTGGTCAGAGGTGTGAATGTCACTGAGCCTCTGGGGAACAGTGACCATGCTGCTATTACCTTTGCCATGCATGTCGGAGGAAGAGTGTCAACCAAATCAGACATAAAAACCCTTGATTTTCGAAGGGCAAACTTCCCTCAGATGAGGAAACTAGTTAGAGAGAAACTGAAGGGGAAGGTTAGAAGAATCCAATCTCTTCAGAGTGCATGGAGCCTGTTTAAAACAGCAATAATAGAGGCCCAGCAGAAGTGCATACCACAAAGAAAGAAGAGCTCATTTAAGTCCAAGAGGACACCGGCATGGTTAACGAGTGGAGTTAGAGAGGCTCTAAAGCGCAAGGAGAGGTCCTTCTGTAAATGGAAATCCTCCCCAAATGAGGAAAATAAAAAGGATCACAAACTCTGGCAAAAGAAATGTAAGAAGATGATAAGGGAGGCAAAGAAAGACTTTGAGGAACGAATGGCTAGCAATATAAAGGGTAATAATAAAAGCTTCTTTAAATATGTTAGAAGTAGAAAACCTGCCAGAGAACCAGTTGGCCCTCTGGATGGTGAGGGAGGAAAAGGGGAGGTTAAGGAAGACTTGGACATTGCAGAGAAATTGAATGAGTTCTTTGTGTCTGTCTTCACGACAGAGGACCTTGAGCGGATTCCGCTGCCTGAGCCGCCCCTCTTGACTAAAGAATTAAATCAAATACAGGTTAAAAGAGAGGAGGTTTTAGGACTAATTGATAAATTGAGGATTAACAAGTCACCGGGCCCAGATGGCATCCACCCAAGGGTTATTAGGGAACTGAGAAATGAAATTGCAGAGCTCTTAACGGTTATATGCAACTTGTCTCTTAAAACGGCCACAGTGCCGGAGGACTGGAGGATAGCAGATGTCACACCAATTTTTAAAAAAGGAAGGAGGGGGGACCCAGGAAACTACAGGCCGGTTAGCCTTACATCTGTCCCAGGGAAGATGGTGGAAAGCCTCATCCAAGAGAAAATCTTAAAACACATAAAAGAACAAACCTTGCTGAGAGAAAATCAGCATGGCTTCTGTAAGGGTAAATCTTGTCTGACAAACCTCTTAGAATTTTTTGAAAAGGTCAACAGGCACGTGGATTTGGGTGAACCGGTTGATATAGTCTGTCTGGATTTTCAAAAGGCTTTTGACACAGTCCCTCACCAAAGGCTGCTGAGAAAATTGCACAGTCAGGGGATAAGAGGGCAGGTCCTCTTATGGATTGAGAACTGGTTGAGATCCCGGAAACAAAGAGTAGGTGTCAATGGGAAATTTTCACAATGGAGAGAAGTGAAAAGCGGTGTGCCCCAGGGCTCTGTCCTGGGACCGGTGCTTTTCAATCTGTTCATAATTGACCTGGAGACAGGGATAAACAGTGAGGTGGCCAAGTTTGCCGATGACACAAAACTTTTCCGTGTGGTAAAAACCAGAGAAGATTGTGAAGAGCTCCAGAAGGATCTCTCCAAACTGGGGGAATGGGCTGAGAAATGGCAAATGTGTTTTAATGTAACCAAATGTAAAGTAATGCATATTGGGGCAAAAAATCCAAACTTCATCTATCAACTCATGGGCTCTGAGTTATCCGTGACGGATCAGGAAAGAGATCTTGGTGTGTTGGTGGACAGCTCCATGAAGGTGTCTCCCCAATGTGTGGCAGCGGTGAAGAAGACCAATTCCATGCTAGGGATTATCAAAAAGGGGGTTGAAAATAAAACAGCCAACATTATAATGCCATTATACAAAACAATAGTAAGGCCCCACCTGGAGTATTGTGTACAATTCTGGTCACCGCATCTCAAGAAAGACATAGTGGAACTGGAAAAGGTGCAGAAGAGAGCGACTAAAATGATTACTGGGCTGGGGCACCTCCCTTATGAAGAAAGGCTAAAACATTTGGGCCTCTTTAGTCTGGAAAAAAGGCGATTGAGGGGGGATATGATTGAGACATACAAAATAATGCAGGGTATGAGTAAAGTGGATAGAGGGAAGCTCTTCTCCCTCTCCCAAAATACCAGAACTAGGGGACATACACTCAAATTGAGTGCTGGGAGAGTAAGAACTGACAAAAGAAAATATTTTTTCACCCAGCGCGTTGTAAGTCTATGGAACTCCCGCCACAGGATGTGGTGATGGCATCTGGCCTGGATGCCTTCAAAAGGGGATTGGACAGATTCCCGGAGGAAAAGTCCATCACAGGTTACAATCCATGATGGAGATGTGTAATCTCCAGTCTTAAAACCTGTGTACTTCAAGGTCCAGATGCAGGGGAGTGGTTTAATGAGAGAGCTATCTTGTCTCACGCGCTCCAGATGCATCTGGTGGGGCCGCTGTGAGATACAGGAAGCTGGACTAGATGGGCCTTTGGCCTGATCCAGCATGGCTCTTCTTATGCTCTTATGTTATTATGTACTCGAAGTCAAACTAAACATTACCATTAATATGCTTCCATAGGTGCTTCCTATAGTGTGCCCTCCCTCCCTCCCTCCCTCGCTTCCTTCCTTCCTTTGCCCGATCTGCGAGGTCTTCTGTCCAGTGTTCAATCTGTGACAAAGGAAGGGACTCTCAGCTCCATATTTATTTATTTAATTTTTCATTCATTCATTCATTCATTCATTCATTCATTCATTCATTCATTTATTAAATGACTCATTCATTCATTCAATATCCTGCCCATCTAGGCCTGCAGTAACTCCATAGAAAGCTACATTTATCCACTCATGTTCCATACAGTACAATGCATTTATGCCGACTGCTCTGTCTGTCTGTCCTATAAATAGTTGGCTTTATGTAGGTTGGGAGTTTCAGTCTCCATTCGGCAAAGCCAGGGTTGTGTGACCTTGGGCTAGTTCCGCAGGTCTAGGGCACCCCCAGAATGGAACAGATGGCCACTTCTGTTCAAAGTTTTGAGACAAGTCAAAATCAGCACAGTGGTGTATGTTGAGTCTTATCCTAGACATAGATTTGGTGCTGACAAGTCCAGAGCTGAGTGTCTCCCCAAAACAAGGCAGTGTCTTGGTAGGGCTATGGCATGCGAGATATAGTTCCTTAGCCACTGTGTGCATTTATTACTTGCAGGAAGTCTGTTAGTAGGAGGTGACTAGCATGTTTAAGATGCATGCTTCTCAGTGGTTGTAGGGACACTGTTGGTAACGGCTGAAACATAACCAAGGAAGTCACAGTGAAGTAAGTGTTGTGTGCTTTCCTACTTTTGAAGTCCTTCAGTTGTGGGTACTGCAACACTCTCTACATGGGGTTGCCCTTGACTCTCCTCCGGCGATTGCAGCGGGTGCAAAATGCAGCGGCCAGAGTTGTGGTGGGTGCGCGTCACTACGACCGCATCACCCCGGTTCTGGCTCAGCTGCATTGGCTACCCGTTGCATCCCGGATCAGATTCAAGGTCTTGGTTTTAGTTTATAAAACCCTCCATGGCTTGGGCCCTGACTACCTGGCAGAGCGGATCGCCCAGCGGTCAACTTCGGCCCGATCGGTTCGGCAGTCACGGGCACACTCGCTTCGGGTTCCCACACCCCGAGAGGCCAGGCGATCCCTTACTCGGAATCGGGCCTTCTCGGTTGCTGCTCCATCCCTATGGAACAGCTTACCCAGCGAAGTGCGCTCTGCAGAGTCCTTGCTGGCCTTTCGCAGAGCGGTTAAGACCATCCTATTCCACGAGGCCTTTGGTGACCTAGCTTAATAATAGTCTCCTTTTTCCCCCCTCCCGCCATGGATTACCTCCATTAGGGGTTCTTGTTGTTTAGCAGCGAGGTTTTTCTTTTTTTGTAACAAGGGTGCCCTCACGCTGCTCGTTTTTAACTATATGTATGGTCTGTCCCGTATGTTATATCTGTATTGTATTTTGAACTTGCTGACTTGATCAGTGCTGTAAGCCTCCCAGAGTTCCCTTGGGAAGATGGGCGGGGTATAAATCTAATAATAAATAAAATAAATAATTTTATTTATTTATTTATTTATTTATTTATTTATTTATTTATTTATTTATTTATTTATTTATTTATTTATTTAAATAAATAAATAAATAAATAAATAAATAAATAAATAAATAAATAAATAAATAAATAAATAAATAAATAAATAAATAAGTGGCTTGTGTCCTTTTCTGAATAGAAAGGTTGAGACAGCAGTATTTCAGCCAGGGTGCCATGCCGTTGATGTAACTTTTGACGAGCTTCCAAGTGGGTCACAAACCTGGCGCGTTCTCATATCGCTGGGATTACAGGCACACCGAGACCTCAGTTAAACAGCTTAATTCACCAAGGTCAGGAAGAAATTAAATTTCTAAGCTTCGGATGTTTTTATTACACGCTCCAAAGAATGAATACAAGGTGACTGGAGGAGGAAGGAGGCAATTCCTTCACTCTAGAAAGCCAGGTTGCAAATACACTGATTTGACCAGAATATAGACTGGGCTAGCCTTATACATATTAGGCACAGCTTCAGTCATTTGAGTGTGTTTAGCCTGCAGATGATAAGATTGAAGAATTGATAGAAGATGGAGTGAGCTGTGTTTCTGTTCTCAGATGTGAAAGCAGTGGTTTTCAGCCTTGGGTCCCCAGATGTTCTTGGACTGCATCTCCCAGAAATCCTGGCCAACAGAGCTAGTGAAGCTTCTGGGAGTTACATTCCAAGATCATCTGGGGACCCATGATTGGGAATCACTACTCAAACCAATGGATTCAAACTATATTTTCAACTAAAGATTCTGCAGAATTTCCTGGCGGCAAGAGCTGGTTTAGAAAACACTTGGCAGTGCTCCATCAGAGATTTTTAAAAGGAGGTTGGATAACCAGTTGTCAGAGAAAATTGAGCTATATTGTGAGAGAGCATGAGAACATCAGAAGAGCCATGCAGGATCAGGCCAAAGACCCATCTAGCCCAGCTTTCTGTATCTCACAGTGGCCCCACCAAATGTGTCCGGGAGTGCACGAGACTAGATATCTGTCTCCTGATACCACTCCCCTGCATCTGGCTCTTGAAGTACCCTGGTTTTAAGCCTGGAGATGACACATCTCCATCATGGTTTGTAACCTGTGACGGACTTTTCCTCCAGGAATCTGTCCAATCCCCTTTTGAGGGTTGGACTAATGATGCTTGATGTCGTTTGACTATCCATTTCTATGATTCTGTGTGTTTACGTCTGTTCCCTAGTCAAGATAGATCGTTCTCAAGGCCAGTCATGTTATTCTGGAACCTGAGATGGGGAAACTCTACATGCACTTCTCTCCTCCCTAATACAGCACAAAGAGCAATAAATGTTTCAAAACCTAGCAATTTGATAGATAGCCTTTCAGAGAGCTGCATCTGACCTTCATGAGATGAAAAAAAAGCACCTTTCTAAATGTCTTAGCAATGTGCAAATGTGCTTAGACGGCTCTGTCAATTAAAAGAGAGGTAACAGAATACAGTTACTTAAGCTTGTCAATCAATTAAAACACATGCACATGCTTAAACCAAGCAAATGACTAAGAGACAGGCAACCACATATCAGCGGGCTGGATAGCTGGCTGAGCCTGAGTACCTGGATATGGAGCCAGAGGTTGAGAGTAGAGATGGGCACAAAATGAACAATTTTTCGTTTCTGTTTTGGTTTTTTTGTTTCGTTACGCAACGAAACGACAAACGAATTTTGTCTCTAAAATGAAACGAAACGAACGGAAACACCAGAAATTTTGTCGTCCGTTTCGTTTTCTTTACGGCAATACATTGAAGTGCTTTAAATGCTAAAAAAAATCCCCAAAAATGAAATAAACGGTAACAAAACGGTAACGAAACGAATGAAAACGAAAATGATTTTTTTTTCAAAAATTCACGAAAAACGGAAACGAACCGAAACGGACCCCCTAAACGACAAATGAAACACCTTTTTTTATTATTCGCGCCCATCTCTAGTTGAGAGTTTGATTCTCCACTGAGCCTCTTGGGAAAAAAGCTGGGCTACGTAGGCAGAGTGCCAGAGCATCCCCACAGATCAGGAGCAGTGAAGCACTTCTGAGTTCTCTGATACCTAGGAAACCTTGCCAAAGGTTGTCCGAAATTGACCTGCTATGGTGGCATATTAGGGATTTAGCAGAAATCGATCAACCAGTTAAAGCACAGATAATAGAAGACTAACGGTCTTTCTTTAAGCTGAGGGGCATCCTGCTAGTCTAGTTTGCAGTTAGCAGGCATATGACTCATGTCACGAGACTCGCTGTCCAGTTGAACTTAAGTCTCACTGGTGACTTAGTTCAGACTTGACTCAATGCTCACCCACCCCCCGTGGCTTGAACTCAAGTTGCAGAACAGAACCCACCCACCCCTTTCTCTTTTTTGTTTTTTTGTGTGGGGGGGGCGTTTTTAATAAGGAATCGGACTTGGGACTCAGGACTTGATGCCATAGATTCGGACTCAGGACTTGGAACGAAAGACTTGCTAACTTCCCTGACCAATAACCCTGGGAAATAAAAGTCTCTGTTTATTTTTAAGCTGCCATCTCAAGCCATGTTTGATCACTGGAGTCCCCCACAGAAGAGAATGACAAAGGAAAGAGAATTTTGGGAAGAAATCATTTGAGCTTTGAAGACTTTTGGATATGAGGGAAATCATTGCTGACAGATATTATTTTCTGTCCCTAGTTTTCTGCTTCCTTCACCAAAAGCTTGTCTGATGTTTGTCTGGTGCAAACCAAATTTCACAACCAAAATAAAATGTATGAAACAATATTTGGGGACTTGCTAAATGGATGATCCCAGAGTTGGAGGATGGCTACCAAGTTCCATCAGTCGGCATGAAAGTTTTTGTATCATCCCTTGTATCCTTATTTATTTATTTATTTATTTATTTATTTATTTATTTATTTATTTATTTATTTATTTTGTGGTCCTGTTTGTCCAGTCAAATGCCAGCCTTCTATCCCTGGGTGACTTAATTTGGTGGCTTGTTTCACCCAAGGCTGGGAAAGGTAACCTTTGACCCCCCCCCAAGCGGCCATTTCTCCTCACAATCTGCTGGGGATTTTCTAATCTTGGGGAAAAATAGTTTTGTTCATGGATTACACTTCCCATGATCCCCCCACTCAGCACAGCCATCTTATGCCCTTGTTGCTCAGGACTTCTGGGAGCTATGTTCTGGGAATTTCTAACCAATCTGACAGCTGTATATAGAGGCTCCGGAATTTTCCTTGGCAGGCCAACATGGATGCCATCACAGAGACACGTTCTTTCTCATTGCGTCCAGCGATTCGCCAGTTCCAATATGTCGACAGTGCCCAGAAGGTTAAGAATTGGAAGATGTACTCTCAGTTAGAAATGGCTTTTGAATAGGGAACTGAGGGGTGAAACAATGTAATGAAAGGAAAGGCCACATTTCGAGGAATGACAGCTGAAATTCTTAGGGAACGCCCTAGTAAAAGTGAACAAATGCACTTACAAATCAAGTTGTAAGTGAGCTGTGTGGGGCAAAAATATCCAAAAGATCCTTGGGAGACCTCCTTTTGATAGTTCAGCTAGAACAGTCCTCTAGCCGTGCTGGCAAATTAAGGATGCATTGCTAAGAAGCATAGAAACATGGGATTAGAAGGAGCCTTTAATGCCATCAAGCCCAACTGCACTACTCAGAGCAGAATACAAATCACAATAGATCTGAGAGAAGGTGATCCAATTTTCTCCTGAATTCCTTGTGGATTCCTTCTCAACCTCCCAAGGTCATTAGTTCTGTTGTCATACTGTTCTTACAGCTATGAAATTAAAGTTCATTTGTTTTCAAGACGAAATCTGCCGATCATATTGGGAGAAGTGGGAGGGACATTTGGGATACAGTTCAGAGTTTTGAATTTTCAGTTAAATTGTATTAAATTCCTCTCACTGTGCAGGAGAAATGTGTGGAATCACAGAGCAGAATAGCTTTAAGTTCCCCAAAGTGGTCCACTCCTTTCCTTCTTAACTGGCATGTGCAATCTCAATAAGTCACTCTGAGACATTACTAAGAGAAAGAGAAAGAATCATTTTCTTTACTTACAATTGCGAGTAAATCAAGCAGCAAACAGACCAACATGACTGCTTTCAGCAACAGACTTTAACAGACTCTAGAGAAGGGGGAAAGCACAGAATAGAAAGGCAGGGCTCTTTTTGAATTCAGAGGCAGGGAAGGAAGAATTAGTTAAATTGAACAGACTGATAGTCACCCCAGGCCAGAAAGGTCCCTCCCTCCCTCCCCAGCAGCAGCATGCAGGGTTGCAAAAACTCCAATAGGATATTAATTTGATTGTTCCACTTTTATCCCATCTTGCCTCCGAGAGGTTTAAGGTGGCTTATGTGGCTTGGTTTTTTCTCTTCCCCATCTGTCTTCACAGCAACCCTGTGAGGTAGCTCAAGCTGTTGTTTTTTTCATTAACAGAAAGGCTCACCTCCATTCTTACAAACTAATAGTCTTAGGTTGGTGTCTCCAAACTGTCTCTTTCATTAAAACTGGGGTTCAGACATAGTCTTCTTCCAGAATGTTCTCTACTGTCTGTGAAGATGCTCAGGGTGTTCTACAGTGTGTGTGCTAACAAACCCAGCTGGGACACAGAAAAAGTTACTTTTTTGGGGATGTGACCTCATTCTGGATGTCAAATCCTAGGTTCCCGAACCAGCACAGGCATAAAAAACTTCCTTTCTTGTAGGATTTGAATTTGTCAGAGTTCAGAGCATTTAGTTGTCTGCCCTGCTCAATTCAAACTCACTTCGCAGAGTTTATATTGACTAGTAAAGCCGTGGGCATCTAAAATCTGACTCCTGTATTGTTCGGACCACATAGCTTGACCTCTAATCTAAGGGGGGCTGGGGTGGTGGTTAAGGGTTATCATCTGATGGTGCTTTTCATAAAATACAATTTCATGGGTAAATAGGAATTTGAACTCAAGACTTCTGAGCTGTCACCCAATCGTCCATCCATTACATGGCAATGGCTTATTAGAGTCCACGCAACACAACCATTGGGTGTCTCCTTCCTTGGATCAGTGCAAGGGGGTATTTAAACATGAAAGTCTTGTCCCCCCCCAAAACAACAACAACTAGAGATGGGCACGAAATGAGCAATTTTTCATTTTCGTTTTCGTTTTTTCATTTCGTTACGTAACGAAACGAAAAATGAATTTTGTCTCCAAAATGAAACAAAATGAACCGAAACAACAGAAATTTTGTCGTGTGTTTCATTTTCGTTGCGGCAAATACATTGAACTGTAATGAATGCTAACGAAACAGCAATTTTTCATTTTTGTTTTTGTTTTTTCATTTCGTTATGTAACGAAATGAAAACAAATTTTTTTGCAAAAAAATCACGAAAAACAAAAACGAACCAAAACGGACCCCCATAAACGACAAACGAAACGAAACACCATTTTTTGAGTCGTGCCCATCTCTAACAACAACAACAACACAGAGAGCAATCTGAAACACTCTTGTATTCCATGTTCATCAAACAACCTAAGAGGTTGGGGTCTCCAAGTGGGGTTCAGACATACAGTTGGACCCTGGTATCCACTGATTCATTATCAACTGATTCAGTTATCCATGGATGGCAGAGGGAAAAGTTAAAGACATAATTCAGCAGCTACCAAGCAAGCTACTATCACAAATAGCAGCTGTACTGAAAGGTACTGTCATAAAACAGCAGCCATAAAGCAAGCTATTGTCACAAACAGCAATCATAAAGCAAGTTACTGTCACAAAACAGCAGCTGTAAAGCAAGGTACTGTCACAAAAACAGCAATTATTGGGATTTGGGGCGTTTTCTCTTATCCACGGTTTTCATTATCCATGGGAAGGCCTGGAAACAATCCCCACTGGATACTGGGGTCCTACTGTAGTCTTCTTCCAGAATGTCCAGGGCAGTTTAATTTAATTCTGTGTGCAGCCGTTTGTCTATGAGTGTATTTGCACTGTCAGTGCTGACATAGACATAAATCGTATAAGGCTCAATGGTGGGCAACCAGGAGGAACGGAGTTATGCCTCAAATAATGATCTTTGAAGACTCCCTCACTCCTCCAGCATAGCTGTGAGATTTCAGAAAACATCTCATTTAATTAAAAGCTGGCTAATGAATTAAAATAAGCATTGGAAAACTCTTGGTTGCTATGGAGGATGTGCTTAGAGAAAGAAAACAAACTTGCATTATTAGGTGTTTTTTTTTCAATTCTGCATTCCAGATTGACTCAGGCATTCTGATTTGCATTTAGAGTTTATGCCTCTGATTTTGAAAAGTTGAAATGAAAATGATCAGATTGCTGACTCCATCTGGTTTTTAAAGTGCAGGCAGATTTAGGCAGAATATCATAAGTGACATCAAAAGTGTTTTTAGGAATGGAAGTACAAACATGGAGTTGGGCCCATCTAAAGAAGCTTGTGTAGTTGTTCTCTGCCAAACTCTCTTACCTTTTATTTTTCAAAATTATTAAAAATGCTTAATTTTTTTAAAAAAATAGCTGGCCGGATTGCTATCTGGCTGCAGAGACTGAGGTTGGGAGTTCTGAATTTAAATGCAGTTAGTAAAGAAATGTTTTTCCAGGAGCAGTACATTTTTGCAAGTGATCCTTGTAGTAATGGAAAGCTTTTGTGAATGGTCTCATCACTAATGGGCAATGAAGAGCCGTTAACTTTACAAAAGACCTCCTCCTGTCTTGTAAATAAGGACTAGTCCAGCTGCATTTTTATGACTCTTTTAGTGCAGAGCTGGCCCAAAGGATTGTCATGATTAGCTTCTCCACTTCCCAATTTACCATTACACTCTAAGAGAGAGACATAGCAAAAGTTATCTTACAAAAGATTGCTTTTACGAGAGGCACATAAAGTCATGTGGGGAGGTGAAGCGTGCCACACCACCTGCCAATCTGTCATTTCTGTCACCCTGCAGATGAGCAATCAAGGGACTAGCTTCCCCTTTTCCCCACATCGCCACTGGTTGTAGTTTAGTCATACCTGAAGCAGGATATTGCAGTTGAGACACACTGGCAGAGATGCTATTCATTCCCTTATACCAGTGGTTCTCAACCTGTGGGTCCCCAGATGTTCCTGGACTGCATCTCCCAAAAATCCTGGCCAGCTCAGCTAGCGATGAAGACTTCTGGGAGTTGCAGTCCAGGAACATCTGGGGAACACACAGGTTGAGAACCACTGCCTTATATATATATAATAGGAATCTGATCATTTTCATTTAACTTTTCAAAATTGAAGGCATAAACTCTGAATGCAAATCAGAATGCCTGAGTCAATCTGGAATGCAGAATTGAAAAAAAACAACTAATAATGGAAGTTTGTTTTCTTTCTCTAAGCATATCCCCCATAGAAACCAAGAGTTTCCCAATGCTTATTTTAATTCATTAGCCAAGTGCCTTATATATATAGTAGATATACAGTGGACCCTCGTATAACATAAAATCTATACAACATAAAAAATTCTGGAGATAGGGGAGATAGGGGAAATTTGCTTAACAGAATTGCCTATGGGGCACATCCGTACAACATAAAAATGGTCGCGATTAGGGATTACTCTGTTTTTAATTCATTCCTATGGGAAATTTGTATAAAGGATAATTTGCTTAACAGAATTTCATTGGAACGAATTAATTCCTTTATAAAAGGTACAACTGTAGTAGATACTGTATATATAGTAGAAAGGCAGGACTGTCATTGAATTCAGAGGCAGGGAAGGAAAATATTGTAATTATATATAAATATTAGAGATGGGCACAAAACAAACAATTTTTGTTTCCGTTTTCGTTTTTTTGTTTCGTTACGCAATGAAATGACAAACAAATTTTGTCTCCAAAATGAAACGAAACAAACAGAAACACCGGAAATTTTGTTGTGCGTTTCGTTTCCGTTACTGCAATACAGTGAACTGCTTTAAATGCTAAAAAAGTCACAAAAATTGAAATAAATGGTAACGAAACAGAAACAAAATGAACGAAAATGAAAACAATTTTTTTGCAAAAATTCATGAAAAATGGAAACGAACCAAAACGGACCCGACAAACGACAAACGACAAACGAAACGTCTTTTTTTTATTCGTGCCCATCTCTAATAAATATATATAATTATTAATATTGTAATATATATAAGGTGTTGTAATTAGTGCCCTCTGATAACCAATCCCCTCCTGGAACAAAAAAGGCCAACAGAAGGAAATCTCCTATTTGTTTCAGATAAGCTGATAAAACCTTTACAATATATTGGACCCTGTAATTAAAGCAATGGCATTAAAACAGCGTTAGGCGTGGGGGCAGGGAGAGGGAGCGCAATCCAAGTATTGTTCTATGAAGCTTAAAGATGACCTAGTGTGGCAGGTGCAGGCGAGAAGGGGAGCAGAGAAGGTTATTCATCGAAATAAACCACTGCTGAATAAGCCAATTCGTTCCAAATGCATTAGCGGTTCATCTGCAATATGCCAGGCATCTGTCGGATTTATCGATTGACCTCCGGGATGTGTGAACATGTTATCATGCTTGGAAGAGAGATATTTCCACCACTTCCTCGAGCCAAGAAGAGTTTATGCCTTCTGTGTCGGAAACTTTGAGTAATGCCACCTCATGCAAAATTAACACAAAGTCTAAATAGGCAGCGGTTTAGGGTCTTGAAATAGAGTTAAGTTATGAAAACCTGAACTGCACCAGTCGGGTGTGTAGCTTTGGTTGAGAAACACTGGCATACATCCCACCATGGGTTTCTTTTCTCTTATGGCGCATGCGCATGTTGCAAGGGTTGTGAATAGAGATGGGCACGAAGCAGAAAAGGGGTGAATCAGGGGTGGGGGTTGTGTCCAAGTACCTCAGGAAAAAAAGTAACTGGATCGTAATTTGTTTGTTTGTTTGTTTCAAGTTCATAAGAACATGAGAAAAGCCATGCTGGAACAGGCCAAAGGCCCATCTAGCCCAGCTTCCTGTATCTCACAGGTGGCCCCACCAGATGCTTCTGGGAGGGCATGAGACTAGCTATTTGTCTCCTGATACCACTCCCCTCCATCTGGCCCTTGAAGTACCCCGGTTTCAAACCTGGAGATGACACATCTCCCTCATGGTTTGTAACCTGTGATGGACTTTTCCTCCAGGAATCTGTCCATTCCCCTTTTGAAGGCATCCAGGCCAGATGCCATCACCACATCCTGTGGCAGGGAGTTCCACAGACTGGGTAAAAAAATATATTTTCTTTTGTCTGTTCTTACTCTCCCAGCCCTCAATTTGAGTGTATGTCCCCTAGTTCTGGTATTTTGTGAGAGGGAGAAGAGCTTCCCTCTGTCCACTTGACTCATGCCCTGCATTATTTTGTACGTCTCAGTCATATCCCCCACCTAGGCACTGTTTTCCAGCCTAAAGAGCCCCAAATGTTTTAGCCTTTCCTCATAAGGGAGATGCCCAAACCCAGTAATCATTTTAGTTGATCTCTTTTTTCACCTTTACCAGTTCCACTATGTCTTTTTTGAGATACGGTGCCTGGGGGGGGGGGGACCCTGCCTCCATCATCTCCTTACCTCCTGCTTGTCCCTCTCTTTCTGCCATCTTCTGCGAGAAGGGCCTGCTCTCTTTATGCATGTGCTGGCTTATCACATGCATATGGCGCCATCTCAGAGTTCTCAGAGATGGGGATAAATAGGCCAAAGCACTGAAGGAAGGAAGGAAGGAAGGAAGGAAGGAAGGAAGGAAGGAAGGAAGGAAGGAAGGAAGGAAGGAAGGAAGGAAGGAAGGAAGGAAGGAAGGAAGGAAGGAAGGAAGCTTTGTTTTGTTTTGTTTTGTTTTGTTTTGACAAAATGGGATCCATGAACCACCCCAGTTAATGGATTTTTCAGCATCATAGCTTGGTTCAGACCAAACTTGAGCCATATGGTCTGTGATTGGGGGGGTGGGCGGGAGCAAACTGATGCTTCCATGTGCAATAACTCTGGTAACATTTGTGATACAATGCAAGCTGGAGAGTGTCACCTTATTTGCAGGTTTTTAGATGTGCTTGGTGGATGGGATTTGTCTGTCCATTTCATCAACCTGAGCACCAAAGATCATACAATGTCTTCTGTGCACTGAAACTGACAGTGACATTGAATGGAGGATAGTTGGATCTACCCCATGACTGTGATGAAAAATGGGGAAGGAGATGTGGTGATGAATTCACAAGAAGGTTCCTTCATCGGTCAATCAGAGCTGTACGTGTCAAGGGGTTCCAACAGGAGGGCAGGAGGAGACGACCAGGATTTGATTGGGCTTCTCAAAAGCAAGGGTGGTGGTGGGTGGTAGATCATTCAGGACCTAGGACAGAGCTTGGGGAGCAAACTTTATCCCTGGTGTGGTAATTTTATTTGTTTGTTTTAGAGTGAAATCCGGTGAATCTATCATGAAAAGCAGAAAGTTAGACTTTAAAGGGCCATGTTTCAATTAAGGATGTCTTATATATCATGTCATTAAGAAGATGCTATCAAACATTGGAGCGTTAGGGTTAGAGTTAAGGTTAGGGATAGAGCTAGAGCTGAAATAATTTAGATTATTTTTGGAGTCAGATTTTTGCCCAGAAGACTTGAAAGGTATCACAAAATTTCACAAGTTTATAATTAGCTATAAACTGTTTCTCGATTATTTTGTCCTCTGTTAGCAGCAGTTATGAGTAGGCAACCACGGATGTCCTTGATTTGGACTGATGTTTCTGTAATCTCTGATTAGTTATAGGAAATGTGAATTTAAATTCAGTTAAAGCACGTCTCTCCAAACCGATGGTGATTCCTTCCAGGGTTTTCTAGGTGCAGTGTATCTGGAAGTGGTTTACTCTTCGCTTCTTCTGGAGGCGCCCTGGAACCATGTGGGTTGTCCAAGGCTACAGAGGCTGGCAATTGTGAAGCACAATTGAGGATCAAACTGGTTGTGTAGTTAGGTACCCAACTCACTGAGCCGTCCAGCCAAGTATATGCCAGGTGCTAAATATAGAAAAACTAAGAAGCCAAACGTGAAAATGGTTTGGCCTACAGCTCCCATCATTCTCAGCTAACAAGACCAGTGATAATGGGTTGCAGTTGTAGAAGTCCAGAACATCTGATGGTGTTCCCCACATGCTTCCTAAGAGAGGGGCTGCCATACTTTATCATGGCTCTGTATGACAGACATCTGATTACAGTGGACAAGCATCTTTCCCTGCATCTTGTCTGCTATCACACAACGTCTCGTGGCAGATTTCTACCTAACCCAGACATGTCCAGACTTCAGCCCTCCTGATGTTTTGGAACACATCTCCCAAAATTCTAAGCTTAGACTGCCAGTGGCAAAGGACTATGGGAGTTGCGGTCCAAAACATCTGGAGGGCCGAGGTTTGGACATGCCTGACCTAACCCATTTAAAAACAACGAGAAGAACAACAACACCATTGAGCTGGAGCATTTTGCTGAGATGAAACCATCAGGCAGGCCACTGACTCAGTTATTGGCCTCTCACGTGGCTGTCAAGAGCCGGCAGTTGCTGCCATAACATTAGTCAGTTGCGAAAGGAGAACCAAAAACACCGAAAACCGAGAAACAGCAGCTCCTTGCCAAGTGTATGGGATTCAGTAGCAGCCATCTGATGGTCTCGATCTGCCAACATGGAAAGACAATACGAGATTTATGTAAATTTATGAGGGTTGCTTCCACAGCATGACTGGCCAGCTGGAAGCTCTGCAGTCGAGACCGGAGGGTGCTTGTGAGCAAAATTCTCGCTTTTTTGAGGAGAATCCGATGTAGATGTAGTGCTGTTGAAGATCTCTGCCTTCAGAGGAGGAGGGGGGAAAACAAGGTTGTGGTCATTTCTGTTGGATAGAAAATGCTTCAATGGATTGGTAATGCTTGCTTCAAAATGCAGGGTTGCTCTCCTATGAATGTGTGTTTTAGCTAATATTTCTATGAGCAATTACATTAACATTTATGCCAAAAGCCAAAAGAACTGGAGCATCCAAAGGAACCAACAAGTCAGAAGAGTCAAAGTCTGTTATAGTGTCTATAAGCCTTTTATCAGAATATACACTAATTATTTTATAACAATTGCTGTATAAGAATAATAGATATTCATTGGTTGTCCCTTTGTTTTAATGCAGTTTTACATAGCCCCTGAAGAAGGCTTCCCAAGCCGAAATGTGTTGGGCTTTTGTTTTAATAAAGCACCTTTTTCTTTACCATCCTGAGACTTTGTCTCTTCTGACTTGTTGGTTCATTAACATTTATAACCATTAAATATGTCACAGGTATTTGTGCCTATGTGTGTGACTGCTTTGAAATGTTACTGACCAATCTGTTGGAGATTCTGGGCATTGTAGTGTAAGAAAAGAGGAAGGTTTCCAAGCTCCAGTGCATGTTATATAATGTTGATGTACATACTTCGGCTGTGAGGATGCTGCGGTCCTGCTGCGGGTTAAGGCATTGTGCCGCTGGGCTTGTCAGTCGAAAGGTTGGCAGTTCGAGTCCGGGCGATGGGGTGAGCTTATGTGGCTTGTCCCAGTTCCTGTCAACATATCAGGTTGAAAGCACATAGAACTGTGAGCAGATGATGCACGGTAAATCAAAAGGGGGTTGCGCTGGCTGAGTTCAAAACTAAAGAAAATTCCTTTTCTCTGAGGCAAAATACTCCAAAACATCTCCACCTTCTGATTTACTCTGGGTTCTTTTCAAAACAAGAGGCCACGTTACTTTCCAAAAATAGTACTTTATTTTCTATTCTTAAGATGCAAAAATAAGAGTTCAAAAAGTATCAAAAATAGCAAAACAACAAATCTCAATCATAGTCTTATTTCCCCTAAAAAAAAAAAAATCTAAGTCATCCTGACTAATTTCATTCAAGGTTTCTTTTAAGCTAACTTTTCATATTCTACCTAACTGCAGTGAGCTCCATTGCTCAAAGCAATCCTAAAATCATCAGCACAATCATCAGAATTATTAATCTGAATAATAATGGCTTCTCTCTGTCTTCTCAACGTCTTCTCACAGCTCCTAAATGTCACATGACGTAATTGACCAATGTTAGCTGACCATTGTCCGTACTGCTAGCTTGTTATGTCTATTGTTCTACATTCTTCAGATATGGTCTATACATGCCAAAATGTGCTCTTAATATTCAGTTTAGCAATTCACACTATGTCCCATCATGCTAATTTCCTCACAGATAAATAGGTACCATCTTGGTGGGAAGATAACGGTGTTCCATGCACTTGCGCATTCAGTCTTGACTTCTCTGGCCAGAGTTGCCTTTGATTTCAATGTAGCGGTGTGTGTCATCAAGGGGCATCTGACCTCTAGCAATCTTAATAGGATTTTCAGGTGGGTGAGATTTATAAGGACTGGAGTAATTTTACCCATGCTCGCCCTCCACTAGGAGCTTCGATGCCCGAGGAAGGAGTCAAATTGATGTCTTCTGAGTCCCTCTGTCTAGAACTGCTGGATAGATCGGTGGCTTAGGCCTCTGACTATAGACATTGGGAGTTCAATTACTCAGTGTGCCTTGTTGACAATAGCTCATCTCAATGATCCACAGGCTCCTCCAAGCTCTGTACTTCTCAGACTATTATTATACTACATCCCAGTGGCTGCTTTGCTTCAAGAGCGATTTGAGAAGAAAAACGGGAAAAAGAAGAATGAGAAGAGTTTCAGCAAACATCAATACTGAACCAATTCATATTATGGCATGTGTGTGGAAGACGAAAGCTGCTTGAGGAATGATCTCATAGACATTCTTTACCAGGGATCTGACAAATATTTGCCCCACCCCCCTCCTTCCTAAAAACAGCTCCTCTCTTTGCATACACTGTTCTCCTCAGTGTTCGTGCTCCACAACCCTCCTGCTATGTTTGTATTCCCTAGGTGAATGTGGTAGACAGCCGTTGGGTTGAAGGCACCTCCAATGACTTCTTAAAATGCTTGTCAGTCAATCGGGAGCCATCTACAAAGAGATAGAACATTCAATTGACAAGCTTTTAAAGATGATTTCAGAGTGGAAGGGCGATTTAGCTGCAGATTATAAAGGAGATTTCCCCCACCCCCACCCAGCTTGCTATACCGATGTTTCATAAATGAAAGATTCAGAATTAAAAAAGTGTTCAGGAGGGATGGGGGAATTGCTGGCACTCAACCTCAAAAAGGCAGCAAAGCTTTTAAACTTAACTGGGGGAAAGCCAACAGGAGCTGTGTGGCATCCGGTTCCACCTCATCCTCGGGGAATGAGGTTGGAGGGTGAGAATCACATAGAGTGACATAGCAAGTATTAACAGCATTTCCTACTGAAAATAAAAGCTCTGCGGGACCCACTGTACTGGCCTGCTTGCCTCCGAGCAAAGATGGGAGAACTTGAACATCTGGCAGCTAGGGCTAGCCATAACAGAAACCTTTGAATTTTGGTCGCAAAGCTTAGAGAGGGGCGTGGCCATCTATGTCAAAGAAGGTCCAGCAGAATGGAGATTGACAGAGGGTCTGACTCCGCCATAGAATCACTGTGGGTTAAACTACCAGGTCCAAAGAGTGATGTGATAGTTGGAGTATTCTATCGTCCACCAGATCAAAAACTTGAGGGGGACCTTGAAATGAGGAGAGAAATCATGGAGGTGGCTAAGAGGGATAGGATAGTAATCATGGGGGACTTTAATTATCCCCACATTTGGGCCAATGCGAGCTCTGGGCAAGGGCTTTCTTGCTGAATGACTGTGCCTTAGAGCAACTTGCACCCGAGAACAGGCAACTCTAGATCTAATATTGTGTGATACTCAGGACCTTTCAGGGATGTGGAGCCTCACAGTGCATGCTGCTCCTTTGCCATGCATGTCGGAGGAAGAGTGTCAACCAAATCAGACATTTGATTTTCGAAGGGCAAACTTCCCTCAGATGAGGAGTTAGTGCTGTTAGAAGAATCCAAAGTGTGTATTTGCAAGTGTACCACGACATTTATGTCCAAGAGGACACCGGCCGAGTGGAGTTAGAGAGGCTCTAAAGCACAAGGAGAGGTCCTTTTAAATGGAAATCCTCCCAAATGAGTAAAATAAAAAGGAACACAAACTCTGGCAAAAGAAATGTAAAAAGATGATAAGGGAGGCAAAGAAAACGGGCAGCCTTGAAACATGACAGCGCTCATAACAAGCATAACCACTGACATCCACTAATTATTCTTATACACTGGCAAAGGATAACTATGCAACTACATGCGGATAGGATAGCAGATTTAATTTTTCTATACTAACCTTCCCTCCATCTGTCCCAGGGAAGATTGGAAGGTGCTAAAAGCACAAGCTTCTTAAGGGTAAATTTGCTACAAACCTTTAGAGATTTTTCGAAAAGGTAACGTTTTGAACCCTATAACTATTTTCAAAAGGCTTTTGACACAGTCCCTCCCCAATGCTGAGGCTTCAGGGGATAAAACTATCTTCTGGTTGGTGAAACAGTAGCCAATGGGCCATGAAAAGCGGTTGCCCCACTTTGGGACCGGTGCAGATGTGAGTCAGTGAGGTAGTTTGTAGAACAACTTTTATGTGGTAAAAACCAGAGAAGATGAAGATGAAGGATCTCCCCGATTGAAGCAGTAGATTATCAACAGTAAATAAATTGGGGCAAAAAATCCAAACTTATCTACACATGGTTGCTGAACTGTGAAATGAGGTGTCTCCCCATGTGTGGGAGTGCTCTAGGGATTTCTGCTGATTAGCGATCAATATGCATTGTGTACAAAGACATAGTGATGTAAGTGCCCCACTGGGCTGGGGCAGGAGGCTAAAACAATTGTACTTTGGATCTGCATACATGCATAGAGAGCTCTTCTGCCCCCATTCAACTTCCATAGCTATAACCAGCATTCCTACCACCATCACATAGAAAATGGGGGTGTACAAACCATGATGGAGATGTGTAATCTCTATGGCTTAAACCAGGGTTAGGCCCAGAGATAGGTTTCAGGGGCTCAGGGAACTAGACATATTTGGGGATGTGTGTAGGTGAATATGTGCATTTCTTCCAGGACTGAGTTTGTAGATTTCAAGAGTTTCTGTGACCAATTGTGCAGGAATGAAGTTGGAAACACAAGAGGTCATCACGATTGTCTGCATAACAGCCACCGCTTTATAGGGAGAATCCAAAAATGCAAATAGTTGGATAGTTCTTTATAAACAATAGAGGAGCAGGTCTCTTGGAAGGTCAATAGCTCCTGACCAAATCACCCTAAAATCACCCTAGCTTTCCATAGAGCAGAAGCATGCTGTATTCGCTATAACCAGCATTCCTTCTAGGAGGCCCTTGTTTCCCAAGAGGAAGGGAAGGGTCAGAGTCTTCCAAGATTGTGCACCCAGGAATTGTTGAGGTCATTGATTGTGCAGCACATGGTAATAGTTGGAAGGGGGAGGGCTAATGCACCCTAAAAACCCTAGCTATCCTGAAAGGCTTCTTCTTGTTTCCCAAGGAGGAAGGGAAGGGTCAGAGTCCAAGATTGTGCACCCTTGTTGATTTGTTGCAGCACATGGTAATGGGAAGGGGGAGGGCTAATGCACAAACTATCCTGAAAGTTCACATGATGACCACAGGTTGTGTGTTGGATCTGTGGACAGCATGACCTGGGCCCTGGCCACCTTAAAGATCAAATCTCACAGTATGAACCGGCTTGGGTGTTAAAGTTATCAGGAGAGGCCCTTCTCTCCATCCCGCCACCCTCACAGGCACATCTCGTGGGAACACATGAAAGGGTCTTCTCGGCTTTGGCGCCCAAACTCTGGAACTCCCTCCCACTAGAGGCCAGGACTGCCCCATCTTCTTATGTCATTCCGGAAACAGGCAAAGATCTTTCTCTTCAGTCAAGCTTTCCCTGAATGATGGACTACCTATTATGTGACTTTTATATGAATCTATCATACATGAACACATAGACTTTGTGTTTATAAATTTTATGATTGCATTGACACTATGTTCTCAATGTTAGCTTCCCTCGCTCATAATTTACATGGAATTTTACTCTCTTTTTTAACTGTTTAGGTTCTCTGGTTGCTTTAAGCAGAACACTTTAATGTAATATTGTCTTTCGATGCTGTAGGATGCTGTAGTTCTCAATACTTGACTATGTCTTAATTGCCATTTTGGGTCCTTTTCAAGGAGAAAGGCAGGATAAAAATACCCTAAATTTTATTTATTTATTTATTTATTTATTTATTTATTTATTTATTTATTTATTTATTTATTTATACAACTTATATGACACCCACTGTCTCTAGGCAGCTTACAATCAAAGAATCAAAACAGTTAAAACATCAAATATCAATAAATAATTAAAACAATCATAAAAACCTTACTCTAAAATCATTACACTAAAATTGTCATCAGAGGACCCACAGTCTATATTGTATTAATTAAAAAACTTCAGGAACAGGAAGATTTTTACCTGGCATCAAAATGTCATCAGTGTTGGTGCCTGGCGGATCTCAATCAGGAGGGCATTCCATAGCTTGGGAGCAGCTGCCAAGAAGGCCCTGTGTCTGCAAGCCATCCCTCTCACCTCCTTGAGAAATGGCTCTTTCAAGAGGCCCCCCTGGCTCAGTCTTAATTGTCGGGTAGGTTCATATGGAAGGAGGCGGTCCTTTAGGCATCTAGGTCCTAAGCCATTTAAATAAAGGAGGCTGGTGATTTGAGCGAGCAAACCTGCTCCTGGTTTTAGTTCAGATTTTTCCAGCAGCTGTCCAAGGTACTGAACCCACACTAGTTTGAAGATAAAGTTCAGCATTTTGGCCATCTCCTATAAAGTTTGGACAAAAATGTGGTTCAGATCACTGCCACCACAGAATTTGGGATCCAAGAACTCCCATATTGCTTACCCTGACTTATCATAACCATGTACCTTCAGGTCAATTCTCACTTATGGGGACCCTTTCCAACGTTTTCTAGGTAAAGAATACTCAGAAGTGCCTTAGTGCGCCTTCCTTCTTGGGGGTGCCCAGAGACTGTGCAGATAGGTCAAGGCTTCTCAGGCTGTTTCTTTTCTCAGTAGGCACAGTGGGGAATTGAACTCCCCACCTCTGATTCTGCAGCCAGATAGCTAACTCTTTGAGCTGTCCAGCCAGCTTAACCTGACGGACCCAATTCTATTTATTAGATATGTAAATTCATGCTCTCCTGCCAACCTAGTAGTTTGAAAGCATGTAAATGCAAGTAAATAAATAGGTACCACCGTAAAAACTGGGAAGGTAAACAGTGTTCCATGCACAGAAATGCATTCAGCCATGCCAGCCACATGGCCACAGACTTGCACAACACAGGCTCTTTGGCTTGAAAATGCAGATAAGCACTGCCCCTAGAGTGGGACATGACTAGTACACATATGTGTGGGGAACCTTTACCTTTTTAAATTCATGTTAGCTGAGTTGTTCAGGAAAGTGTTCTTTCCCTCTTCTAGTCCTGTCTATTCTTAGGGACACTGATCTGGCGACCTTGATTATGGTGCCTTTTGGGTGAAGAAGAGTTGCCACCCTAACCAAAAGTAGTAGTAGTAGTAGTAGTAGTAGTAGTAGTAGTAGTAGTAGTAGTAGTAGTAGTAGTAGTAGTAGTAGTAGTAGTAGTAGGAGGAGGAGGAGGAGGAGGAGGAGGAGGAGGAGGAGGACTTCCAAATACAGACAGACAGGTTTTTGGAGCATAATACCCCAGATATTGTGATTGTGGAGAAGAAAAAACTGTGGGTCATTGATGTTGCTATACCAGGTGATAGTAGAGTCACTGAGAAACAACTTGAAAAAAATACCTGATATCAGGATTTGAAAATTGAACTTCAGAAACTCTGGCATAAACCGGTACAGGTGGTCCCAGTGGTAATTCGCACGCTGGGTGCGGTACCTAAAGAGCTAAGCAAGTATTTAGAAGAAATTGGAGTTGACAAAGTCACCATCAGTCAGCGGCAGAAATTCACCTTACTGGGATCTGCTCACATAATTCGCTGATATATCACATAGTCCTAAACGCTTGGGAAGCGTTCGACTAGTGATCTGTAATACAAAATCCAGTGTAGTTATCTTGTCTGCTGTGTGGTGGTGGTGGTGGTGGTGGTGATGATGATGATGATTAATAATTAATTATTAATTATTAATTATTAATTATTAATACTAATTAATAATAATAAACTTGTACAAGGACTGAGATCATCTCAATTTTCTTAGATGGAACTTATTGTCTTCCCCACAAACAGGACCTTATAAGAACATAAGAAGAGCCATGCTGGATTAGGCCAAAGGCCCATCTAGTCCAGCTTCCTGTATCTCACAGCGGCCCCACCAGATGTGTTTGGGAGCACATGAGACTAGATATCTGTCTCCTGATACTACTCCCCTGCATCTGGCCCTTGAAGTACCCTGGTTTTAAGCCTGGAGATTACACATCTCCATCATGGTTTGTAACCTGTGATGGAGTTTTCCACCAGGAATCTGTCCAATCCCCTTTTGAAGGCATCCAGACCAGCTGCCATCACCACATCCTGTGGCAGGGAGTTCCATAGACTAACAACCTTAAGGGCTGTGGCTGTTTTGTCCCATGGAGTGCAAACAAGATCATTGAGAAATTTGATATGAGACCTATTCCCTTAATCTGCATAGCTCTACTCCCTTCCACTTCTTGGTCACATCAAAGCATGGCAACGTGATTGGAGCTGAAGAGAGATGTTCTCGCATGTGTGGTTGATCACTTAGAACTCTCTTAAAAACAAGATTTTTAAAAAAATAAAATGGCAGATTTTTAAAAGATCTAGCCACAATTTATTCGTCTCTAGCCAACAGATTTTTGAAACGCAAGGTGATTTAGACAGGAAATCAGCAGCTGCATTTGCCTGGGTTTTTAAAAATGTCCTCCTGTGAGCTGCTGCTGTCTTTTTGCTATAGGCCAAGCAGTATTTAATTCCCCTCCCCATGGTTACCCTTGGAAGACGGTTGCCTTTAGTAAACATATATGCAGTACAATTTGGCACCACTAGCTCTAAATAAGTTCATGTTCACCCCCCCCACCCCCTTTTTTATGACAGAGCTCATTTATATCTCATTCTGAGGCTTGAAAAATACGTTTTCACTTAAAGCAGCTCTCTGTTACATTCCATGTCTATTCAGTGTGACGGGGTGAAAAGGTATTTTTAATTCACATCCCAAAATATTCACGCATCTCTAAGAGGGCACTGAAGGATTGGAAACCATTCCTCTGGGAATTTAGTCAGGTTGTATAACCGCCCAGAGTGGCCTTTGTTGTCAGACAGTACAGTCTACAAGTCTCGTAAATAAATAATAAACAAAGATTGAAATTATGATAACAAACGCTATTTGCTGTTTATTTAAAATGTTGGACTAATTTATGGGAAGTTGATCCACCACAAGGTTGTCGTTGTCATTTTTCTGGCCCCCTCAGGCAAACAATGCCAAATGTCATTCTCAGTCAGACCGTTGAGTTGGAACATAATCAAGTAGATATCCTTTAAGTTTAAAGACAGGGGTTTCTTTTTGCTTGTTCTCCATCTTCAAGGCAACATATGAGGGTAAATTAATTCCAACATTTATAATGCAGGAAAAAATTCAGAGCCCACCCATAGAGCACATTGTGTGTCGAGAAATGTAATAAAACCTGAATATATTTTTCACCTATACTATGATGGTATGGTACAAGATTGTAATGGTTGAAATGGCAAGTTTAAAAAATGGCATATTTACACACACACAAAAAAAAAACTGTACACTAGAGGTTGAGAAATCATCACACACACACACACACACACACACACACACACACACACACAGAGAGAGAGAGAGAGAGAGAGAGAGAGAGAGAGAGAGAGAGAGAGAGAGAGAGGTGATACATTCAAAACTCAGCAGTTACCTGGTGTGCCTTTCAAACATGACATCACATATTGGCTGACGTTTCTTTCAACTGCCACAGTTGGATTTTTCTCAGTTGGTGCAGAATAGATCTGTCCACAATTTTTTTTTAAAAAAAAATATGACGAGTAAAACATTACCTCATAAATGGAATGTCTGTAGGCCAGCCTGAGCAGACATTCCCCACACCTTGCAGACTTTTTCTAGAGAACAGGCAAACACGTGGAACATTTAATACCAGAAAATTGTTGTGTCGTCCCTGTGGAGCAAAATATAGGATTACAACCCATGGGTGTGATACATTTCTCCTTCATCTCAGGGACAGGGATAGAAGAACAGCCTGTAGTAAGCCAAACTAATGTTTTTCATCATCATCATCATCATCATCATCATCATCATCATCATCATCATCATCATCATCATCATCATCATCATCATCATCATCATCATCAAGTGGACCACACTTCCCATCTATTTTTCCTTGAAGGATAACTTCCAGCAGATGGTATTTCTTATTGCGCATTATGTGAATGAAATACTACAATTTTCTTCTCTTTACAGTATTAAGGATCTACACCAAAACAGATCCAGCTTGGTGACAGATCAGGTTCAAGGGGGAGCCCATTTCCTCTTGTGTCCTGTAGTTACCAGGAAATAGATAGCACCGGACTACTCCACAAATCGTCCAACTTGTGATATAGTTCCCTACGTAATCACACGGTGGTTCTTCCCAGTTTGTTCTTTGGTTGAGCACTCGCTCAGCGAGAGCACCTGGTGGAGGTGAGGCCGAAAACAAACACCAGTTTGTGCCCATCTCCAGAGCACACCCTAACACAGTTTCCATGTTGTTGTTGTTTTCAGTACAACCTCTAGGACCCCACAGTTCCTAACAATGCTACCCAGAAAGGGAGAAGATTTTAGAAACTGTTGATTTCTCCAAGCTTGGGGAAATCTTTCAAAGAACCTATTCCACCAAGATAAGGAGAGTCCTGCAGTGTCTATTGCTACTTGATGCTCCCTCCCCAAAATATTCTTGGGAAATGAACAAGAAATAGATCAGTAGCCCCGTTCTACAAATCTGCACAATTTTGAATTTTCCCATTGGGATGAAAATGAGAAAACTTGCAATTTGCCTTATAAATCTACCTCAGAGGAACTTCAATGAAGGCAGAGGATAGGCAAATGGTTCGTTCTTCCCCTTTCCCTGTTGGGTACACACACCGAAAAGGGAGATTCTCCTTTTTTTTTCCTTTTTCTGGCTGACCACAAAACCACTTATTTAAAGAGGGAAATGGCAGCCAAACCCCTGGGCTCTCTGTGGAGCAGATGGTTCTTTCTTCTTTCAGACCGGCCGCTTCAGACTATTCCATTCACGCAAGCGGGCATCATGGTATGATGACACAACTGTATATTTCCATGGGACGTGGCACTCCCAAAAAAAACCTTTGCCAAGAGGAGCAATTTTTAGAAGCGGGAGGCAGGCTATGAATTTCCCACTTGTGTGCTATCACAGCCTCGGCATTCTTGAGCCCAAACACACACACACACACCCAGGTCAAATTGTGGCGCTTGCTTGTGAGGGCCAGTTAACTCACCCACAAGGCGAGGGCTCACAGCTCCAGGGAAGTCTCGCTGTTTGATGTGGGGGAAAGGGGAGAGTTATTTATGTACTGTATCCACTGAGACGAATTGAAGGGAGAGCAGAGGAGAAAGAGAGAGAAAATTCCCAACTAATGGGCAGTGTAATTTCCAGATCTCTGCACTCCTTGAGCTGTTCCTGAGCTTGGAGAAATTTCGTTTTTGGACTGCAGCTCCCAGGATCTCCACAGATTATCAGTGGCTGTGAGATTCTGGGAGCATTAGACTGCGGTCTCACTAAAGTTTTCTGCGCATCTTAATTTGATGCATAGTTTTTTTTCCCGGGCAGTCACGTGGTGTTTGATGCACAGTTAGTCCATATTGGTTGCATCGATGACACCGTCCAACCATCTCATTCTCTGCCGTCCTCTTTTCCTTTTGCCTTCAATCTTTTCCAACATCAGGGACTTTTCCAAGGACTCCTCTCTCCTCATGGTGGCCAAAGTACTGGAGCCTCAGCTTCAAAATCTGTCCTTCCAGTGAACATTCGGGATTGATTTCTTTCAGGATGGATAGGTTTGATCTCCTTGCAGTCCAGGGGACTCTCAAGACTCTCCTCCAGCACCACAGCTCAAAAGCATTGATTCTGTGGCGATCAGCCTTCTTTATAGTCCAGCTTTCACTTCCATACATCACTACTTCATACATACATCATACAAAAATCATACGTACATCACTTCCATACATCCATACTACTCTACTTGCTTACTGCACATCTTTTCCCTTTTTCCTGGGTTGATTTTCTAAGCCAGACCCACAGGAAGTGGCAGTAAAAAGGGTACGAAGCTAATTACTGCATATTTTCTGGGATGGCACATCGCTAGAGTAGCAAAGAACTGGGCATTTTTAAGGGAAGTTTTTAAAAATCACCCCCTAGCAGTGGTTTAAAAAAAATCGGTGAAAGTGCGCTTCCGGGGGCGTGGTCGGCCGGGGCACCAAATTATTTCCCTTCGCGGTTAGGACACGATCTTTTACTGCGCAGTTCGCCGCAGCAAAAATGCACAGAAAATGCTGGTAACACTGCGGCCATAATGCAGAAAAGTCACTTGGCCAAACTCAGGGTTCTTCTTACGTTGAAAAAATTCAAATCTGCAGATGTAAGTGGTCACTGTGTCTCCTTCAAAAACACCTGGATGGAAATTCATTTAACACTTGGGCATTCACTCCCTCATCCAGGTAGTTTACAGATAGCTAACAGGTTTTAATCAATGTATGTTGTATGTTGCAAACAGGTTTTGTTGGGTATACAATTTTATAAACTGCAGTGGCTGCATCCCAGGACAACCGATGCCCAATAAAGCATGGTCATCTTTTTTCTACCCGACATTACTTGCAATACCCTCTCTTTTTCCATTTCCCCTCTTTTTCCTTGTTAGAATCCGACTTCCAAGGTCCTCACAGTCTTGGCTCCTTTTACACAAGCGCTGAGCAACAGCTGAACGAGACGCTGAGGCAACGCAGGCATGCTGGGGACGGCGACTACAATATTGAGGTGCTCCTTGGCGTAGACGATTCTGTGGTCCGATTCCATGGCAAAGAACATGTGCAGAACTATCTCCTCACCCTGATGAATATAGTAAGTGCCTCTCCTCTATGGGAGAGTTTGGGAAGTTACTTTTTTGGGGGGGGTATGTGCAAAACTGGCCTTATTCTTTGGCTGTTGATGTCAGAGAATGCAGCCCAAAGTATTTTTAGTCCAAGAACATTAGAGGACCCAAGGTTGGGAACTACTCGGGCAAACTATGGGACCAGTGAGTAGTGGAGGTGCATTGTGGGGGTATCTGTGGACAGATATCTTCACAGACAGACCATTCACCTAGATCTGGGCTCTGATACTGCCGGAGTGTTATGGTGTCACAATCAAGCTGCTGGGACGTTTCATTTAAAAAAGAAAAGAAAAGACCAAAAAAAAAAAGGTGAAATTGTCCTGCATGAAACTGCATGAAGCCACCCATTGGGTATTACTCTCTATTTTTAGTGGAATAAGCTGTTCTTGAAGATAACCTTTCCCTTTTTAAAAAATTTTGCCAATAACTGGCCTCATTTGTAACCGCCATCGCTCCGACTGGCTCCATGAGAAGTGACTGGTGAGCAAAGGAAAGAAATCAATCTGTCTGCCTCTTCAAAAGGACGCCCGGTGTCGACTTGTTTCAGGGGCCTTTCAAGAGCACCTTGAGAAGACGCAAGCAATTTGTGTGCAATCGATGGGAAAGGGCTTGCTTTCAAGGGGAAAAAAAACCTCTCCAGGTCTATTGAACTCATCAGCAAGGAGTGAAAAGATAAATCAATTTCTCTGTTGTTTGTAGGAAAACGTCCTAAGAACCATAGAAATATTCAGTTGGAAGGGAGCTCTAAGGTCATCAAATCTAACCCTCTTCTCAAATTGCTTGTCCAATTTTCTTTTGAATGCCTCCAGTGTTGGCGCTCCTGAGGAGACTTGTTCCATCATTGCACTACTCTAACAGTTAAGATGTTTTTTCCTGACATTGAGGCTAAATCAGGCTTCCTGAAGCTTGAACCCCATTATTGTCTGTCCTGCACTCCAGGGTGATCCAGATTCCCCTCCTGGGTACGACTGCCTTCCAGATATTTGAAAAATGCTATTCTCCTTCCCCTCTGCTTTCTTTTCTCAAGGCTAAACATCCCCAATTCTTTCAGGAGCCCCGTAGCCCAGTGGTTAAATGCCTGTACTTCAGGTAAAACTGTGCTCACAACTTGGGGTTCAATTCCCGGTAGCAGGCTCATGGTTGAGTCAGCCTTCCATCCTTCCGAGGACTGTAAAATGAGTACCCAGCTTGCAGGGGGGTGGGCAATGTGTAGCCTGCATGCTGTAATTAAAAACTGTAAACCACTCAGAGACTACTTGAAGTGGTATGTGGCGGTATATACGCAGAGCGCTTTGCTTTGCTTTGCTTTCATAGGACCTGATTTCCAGTCCCCTGATCATCCTGGTCGCCCTCATCTGAATTTAATATGCCAGTTCATTGGCATATTAAATTGTAGTCTCCAGAGGATGTTGGCGTTTGAGCAGCTCAACCCAGTGTGTTCCCCAGGTTGGATCAGACCCGAAGGCTACATTATTGTCTTCAGTCATATGTCTCCACACTATAGCCAACGGATGCTTATGAGAAGCCCATACGTAGGAACAGGATATATCGGCATTTCTTCACCAAACTACAGCCAAAAAAAAAAAAAAAGCCCACAGGAGAAGACTGAGTTCTGAGGGATCTAGAAAAGACCATCAAGAACTTAAAAAAGACCATCAACATGTCACTGGAAACTCAAGCTAATACTATCCACACGGCTGTATTCCCAGTTAATATCTACATATGTGAAAATTAGACAGTGAAAAACAGCTGAGAGGAGGGAAAACAATATGTTAGAAATATGGTGTTGAAGAAAAACTTTGTGGGGACAATACTGTGAACCACCAGAAACACAAATGAGTGGGCCCTTGGTTTGATCCAGCCTGAATTCTCTGTCAAAGCAAACAGTGAACAAACTGAAGTCGTTGTATTTCAATCACATCATGAGAAGACACAAGTTCTGGGAAAAGACAGGGACTCTAGGAAAAGCTGAAATCAGCAGGAAAAGAAGCCATATCCTTGAGTTTGCAGGAACTGCACAGGACTGTTAATGACAGGACATTGTGAAGATCACTCATTCCTAGGATTGCTATAAGTCAGAAGGGAATTGATGCTACACAACAGTGACAATGTTGGCTCAGCCCTTGTAAAAGTTCCTTTTTTAAAAAAAATGAAATTCCAGTACTCCAACCCCACCCCCCCGTCAGCACGGTTACTGGCGATACTGCCTGGGAGTTCAGCAACCCCCTCCACCGTGGAAGGCCTTATTGCTCACATAGCCATTGTGTCAGTTCCTCTGAGAAATGGAGGAAAATACTTTTGGGTAGTAGGATTCGCGGGATCTTTCAACTGGGTTGGCCAATGGCCAAGCTCTCTCTAAAATTCTATTACATTCTGGCTATAAGTAATCTTCTCATTTCAGGCTTCATCCTTTCCTTGCATGATGGGTGATCTTGGACTTACCTTAATGCAAGCCATGAGTAAAGTGGATAGAGGGACACTCTTCACCCTCTCACAAAATACCAGAACTACTGGACATCCACTCAAACTGAGGGTTGGGAGAGTGAGGACAGACAAAAGAAAATCGATTAATTTGTATTCCTGCCTTCAGCAGTAGGTTGAAATCAATGGCCTTGTAGGTCCCTCATAACTTCACTATTCTAGGATTCTACGTGCGCCCATGAATCTCCCACACTGCATCTGCCACAACTTCATGGGTTTGCCTCAAAAAAGAGATAGCGGAACTGGAAAAGGTGCAGAAGAGAGCAACTAAAATGAAATAAAAAAGAGCCTCGTGGCGCAGTGGTTAAATGCCTGTACTGCAGGTAAAACTGTGCTCACGACCTGGGTTCAATCCCCGGTAGCAGGCTCAAGGTTCACTCAGCCTTCCATCCTTCCGAGGTCGGTAAAATTACCCAGCATCTGGGGGGGCAAGGTAGCCTGCACACTGTAATCAAAATTGTAAACCGGAGACTACTTGTAGTGGTAATCTCCAAGAACACTTTGCTTTATTACTGGGCTAATCTCCCTTATGAGGAGAGGCTAAAACATATGGGGCTCTTTAGTCTGGAAAAAAGGTGTTGTGAGGGATAGGATTGTGATGTACAAAATAATGCAGGGCATGAGGCAAGTGGATAGAGGGACACTCTTCACCTTGTCACAAAATACCAGAACTATTTTGACGGGGCCAAACTGAGGGTTGGGAGAGTGAGGACAGACAAAAGAACCCACGTGGTTGTTAGTCTGGGAACTCCCTTTGATGGCATCCTTGATGGACCATTCCTGGAAGTTCCATCTCAGGTTACAAACCATGATGGAGATTTGTAATCTCCAAGTTTAAAACTAGGGTTCTTTTCAGCAGTTGGAGTGGTATGAAGCGAAGATACTAGTCTCTGCGCTCCCAGAGAGCATTTTGCGGGGCCACTGTGAGATATAGGAAACTGGACTAGATGGGCCTTTGGCCTGATCCATCAGGGTTCTTCTTATGTTCTTGTGTTACTATGTTCTTTTCAGCAGAGTGATATAGCAAAGATACCACTCTGGCAGAGAGATTATGGCTGTGAGATTATAATTCAGTTTCTTTTCTTTTCTTTTCTTTTCTTTTCTTTTCTTTCTTTCTTTCTTTCTTTCTTTCTTTCTTTCTTTCTTTTTCTCCTTAGGTGAATGAAATTTACCATGATGAATCCCTGGGGGTCCACATCAATGTTGTCCTGGTTCGTATGATGATGTTGGGCTATGCCAAGGTAAATAAATCAGGTGAATGGTTATCTCTCTCTCCGTTCTCACCCAGGTTGCTCTTTAAAGGCTGGGATGTTACCAACCAGTACAGAGTGTGCTTTTAAAAAAATTACTTTACACTTTTCAATTTATTTTATTTGTGTTTGTGTGAGGGGTGGGGCATACATGTCCATGCTGGCTTGCAAGGAGGAGAAAAGATGGTAGTAATATAGATTCTTTTGTTGGTTCACCAGAGGAGTTGAGGTTCACCAGAGGAGCCCCGTGGCACAGTGGTTAAATGCCTGTACTGCAGGTAATACTGTGCTCACGACCTGTGGTTCAGTCCCAGGTAGCAGGCTCATGGCTGACTCAGCCTCCCCTCCTTCTGAGGTCGGTAAAATGGGGGCAATGTGTAGCCTGTATACTGTAATTAAAACAGTAAAACGCCCAGAGACTACTTGAAGTGGTACGGGGTTATAAGCAGAACAGCTTTTTAGATTTTAGAACTAAGCTGGGGGAGTCTAATGCTGATTCAGGCAGTGGCACTGAAAAGAAGATAGAGTTGTAGATCAGATTAGACTCAGAGATCTGGGTTCAAATCCCTGCTCAGACATAAAAACTCATTGGGAGTTGGTAATGGTGTTTGTTTGATTGATTGATTGATTGATTGATTGATTGATTGATTGATTGATTGATTGATTGATTGATACAGCTTATATCCCACCTACTACCCAAAGGTTTCTGGGAAGCTTACAATTAAAATGAACAATTAAAATGCTAAAATACCAATGAACAACTAAAAATGATAAAAACATTTAAATGCAAATGCAATACCATAATGGTAAACCACTCTTTTAACATGCCACATCCCTGAAAAACCCTATTAGGTTCACCATAAATCTTGTTTCATCTAATAACTATGGTCCTGGGACTATTAGGGTGAAACTTAGGGCCTTTTTACACGACCCCTAAGATCCGCTGGCCACTTAAATTCGGACCAGAGATCTTAGGGGTTCGTCGTTTTTCCTGCGTTCCCACCCCCTCCGCACTTCCTGGCTGCTGGCTGCGTGAGGGGAGGGAGAAAAAAGAGAAAGAAAATCATGCCGCTCACCTCCGTTCTGCCTCTCGTCTCTGTAAAAGTAGCTCTTAAAGGGGCGGGAGCCAAAAAACAACAAACAGAAGCAAGGAGAGCCATGCACTCACTATCGTTACACCGGATCAAATAATTTTCACCTCCAAAGAGCAGGTACCTGAAAGGTGCGCTGGGACGCGCTAAAGTGGGCGGGGTCGCACATAATTTCCTGTTAACTCCAGAGCTGGTGGGTAAACATTTTTAAGCTCCGGAGCTGGGAGCCATTTGCCCCGGAGTTTAGGGGTCGTGTATAAATGCCCTTAGTTCCTCTTCCAGTGCTGTTTTGGGGATGAAAACAACATCTTGATTTGATTTAATTGTAAACCAGTATAGAAAATCATATGAGATACAGAGCTAAATGGATGACTCAGGTTTGGCATTGGCAATTTAAAGTGATGTTTCTTTTGTTTATTCACTCTCAGTGTTCATATAGCACTGAGTAAAGTTCTGTTAACAAAAATATACAATTTAGTACAACCGGAAAATCATGAAAGTTCAGATCTACAATAAAAATTGAACCTCTCACCTGATGCTGCCAGGTATATTTTATTTATTTATTTATTTATTCCACTGCCCAACTGTGCCAAAGGAACTTAAAATTCTTTTGCCCCTACATAAGGAATTTGTCGAATTGTGCATTGTTGGTACATTATCATTACAAGCAGCTCAAGAAAATCGAAGGAAATATACTAGGCTTCTCTCTAGTGAGCAAGTATGATACTTCTTGCAAATACAGTATTTGCAAAAAAAAAAAAAAAAAAAAAGGCAAAATTAAAAGCAAAGCAAAGCAAAGCAAAGCAATGTGAGCTGCTTATATTCTGCCCTATAATGGTTAAAGCACTATCTGAGTGGTTTAAAATTTAATCATGCAGACTACACATTCCTACCCACTCCAGTGAGCTGTTTATTCGATTTACTGATCTTTGAAGGATGGAAGTCTGAGTCAACCTTGAACCAGCTACCAAAGCCTGCACAAACCATTATATCTAAAATGTAACTGTAGTCACTAGCTATGCTACTCACTCTGTGTGTGTGTGTGTGTGTGTGTGTGTGTGTGTGTGTGTGTGTGTGTGTGTGTTGTGTCGTTACAGTCGTGACCGACCCTTCGTGTCCCCATGTCCATGGATTTTTCTTGGCAGGAACACTGGAGTGGCTTGCCAGTTCCTACTCCAGGCGCCTACACCACCTGGTCTTCCCTAGTGGTCTCCCATCCAAGTACTAACCAAGGCCGACCCTGCTTAGCTTCCAAAATTGAGCGAGATCAGACGCATTTACCCAGCTATTATTTTATCTAGTTATACATAACTATTTTTTGTAATTAGGTCTCCCCACTCACTAACCCCAATCTCTGCCTTTCTCTTTGATTTGAGAAAAAGCAGGCTGGTACTTTGGAAGGGATTGGATCCGTCTTGCATTGTGTATAAAATGAAATTATATGCCTCATATCATCCAGTTTTAGCAAGGTTTTAGATCTCTGTAAAAGTCATGAATCCGGCCCGTGTCCAAGGATCCTCTTACACTGTGTAGTGGGATTTGAAAAAAATATTTATTGCTCCAAAGCAGTTATTTATCCATACCATTATTAGGGTATATAATAAAACAGGAGACAACATCATGGACAAGGGAATGGACCCACTTCATTGATATCCCCAAGTGCTCCCAAATATTTACTGCTGCATCATTTGAACACCTGGCCCTTGTGTATATGTGGCGTACTTCTGGACTCCCAGTCAGAGGCTGAACCATGCTGGCTTTTATCCCTACTGTTAGATTTATCTGACTAGATTGATGCGCTCCCCACCTCCAGCAGTTTCAAAATGTAAGCAAAGCCCAGCTGTTTAATTCCAGTTAACCACGCTAGAGAGTGTCTCTTCCTGGCTTGCTGTTTGGTCTCCATGCATTTTCTCTTATTCAGGAAAGGATCCCAGAGTCATTAGTTTGATAAAGACGATAAACATTGCAGATAATGGTTTCTGCAAAGCTCCTAATGGGCAACGTTAACAAGGAGACCCAGGCAGCAGCAGCCAAAGTAGGGAAGTTGGAGGGAGGGGGTAGTTTGTAGCTCCAGAACTTTCTTTAGTATATTTCACTGCATATCGAGTACGGTAAAGTAAAACTTCAAGAGTTACAGTCTTCCCGCTTCTCATCACTTTCCCATAATGGAGTAGTTCCACATAGGACAAGAAGCAATCACAGCCTTAGGTTCATCGTAATTTGATCCATGCCATTGGCTACCATGGAGAGAAGTGGTACAGTAGGGTTATCCCTGCTACAGGAGGTGGTGATGGCATCTGGCCTGAATGCCTTCAAAAGGGGATTGGACAGATTCCTGGAGGAAAAGTCCCTCACAGGTTACAAACCATGATGGAGATGTGTAATCTCCAGGCTTAAAACCGGGGTACTTCAAAGGCCTGATGCAGGGGAGTGGTATCAGGAGACAGAGATATAGTCTCATGTGCTCCCACAGGCATTTGTTGGGGCCACTGTGAGATACAGGAAGCTGGGCTAGATGGGCCTTTGGCCTGATCCAGCATGGCTCTTCTTATCTTCTTATTTTCTTATGGATGCCAGCTAAGGTCTCAGGAGATCGACATGCTTTTTCATAACTCCAGCTGAACAACACTGGGTGAAGGGAAATTTGGGCTTCTTTGCTTCTTTATTTATTTTCATTTCTTTGCCCCCTTTTTCCCAACAAAGGGACCCAAGGTAGCCCACTGATTACTAAGAAAATAAATTGGTGGAAAACACCATCAGTTATTACATTAAAAACCAATTAAACATGTAACAGAATCGCACACTCTTCTTGGCCAAGCCCTAACCTGGGGGAGGGGGGAGGGGGGACACACATCTCCAACCCTTACCTGCTCTGCCTCTATGACATCACAATGGATGGCTCCCAGCTTTGGGTTTTAACCCTGAAATTTTAAGGAATGAGTTGCTGATGTCTTGACAGACCTGGAAGAGGCTAATTGCAGCAGGATGTTGACATATTTAATGGGTTTGAGCCGGTGTTACAGGAAGGAAGGAAGGAAGGAAGGAAGGAAGGAAGGAAGGAAGGAAGGAAGGAAGGAAGGAAGGAAGGAAGGAAGGAAGGATGGATGGATGGATGGATGGATGGATGGATGGATGGATGGATGGATGGATGGATGGATGGATAGATGGTAGGGCTGACCCTGCCAAACTGAACTCTGAAATTCTGATCAGTTCTATGTTTGCCATCTCTGCAAGAAGCAGGCTTCTGCTATTCTAGCTGT
The DNA here is from genome assembly GCA_037367245.1 of Phrynocephalus guinanensis. Classification (NCBI taxonomy): domain Eukaryota; kingdom Metazoa; phylum Chordata; class Lepidosauria; order Squamata; family Agamidae; genus Phrynocephalus; species Phrynocephalus guinanensis. The sequence continues at coordinate 9,484,397 of CM074741.1, forward strand.
TGTACACAAGTTGAGAGGATACGTCTGTGAAGATTCTCAGTCATCCAGGTTCGTTTAACTGGGAGTTGAGTCATGGCTACTGGACTTCTTTTTTGAGAGATAGAAACGTTTCGCTGTTCATCCAAACAGCTTCATCGGTCTTCATCCAAACAGCTTCATCGAGACCGATGAAGCTGTTTGGATGAACAGCAAAACGTTTCTATCTCTCAAAAAAGAAGTCCAGTAGCCATGACTCAACTCCCAGTTAAGTTGAGAGGGTCTTGCCCTGTTTTTGATCTGATGTATATGTTGTGTTGTCTCACAGTCAATCAGCCTAATTGAAAGAGGAAACCCATCAAGGAGCCTGGAGAACGTGTGTCGTTGGGCGTATCAGCAACAAAAAGCCGATCCAAGTCATTCGGAGCACCATGACCATGCCATATTTCTTACCAGGCAAGATTTTGGACCAGCAGGAATGCAAGGTAGGGTAAATTAAGACATAGTTGTGGGTAGTAAATGTGGGGGGGGCATGCAACTACTCAGACCCGAGAACTTTTGTAAAATTCTAGTTCTTTAGTTCTGTTTCTCACTAGAAACCGAGAGATCATGTGTCAACGCATATTCACCATTGAAAAAAACAAGCCGGATAGGAGACATAAAGGGCCTTTTTACACGACCCCTAAGATCCGCTGGCCACTTAAATTCGGACCAGAGATCTTAGGGGTTCCTGCTCTTCCTCTGTCCCCACCCCCCTCCGCACTTCCTGGTTGCTGGCTGCGTGAGGGAGGGAGAAAAAAGAAAGAAAAGCATGCCGTCTTACCTCCGTTTTGTTCCCGGCAGCATTCAGATCTCTTAAAGGGGCGGGGCACAAAAAAAGAACAAACAGAAGCCAGGAGAGCCCCGCACTCACTATCCTTACACCGGATCAAATATTTGTCACATCCAAAAAGCAGGTACAAGAAAACTGCTGTTTGGTCACGCTAAAGTGGGCGGGGTCACACTTAATTGTCTGCAAACTCCGGAGCTGGTGAGTAAACATTTTTAAAGTCCGGAGCTTGCAGCTATTTGCGGCGGAGCTTAGGGGCCGTATATAAACGCCCAAACTTTCTCCACAGCATATTCCAACTATTCTGCTTTAAGAAATTTCTCTCACACATTATTGTTGCATTACTTGTCCCTGCCCACCCTCTGCTACAAAACTACAACAGTTCTTAAAATAATATCTTTCTCTTTTTTTTTTAAACACGAATTTGTGGGCTAGAAAATGAGGAATAATTCCATGGATTATTTTTAATGTTATAACGTCACTGGCTTAATCTTATTCTTCATGTTTTACTTATGTCTTTTTTATCTTGTATGTAGCTGCTCTTGACTCCCATATTAGAACATAAGAACATAAGAAGAGCCATGCTGGATCAGGCCAAAGGCCCATCTAGTCCAACTTCCTGTATCTCACAGTGGCTCCACCGAATGCCTCTGGGAGCACACGAGACTAGATATCTGTCTCCTGATATCACTCCCCTGCACCTGGCCCTTGAAGTACCCTGGTTTTAAGCCTGGAGATGACACATCTCCATCATGCCTTATAATCTGTGGTGGACGTTTCCTCCAGGAATCTGTCCAATCCCCTTTTGAAGGCATCCAGGCCAGATGCCATCACCATCTCCTGTGGCAGGGAGTTCCACAGACTAACAACACGCTGGGTAGAAAAAAAATATTTTCTTTTGTCTGTTCTCACTTTCCCAACCCTCAATTTGAATGGATGTCCTCTAGTTCTGATATTTTATGAAAGGGAGAAGAGGGCCTCTCTATCCACTTAACTCATGCCCTGCATTATTTTGTACGTCTCAATCATATCCCCCATCAGGTGCCTTTTTCCAGACTAAAGAGCCCCAAATGCTGTATCCTTCCCTCATAAGGGAGTTTTAGGAATGTTTGAGGCATAAATGCAGTCCCAAAAGATGTATCTTAATGGCTGCTGTTTTCTTCAGAGTTCTGTCCTAACAGAACCTTCAGAGCAAGGATGCAGCCCGTCACTTCCTCCTCCTGTCTCATTCCACTGGCACTGCCATGAAACCAGAACAGATGCAGAAACCCAGAGGTAGTTGTAACAAGGATAGCTCTCTTGAATCAGTGGAATGGTTTGGCATTCAGCAGCTGATTTCAGCGGCCAGTATCCTGCTCATGTCAGCATTATGTCTGGCAACAAGGTATTGTGCTCTGCAATTACCCAGTTGCCCATGCACCTCCAGTGTGACTGACTGTACCATGTAGCAGCAGATGTGCTTTATGGATAGCACAAGCAGAACTACTGTGGGTGCAAGCTGGAGTTGCACACACCTGTTGCACAATAGGATTTTGGCCAAAGGATCCACTCTGAATGGGACTACCAGTAGGATGTAGCAGGGTTAGGTCTCATGTTTATGGACTCACTGTCAAGTCAAACTTAAGTCATACTGGTGACCCGACTCAGATCAACTTAAAGGTTTCCTCCCCACCCAATGATTTGGAGTCAATCACCTTCCTTTTTTCTGGGAGGAAGAAGCTTGTTTTTAATAAGGACTCAGACTTGGGACCAAAGACTTGGACTTGGTAGGAAAGACTCAGACTTGGAGTTTGGACTTGGTATCAAAGACTTGGACTTGGAACTTGGACCCAGAGACTAGCCAGTATCTCTGGGATTTAGGTCAGAATGAGAATTGAAATACATAGAATCATAGAGTTGGAAGAGACCTCAAGGGCCATCCAGCCCAACCCCTTGCCATGCAGGGATTCCCATCATAGCACTCCTGACAGATGGCCATCCAGCCTGTGCTTAAAAACCTCCAAAGAAAGAGACTCAACCACCCTCTGTGGCAGCATATTCCACTTCCGAACAGCTCTAACCATCATGAAGTTCTTCCTAATGTTTAAATTGAATCTCTTTTCCTGTCATTTGAAACCATTGCCCTGTGTCCTAGTCTCTGAAGCCATGGAAAACAAAGCAGTCCCTTCTTCGATGTGACATCCTTTCAAATATTTAAACATAGGTATCATATCCCCCCTCTCGGCCTTCTTTTTGTAAGAAACTCTCTAAGACGACGTTTCCTGATAAGACATTTCTCTAGAAGAAAAAAATTACTTGGAAGCACTGAAGGATTGTAGAGATTAGACCTCCTCTACACTAAGAGTTCACCTTCCTCACTCTCTCAGTTCTCACCCACCCTGTTATTTAAGCTGTGAAATAAACCAATATTCTCATCCATTCTCGCTGAATCAAAACATTGCACTGAATGCCCTCATGTGAGAGAAGCTTCAAAGAAGTCAACCTCACAGGGAATGATTAGAATGAAGTCAACATGTTTCTGATGGAAATGGGTATAAGCTGGCAAGATTGATGGACGGCTCAATTTTTTTAACAGAAGTTATTCTTGGAATCCAATACCACTTGCTCCAAAATGAGCGCTTATTAGGTATCAGTTGGAGTGCAGCCCCCCCCCTTTTTTTTTTCTTTTTTCCTTTTTGCAGTTCTTCCTGACCTTGACATGTGTGGAGGAAAGCCTGTCATGTTTGACTTTCATCCACTTCCACAGTTTACATCTCAGAGTTCTTTCCATTCCAAAGAGGATGAGTTGGTGTGATTTCGGCAAATTGCTCAAAAATGAACAGAGACAAGTGTGTTCTCCATTTCCATTGGCCATATGGAGTTCACCATAGTATGTAACCTGCCTGTCATATAGGCATTAAAGTTAAGAACTAAGGGTGCTTTTACACGACCTCTAAAATCCGGTGTCAATTTAAATTCGGACCAGAGATCATGGGGGCTTTTCGCTCTTCCTGTGTTCCCACCCCTCCGCACTCCATTGTTCCTGTCCGCGTGAGGGGAGGGAGAATAAAAGGGGGAAAAATACAGGCTCACCTCCATCTGCCGGTCGAAGCAGCCCTGAGCAGCCCCGTCGTCATGATTCCTGTCTCTTAAAGGGGTGGCGGGGACAAAAAAACAAACAGAAGGCGAGGGAGCCCGGCATTCACAGTTTTACAATGCGCATTGGAAGATTTTTACCTCCTGGAGGCCAGGTACTTGAAAAGTGTGCTGGGACGTGCTTAGGTGAGCATGGTCGTACTTAATTTTTTTTTAAGTCCGGAGCTGGTGGGAAAACATTTTTAAGCTCCGGATCTGGGAGCCCTTTGCCTCGGATTTTAGGGGTCGTGTAAAAGCGCCCTCAGTGTGGGGAAAGAGGCGATAAACCCCATTTCAGCACTCAGCTGAATATTGATGGTTTCAGACCAAGGGTTTTGAACAGGGAGGCAATCAAAGCTCAGTGGGTTGATTGGTCCATGTCTCCCACATTCAGGGGTTTTTTTTCATTGCAAGTTCTTCCCAGAAAAGTGTAACTTTTGGTAAAAAAAAAATTAAAAGGCCTGATATAGAAAGCAATTATTGTCCATCCTTACATTTAACATAAGCAATCATTAATTTGGCTCCATGAATTAAAGATTTAGAAGAGATTGAAAAATGATTTTCTCCAGCCCTTTGCATTAAGATAGATTTTATTGGCAGTGTCTGAAAACTGTTGGATAAAACCTCCTGCTATTCAGCGGAGGGAAGAAATATCCAGACATAGACCTACAGGGCAGATTACTATAATTACAATTCTCCCTCAAATTCATATCCCTTGTTAGTTAACATCACCTCATTTTGAACTGTAGTCTCACTAGATTCAGTCAAAGAGAAGAATTTTCAAAAATAGCTTTTACTCACAAATCTTCATATACAGTAATACCTCAGATAATGAATGCTCCTGATAATGAATTTTTCAGATCACGAATTGCAATTTCCAGGTATAGGTCTGCCTTGGATAACGAATTTTCTCTATGGCTGCCTCGGATAACAAATTTTCCTATGGCCTGCCTCAAACAACGAATTTTCCCTATGGACTGCCTCGGCTGACAAATTTCCAGCATGCATTAATAAAAAAGAGTTATCCTGGTCTGCATCACATCTGTTCCTTTAAAGTGCACTTTATAAATAGTTTTGAGCAAAAAAAAACCCCAGGTGTCTGTGTCATTTTCATACAATCCAGAACGGATTAATTGGTTTCCCATTCATTCCTATGGGAAACCGCATTTCGGATAATGAAGTATTTCGGATAAAAAATTTTCTCAGAGAACGAATTAAATTTGTTATCTGAGGTACCACTGTCTATCAGAATAACATTCAAACTTGTTACATAGTTTGAGATCAAAACTGGTTAACTTCAGTTTTTGATTGACTGGTTACATAAACAGTTTACTCAAACTCTAACTGCTGACTCCGTAACACTCACAGAACACCAACAGAACCTGGATCTAACTGACACAGACCCTGATGGAGTAAAAAAGGCAGCAAAAGGAATCTGATGTAGAGAGAGAACAGTTGGTTGCTTCTAAGTGATTGTCATTCAATCCCAAATCTTTCCCATCCAAACGTTCCAAAGGCATAATATACAGGTTGCTAAATTTCCAACAGATTTCACCTGAAAGAAGGATAGTACAGTGGTACCTTGTATAAAGGAATTAATTCATTCCAAATGAAATTTTGTTAAGCAAATTTTCCTTTATACAAATTCCCATAGCAATGCATTGAAAATGGCATAATCCCATGTTTATGTTGTATGGATTTTCCCCATAGGCAATTATGTTAAGCAAATTTCCCCTATCTCCGGAATTTTTTATGTTGTGCAGATTTTATGTTATACAAGCTGTTTGTTATACAAGGGCCCACTGTACTTGAAAGATGAGATTCTGACCTGTTGCTTGCCTTTTCCAAGTAAATTATCACAGGCATCTGGATTATGGACAATCATCTCTGCCAATTCCATGCAAGCTGTCCCTTCTTTTCTCATAACTCTAGAACCTAGGTTTGTCTGCGAAGAAAAGTGTTGACTTTTGACAAAATCTATCCACTGTCTGGAGACCAGATGGCCTCAAGCGGGTGGCAGAAGCCCTCTAGTTCAGCTAATTTGAAAAGATGATTAAGCAAATGCACAGAAGGCGAGACATCTGTTTATGCCACTGAGTACCACTTCCCAGAAACAAAAACAGGATTGGGGATAAATGGATCTGTCCCAATTCATTCTGAGATCTCTTTTGATTCTACTGCAGTTGAATTCCAGTGGTTGAAGTTTGGGTGCTGTGGACCAAAGCTGTGACTGAGATTGAAGGTGAATTGAAAAGCCACACCAGTGGCAACAAGGAGTTGCCTTCTAGCTGGTTTCAATCTGAGTCCAGTGTTGTAAGCTCTGACTGGCAAGCTTGGCTCTGCAGGGCATCAAGCTATGCTCTTTCCACACCCTCTCTAGAGATCCCTGGTTTGCCTTGGTCCTGACCAAGGCAAACCTCAGGCTTCAAAGTCCTCTGAGACTGGTGCGGAAGCTTCAACAGGTCCAGAATATGGCGGCCACTTTACGAACCAGGGTGGAAAAAAAACTTGAAAATATTGCCCCCTCTCTGGCCACCTTACTCTGGTTAACAAGTCACTTCTGTGCCAGCTTCTAGGTAATGGCTCTGACATATAAAGCCCTAAACAGTTTGGGACTTCGCTACCTGGTACAGTGAAATCAGCCAATATTTCCCGTTCTTCTCAATCTGGGCAGTTGAGATCCTCGGTTCCAAGAGAGGCTCAAAATGAAGAGAAAAATGAAAAATTGTCCCTTCTTGGTGGTGACTTCTTCGCTAGGGAATAATCTTCTATCCAAGATTCACCAGGCACCCTCACTGGATCTTTCAAAAAAAATCATTACAATCTTGGCTCTGTAAGCAGACATTCAAAGAACTGTTAGCCTCATAAAACAATGGGCGTCCAGCTAAAGCCAACAGCCCTACAATCTTATTTTTATTTATATTTTCATTGCGTTATGTCTTCTCATGTAAGTTAACTGTTTATGCCATCATTGATTATATTTATTAGTTTTTTCTTCTTCTCCTTCCCAGTGTTTCTCCACAGGTGTGTGGGGTCCACTATTGAATTTATTAGTTTAATCTGTTCATTTGAATTTATTGCATGTTTTTGTTTTATTTGTCATGGCTGTTGTAGACCATACAGTGTGGTCATGCGGCCGTGTGTGTGTGTGTGTGTGTGTGTGTGTGTGTGTGTGTGTGTGTGTGTGTGTGTGTGAGAGAGAGAGAGAGAGAGAGAGAGAGAGAGAGAGAGAGAGAGAGAGAGAGAGAGAGAGAGAAGTAAGTAAATGTGAGAGTGAGTGAGTGAGTGAGTGTATTAGGGGCTGCCTGGATCAGAGATCAAACTTGCAATTTTCTGCATACAATGGCTGAAATCCTTTTGTATAATGTAGAATGCTAGTCCCATTGATCAGTGGGAATTTGATAAGTCAACTCTTCTGCAAGTTCCATTGATTCATATAGGCCTACTCTAGTTGCAACTTGCTTTAGTGTAAGAAGTCTCACCTAGAACAGGCCCACTTGAATCAATGGTACTCATAGAGGAGTACTCACCAAATCCCAGGTGATTCAACAAAACTGGTCTAGTCCAACTTAGTATACTAAACAACAGGATTTCAGCCTATGCTTTTGCTGGGCTAGAGAGGACTGCTCCCTCCAGCTCCATTGGAGACCTCCTTCCCTCCACCACACAGATCATACAAGGCAGTTGTCAAAATCATTGGGCCACCAAAATACAGAAACCCACCACTTGATTTGACTCCGGAACTTCCAGTGTTTTGATTGCTTTCCAAAACAGAAAGCTAAATGACATGGGTCTCGGTCGACTCTTGTTGATCGTCCTTGCAAACATTTGTCAAATTCAAAAAGCAATAAGGAAAACTAGAACTCATGAAGCTAGGGTTCACCAAGGGCCAAGACAGCCAGATTGCTTCTCATCCTCAGAGATGAGGAGAAAAATATGTGTTTTCCTCCTGCCCAGGGAGGTGGCGTACGAATGTTGTGTGGAAAGGCCTGTACTTGAGTGGTACAGCAGATGCTTTCCATTCAGAGGTGGCAGGTTCCATCTCTCACATCTCTTGATAGGAGTGGGGCAAAGCCATTATAGAACTGTTTCCTGTGAGCCTCGTGGTGTGGTGGTTAAATGCCTTTACTGCAGCAAAAACTGTGCTCACAACCTGCGGTTCAGTCCCAGGTAGCAGGCTCATGGTTGACTTAGCCTCCCATCCTTCTGAGGTCAGTAAAATGAGTACCCAGCCTGCTTGGTTGGGGGGGGGGGCAGTGTGTAGCCTGCATTATTAAATTGTGCTTGAAGTGCTATGGGGTGGTATATAAGGAAAAACACTTTGCTTTGCTTTGTGATGCAAAAGACAATATGTGAGGAAGGGCTTAACTGCCCAGAAGAAAAGAAGAAAGTGAAGTCTCTTCTTCTGGAACTAAGAATATTGTCAATAAATCTGATCTTTCTCTAGGTGGTGGGAGGGGGAGAAACCAATGACTTTGGGTTGGGGTAAAGAAATATGTGGCATATTGTTTTGTTTTAAAATCTCTATCCGAAATATTTCCACAGGATATGCTCCGGTAACAGGCATGTGTCACCCGGTCCGAAGCTGCACTCTTAACCACGAAGATGGATTTTCTTCGGCTTTTGTGGTTGCCCATGAAACTGGCCATGTGTAAGTCTTGCTACGGAACAGAAGTCAGCAACTAGAAGTTCCTGGACTAAATCTGCCCCTTCCCTTATGATTTCTAACCTAGATATTAATGATAGTACAGTGGAACCTTGACTTACGTCATTAATCCGTTCCAGTGGTCTAGACTTAAGTCAAATATGACTTAAGTCAAACGAATGTTTCCCATAGAAAGTAATGGGAAAGCGGATTAATCCATTCCAGATGATGAAAAAGACCCCCGAAAACAGCAATTTAACACACATTTTACTGGGATAGGAGATTCCTTCTGGGGATGTAAATGAAATGTCTCTTCAAAGAGAGGAGGAGGCAGTGGAATTATAGTCCACAAATTATACGCCTTCACTTTTTAATGTTCATAGAAACAATGTCTAACATTTAAGTTTTACTGATTTTTAACCTGACGTTCCAAGTTCTGAACAACTCTATGCTTACCATTAGAGTCCCACAACTTTACAGCTCCCCAACTAAAATGCTTCTATTGTGGACCAGACTTCTGCATCCAGATTTTTTACAAGACTGAGCCGACTGTCTAACCAGCGAGGCCAGCCCCGAGCTCCCGGCCCTTCTTCTCCTCCGGCAGCAGCGGCGGCTTCGGTGAGGCTGAGGACCAACTCCAGGTGCTCTGAGCTGGTCTCGCCGAAGCCGCCGCTGCCGGAGGAGAGGAAGAAGGCAGGAGCAGTTTGGAAGCGGCAGCCGCGATGCTGGGTTGTGGCTGCCGCCCAATTCCGGTGCCTTGCACTGGGGCTCTGAGATGTAAGTCAAAGCCTGTGACTCAAGTCAAACAGGCCCCTTCTTGCTGCAAGTCAAATATGATGCAAGTCAAGCAGTATGTAAGTCTAGGTTCCGCTGTACTTATTTCTGCCACAACAGAAGTTGCCTCCAGGCAATTGGAGGACATTGGCTCAAAGTCTTCTCCTCCCTTCTCAAGGGAGACCTAATGAAGATGTGTGGAGATGTTGTCCCTCAAAAACAGCACAGGGAAAATACTTATCTGGTACCACTCAACTGCAGGTTGTAACTCAAGCCAGACATATAGACTTGAAGTGGTCTTCCATAAATGCTTTCTTGGTAGTCATATCGGATAGGGCCACTGTGATTTAGAATTTTTGAAAGGAGCATTGCACCAGACAACTGAGAAATCCATGTAGCAGAAACTCATTTGACTGTTTTCTCTGAAGGGAATCAAAAGAAAACAGAGTCCATAATGCAGTGGTTCCTAACCTTCCCAATGTTACAGCCCTTTCATACAGTTCCTCATGTTGTGGTGACTGCCTTGCCCTGCTTGGAAGAGGCCACAATCCCCCTTTGGCAGGTCATTGTCACAGGTGCCATAGAGAACTTCCATCTGCAGGCACCCTCAGCCAATCGCAGCCTCTGGTGCCATTGACTGACATCCCCTCCAACCTATCAAGCTGTAACTCACTCCTCCCCCTCCTCCTCCAGACCCAAGCTGTTTGTGCCTTTTTCTTCACTGGCTCATGGCGACCCCTGTGAAATGGTCGTTCGACCCCCAAAGGGGTCTCGACCCCCCAGGTTGGGAACCACTGCCATAATATAAAGCATTTAACATTTAGCAATGTCTTTAATGAAGCTGAACTGCCTTGGTGTCTTTCACACCACAGACTAGTAAATCTCTTGAGACTGGAAGATTATTCAAGCTACTTTATTTCAGCTGGAAAATTTTTGACATTACAAATGTCCAAATATAGAAGAAGAGCTGCCTGGAGTACAACTCTATAGTCTCTTGATGTTCACTGTGATAACTTAGGTTTCTGAGAACTGAAGTCTATGACATATGAATGGCCCTCACTACCATTTTCATCATTTCAATCTCTTTCCCTCCCCTCACTGTCAGTCAGAATAATTGAGATTGAAGGGTTCTATAAGAACCTAGAGTCCAACCCGCTGTTCAATACAGGAATCAAAATCAAAGATCTAACAGGTGATTGTCCAGATGACTGTTGAATGCCTCCAGGATTGGAGCACTCATCGACTCCTGAGCTAACTGATTCAATTGCTGTACTTCTGTTTTTACAGATGCTCAGCCTAAATTTGGCTTCCTCTAACTTGAAACCATTCTTGCACTCTGGGATGACAGAACAGCTCCTGCCCCTCTTCTGTATGGATGCCTTCCAAGCATTTGACTATCAGCTCTCCCCTCGATCTTCTTTTCTCAACGTTAAACATACCCAGTTCTATCAGTCTTTCCTCGCAGGGCTTGGTTTCCATTCCCCTGATCATCGTTGATGCTTTCCTTTGAACCTGCTTCAATTTGTTGACATGTTGGTCTTTGATTTCAGGTTAGGAATGGAACATGATGGGCAAGGAAACAGATGTGGGGATGAAACAGCCATGGGGAGTGTCATGGCTCCTTTAGTGCAGGCCGCTTTCCACCGATACCATTGGTCCCGCTGCAGTGGCCAGGAGCTCAAAAGATACATACAGTAAGAGCTAAATTGTTTTTAATTTATGCTTTCATGAAAGGAGGCCAGGACTGCAGCTTGGTAAAGGGGTCAGTGAATGCTTTCAGTATTAATCCTGTTTTTACCTCAAAAACGGCTGGATTTTCCCAAGACCATTGCAGTACTGGAGGAAAAGGACAAGATGGCTTCCTCCACCCATTGAATGTAGAAGAGCTCACTAGACTGTTGAACTTTCCTTCAGTACTAGTGGTGGGGCAGCATGAGCCATCTCACCTGAAGGAAAAAGGCTGGCCTATAAGAAAGCGGTAGTTCTCCTAAGCCAAGGTTTCAAAAGTCATTAATAAATGCAGAATATTATACCAAAGTGCTGAAATTCCCAGCTATATTTTTCTTACTACTGTACCAGTGTCACCTCACACGCCTATTAGAAATGCAGTGGTACCTCTTAAAATAAATTTAATTTGTTCCATGGAACAGTTTGTTTTAAGAATTTGTTTTCTTATGAAATGCCGTTTTCCATAGGAATGCATTGGAAATGGATTAAACCGTTCCAGAGGCTATGGGTCGCTTCATTTTACGAAAATTTTGTCTTACAAAACTTGGTTTCCCTTAGGAGTGCATTGAAAATGGATTAGTCTCTTCCAGAGGCTATAGGTTACTTCATTTTAGGAAAATTTTGTCTTATGAAACGTGGCTTCCCTTAGGAGTGTATTGAAAATGGATTAATCTGTTCCAGAGGCTATGAATCACTTCATTTTAAAAAAAAAATTGTCTTACGAAATGCGGTTTCCTTAGGAATGCATTGAAAATGGATTAATCTCTTCTGGAGACTATGGGTCGCTTTATTTTATGAAACTTTTGTCTTACAAAATGTGATTTCCTATAGGAATGCATTGGGAATGGATTAATCTGTTCCAGAAGCTAGAATAAAGACAAAAAGAATGAAGTTTGTTTTTCCCCTGGGTACATGCAGAATGGTTTTTTGTCTTGTGAAGTATCCCATAGGAATTTTTTTTGCCATGCGAAGCAGGCCTATTCCCAGAAACTTTTTCTTCCTATGAGTTTTTCTTTCTTTCTTTCTTTCTTTCTTTCTTTCTTTCTTTCTTTCTTTCTTTCTTTCTTTCTTTCTTTCTTTCTTTCTTTCTTTCTTTCTTTCTTTCTTTCTATAGTTTGCATGCCGCCCACTTCCCAAAGGTCTCTGGGCGGCTCACAATCAAAATAAACAATTAAAACATCAAAATTACAATAAAATTAAAACAATAAATACATATAAATACAATAAATACAATACATTAAAACACAACACTAAAATTGCTATCAGATTCAGGACCCACAATCATCAGTTAAAAAACTTCTGGAACAGGAAGGTTTTTACCTGGCGCCGAAATGTTGTCAACGTTGCCAGGCGGGTCTCACTTGGGAGGGCGTTCCATAGCCTGGGGGCAGCTTACAAGGCATTTGTCTTAAGAGGTACCACTGTACTCATTGCCATGTTTTATCTATAGACCAGGATTAATTTAGGCATGAATCATTGTCATTATTTACAGAACAGTCCTTCCTGGTAGGGTAACTGAATATCAACAGGGGTTTAAAGGGTATAAAACAGCACGGAGAATGTGGGCTTTTTTTCTTATGAAAGAACATAAACATCTTTCGTTATTTAAATGAATATGTCTAAACAGGGTTCCACATTTGGAGTCAGCTCATGCTGTTTACAGATTAAAAGTATTTGTGATTAAGTAGTGTATGGTTCCGTTATCTGCAGCCCCTCTTTCTCATCTCCAAGGAGGGTAGCAGGGGTGTAATTAGGGCAGAGACACCTAGCAATATTTTCTTCCCCTGTGTCATCCTAGGTATCATCAGGAGTTGGCTGTTTCACTAGCAATTAGGGATGGGCACGAAACGGAAAAATAATGTTTCGTTTTGTTTTGTTTTGTGCTCACCCCATTTTGTTCCATTTCCTTTCTTACAATTTTTTTTTCAAAAAAAGTATGAAATGAAAGTAAAGCAAAGCAAAGTAGTCTCTGGGCGGTTTACAATTTTGATTACAGTGTGCAGGCTACACATTGCCCCCCCAGCAAGCTGGGTACTCATTTTACCGAACTCGGAAGGATGGAAGGCTGAGTGAACCTTGAGCCTGCTACCGGGGATTGAACCCAGGTCGTGAGCACAGTTTCACCTGCAGTACAGGCATTTAACCACTGCGCCATGAGGCTCAAGTATGAAAAGATTTGGTGCCCAGGACTCCGGGAGCCATTTTATAGGGCTCCTGATGAGCTGTTATCAGCTGGACCCGTTTAAACCTGGCCCAGTCATCATTGGGCAGGAGCCTTCAGACAACGATGGAATGAAATGGTTCATTTCAATGCAAAAACGACCATTTTGTTTCCTCTATAACAAAATGCTGATTCCTCATTTCGTTTTGTTTCGTTTTGTTTCATTATGTAATGAAACGACGAAACAGCATTTTGTTTTTTGTTTCCTGTCCATCCCTACTAACAATCCTCAGCAGCTCCTGTAAGGCAGTAGGGGAGACAGAAGGTGTTCACAACCTGAAAGAATTGTCAAATTGGAAGAGAGATTCCAACCTGATGCCAAAGCCGAAAATTCACAGGTCCCGCGACAAGGATCCATTGTTGATTTAAAAACTTCTCCTTTTAAAATTTTAAACTTCTACATGGCCCTTGAGGTCTCTTCCAACTCTATGATTCTATGAAATTGTTCTTACCATAGTTCAACAGGTCTTATTGACCCAAATTGTGATGTGCAGTAAACTGCACTAGAGTAAGCCCATCGGCTCCTTGAGGTAGTGAGTTGACACCTCCATAGATTCCATTGATTTAAATGGGCCTACGCCAGCTGTAACTTACTTGAGCATAGTGAGCCACAACTAGAGTTGGAATAAATAGAGCTTATAGAGAAGTTGGCTCCCTAAATTCCCATTGATTCAATTAGCTTACTGTTGTGCATTCAGCGATTGCACAGTGCTTTGGGGGCATTGTCAGGAGGTTCTTTCTAAAACAGGCATGTCCACACTTCGGCCCTCCAGATGTTTTGGACCACAACTCCCATAGACCTTTGTCATTGGCAATCTAAGCTTAGAATTCTGGGAGCTGTCCAAAACATCAGGAAGGCCAAAGTTTGGACATGTCTGTTCTAAAGAACGCCATCTAGCAAATCTTTATACACATCCCACCACTCTGTCATACTTCATCCAAGCAGGCCAAGACAAAATAAATGTTGGTGTCCACTGTCATCTTCCTGGCCACCCTGAAAGGAATTCCAGAATTGGACATTAGAGATGGGCACGACTCAAAAAAATGGTGTTTCGTTTGTCGTTTGGTCGTTTACGGGTCCGTTTCGGTTCGTTTTTGTTTTCGTGATTTTTTTGCAAAAAAATTCATTTTCGTTTCGTTAGGTAACGAAACGCAAAAACCGAAAATGAAAACAAAAAATTGCTGTTTCGTTAGCATTCTTTTTAGTTCAATGCATCTGCTGCAACAAAAACGAAAAACATGGCAAATTTGGTCGTTTCGTTTTCGTTTTCATTTTGTTTTTTAAAAAATTCATTTCATTTTTGTTGCGTAACGAAATGAAAAAACAAAAACAAAAACGAAAAATTGCTCGTTTCATGCCCATCTCTATTGGACATTTCCAGAGGAACATGTAACACCCTGAGCTATACAGAATGCAGTGTCTTTTCAAGGGAGTGATGCCGATGATTTATTTATAAACAAGAGCCCCCAATACCTCCCCTGCCTACGTCCTCTTGAGTTTATCAACAGATTCTAAATCCACAGGCAAATGTCCCAACAGTACAGTGGTACCTTGTTTAAAGGAATTAATTTCTTCCAAATGAAATTATGTCAAGCAAAATTTCCTTTATACAGATTTCCCATAGGAATGCATTGAAAATAGAGTACTCCCTAATCGTGACCACTTTTTGTTGTATGAATTCGCCCATAGGTGATTCTGTTCAGCAAATTTCCCCTATCTCCAGAATTATTTATGTTGTACAGATTTTATGTTATACAGACTGTTATACGAGGGTCCACGGTACTGTATAGCTCAAGTCCCATGGTAAAATTGATCAAGGCTCTAGTTCCCTCTAGTGTTCAGCACCATTCATAGACCAACAGATAGGGGGATAGAATGTAAACAGAGAGGCTGATGCCCTTATTAAGCCAGCTGTACATTTGAGTAAATGAAGCAACTTGATTGTGAACTGGGCCTGGCCACAGGAATCACCTAACTCGTCCACCTCTGTTCCTGCTTGCCAATCTGTTTCTGGTCACTCTCCTGAGTGCTGGTTCTAACCTAGAAAGCCCTAAACCAGTGATGGTGAACCTTTTAGGAACCAACTGCAATTCAGAATTCACTAATTTCTTTGCAAAGTGCCAATACAGCAATTAAACCTGAATACAGGTGGCTATTTGTTGGGGACAGGGGAGAGGGCCTGCTCTGTTGTGGCTTCCAGACTTTGGAACTCCCTCCCACAGGAAGCCAGGCTCGCCCCATCTTTACTATCCCTCTATAAGCAGGCAGAGACATTTCTCTTCAAGGCGAGCTTTACTTCAGTAACGGGGCCTCTCAGATGGGTTTTTAAATGGAATGCTGTGTCTTCTAGCATAAAATCATAGAATCATAGAATCGTAGAGTTGGAAGAGACCTCAAGGGCCATCCAGTCCAACCCCCTGCCATGCAGGAACCCCATCACAATATTTTCAACAGATGGCCATCCGGCCTCTGCTTAAAAACCTCCAAAGAAGGAGACTCAACCACCCTCCGTGGCAGCATATTCCACTGTCTGACAGCTCTAACTGTCATGAAGTTCTTCCTAACGTTTAAATGGAATCTCTTTTCCTGCAGTTTGAAGCCATTGCCCCGAGTCCTAGTCTCTGAAGCCATGGAAAACAAACCTGTTCCCTCTTCAACATGACATCCTTTCAAATATTTAAACATAGCTATCATATCCCCTCTCAGTCTTCTTTTTGAAAGGCTAAACATTTCCAGTTCCCTAAGTCGTTCCTCATAAGACATTTCTTCCAGACCTTCAACCATCCTGGTCGCCCTCCTCTGCACCCAATCGAGGTTGTCAGCATCCTTTTTAAATTGAGACTGTTTTTGGTGTTGGTTTCATATGCCCCCTTTTTTAGTATGGTATTTATTTGATCCTCTTTTAGGAATTGCATACTCCCTGTTGTTAGTGACAAATACTGTTTTTAAATGATGTAAGTTGTCTTGGATCCTTTTTAAAGGGAAACGAGAGGTAAAATATTTTAAATAAATAAATAAATAAACATTTGGACCAGCATAAATGACAGGAAAGAAGGAGGTCTACCTTCCAGCTGAAGCATAAAGCCCAACTACATTTCTGGTTGTTTCTCTTTCACTTCCTCAGCTCCTATGACTGTCTCCTTGACGACCCCTTTGAGCACGACTGGCCCAAGCTTCCAGAACTGCCTGGGATCAATTATTCCATGGACGAACAGTGCCGCTTTGATTTTGGCGTGGGCTACAAAATGTGCACGGCGGTATGTCCAGAGCGGTTTCTAGAAAGTAAGGCTGGAACCAACATTTGCACTGTTGAAAGTTCAGCCGTAGTTTGTGGACGTTGGTGGATGGAGGGTGTGTGTGTGTTCCACTGTACGAGCCCTGTCAGCAAGTGTTTCTTCCGTCTGATGTGTTCCTGACAATTTGTGCCATGAGTCCCATCTGCCACAGCTAGCATGGCCAGTGATCAGGGATTTTGGGAGAAGTCCAAAAGGCTGGAAGAGGCTGCCCTAGGTACATAAGAACATAAGAACATAAGAGCTGTGCTGGATCAGGCCAAAGGCCCATCTAGTCCACCTTCCTGTATCACACAGTGAATCTGCCAAATGCCTCTAGGAGTGCATGAGACTAGATCTCTGTCTCCTGATACCACTCCCCTGCATCTGGCCCTTAAAGTACCCCAGTTTTAAGCCTGAAGATTACACATCCCCATCATGATTTGTAACCTGTGATGGATTTTTCCTCCAGGAATCTGTCCAATCCCATTTTGAAGGCATCCAGGCCAGATGCCATCACCACCTCCTGTGGCAGGGAGTTCCACAAACTAACAACATGCTGGGTGAAAAAATATTTTCTTTTTTCTTTTCTCCCTCTCCCAACCCTCAATTTGAGTGGATGTCCCCTAGTTCTGGTATTTTGTGAGAGGGAGAAGAGTGTCCCTCTATCCACTTTACTCATGCCCTGCATTATTTTGTACATCTCAATCATATCCCCCTCAGGCGCCTTTTTCTAGAGCCCCAAATGTTTTAGCCTTTCCTTATAAGGGAGGTCCCCCTGCCCAGTAATCATTTTAGTTGCTCTCTTCTGCACCTTTTCCAGTTCCACTATCTCTTCTTTGAGGCAAACCCATGAAGTTGTGGCAGATGCAGTGTGGGAGATTCATGGACGCACGTAGAATCCTAGAATAGTGAAATTATGAGGGACCTACAAGGCCATTGATTTCAACCTACTGCTGAAGGCAGGAATGCAAATCAATGGATATCTGCCAGGTGGTTGTCGAAATGTCTCTTGAATGCCTCCAGTGTTAGAACACTCTCCACCTCTCGAGGTAATTGGTTCCATTGTCATACTGCTCTAACAGAAAGTTTTTCCTGATATTTAGTTTTAATCTGTCTTCCTGTTATCTGAACCCATTGTTGCATATCACACACTCTGGGTTGATCAAGAACAGATGCCCTGGTATGACAGCCTTTTGAAAATACTACCATATCTCCCCCCAGTCTCCTTCTTTCAAGACTAAATATGCCCAATTCTTTCAGTCTTTTCTCACTGGACTTGGCTTCTATCCCCATAATCATCCTTGTTGCCCTCCTCTGTATTTGTCCCAGTTTGTTATCATCCTTCTTGAAGTGTGGTGTCCAGAACATAGATGCTGTACATATGAACAAGGGATGTCCGAGGTGAAACTCAGAACATAACATATGAAGGGGCTGTGACCCCATCTTAAGTTGATTTAAGTTTCCAGAAGTGCAAGATTGTTTTTAAAAAAGCCAATGAAGACTTAGCATGCTCAGCAGTAACCAAATAAATACAGAGTGCCAGTTATGAAGGACAAACGAGAAAGCTGGTGACATGCAATGGAGTGGTGTGCTTTAGAGGAGGTTAGAGCTGGAAGGCTGAATCCCTGAACAGAAACACTCATTCTAGGACAGTGGCGACGAACCTTCGGCACCTCAGATGTTTTGGACCACAACCCCCAGAATTCCAAGCCTGTATTGCCAATGACAAAAGACTGTGGGAGTTGTGGTTCAAAACATCTGGAGTGCCGAAGGTTCACCACCACTATTCTAGGAAGTGATACTGCACTGCAACATTTTGTTGGTGTTCCCACTTGTATGTCCTGTTCCTGACTCTCAAAACCAGGAGTGGAACGTTTCAGTGAGTCTAGGGCAGGGTTGGGGAATCTTTGGCTCTCCAGATGTTTTGGACCACAACTCCCACAATCCTTTAACCATTAGCAGTACACACTGGGTGTTGCGGTCCAAAAACATCAGGAAGGCTGCAGCCTCCTTAAAAGGTGGATCACTGCTCTGGGTGGCTTCTAGAAGCAGGCGATTTTCATTTCTTCCTGGGGAAAACCATTCTTTAGTGGCATGCTTTACAGACTGATCAGCAAGAAAGACAAGAACAATAGCATTGGGGACTGCATGTGGGTTGCATTTTGTACACTTGGGCTCCAAGATCTCTGGCAGAAAGCACCTTTCCATGCTCATGTCAGAGATCTTTTGACTGGACACACTTGAGGCGCTGTCCCTTGTAGCTTATGCATGGGATCTAACCATTAACTATCACTGTTCCTAATTTTGTGGAATGCACGTCAGTCCATCTTTTGACAGTCTGGTATGTCGTTATTTTATTTATTTATTTATTTATTTATTTAGTTATTTTTACAACTTATATGCTGCCCACTACCCAAAGGTCTCTGGGCGGCTTACAATCAAAGAATTAAAACAATTAAAACATCAAATATTAATAAATAATTAAAGCAATAATAAAAACTTTACACTAAAATCATTACACTAAAATTGCCATCAGAGGACCCACAGTCTATATTGTATCAATTAAAAAACTTCTGGAACAGGAAGGTTTTTACCTGGCGCCGAAATGTCATCAATGTTGGCGCCAGGCGGGTCTCACTTGGGAGGGCATTTCACAATCTGGGGGCAGCTGCCGAGAAGGCCTTGTGTCTGCAAGCCATCCCTCTCACCTCCTTGAGGGATGGCTCTTTCAAGAGGGTCCCCTGGCTCGATCTTCATTGCTGGGTAGGTTCGTATGGAAGGAGGTGGTCCTTCAGGTATCTTGGTCCTAAGCCATTTAGTTATGTGTTGTACTATGACTTCCATCGTTCCTGACATTATGTTGACTGAGGATGATGGGAGCTGTGATGATGGACACAGCAGAGAAGCCAAAGTTGTGGACAGCTGTTCTATCCAGGAGATTTTATGCTGAGGGATAGATCCTCCAAATGAAATCCTTTGCGGCCTAAGAGCAAAGTGGTGGTGGTTATATATGTCAACCCATGGCGCTTATAGCACTATGGGGCAGTAAATAATGAGCTTTGGCCCCTCCCACAAAGTATGTTCTGTCCATTACAAAAGGAAATGTTTTGCAACTTGAGCAAGTATAATGAAAGCATGCCTAGCTACTGTTCTCAAAATTATACCTTGGTTTCAGAAGAGCAGTGCTCCTGTACAGTTATTTTGACATTTTTCTCTTCAGGTTGAAATAGTTCATTTCAATATGTATAACACTGGTGTCTCATTTCCCCCAGTTTCGGACTTTTGACCCCTGTAAACAGTTGTGGTGCAGTCATCCAGACAACCCCTACTTCTGCAAGACAAAGAAGGGGCCTCCACTTGACGGGACCGAGTGTGCTCCTGGTAAAGTGAGTATGTGGCAATTTTTTTTAAACTGCAAGCGACAGTATTGGATCTGACCGACCACCAAGCTGGAGCCCGGGGCTTGGGGAAGGAAAAAAAAAGGTTTACAAAGCCCAGGCTTTATAACTTTTTTTCCCTCCTTCCTCATGCCTGGGCTTCAGCTCATTGGCGCTGGAGCGGGGAAACAAGATTTTTCTCCCCCACCCCAGCGCCAATCAGCTGGAGCCTGGAACATGGGGAAGGGGGAGCCCTGGGCTCCAGTTGATTGGCGCTGGGATGGGGAAATAAAGGTTCTTCTCCCTTACCCCAGCGCCAATCAGCTGGAGCCCCGGCATGTACTGCGGTCGCGATATAGTGGGACCGCAATACCTGAACCGTGAAATGGCTGGGGGTTACTGTAATGAAAAGTAAAGTCCCAACGCATATGGGGAATCTCTATTGATAGTTGACCTCTCTGTCTTTGCACTCACAGTCCTCTGCATACAGGGGTGGGAGGGATCAATGATGAAGTCAGAGATGGAAGAAGGAAGGGCTTGAGTGATCTCTGAACAGTATTTCAGTCACTGTCTGTTGTCGAAACAGGGCTTTGAGGTACAACGTTGTCTACTCTGCACCTCTCTTGAGAGTCTTTCCCTTCACTTGCTTCCTTAGCCTTTACAGTGGACTGAGCAGGGACAGAGCTTTAGGCTTCCTCCACGCAAAACATCTCCTGCTGCTAGGTTTTGGTCCACCCAAAGGCCAGATGGACTAACACTTCTGGGAGGGTGGCCTCCTCGTCGGGAGAATTGCTTTCTCCTGGGAAGTAGAGCTTGGCTGATTCACTTGAGTCACCTATAGCTACTTAGGAGCCTCTAAGCAGGACTTAGGCCCCACTTCTCCCCATGATCTCATCCAAGGAAGCTCCAGAAAGGTCCTAACCAGAGGATGCAATGGCGGCGAGAACTGACCATCTTTCTGGAAGGCCGGCTTCTTTCCTGACCAATATTTACCTCAGGAGCTGTTGGCATTCTTGCCACTTCCCTTACTTAGCGCTTCTGTGTGAGGCAAATGACAGGTCATCGCAAGAGACTCTGGTTTACTTCTCTGTCCTTCCTTTCTCCTCAGTGGTGCTACAAAGGTCATTGCATGTGGAAGAATACCAACCAGCTGAAACAAGATGGCAACTGGGGAGCTTGGACAAAATTCGGGTCCTGCTCCCGGACATGTGGAACGGGTGTGCGCTTCAGGACGAGGCAGTGCAACAATCCCATGTAATTCAGGAGAACCTGTCTTTATTATTTATTTATTTATTTATTTATTTATTTATTTATTTATTTATTTATTTATTTATTTATACCGCCCAGCTAGCCCTAGGGCTACTCTGGGTGGTTTATAACATAGAATAACAAAGTACTGTAACACATTTTAAAAACCAAAAATGCAAACAACATAATGTAAGCAAAATATACATAAATCAATAACAATAAATTAAAATAAAGCTACAATGAAAGTAAAAATGGCCAGGAGAATGCTAAATAAAAACTTGGGGGGGGGGTGAAGAGAAAATAAGTGTTAAAAAGAAGAATAGTGACTTTTTTATTTATTTATTTATTTATTTATTTATTTGTTTGTTTGTTTGTTTGTTTGTTTGTTTGTTTGTTTGTTTGTTTCTGTCAGGTATGACACATTGCTGTCCAGAGACTGCTTGGTAATGGGTCAGCTAAAAAAATTCTGTAAATAAATAAATAAATAAATAAATAAATAAATAAATAAATAAATAAATAAATAAATTTGTCATAATTGATGATATTGCAATCTTGACCAAGAGAACCATCAAAGTTTTAACCCCATCTTACCATTTAGAGAGAGAAAAAGCAAAGTGTGCTGCTTATATATCACCCCACAGAACTTAAAACACTTTCTGGGTGGTTTACAGTTTTAAAATATGCAGGCTACACCTTGTACCCCACCCACCCCTCACAACCTAGGTACTCAATTTACCAACTTCGGAAGGATGGAATGCTGAGTGCACCTTGAGCCAGCTACCTGGGATTGAACCTGGCTCGTGAGCAGAGTTTTGGCTGCAGTAGTTCAGTTCATGAAGTCCAAATGTCCTCTACCTTTAGTAGGGAGTATGTGCAGCTCTGTCTTCTTTGCTCCATCTGCCATGCTTGATGAGGGATTTAGAGATGCTAAAACTTTGTGATGCTGGTAAAGTGGTCATAAAACTTTCAGGTTTAGAGGCTGTAAAACAAAGAGGCTTTGAGTGTTCATAAAGAAGAAGCATTGTAAGTTGTGTGTCTCTTGTCAAATAAACAGAGGAAGCACAATGTTCAATTTCCAGCAGCTAATGCCATGTAATATATAATTTTCACGACGTCAGAAAAAAAAAAAGGGGGGGGAGCCACATGGCCATTACAAAATAGAAGTGGAAGAATAATAGGCAATAGGCAAAACTTTTATACGCCACTGATAAAAAATAAAAATTCATAATATTCAAGCTTTTGTGGGTATCTACCGCTTCTGCAAGGCAAGTGCCAAAATTCCAAATGTGGCAAGGCGGTATATTGCTTGTTCTTGCACTGCTTGTTAGCTGATTGTTTAATTAGGAAATGCTAAATATTCAACCTATAGCTTTCTGCACATGAAGCATGTGCTCTGGCCCATGAGTAACAGTCCTTTCCTGTAGCTGTGGTCAATCAACAGAAAGGAAAGAGAGACCAAGATGGAGGGACACCTATGGCTATCCAGATGTTATGCGACTACAACTTGCATCCTCTCCAAGTAACCACCATATTGGGGACAAAGTGAAGCCAGAGCCATGTATTCACTTCCTCCTGCTTTCTAGATTTATTTATTTATTTATTTATTTATTTATTTATTTATTTATTTATTTATTAATTAATTAATTATTATTATTATTATTATTATTATTATTATTATTATTATTATTAGTATTAGTATTAGTATTAGTATTAGTATTAGTATTATTAGTATTATTAGTATTATTAGTATTGGCAGATTATATAAAAACAGTACAGAGCCAGCATTATTGGAAGTTAAGAACAGGGAGGTGTTTAAAGTAAAGCAAACAAAGGATCAATACAGGAAAACAACGATGCAAATACAAGCTAATATCTGGCATAATAAAGGACTGCATGGGCAGTTCCTCGAAAAAAATTCAAAGGAAAAGTAGATGAGGAAAAGACTTGGTTATGGCTCACCAATGGAACACTGAAAAAAGAGATGGAAGCCCTGATTTTTGCAGCTTAAGAAAAAGCTAGCAGAACAAATGCAGTTAAGGCTAGAATAGAAAAATCAGCTGAGTCCCCCACATGTAGATTCTGCGAAGAGGCAGATGAAACTATTGGCCATATATTGAGTTGTTGCAAGAAAATTGCTCAGACTGATTACAAACAGTGTTATAGTTTGCTCAAATGGTCCATTGGAATTTGTGTCAGAACTATCATCTGCCCACAGCAAAGAACTGGTGGGACCATAAGCCTGAAAAAGTGATTGAAAATGAGCATGCAAAATTAATTTGGGACTTTTGAATACAGACAGGCAGGGTTTTGGAGCATAATACCCCAGATATTGTGATTGTGGAAAAGAAAAAAAAAGTGTGGATCATTGATGTTGCTATACCAGGTGATAGTAGAGTCACCGAGAAACAACTTGAAAAAAAATTACCCAATATCAGGATCTGAAAATTGAACTACAGAGCCTCGTGGCGCAGTGGTTAAATGCCTGTACTGCAGGTAAAACTGTGCTCACGACCTGGGTTCAATCCCTGGTAGCAGGCTCAAGGTTCACTCAGTCTTCTATCCTTCCGAGGTCAGTAAAATGAGTACCCAGCTTGCGGGGGGGGGGCAATGTGTAGCCTGCACACTGTAATTAAAATTGTAAACCGCCCAGAGACTACTTGTAGTGGTATGGGGCGGTATATAAGCAAAACACTTTTGCTTTACTTTTTGCTTTTACAGGAAGTCCCAGTGGTGATCAGCACGCTGGGTGCAGTGCCTAAAAAGCTAAGCAAGTATTTAGAAGAAATTGGAGTTGACAAGGTCACCATCAGTCAGCTGCAGAAGGCCACCTTACTGGGATCTGCTCGCATAATTCGCTGATACATCACATAGTCCTAAATGCTTGGGAAGTGTTCAACTAGTGATTTGCATACAAAATCCATCATGATCATGATCATGATCATGATCATCATCATCATCATCATCATGATCATGATCATGATCATCATCATCATCATCATCATCATCATCATCATCATCATCATCATCATAATGTAGTTGCTCAAATAGTCCACTGGAATTTGTGTCAGAACTATATAAAATCCAGTGTAGTTATCTTGTCTGCTGTGTGATGATGATGATGATGATGATGATGATGATGATAATAATAATAATAATAATAATAATAATAATAATAATAATAATAATAATAATAATAATAATAATAATAATAATAAATTTATTTGCTGTCAAAGACCAAAAAACTTTCTAGATATGAACTAAGATGGGTCAATGGGTTCTCTCAAATATTCTGATCTGCCCCATTTTCTAATTTTTTGTTTCACAAAGGCCAGTGAATGGAGGCCAAGATTGCCTTGGGGTCAATTTTGAGTACCAGCTGTGCAACATGGAAGAATGTCCAAAACTCTACGAAGACTTCCGAGCCCAGCAGTGTCAACAACGCAACTCTCATTTTGAGTATCAGAGCAGCAAACACCACTGGCTGCCATACGAGCATCCAGATGGTAAGTCACAATGCTGACTTGCATATTTTCCTTTCTTTAAGAGCTGCAATTCAAACATTGCAAAGGTTACATCTTAATTCTACTTTTGCCCCTTCATCTCAGGAGTGGCGAAAATAATAATACAATACAATTAGGAGTGTGTATGAAGGAGCCAAAGGAAGAAGAGGGATAGAGCAGTACCGTTGTCCCTTCAGAATTCTTCTGGTCTTAGTTTTAGGAGTGATTTTAAGAGAATGTAAACTGATCCCTATGAGGAAAGAATGAAAGAATTGGGTGGGCAGGGTTAGCCTTGTGACAAGAAGACTAAGGCCGCTATCTCACCTGGGGGAAGATCCGGATATACTGAAAGTCCGGGTTTTTTTCTTTCTTGGTCACATGACTGAATATGTGGGATCTCCATTCCCACATACAAATTTTTTTAAAAAAGTGCTGTTCAGCCCCACGGCCAGCAGGTGGTGCTAGGGAAAAAAAGAAAAATAATAATTAAAAACAACAGCACTGACAGCCCAAAGGCCAGCTGATCAGCGTTGGGCGGAGGGGAAATTTAAAAAAAAAAATTAAAAGGCACCGACCATCCCCAGGAGCTGGTGGGACTAAGAAAAAAATGAAAACAAACAAACAAAAAACAGTACTGACAGCCCGATGGCCAGCTGATCAGCATTGGGGGGAGGAAGATTTTTTTTAAAAAAAGCGCTGACCAGCCCCAGGATGAGCTGGTCGGGGCTGGGTGGTGGGGGAGGAAACCGGATCATATGCTAGCTCCCATGGACCTCTGACTCACATTTTTTACCGGAGCAAAAAATTCCCAACTTCTCTGGTGCGTCATGGAAAACATGGGGACATAACCAGTTTTTTTTAAAAAAAGCCCAGTGGTGTGGGGACAATATTTTGGGAAACGCTTTATCTTGAAATTTAATCAGCATTTTAAAGGACGTGTGATGGAGCCGTGAGGGGAGATATAATAGCACTCTTCAAATCCTTGACAGTCATATCAAGGAGGGGAAGTATCTGTTCGCAATCACCCCAGAGTGCAGGATACATCATCATCATCATCATCATCATCATCATCATCATCATCATCATCATCATCATCATCATGGGCATACACTCATTATAGCAGGAAAAACATCTTAACTGTTAGAGCAGTACAACAATGGAACTTAGTTTCCTCAGGAAGTGGGGAGTGCTGCAACGCGGGAAGCATTGATGAGAAATTTGGACAGCCATCTATCAGATCTGCTTTGATTTGGACTCCCCTGACTTGAGCAGGGGATTGGACTCAGTGGCCTTTTTAGGTCCCTTCCAACTCAAGTATTCTATGATTCTGGGATCTGGAAAACCAAGCAGTTTCTTGTTACTCTTGGAATGGAAAGCCATCAAGAAATACCAGGGATCTTTAAGTTGAACAAGGAAAGAAACCTGCCTCCACAAAGAACCAGTTCTGTCCGTAATAGCTAGAAATATTGAATTGGATAGTCCAGTGGTTTTATTGAGGATAAGACCACTTCCTAGTCCCTAGGCTTCCATATGATTGCACACCAGCATTTCAAGCAAGTATTTATAAACTTCAAATACTTTAGTTCAAATGTGCATTCAATAGGTATATGTGGGATACAACTGGTAATCAGGAGGGTCATATGCAAGCAGTGATGTAACTGTTGTGTGTGTTGTGTCATTACAGTCATGACCGACCCTTCATGACCCCATGTCCATGGAGTTTTTTTGGCAGGAATACTGGAGTGGCTTGCCAGTTCCTACTCTAGGCGCCTACAGTGCCTGGTATTCCCTGGTGGTCTCCCATCCAAGTACTAACCAGCGCCAACCCTGCTTAGCTTCTGAAATCAGGCGAGATCGGATGTGCTTAGGGCATCTAGGCAGCTGATGTAACTATTACTCCGAAATATTATTTTTTAGGGTAGCCATTCTCTAAATAAGGATTGCATAAGTTGCATGACAAATCTCATAATGTGGTGTGTGCCAGGGATCCCCCCGGGGGGGGATGTGCCCCCACTGAGAATGGCTGCATTAGATGCATCAAGTAGTGTGTCTCGCCATGTTGTTATTATCCAGTCCCTCTTTTTCCTATGATTAGTTTAAGTTTTCTGATTGTTAAGAATGAGGGTTGATTCCTCGCATAGCTTTTCCATGTAAGAATGGTTTCATGTTTCACCTGCATCCAGGTGTACTGTCTAACTTCATCTCTCTACTCTATAGCCACCAAGAGGTGCCAGCTTTACTGCCAGTCCAGAGAGACAGGAGACGTTGCTTACATGAAACAACTGGCCCACGATGGAACCCGTTGTTCATACAAAGACCCATTCAGTATCTGTGTGCGGGGAGAGTGTGTGGTGAGTCCTAGGAATCTTAAAAGACATGAGGCAGAATATCTGTCTTCCATGGATCCTTTTGGGCATTACCTAGGCTTCTAGCACAGCGGTAGATAACATAACATTTTGCATAGATAAGGTCTCACATTCTCGGGCTTCTTCCCCAGAACATTAGAAAGTCTCCTGCCAGTCAGTACAGTAGTGACAATTCTAACCTAGATGGATCACAACTGGATGCACTGCATGGAAGTGCTAGATGGTCCTGGGATTATATATGAGAAAACAGCCGTAGGATGTCAACAGAGGCTCCTTTGATGACAGACGGGTCCCAACCGTCACAGCTATTTCTCACTTCTTTGCTAGAGTTCTGATCTGAACCTACTAATCCTTGGGGTAGGCCCTAAACTCACCTCCCGCAATGGACCCATCAAACCGCAGCTTCCCAGATTCATGTGACCCTGAGCTTCTCTGAAACTGTTCCGTGCCTTTCTGTTCTATCGATGAAGTTTGAATTTCTTTCTGCAGAAAGTTGGCTGTGACAAGGAGATTGGGTCCAACAAAGCGGAGGACAAGTGTGGCGTATGTGGGGGAGATAACTCTCATTGTCGGACAGTAAAAGGGACCTTCACACGGACCCCAAAGAAGCCCGGTAGGAATACTTCTGCTTCTCAGAATTCCAAACCGCCATCTACTTTAGTACTGCATTTGTAATAATAGGGGGGGGGGACAAGAAGGGGCAAAAAGAGGGGGGGGTTAAAGCTAAATTTAGGAGCTCTGTAGAATAAATGGGAATTCCAATGATATGCATGCACTTCAATAAAATCAGGAGCTCCTTTTCTCCCTTCTGCATTTGGGTACAGTGTGTGCAAGAGGGAGGAGGGGGGAGGAGAGTGGTCCACTAGTGAAAACAATTACTACCACTTCTGCTTTCATGGAGCTCCATGCGCTGACTGAAGCCTCATGAAGGATGCAGCTTGAATTATGGGACTACTGGGTTATTGTATAACTGCACGGTATCAGGGTTCATGTGCCGAGCATATTAAGAATAAGCTTGCTTTCGATGAAAGAAAAAGAAAGAAAGGAATTGATGTCTCAATAACACAGTTGTTACTAGCATTGAGGGAGCAACTTCTAGAGCAGTGGTTCTCGACCTGTGGGTCCCCAGACGTTCCTGGACTGCAACTCCCAGAAGCCTCCACCAATCTGTGCTGGAAGGGGTTTCTGGGAGTTACAGTCCAGTAACGTCTGGGGACCCACAGGTTGAGAACCACTGTTCTAGAGGTTCAGGAATCAGAGAGCAAACTCCACCTTGGAGAACTGCATTGCACCTCATACTCCACAACACTCCCACAGTTCCATTCATTCAAAGGCTCCTGATGTTGTCTGCAGATCTTCAGGGTTGTTGTTGTTGTTTTGTGTGTGGGGTGGAATCTCCCCAGTGCCTAAAACAGGTCATTGGGGCTAATACCGTGGTGACACTGTCCATGTGCCACATCGAAGATGTAAGAGAACTTCTTCAGTGTGTGGGGCCTCCACTGATATCCGATGAGAGCGCTCACAGCAAACCGTAGGCTGTGCTTTGCCCACTCCATATTACTGTGTTTATTGCTGCCAAACAGAGTTTGTTTTCTATGAAACCAGGCCCATGAAGGCCAAAATCTGCTCTTTGAACCACAAGGGACCATCCATGGCAAATCTGCCTTAGGCACCAGACATTTTGGTCTGGTCCTAATTTTTCTACAATGCAAAATAAAAGGTACAGTTTGCCAGGAACGTTTCCAACACAAATTGTATCTAAAACTGAATGGCCAGAGTGCAATAGCACTTTTTTGTTTTCCTTTCACATAAAAGAGGGAGCTGTCATGGAATGTTCTTTTTTTTTCTCTTGAGGAAGTAAGAAGCCTTTGGCCAACAACTCCTACAATCTTGAATCATTGGCCTTGAAGAGTGGAGCTGATGGGCATTGTAGTTCAAAAAAACAGGAGGATCAGTGTTCTCCATCTTTGCTTTACTGGGTTGGCTCCAAGAATGATATATTCTCCATATCTGTAGCTTTTGTTCCAATAAGGCAGTGATTCCCAGCCCACTTTTATTTGTGTTCTAGCATGCTAATAAAAGACAGAGTGTTTAATTAATGCTAGCCAGCTCGCCTAATTTCTACACAGTCCCATGGTCTATGTTGCAGCCCATATTAAACTTCACTCAAGTGTTTGTGGCTGTTTGAAGACAACTGGAAATGGATCTTCCAAGTTGATTTGCACATACATCCAAATTGGTCTTTTGAACTGTTCCCTTCACAACCTAGTAGGACAGGCTGCTCTGAGTTCAAGTCAGCTGTTGAATCGTGTCCAGCCTGTGGTTGGATGGGGACAGATGTAGTGTGGAAAAGTTGGACTAAATCCAGTGGTGATTCCTGGCAACATCATCACACAACTGATGATGGTGATTCAATGGGTTTATCACAGTTGGAGCTAACCATTGGATTCAGGACACGGAGCTTAGGAAAGTTCATTTTTGGTCTCCTGGGTCCAAAATCTTTAAGAGTCCTTTAGTCAGTGGCCCCTCCTGGCTGGGAGATCCTGGTAGCTATATTTTTAAAAAAATGAAAATTCCAAAGTTAAGGAAAACATCTTGTCAGTAGTTGTTTAGGGTTGTTTCGAGGAGGGAAGTGTTGCATCTTTCCATTCCACAACAATGTGTCATTTGTGTTATGTGCTTATGTACTTATTTATTTAGGGTTGATGTCCGAAAAAATAAATGTCTAATCAGCCTCTTCCAACAGGGAAACAGTTAAGCAAGAGGTGTCAAAATGAACTGAAGTTTCTGGAAAATGACATCTGCAAGTATCTGACTAGTTTTTCACCCTCTTAACTTTCATTGACTATTATTTTGAACAAACTGTTGCTATATGTACAAGAATATATATTTTTAAAAAATTAAGCATAAGTGATGTGTTCGATAAATCACATGCAAGATAAAAACATAGTCAATGAAAACTCAAGACTTGGGTGCTTCGATTGCTAACGGAAAATATTCTGTTTAAGGGAAAACGAGAGGCGCATTCGCTTTGCCCAAAGGAGCTCGTGATGTATCTGTCTCTGAAACCAGCGAAACTAAAAATAGGCTTGGTAAGTTTTGCCCCATTGCAGAAAGTTGGCATCCATGGCCGCCATTGAACTGGTTTTTATTCTTATTTTCTTCGCTTCACTTTTCTGGCCAGTCGCTTACAGACATTCCCAAAAAAATAGGCAAATCTTCTATGTTTCCTATGAGAACTTTCTAGATCTGTAAGAATGTACCTGTGTTTCCCATCTATAAGATGACTCCATGTATAAGACAACTCCCCACAATTTTCCAACCCAAAATTACAGTATCACAACTGCACTGTTATCGCTTGGGCCTACTTTGTATTTATTTATTTATTTATTCATTCATTCATTTATTTATTAATCGCCCGATTTTCCCAAAGGGAACTCTGGGCGGTGTACATCCATGTCACCCCATAAGGACTACCCAAAATACAATCACAAGACGGAACAATCTCCGACACAGTAAACAATGGGCATAGCGAATACGAATCAGCACCCAAATACAATATAAGACTGCTAAAAGATGATAAAAAAGAAAACAGATAAAAATAACATGGCTCCCCTAACCAAGAAAAAAAGTTCAAGTCATGTCCAGCAAGACAACTAGAAAATTGGGGGGGAAATGGTGCCAGCAAGAAAGGGTGGGGGAGGGAAGGAGGAACATGCTCAGAGAGCCCCAAAACATTGCCTGAAGAGCCAGGTCTTCAAGGCCCTTCTGAATGCCAGCAATGACTCCGCCTGCCTAATCTCAGCTGGTAGCTTGTTCCAATAAGCCGGCCCCACCACCGAGAAGGCCCAGTTCCGGGTCAAAGCCCTACGGGCCTCTCTTGGTTTTGGCACTCTGAGAGAATGGGAGGATGAAGCTCTGGTTGGTCTGGACGAGATTGATCTCTGGGAGATCCGCTCCACCAGATAGATAGGTCCCAAGCCATGGGGGTTCTTGTAAACCCTGTGTATAAGACAACCCTCAATTTTAGTCTAACATGTTTATTTAAAAATATAGTCTTATACACCGAAAAATACTTCTGTAAAACTGTTATCCTTTTCTTTCTTCGACCAGACAGTCGACCTGAGATTCAGTTGGGCTACCATTAGCCATTTTCCCCTTATTCAGATTGCCTCCCTGGCATTGGGGAACAAGGAGACAACTCTTAGGAATAATAATTTTGTGCCATCAAGTCAATCCTGACTGATGGCGACCCTTTTCACAGTTTTCTAGGTAAAGATTTCCCATTCCCTTCTTCCGGGAGTATCTTCAGGCTATGTAGCTGGCCCAGGGCCACATAGGCTGGCTTGCCTGGGATGTACAGTGAGGACCTGAACCCCCATCTGCTGCCAGATGTTTAACTCACAGCGCTATTCAGCCAGCGTGATAATGTATAGTCCTTGGAGATGGGCTTTTCGTTTTGGAAGTGGCCAGCTTCCGAAGAGAGCCGCAGGAACCCAGCTGACATTCGGAACCAGAGGAATGAAATCAACCAATCCCTTACCTTTCACTGGGCTCATGCGGTGTTAAACTCCAACAAGGAAGAAGTCTCCAATGTGTCATCATTCCTTCTCCCTGGTGCTGGCCAATCAGACAGGGAGGTGGAATGATGCATTTCCCTGCATAGCTCCTGATTGGCCAGTGCCAGGGAGAAAGAAAGACGACTTGTTCGGAACTTCTTCCTGGTTGGAGTTTAACCCTGCGTGAGCCCAGCGCATGGTAAGGGATTGGTTGATTTCATTCCTCCGGTTCCAAACATCAGCTGGGCTCCCGCGGTTCATTTCGGAAGCTGACCCTTTCCGAAATGAAAAGCCCATGTCTAATCATGCATACATGCCATGCTGGAGCTTTAAGGACTCAGCTGCTGGAAACAGGAGGAGCTGTACCTTGTCTTCATTTCCCCAAACGAAGGAAACATAGATGCTTTGTCTAAGTGATCTGGATTGCTATGGTCTCCTCAGAACATAACGAAGTAAGTGGTTTGCAATGCAGATTAGTGGGCTTCTCCCTCCACCACAGGTGGAATGTGTGGGTCCTCCTAATCACCCATGTTGCAAACATCTCTCTCCATCTCTTTAAGGTTCATAGGCCCATGGATGCTCCTTCTCTGCAAGGGGGGCCACCTCTTCTTGCTGCCCACTAACCCTAGCGATGGTTTCTTTTTTCTTCTTCTCTCCCTTGCTTCCCTCCCCAAACGCCTTGCTGCACATGCCAAAGGCTACCTTAAGATGTTTGACATCCCACCGGGTGCTAGACATGTGGCTGTCCAAGAAGACGAGGCTTCCCCTCACATTCTTGGTAAGTGCTTCGTCGCTTGCCTTTGGCCATTGTGGTTGTAGCTTCAATGCCAAACCCTTGCCGTGCTTGCCAGAAGATGTGCGAGGGCAGTGCCTCTTTTAACTTGCAAAGGGTGTGATTGCCTCTTGGGTCTAGAGGTGAACCAGTTTGCTTCTCATCTTCCTCCTCCACACAGAAAAAGATGATCTCTTGATTGCATTTCTAATCCATTTTTCTTTCAAATGTGTTTCTTCTTACTCTTGAGTCAACTTCCAAACGAGTCATCAGGAGATCTTCTCACAACACACACCCTGACCTGTATAATTTTGTGTCATCAGCAAATTGGGCCACATTGCTATTTACTCCTACTTCTGGATCATTTATGAAGAGGTTGAAAAGCAGGGATCCTAGTAGGATTCCTTCTTCCAAGTCATTAATATATTGAATAGCATCAGACCCTGAGCAGAGCTATCCCTCGAGTTGAGTGGTTCCCCCTTGTGTCCTCAGATGCTCTGGGATGTTCTAAAAGCCTCAGAAGTCCTTCACCTCTAGCTGAGTGTGGTCGTCCATGAACATCAGGAGACCCAAAGATGAGAACCACTTCTCTAGTTTGCTCTTCTCCACCATGATCACGGACATCATTCTTATTTAGATAAAGAACAGCCAAAGAATTTGCTGTAAGGATGTTATTTAAAAAAATCCCACCAATGGTTTTCTTCTTGAAATAATTTTAGATGAGAGAAGAAGCCAGTCTTTTCCTTAGGATCAGTATTAGAAAACAGAGCCAAAACTGATATTTAATATTTGTCCTTCTGAGATAGGATAAATGAGGCCCATCTCCCCTTTAACTGATTATTCTCGTGACGTTTTTTATTCTCTTTCTTTTGTTGGCCTTGCAGCAATTGTCTCATGCTTTAGGAGAGATTCTTCACTCCTAGTAGTTTCCAGGAACTCGATCCTCTTTGTTTGGAATAATAGGTAATTTCTGGCAGCCATGGGGGCACTTGGGGAGAAAGGTCCAAAGGTGGCATAGAACAATTGTTGAAATAATTCATCAGAAGCACTTAAATACTTGAGATGTTCTGCAGAAGTGTGGATATTATATTTGCCTTTGGATCCCAAGCTGCGAAGACATCTTCTCACAGAAAGCTGAAGTTTCCCCTGCCTTTTTCTTGCATGTACCTCGTTGACCCTTTTTCTATGCAACTTGTTCGCCATGCCTTGCCTTTCCCTTTCAGTGGGGAGGCATGGCCTGGCCTCAGTTAGATCCACCTCAGGTTTTTTTTACCGACGGTTGAAATGAAAAGCCGTTCTGTCTGATCTGTGTGCATTCGAAGTTAGACAGGAGGGAGGTATGATCAGCTTTGGAAGAGCAAAGCAGAACCTGAAAATCGTGGCTTAGAAAAGATATGCAGTGAAGAATTGGCAACACATTTCATGCTGCCTTTGGAAAGGCAAATCCTCAGTCGCCCACCTCCCTATAATTACAAGTTGGTCGTTTACCACTGGTTTTCCTCCTTTTAGCCATTAAGAACCAGGCAACGGGGCATTATATCCTCAACGGCAAGGGGGAAGGCTCCAGCTCTCGTTCCTTCATTGATCTCGGCATAGAATGGGAGTACCACATTGAGGACGACATAGAAACCCTTCAGACTGACGGCCCATTGAATGATGCCATCGTTGTGTTGGTAAGTCCTTCAGCATGGACTGTTTCATACTCTCCCAGGTATGTGTGTGTATGACCCATGTCGTATTCCATTGCTTCACATGATGACAGGTTGGGTTCAAGAGAGGGCCCACCAGTGCTTCATGATGCCCACAAGTTCCAAGCAGTATCTGAATGGAGCTATAGATAATGTCCATTGGGGGAGGGGGGAGAGAGAGAATTTCATCCACCAGCCACCAGAACAATGAATTTTTACATCGTGGAACTAGCAAACTCATCTCCAAGTTCAGGGACCCTGATGAAGAAAGACTCAAGTCCAGTTGTCCGACCAGCAGAGCAATCATGCCCCTTGCCATTGGCACATTTTATTACATATCATTTACATCCCAGAGTATGCACAACATCAGTGATTGGTCACAAGGGTAAAGGTGGCATATGCTGGTTGGATACTCTATAGGGAATCGCCTCGTGAACAGAGCATGCTTTGCACAGTTATTGAATACAATAACACATGTCCTTGCTGTTTACAGATGGGAGGTGAGTTAATGAGAAGTGGACAAGAATATATGATGGGTAAACAAGAATAGGTAAAGGGAAATGGAAAGCAAACAGAATTAGAAATGGAATTAGCCCAGTAACCAAGAGTAAATAAATGAAAGATGAGCAGAGCAGAGACAGAGTGAGTAAACAAGCTGAGTTAATGAAAAGTAAATAATAGGTAACCCAAGCTGTCTGCAACATCTGTATTTTAGGCAGAGGAATTCCATCAGTCTATATAGATCATTGCTTCTCAGCCTTGGGTCCCCTAGATGTTCTTGAACTAAAACTCACCCATGGCTGTCACCATTAATTAAGCTAGGATATCTGAGAGCTGTAGTGCAAGAACATCTGGACATCCAAGGTTGGGAATCGCTAATTGAGATTGTGTAGCTGCCTAGATGCCCTAAGCGCATCCGATCTCGCCTGATTTCGGAAGCTAAGCAGGGTCGGCTCTGGTTAGTACTTGGATGGGTGACCACCAGG
Organism: Phrynocephalus guinanensis; assembly: GCA_037367245.1. Lineage (NCBI taxonomy): Eukaryota > Metazoa > Chordata > Lepidosauria > Squamata > Agamidae > Phrynocephalus > Phrynocephalus guinanensis. Next base: position 9,519,456 of record CM074741.1, read on the forward strand.
AAATACCAGGTGCTGTAGGTCCCTGGAGTAGGAACTGGCAAACCACTCCAGTATTCCTGCCAAGAAAACTCCATGGATATGGGGTCACGAAGAGTCGGTCACGACTGTATCGACACAACACAACACACACACACACACACACACACACACACACACACACACACACACACGGTTGCTGTTACAATATATAGCACTTTGCTTGCTGTAGCTTCAAGCAGATGTCTTGATCAGAAACGTCTGCACATAACAAGCCCTTGATGCTTCCTAGGGGTAGTCTCACTGAAACCAGAAATCCCTTCCTGTACAATATAAGAACAAGAGAGGCATCACCACTCTTGCATTAGAACTTAAGGTCCACTGACATGGGCTTCATTCAGGGTGTAATGAAATGGATTTCAGTGCTTCCTGATGCCCACAAGTTACATTATTTGCTCATCCTTTCCCCAGATAATTCCTCAGGACAACGACACGGAATCCAGCCTCACGTACAAATACATCATCCACGAAGATTCGGTGCCTAACGTGAACAGCAACAACGTCCTTCAGGAGGAGCTGGATACCTTTGAGTGGGCCTTGAAGAGCTGGTCCCAGTGTTCGAAGCCTTGTGGTGGAGGCACGTTTTAATGATGGGGGGAAAAAGGTGGGGGTGGACATGGGGGTTGTCGTATTGGTGTATTTTGTGCCCATGCCCAAGCAGGGATGGACGGAATTGAATTGTTTTTTATCCGTGTTCATTACCCACGTCTTTCATCATAAATAGTTTGTGCCCATTTCTGCAGTCAACTGCATCCCCACCCCAAGCCAAATGAAACAGGACTGATGTAAAGTAGGTTTATTTGTTGCCTTTATATACTGCCCCCCATTATCCCCATTCACTTTTCCAAGTGGTTTACAAGCTAGAAGAGCAAACAGAAACATGCAGTGACTCAAAACATTCAGAGCACAAGACAAACATATCAAAATAGCTACCTCTTTCACTTAGGATTCCTAACAACCTGCAAGCTATGATCAGAAATGGTACAGAAGAGGAACCTGGGTTAGAAGGACACTTTAGAATGGGGGTGGGGGTGGGAAATCAAAGCCCAAAGTAGTAATTAAATAACCATTATCTAAAGGAGAAAAAGTGAAGTGACCCTTGTACACAAACTGAAGGAAAGGACAGATGAAAGCTTTATTAGACTCCTGAAAAAAATATACTAGTACCCCTGTATCCACTTTTTCAGATTCCACTGATTCATTTATCCATGGCTGGCCACCAAAAATTATTAAATAATTATTAAATAAATCACTGTTACAAAAGGGTGCCACAAAACAAGTAACTGTCGCAAAAGCATACCACTATTAATTATTGGGGTGCTAATGGTGTTTGCTGTTATCTGCAGATTTCGGTATCCATCAGAAGGGCAAAGCCAATCCCCTGTGGATATGGGGGTACTACTATAATTCTGTCATTCAAGGCCTTGACCAGGCTTAGCAATGCTTGCCTGTGAGCAGTGCAGGGGAATAAATCTCAAGAGTTCTAAAAAAAATCATAGCTAGGTGTCTAATAATAATAATAATAATAATAATAATAATAATAATAATAATAATAATAATAATAATAATAATAATAATAATAATAAATTATTAACCACATTATTATGGTTAATTAATTAATTAATAATAGCATGCCATCAAGTCTATTCTGACTTATGGTGACTCTTTCCAGGGCTTTCCAAGTAGAGGCTCTTCAGAAGTGGTTGACTATTCCCTTGTTCTGGAGCATTCTTGGGGCCATGCCATTTGCCTGAGGTCACACCGAGTAGATCTACTCACAGGGGCTCAGTGAAGAACTGAACTCCCAACCTCTGTTTCTGCCTCCGGGTTCTTAACCCACTGAGCTATCCAGCTAGCCTTCTAGATCTCGATGCCAGGTCTCAGAATGAAGGCAGCAAAGTCAAGAGAGGAGTGTTGGTTTCACATCCAACTTCTAACAATGCTGAGTGGATTCTCTTGGTCCATCAGTTCTGATTGAATTGTCCCAGAATTCTTGCCTGGGACTGGAGCATCCTGTAATTATGAAATCCCCTACACAGTGACATTTTGATGTGTGTTTTCCCCACCAACCTTGGGAATCATCTTTTTGATGGGTGGGTTTCTTGCTTGCTTCTTCTCCAGGTTTCCAATACACCAAGTATGGATGCCGCAGGAAGAGCGATAGCAAGATGGTCCACCGGGGCTTCTGCGAGGCCAGCAAAAAGCCCAAGCCCATTCGTCGGATGTGCAACCTTCAAGAATGTACACAGCCCTTGTAAGTCTCTGTTCTCTGTTCCTGATGGGCAGGAACCAGCAACATGAGGGCTGCAAAAATCAAGGATGGGGACTAGGGTCTCCGGGAGCTGCACTCCGAGAATACTTGGGTTACCCAAGGTTGGGCACCCGTCGTCCATAGCTCCATTCCTTTTTCTAAGCATTAAAAATTGTCTTCATTTTTGCATCTGACTTGCCCTAATATACATTTTTTTGTACATAAGTATACCCCAGTATCTTTGATGCAACAGTTGCTGGGGGGGGGGGTTGAAGCTGAAAGAGCATTGCGACTCGAAACGGGCACGAATCGATTTGTCCCAATTCGTAGAATCCACCTCCTTCTCTGAGCGGCTGCCTACCAAAGGAGGCAGGATAGGGATGCCCAAGCTCTTGCCTGGACCAGACAGCCCCCCCCCCCCCGAGGAGAACGATCCAGGCATCACGCGCTGGACGGTGAATAAGGGAGCCAGCCTCTAGAGGGAAGTGGGGTCACTTGTATGAGTTTCTACAAAGCAGGAAGAATCTATTCGTGCCCATGTCTCTAATCACAATAGCTAGAGAACTGGCAAATTGCAGTGGGTAGCCAAGCGCTGATCAGCAAATAGTCGAGGAAATCACTCCCTTTCAAGCACAGAAGGAAATTCGACCCTATTCTTTGTCGCAGTCTGTTTTAAAATGCTGGATTGTATACAGATCGTGGAGCTCCGTTCAGTTTTCTGTACTAACGCTAAATTCAGTGGTCTCACAGGATTCAGTTCAGGATTTAAAAGTGTACGAAGAGAATATGAGAATCATAACGTTGGAAGAGACCTCAAGGACCAACTGGTGCAACCCCCTGCCATGCAGGAACCCCCATCACAGTCCCCCCAACAGATGGCCATCCAGCCTCTGCTTAAAAACTTCCAAAGAAGGAGGCTCCACCACCCTCCGTGGCAGCATATTCCACTGCCAAACAGATCTAACCATCAGGAAGTTCTTCCTAATGTTCAAATGGAATCTCTTTTCCTGTAGTTTGAAACCATTGCCCTGAGTCCTAGTCTCTGAAGCCATGGAAAACAAGCCAACCCCCTCTTTCATATTATATTCTTTCAAATATTTAAACATAGCTATCATATCCCCTCTCAGCCTTCTTTTTTGTAAGGCTGAACATTTCCAGCTCTCTAAGCCGCTCCTCTTAAGACATTTCTTCCAGACCTTCAACCATCCTGGTCACCCTCCTCTGGAGCTGCTCGAGGTTGTCAACATCCTAAATTGAGGTGAGCAGAACTGGACACAGTACTCCAGAGTCTGATCAGAGCATAATAGAGTAGTACTATCACCACCCTTGCTCTAGAAACTATCCTTCTGTTGATGCAACTATGAATCACATTGGCCTTCTTGGCCGCTGCATCATATTGCTGACCCATGTTCAATTTGTGGTCCGCCCAGACTCTCAGATCCCTTTCACAGGTACTTTTCTCCAGCCAAGTGTCTCCCATCCTATATATCTGTGCAATTCATTTTTTCTGCCTTGATGCAGGACCCTACATTTCTCTCTGTTGAAACTCATTCAATTTGCTTTGGCCCTGCACTCAGATCTGTCAAGGTCACTTTGGATTTTTATCCTATCCTCTAGGGATTTAGCCACCCCTCCCTATTTGGTATCATCTGCAGCTTTAATCAGCCTACTCTCTATTCCTTCATCCAAGTCATTAATAAAGATGTTGGACAGCATCAGACCCAGAACAGAACCCTGGGGCATCCCACGGGCCATCTCTCTTCATGCTGAGGAGAAGCCATTTGTGATCATCCTTTACGTACAGTCAGCCAACCAATTACAAATCCACCTAACAGTAGCATTATCTATCCCACATTCTTCTAACGTCTTTGCAAGTATGTCATGGGGAACCTTATTGAAGGCCTTACGGAAATCAAGATAAATATCCACAGCATTCCCCTCATCTACCAGGCCTGTACTGTAACTCTCAAATAAAGAGAAAATTGGTCTGGCATGAATATTACATGAGAGTTTCTCACCTGCTCTCAGACAAAAAAGGAAAGTTGCTTTAGACTCCTTTGGACACCTTCATCTCTATATTTATGTAGTAAAATGTGAACAGGTGAGGACAGCTCAGCACTGTGGGCTAGCTGTTTTTGTTTTTGTTTGCTTTTGTTTATTTGTTTGGGCAAGTTTTCTTATTTGCAACATGTTGTACACCTCCCAGAGATCCTGTGGGAAAAATCAGGCAGTTAACAAATATTAAAATAAAATAAAATAAAATAAAATACATGAGTTAGCAAAAAAAAAAAATCTAATGAGCCCAGCATGTTTTTTGAAGAATATATCATGTGTGTCTCCTTTTTAAGTACCTAAGTGATTGCAGGCCTACCTATACTCAGCAGTTAATCTGTGGGATTGGAATCCACAGTTTCATTTTTCCCTGGTCTGAAAGTATATATAAAATACAGCAACACTAGAAATACGTATTTCCACAATGTATTTACCAGAACTGGCTCTAGAGGGAGCCAGAGACCACGGTATGTATTCTTAATGTTGTAACACTTAGAGGCAGGCACAGAAAGAACGAAACTCGAGGACCAGGCAGGAAACAGAATACATCTGCCCCCAGTGCGGTAGAGACTGCCATTCCCGTATTGGTCTATTTAGTCACACTAGGTGCTGTTTTTAGGATCTCTACTCCAGGCATGATACCATAGTCTTTCAAGACTGAAGGATGCCAATGAACACTTAGCATGGTATCTCACTCCCTCTGGTGGCCAGTTGTGGTAATATGCAGTGGAAACACTTTTCTGGATTCCCCTCCCCCCATGCTATGTGTAGTATTCATTGTTATTCAAGGATTTTAGCATCCAGTGGGGGCATGGAACCCCCGTGAATACAGGGGTCCTATTATATGCACTGTTAAAAATCTCATACTCTATTCAGTTTGCGGATATTCTCCACCCGTTTGTTCTTGGATATTCAAATGTTTTTTGAGCAGGCACGCACTACTTCTGACCTCTGTACATAGGGTTTGACATTGTTTTCTCTCTCCTGTCTGCTCTCAGCTGGGTGGCAGAAGAATGGGAGCATTGCACTAAAACCTGCGGGACATCTGGCTACCAGATCCGAACAGTGCGTTGCATCCAGCCACTCCACGATGGCACAAACCGCTCAGTTCACTTCAAGTACTGCAGCGGTGATCGGCCTGAGAGTCGCAGGTCTTGCAACAGAACTCCATGTCCTGCACACTGGAAGACCTGGCCGTGGAGTCCAGTGAGTTATTCTTTGCAGATGTAAGAAGTCGTTTGCCAGGCAATAGCTGGAAATAGTTTGATAACTGGAAAAAAGGGCGACACAGGTTAGCGCATGAAGGAAATTTGGGGCCCAAAAGAACAATAACAATTAAAATGGACCTATTCTTGCATTTTTGTCATTCAAATTTATTTGCATGTATAGTAGGACTCTCCTCTCTGTGAGGTCACTACCCGTGGATTCACTTAGCTTCTTCTTCAAGTGTGGTTTCCTTGTAGAACGCTGGCGATCAGTAGTCTGACCTGGTTTCGATCTAAAGCAAAGCAAAGCAATCTGCTTATACACCGCCCCATTCCACTTCAAGTAGTCTCTGGGCGGTTTACAGTTTAATTATGCAGGCTACGCATTCCCCCCCCCCCCAGCAAGCTGGGTGCTCATTTTACCGACCTCAGAAGGATGGAAGGATGGGAAAACCACGAATCTGCTACCTGGGATTGAACCCCAAATTGTGAACACCGTTTTACCTGCAGTACAGGCATTTAACTACTGCACCACGAGACAGTGGTTCTCAACCTGTGGGTCCCCAGCTGTTCCTGGACTGCAACTTCCAGAAATCCTGGCCAGTTCAGCTAGTGATGAAGGCTTCTGGGAGTTGCAGTCCAGGAACATCTGGGGACCCACAGGTCGAGAACCACTGATCTAAGGTATTCAAAACAGAGCAGCTGTGCTCACTGCAGACCATTGGCTTAAGTTCTAAGCCAGAATGTTCTACGCCCAGATCACACTTCCCATCTAGTTTTCCTTGAAGGATAACCTGCAGCAGATGTTATTTCTTATTGTGCATTATGTGTCTGAAATATTGCAAATTTCTTCTCTTTATGGTATTGAGGATTCGTAGCTTTTTATTCATGTGCTGTAATGCAGCCACATTAGTGGCTCTGTCTGTCCAAGGTATCTTCAGAATTTGTCTGTACATCCACATTCCAAATGTTTCCAGCTTCCAGCATAATTCACTTAATAATACTAAACAACCCTGCCCCCATATACACATGTATGTATGTATGTATGTATGTATGTATGTATGTATGTATGTATGTATGTATGTATGTATGTATGTAATGTAATGTAATGTAATGTAATGTAATGTAATGTAATGTATTTCCAGGGTGTATTTGCCAAAACTGGCCACTTGAGTGGGTCAGAGACTATGCCAAGTGTACAAATACAGGTGATCTCTTTACTTAATCATTAGGAGTATAAAACAAATAGCAGATAACCAAAACAAGGAGCTTCTAAGGATAAATCAAGGCTGAGCATCATGTCCTAGCTGGTCTGCTGTTATTAATGTCTGAGATTCACGTGGCTGATGATGTTCAAGCCAGGTTCCTTACTAAGATGGAAATAGTGCACCCTGCAACTTGATTTCAAAATTCCAGAGGACAGTTCAGCATCCTGTAGGCAATGCATTGTGTTAGATACTTTTGCGTTTTTAGCACCCATGGGGAGGGGGAGGTGACTTGAAAGTCATCGCCTGTGGCTATTTCCCAGTCCTACTGCAATTTGAGAACAAATTAGGCCTGGAAAAGGTCTGATATGAGGTGTTGCTCCCAGAAGGTGGGAAACCATGAGATATGTCCTTGTTTCTATTCAAAGCCTTGCAGTCCATTGGTTACACTGGGAGAAAACATGGGTGAATGCAAATTTCCGTGGACTTACTGCACAATTTTGTTGGCTTTCTCACTCCTTGTGACTCTTCTCGTACAAGTCTTGTTGTCCATACGGCCTTGTTTTCTTTTTCTTTCTTCCCCCATAGTGTTCTGTGACCTGCGGTGAAGGAACTGAATCCAGGCAGGTCCTGTGCCGCTCTGGTGACCAGTGTGATGGAGAGAAGCCAGAATCCGTGAGGGTGTGCAAGCTCGCCCCCTGCAATGGTAAGGAGAATTTTGCCACTCCGTGCATCCACATAACATGTCCCATGAAAGATCTGGTTCCTCTCAAATTTACAACACAGTCCTGTTAGTGACTGACAACAGGTGTTTCTATGAATCAAAACACATTATTATCCTGTTTTGACAGTTTAATTGAGCACTGCAAGTATCTGTTCTGCTCCCGCTCCTGTGTGTCCATATAGGCAATGATAGAGTGAGTGGACAGTTTGGAAGCGCAGGTGATCAGTGCAGCAGACTTTGTCACCAACCACACCCTTAATAAGGGGACTAGGGGTGGGCATTTCATTTTGGAATTGGTAGGTTGCAAAACAAACCACACAAGCCCAGGTGGTCCTCGGAACCGGCTGATACACGCAGATCCAATTGCTTTATCTATCTCGCGTAGCTACTTTTGTAACCTACTGGTTCTGAAATGAAATGCCTATCCCTAAAGGGGACGCCCAAAGCATCCTGCTTCGTGCTGCTGGCCAATCAGAGAAGGAGGTGGGATGATGCCTGTCCCTGCACAGCTCCCGATTGGCCAGCATCACAGATCTAGCACAGATGACGTTGCAGCATACTTCCTCATTGGATTTTAACCCTGCGCAAGACAGAGAAAGCTAAAGCAATTGGATCTGCATGTATCAACTGGTTCTGAGGACCACCTGGGCTCGCGTGGTTCATTTCATAACCTACTGGTTCCGAAACAAAATGCCCATCCCTAAAGGGGAACTCCAAAAATGCAAGCAGCTGTATCAAGCCACAACAACCAGTGCAGCTCAGGTGCTTTGTAAACCTAACAGGTCTTAAGTTCTCTGGGGAAGGCATGGGTCACGAAAGCACCAAGAGAGAGTGCAAAATGGTTGAGAATTTCTCCTAGCTCCTTTCGAATTGGAGAATAATTGAGTTGGAAGGACCAGTTGGGTCCGACCCCCTGCTCAAGGCAGGAATACAAACCCAACCAGATCTGACAGTTGCTTGTCAAATCATTCTCTTGAATGACTCCAGCGCTGGGGCACTCACCTCTTTCCAAAGTAACTGGTTCCATTCTCATACCACTCTAACAGTTAAGACATTTTTCCTGATCTACAGCCTCAACCTGGCTTCCTGTCGCCAGATTTAGGCTGAATGCCTGGCTTCCTGTAACCACGTAGAGTATCATGTCTTGTCCTCCTAGATCTTGGCTTGTGAAAAAGGTGGACAGAGGCCTAATGCTGTTTTCCTTAAACACTTTGTGCCATTCCACGCCTGACATGCTCCAGATGAGACAGAGGAGGTGCTTGGACTACATGAAGGGACTTTTTCCTCTTTAAAAGTATATACTGTACCTACTGTACCTACTTGTACCTTGTTTTTGACAGAGCAGTACATATTGCTCAATTGAGGCCCAAAATTTCTGGGTACAGCACTGAAGCTGTGTTACATTTATACTTTAGTAGATAGCAGGACAGACTGTAGACCTAGTGGTGAACAGCTTGTGAGCTTGGTTTTCCTTCTCCATGGACAGAGCTCTCTGTAGACCCTTAAAGGAAGAGAGCTCAGATATAGTAATACCTTGGTTTACAAGCATAATTCATGCTTAGAATCATGCTTATAAAAACACTCTTATATCAAAGCAAATTTCCCCATAAGAAATAATGGAGACTCAGACAATTCGTTCTGGGGTCCCATAGACCACATACTGTACCCACAAAATGGCAAAAGTCACCAAAGAAGTTGGCTAGAAGTCCACATCCACACCATGGTTTAGGGACATGGCTGTGGAATCTGCTCTGCTTGGGACAAACAACTGGATTTTACCCTGAGTTTTTAATGTAACAATCATAAAGTGCAATTTGTAGCCCTATACACACTTGACCAGCTGCCCCATGACTAGAAATGGTTTGAGAAATAAGAAAGTGTGTTAAAAACAAATTAAACATAAATATAAAGAAAAATAAAACCCTAATCTGCATCCACCTTTGAAAACGTTCATGACTGGTGCAAGGGAGACCTCCCTTCCTCTCTCCTCCCTCCGCTTTTGAGGCTTGCCTGAGACTGAGTGTTGCAGACAATCACCCACAATCCACAGAGAGAGAGAGAGAGAGAGAGAGAGAGAGAGAGAGAGAGAGAGACTATTGGCTCACTTGTGATCATGTGATGGGGGACACATGGCTAGAGAACAGTACCTGTGAAAGGGATCTGGGAGTCTTGGTGGACCACAAATTGAACATGAGTCAGCAGTATGATGCGGCAGCCAGGAAAGCCAATGCGATTCTTGGTTGCATCAACAGAACCATAGTGTCTAGATCAAGGGAAGTGATAGTACCACTCTATTCTGCTCTGGTCAGACCCCACCTGGAGTACTGTGTCCAGTTCTGTGCGCCTCAGCTTAAAAAGGATGTTGACAACCTCGAGCGGGTGCAGAGGAGGGCGACCAGGATGGTTGAGGGTCTGGAGGAAATGTCTTATGAGGAACGGCTTAGGGAACTGGGAATGTTTAGCCTCTCTAAAAGAAGGCTGAGGGGGGATATGATAGCTATTTTTAAATATTTGAAAGGATGTCCTATTGAAGAGGGAACAGCTTTGTTTTCCATGGCTTCAGAGACTAGGACTCGGGGCAATGGTTTCAAACTACAGGAAAAGACATTCCATTTGAACATTAGGAAGAACTTCATGACAGTTAGAGCTGTACAGCAGTGGAATATGCTGCCACGGAGGGTGGTGGGGTCTCCTTCTTTGGTGGTTTTTAAGCAGAGGCTGGATGGCCATCTGTTGGAAATATTGTGAAGGGGTTCCTGCATGGCAGGGGGTTGGACTAGATGTCCCTTGAGGTCTCTTCCAACTCTATGATTCTATGAGTCTATGACCTGCTCTAGTGCTGGCATTGCAAGGCATTGCTTGTTGATCAAGGCAAAATGTAGAGGTACTCTTAAACCAATGTGTTACTGTAATGGTTGCTGGAACTACGACACTACCAGAACTGATAAACTGGTGTCCATTTATAGGTGGAAACATGTTTCACAGGACGTGTCAAACAGAGTGTGAAAAATACAACTTACGCAGAATGTTTTGTCAAGTTTTCAACACTAGAGGGAAGCAAAGAACTGACTTTTAGATGCTTCCTTGTGTGTGAAATACGGTTTTCCTACCTGGGCATCTCTTTGTAAAAGAATTATGATTCTGCACCATGTGTATCATACCTTCTCATCTGAGAGTAAAGGAAGGGAGCTTATGTCCAGTATCCCAATATTCTCTTCAGATTTATTTATTTATTTATTTATTATATTTATATACCGCCGGATTTTCCCAAACTGGAACTCAGGGCGGTTAACAGGTATAGCATACAACAATTCAAAATAAATAATAATCAGCTCCACAGAGTAACATATAAAAGAATCCATGGCAAACAGTAGAACCAAAAATTTAAAAAGCTAAAATTCAGAATAATAACAAAGAATACTAAGATCCATTCCAAGGTATGGTGGACCCTCATATAACAAACGGTTTGTATAACATAAAATCTGTACAACATAAAAAAATTCCGGAGATAGGGGAAATTTGCTGAACAGAATCGCCTATGGGGTGAACCCGTACTACATAAAAATTGTCGCTATTAGGGATTACTCCATTTCCAATGCATTCCTATGCAAAATTTGTATAAAGGAAAATTTGCTTAAGAGAACTTCATTTGGAATGAATTAATTCCTTTATACAAGGTACCACTGTATTCCTAGGAAGCTGGCAAAATAATGTTTCCAAATCCAGTGCAGTTTCCTCCTCCTCCTCCTCCTCCTCCTCCTCCTCCTCATCATCATCATCATCATCATCAACATCAACAACAACAACAACAACAACAACAACAACAACAACAACAACAACAACAACATCTTAGAGCCACAGAGTTGGGAGACACCCTATCAGACTTTTAAGTCCAGCTCCTTTCAAGGAGGCACAGTGGGGAATAGAACTCACATTCTCCAGCTCTGCAGGCCAACTTCCTAAGCCACTAAGCTGTCTAGCCATTAATAATCATCTACCACTGCAGAGCTGGCAGGGACCCCATGGATCATTGAGCCCTGCCAAGGGCCCCCCGTGGGGAATCCAACTCCCGCCTCTGGCACCACAGCAAAGCAAAAGGCAAAGCAAAGTGTTCTGCTTATATACCGCCCAATACCACTTTAAGTAGTCTACCACTTAAGGCATTCTACCAATACCACCTTAAGTAGTCACTTTAAGAGCTATCCAGCAGTGTTGTGTGCAATACACAAACACACACAAATATGCATGGGTTAGGATTGGGGGGGCGGGGGAAGTGGGGCAGAAGCAACGTTTTCCTGGCAGCTTAATGGGGCGGGGTGTTCCTTCAGGTTGGTCCCTTTTCTGAGTACTCATTGACCTTTACACGCAGGCACATGGAGGCCAAGACAGCAGCTCAAAAAACCAAGCCCTCCTAATCGGGCAGGAACCTAAAAGCAGGCATGTCCAAACTTCAGCCCTCCTGATGTTTTGGACCACAACTCCCAGAATTCTGAGTTTGACTGCCAATGACAAAGGACTGTGGGAGTTGTGGTCCAAAACGAAGTTTGGACATGCCTGCCTAAGAGGGTCCCTGCTGCAGGCAAAGTGCTAGCGCTTGGCCCCCTGCAGAGAAGCCCAGCTATACCACTCTTCAGGAGTCAGGACGCCTTGCTGTTGGAGAACGAGTCATGCAGGGATCTCTTTTCCATAGCTTCACAGAGAAAGCGCAATATTAATTATCTTACTGCAGGGCAAGGGGGTGTTGGAGCAGAGAAAGGAGTTTAGCTCAGAAGCAGGGCAGGGAAAATATGATTAAAAGCCGGGAGCAGTCTAAATGGCCGTCCCCTGTTGTGTGGCTCTGTTGTGTATGAAAAACAGAAAACACAAGCTGCATGAGATCCCATTGCAGATTTTCCCAAAGAAGAAAAAAAAAACACCTCATCAATCTTCAAGGGTTCTCTTTGTTTTTGGTCTGCCTAAGTTGGGTGAGGGTCAGATGAATTTCCCCCCCTCTTTTGCCTGGAAGCAGAGAAAAACATTTATTCATCATCAAAACTCCATTCCAAGGCTAATGGGGTAAGGTTGAGGGCTAATATACATTTGCTATACCACCCACGTGTTATATGAAATAGTCCTTTGCAAAGTGGAAGGGTGCTGAATCCACAAAATGCAGCAAAAAAAGAAAAATGAAGCGAAAGAAGTTGGGGAGCCATGTAGCCATCACAAAAAAAAAAAAAAAATACAAAAGTGGCCTCAATAAAAATAAAATAAAATAAAATAAAATAAAATAAAATAAAATAATAATGTGGCCTCGATAGCCACATTGAGAAGAGGTGTGAATGTGTCTGCCGTGACATGTCTTTGGAACAACGGGGACAATAAAAATACCTCCCTCTCTTCATCTCGGATGCAGCCTAAGAACATCCAAGCTCTGTGCCTCAACTAAGAAAACTGCCTGGCTATTTTTCCATCTTGCCAAGGACTCTACATCAAAGAAATAACTCCTGGCAAATCCATCTTTTGCCATGTTATAAACCTCTTGGTACTGCTCTGAGGAAGAGGGTTTTGCCCTCGAAATATTAGCAATGTTTCTGTGAATTTTCTAGTAGTTCTACTTTTGTAAAAGAAAAATGAAAGAGTCCGGAAAAGAAGTATGCCATCTATTTAAAGTAAGAGTGAGCATCTGTGACCCTCCTGATGTTTTCTTGCCCCATGCTTGGAGAAAGGATGGAAGGAGATCTTGCAGCCTTGTGGGTGGAAAACAGAGTTATAAAGAATAATTCCTTATATTAAAGCATCATAGCATACACAGCTGTTCCCCAAGATGTGAAATGAAGGTTTTGGACTGATCCAATTGATTTTAGTTTTCTCATTGTATCGTGCATTTGTCTAATCCCTCTTTAACACCATATGAACTAGAGGCTATTTATACATCTGGTGGCAGTGTGTTCCACAGACTATTTGGATAGTCTGCCTGTCTGACTCCATGCTAGCAGAACAAATTTGCAACCGAGCTTAAGCTAATTACTTTTTAAGGCTATGGTTCCCCAAATCTGTCAGTGGCCCTGCTGGCTTGAGAAGTTACAGTGAAAAAAAAGTAACTCCCCTTAGTTCTGTTGTAGGGCATTCCGCCTAGGGTTCCTCATTCAGATAAATGGCATTCCTTTCCTGATAAGTAAGTCAAGGATTATAGGAGTCATTAGTTTGAAGCATTAACCAGGCAGCATAATATATACTTAACCATTTGTTGTAATGAATTTGGAATGGGTGGAAAGCTCAGCAGAAATGTTCTTGTTTTGACAGTTCTTAAATCTGCCAGCTCTTGTAGTCAACCCCAGCCTGGTGCTGCCCCAAACGGGCCTTCCTGGGCCTTCTGGAGGCCCCAAAAGGTCCTTCCTGTGAACCGGAAGTGACTTCTGGATTGACAAAAATAATTTTGGAGGCCTCAGAAACAATTTTTGGCGATCCAAAAGTCACTTCTGGTTTGCAGGGAAGCCCTTTTGGGGCCTCCAGAAGCCTTGGGAAGGTGCTCGCAGGCCCGTTCAGGGCAGCACCAGTCCTGGAGCAAGCACGAGAGGCCTGAAACAGGCCTTTGCCCCTTACTCCAAGGGGCTTTTTTCATATACTGCAGTCCCATGATATCGCGGGACCGCAGTATATGAACCGCAAAAGGGCGGGGGACCACTGTAGGGGGTTAAGGTAATGAGAACCAGCTCTCCTAATTTCCACACAGACCCAAGGTCCTGATTACAACCCATATTAAAGTCCACCCGCGTGTATGTGACCATTTGAAGGCAACTGGAAATGGATCTTCCCAATTGATTTGCACACAACTGAACTGGTCTTTTGAGTGGTTCCCTTCCCAACCTAGTAGGACTGGGTGCTTTGAGTTCATGGCAGCTGTTAAATCAT